>OV702282.1:7187500-7787500 GCA_916181665.1 Avena sativa | reverse complement strand
GTGCTCTCGCTATCGAAGAAGAACTACCCTCACTACCAGAAGCTGGTGTACGGCGTATACATGGCCGCCAAGAAGCTCAAGAACTACTTCCAGGAGCATTCCATCCGGGTGGTAGCATTGGCTGATTTCAAGTCGCAAGCATTGGCTGATTTCATCGTCGATTGGGCGGAGACACAATACATGCCCCTAGTGCCGGACTCAACTTACTGGAAGCTACACTTCGACGGGTCAAAAATGAGGGGAGGACTTGGATCCGGAATCGTGATAACCTCGCCCAAAGGCGACCGGCTGGAATACGTTCTCCAGATCCACTTCAAAGTTTCCAACAACGTCGCCGAGTACGAAGCGCTCATCCATGGGCTCAAAATGGCCAAGCAGATAGGCATTCAGAGGGTGCTATGCTTCGGAGATTCGTACTTGGTGGTGCAACAAGTATCTGGCGAATGGGACGCCAAGGACGCGAACAAGGCCCTCTACCGCTTCTTCGTCCAGCAGCTGTGCGCTTGCTTCGAAGGATGTGAGTTTCACCACGTACCCAGGGCCAACAATGAAGCCGCTGACGCTTTGGCCAGGGTCGGGTCAACAAGACAAGCCATACCGCCTGGAGTTTCTCTCGAGCACCTGCGCAAGCCCTCCATCACTCCCTCACCAAAGTCCGACTCCATCGTACCCGACGCAGATCCAGGAACAGCCGGTGCCGCGCCGCACCCAGGGATTGCCGCGCCGCACCCGGGGACTGCCACGCCGCACCTGGTCGACATCAACACCCTTCCACCCGGCAGGCCTCCCGACACTCCGGAGTCAATTGTCCGTGAGGAGATCAAGCTCATCATATAGACGGTGCACACCATATGGGATACGCCTGACTGGGCGAAGCAGTTCATGGATTTCTTGGCCAAGGGTGAACTCCCAATAGACAAGGTGGCAGCACGACAAGTGCGACGAAGGGCAAGCGCCTACACCATCATCAAAAACAAGCTGTACAAGCGCGCGTTAGAGGCATCTACCAGCGATGCGTCAGTCGAGAAGAAGGAGCCAAGCTTCTAACAGACATACACCAGGGCGAGTGCGGCCACCATGCCTCGTCAAGAGCAATAGCAGCCAAGGCCCTTCGGCATGGTTTCTATTGGCGAACGGCGCTGAAGGACGCCGAAGAAATAGTCAAGACATGCAGCGGCTGCCAGCAATTCAGCCAGTTGAAGCACACGCCGTCTGCAGCGCTCAAGACAATACCGATCACCTGGATGTTCGTGGTTTGGGGCCTAGACATGGTTGGACCATTAAAGACAGCTCGATCCGGTATGACGCACCTACTCGTCGCCGTGGACAGATCACCAAGTGGATCGAGGCGAAGCCAATCAAGAAGATAGATGGGACGACGGTGATCAAATTATTCACAGACATCATCATCCGATTCGGCTACCCTCACAGCATCATTACTGACAATGGACCCAACTTTGCGAAAGGAGTCTTCGCTCGTTTCTGCGGGGAAAAAGGGATCCGCCTAGATCTGGCATCGGTCGCACACCCATAGTCCAACGGACAATGCGAGCACGCTAATGGTTTGGTGCTAGCTGGAATCAAGCCGAGGCTCATCGAACCTATCGTCAGGTCACCCGGATGCTGGATAGAGGAGCTGCCAGCAGTGCTCTGGAGCCTGTGCACCACACCCAATCGCTCAACCGGCTTCACGCCGTTCTTCCTCGTCTATGGGGCAGAAGCCATTCTCCCCACAGAAATCCAGTTCGACGCGCCTCGCAAGCAGCTCTACACGGAGCAGGAAGCCAAGGAGGCAAGGGAGGACAACGTGGACTTGCTCGAGGAGGCATGCGAGTTGGCTCTGTCCAGATCAGCAATTTATCAACAAGACCTGCGCCGATACCACGCCACCCGGATCCGGCCCACCTCTTTCCGCGAGGGAGACCTGGTGCTGCGCCTAGTCCAGAGCACCAAAGGAATGCACAAGCTGTCCCCGCCATGGGAAGGACCATTCATCGTCAGCCGAGCACTCCACAACAATTCGTACTATCTTATCGATGCACAGCGGCCGATGAAGAACAAGGCAGAACGCTAAAACGAGGAGACGGAGTGCCCATGGAATGCCAGCCTGCTCCGCCCATTTTACACTTATAAAAGTGTATGTATCTTCCCTTTTTTATGTAACAAGTGAACAACAATGAGAGCCTTGGCGCAGCGCTAAGGACTTCGTCCCAATTCTGCGCACCACCTGCATTTTCGTACCGGCTGGCCTAGGCCCCACGATTTCTATAGGCGGCATAATATTGCACACGGCGCCCAGAGTAACATCTTTGGTTCCGGCTTCAGTACGCATGTCTGCTATCGACCCGGCAAGAACAAAAACTCAAAGCGCACGTGGCAAGAAGATGCCAGCGTAGAAAGCAAGGGCGTCCAGGCGAACTGGTTGTGCCCTACAAAAGTTAAGCCAACAACAGCGAACCAAAGTATCGCGAGGCACGCCAACATAGCAACTTCTTCGGTTCCGGCTGCAGACCGCAACCCGGCTGACGGCCGACAAGGAAAAATGCGCAAAGGGCCAATACTCGCAGAGAAAAGGGGAGTTGCTCGTGGCCTAACTCGAAGGGGCGCATGTCTATTTTTCTCCTACGATAATTACCAACTAACGCATGAGCATATGCACAAGAAAACTAACCCAAAGCAACACTTTTTCTTGCATGAACCGAGTCACAAGTTGGCAGGAAACAAGGTGGCAAGAGAACTTCGCCCCGGCTGCCTACCCCAGCCGGCCCGAACCTCGGGGACTACACCCAGTGGACGCGCTCCCGCGCACCCACAAACTCAAGTCAATGTAGCCGAAAGAGCTTCGCTCCCGGCTGGCTACCCCAGCCGGCCCAAACCTCGGGGACTACACCCAGTGGACGCGCTCCCGCGCACCCACAAACTCAAGTCAAGGTAGCCAAAAGAGCTTTTCCCCGGCTGGCTACCCCAGCCAGCCCGAACCTCGGGGACTACACCCAGTGGACGCTCTCCCGCGCACCCACAAACTCAAGTCAAGGTATACAAAAGAGCTTCGCCCCGGCTGGCTAACCCAGCCGGCCCGCACCTCGGGGACTACACCTAGTGGACGCGCTCCCGCACACCCACAAACTCAAGTCAGCATAGCCAAAAGAGCTTCGCCCCGGCTGGCTACCCCAGCCGGCCCGAACCTCGGAGACTACACCCATTGGATGCGCTACTGTGCACCCACAAACTCAAGTGAGGGTAGCCAAAGAGCTTCGCACCGGCTGGCTACCCCAGCCGGCCCGAACCTCGGGGACTACACCCAGTGGATGCGCTCCTGCGTACCCACAAAACCAAGTCAGGATGGCAAAAGAGCTCAAACCCGGGTGGCTACCCCAGCCGGCGCGAGCATAAAACACCGCAAATGACGAAGACACAAACAAAGGTTACCAAAAGGCACCAAGCCATAAAATGGAGCACGAAGGCTCCGCACAGATTCAAAGCCGACGACAGAAGTCAGCCGAAGTGTAGCACATCAGAGTAGCAATTTTCACAAATACACCCGGCATCCCGGGGATCAAGAGTCAGGAGCTTGCGACGTGGAAGGAACAGGAGATGGATCAACAGGAGCAGCACCGGCGTTAGTGTAAGGAGGCTGGCTGCTGGAGGCTACGTCAATGGGATTCCAAGGCGCTGGCTCCCAGTGGAACGGCCGTGGCTCTCCGGGGGAGCTGAAGTCAAGCTCCAAGTCCATGTAGGTGCCAATCTTCAACCCGCGGGCCTGGAGCGCAGGAATGCTCTCGCGAAGACCCTCGTAAGTCGTCCCAAGGCGGAAGCCACGGTCGACCACGCTCAGGTCGACACCAGGATACCACAACTTCACCATAGCAAGCGCCATCTCCGCCCCGCCTCGAGCAGCCCACTCCTTGTGCACGTCCAGCACGTCGATGCCCTTGGACAGTGCCACATCTAGACTGGCCATGTCGTGCACGTCGCCCGCGTCCGGCCAGATGTAGTGGAAGAGATCATTGCCAACGACACGCAAGCAGTTGCTCTCCTCCGCCACCATCTCCACCAAATCGAGGGCGGTCAGATCACGGCCAACCTCCTCCATCGACAGCTTCTCCATGGCCATATCGGTCGCCTCAGGGTAGTGAGCTCTAGCCAGGCGCAAAGCAGAATAAGCGGACAAGATCGAGAAAGTCACGACGCAACAGAAGAAGGAAGTATAAGAACTTACTGACGACCATCTCCGAGACGTTCTGGAGGCGCTGATTCAACTCCTCCTCCCTGCAGCGAAGAACCTGGATTGTCTCCTCCTGCTGGGTGGAGATCATCTCGAAGTTCTTCAGCGCCTCCGCCCGGATGTCAGTCGTCTTCTTGCCCCGCTCCATACTAACCTCAAGCTAGTGCTTGGCCGCGGCTAGTTGATCGAACTGCGCCTGCCGTGCCTTGTTCGATTCCTCCAGCCAGGCAACTTCAGCTTTGAGGTGTTCCACCTCCTTCTCCTTGTCCTGGATCATGGCTATAGGAGGATACCTGATGGTCAACAAAAAAGGGAAAAGAGAGCCAATCGCCAAGACATATCTAAAGAAGCAATCTTACGGCCAAGGTCCCGGGTGTTCTGCACAGACTCCATAAACGCTTTCTGCAACAAGAAAGCAAATGAGTAACAGAGGAGCAAACCGGATGAAAGAGCGGAAAATGTATGAAGGGCAACGACTTACCTCCATCAAAACAGACAATTTTTTGGCCTCGCCAAGGCCCCGTTCCATTCCCTCAACAAGGTGGCGAACCTGGCTGAGTGCAACGGGCGCTGAGCCAGAGAGCTGGGCAAGGACCGCAGCCGGCGTCAGCACAGCCGGAGCTGGCCTCGAGCCGGTGACGATAACCTCGTCATCATCGGCAGCTACACCCGAAGGCGCAGCCACCACCAACTTCATCCCAGCCGGTTGGCCGCCACCCGGCTGGCCAGCCTCCGCCGCAGCCGCCTGCGTGGCCCCCGTTTCCTCTGTCACCTCCGTAATGACAGGCCTGGCGGAGCTGAGCCGGGTTCACGCCAGCCCCGGGACGAAGAAGGGGGGTCTTCGGGTCCTGCGCGGCCGCAAACAGCTGGCTCAACCGCGAGGACGCAGGCGCCTCGTGCAGCAGCCCCGTGGTCGGAGAACCCTCAGGATCCCTAGGCGGAGATGGCACGGCCGAGGCAGCCGGGCCAGCCGCAGCCAGCGCGGGCGCAGCCGGCGACCTCGCCACCTCTTCAACCGGCAGAAGAGGCAGAGGAGGCATGACGGCGGCACCTCCGTCGCCAAGCACCATGGCCTCGCTGCGAGGAACAAAGAGTCAAAGGAGAAACCAGCAAAACCGCGGAGTGGCAAGCAAGGGCAAGAGAGACTCTAACCCGGCGACGGACGGGGGAGCAAGAACCTGACGCCCTCGGCGCGTCTTTTTTGTCTCAACTTGAGCGGGAATGGCAACAGGTGCTGCCCTCTTTCCCCGGGCTCTTGCCGCGGGTTTCTCTCGGCCACCCTCCTCGTCGGTGACATCGATACAACAAAAGGCAAAGAGTAAAGACCATAACCTCAAGAACAAAGGGGAAAGAAAAAGCTACGGTCAGCAACATACCATGAGGATCCAAGGGGCCATCGTCCGCCCGTACGGGAAACCCTTCGGGTTCCGTCTAGGGGTACTTCTTCGTCTTCCTGTCCTCCAAGAAGGACGGAAGCGGGAAGTCACCCATGCCATCCTCAACCATCTGCGCCGTGAAGAACTAATCAAAAAGAGGGGTATAAGGCACCCAAGGAAAGCTAGCCAATACAAGAAGCGAGACGCAAAACAACCAGAGAAAAACTTACCGACGGCGGCAGGCGGCCGCGATGGTACGGGGGAAGGAGTATGCCCAGTTGGCCTCAATGCGGAACTTGGAGATCATCGAGATCCAGTTCCGCAGGTCCTGGTAGGGCACATCCTTCCGTGACGTCCTCGTCGGATCGTTGGCGGTCGAAAGATGGCACATCTTGTGCGACCGTTTCTGCAACGGAAGCACGCGACACACCATCCACGACAAGGTGATGTCCCGAGCGTTGTGCCTCTCTGTCTCCACCATCGTCTCCAGCCGGGCGGCCATCCGATCGAGGTCCGCCACCGCGCCCATGCTCTTCGTCGTCCAGGCCCTCTGCGTCGAGGGAACATCGGTAAAGGGCGAAAGACAGATCCAGTCAATCTCCGTGGCATTGCTCACATAGAAATATGTGCGCTGCCACAGCTTGACGGTGTCGGGGAGCTCGAACCGCGGCATTGGCGAGGAGGACCGCGGATAGATGGCGCAGCAGCCCGTCCGTGTAAGCGAGCCACCCTTGGCAATGTTCTGGGCCTTGAAGTGGAAGAACCTTAGAAAGTTCTCCACCTCGGGCCACACCCCAAGATATGACTCGCAGCAGGCCGCAAAGTGCGACAGCTGCGCCATGGCGTTCACGCCCAGGTGATGAAGCTGGAGGCCGAAGAAGCCGAAGAGCTGGAGGAGGAATGGGCTGACTGGAGGCCGAAGCCGCGCGCGAAGTGCGCGAGGCAGACGACGTGGTTACCCTGCCGAGGGTTCGGCACCCGCTCCCCCTCCGGCGCAAGCCGGTGCTTCACAAGGATCGACGAGGGAAGAAACCTTCCTCGTCGGTACTTGTTTATGAGCTCGTCGGTCACGAAGGACCCGCACCAGCCGCTGCGTTGCTCCGGCAGCATCTCGGAAGAGGAGGAGGCCGTGGTTGGCGAAAAGAAGGTGGCCGGCGGCGACAGGGAGAGGGCGCGCAAGAACAAGAAACGCTGGGCACGAGGAGAAGATGAGCCGGAGGATTAACAAGTGTGGGAACCGATCCCCTCAGAGCCCTATTTATCCCCGCAAGCGGCAGGGTCGCCCCTTCGGCTCCTGCGCGACGCGTGGCGTCACGGTTCCACAACTACGCGATGCTTCGGCTCCAGATCCTCTACGCCGTCGTGACTGCCACAGAAGATCCCCGGGCTTCAGCGGGAGGCGAGGCGTGCGCCCTTGCCCCGAGGAAACTATGTGGCACGTTTGCGTGCGCAGTTGCCAAAAAACTGACGCAGCGACGTGGAAGTCAAACTGACGCGACGTGCGCCAGAGCCATAGGCGTGGGTGACGGCATCAATGACGTCATCTAGCCAAACGTTTCGTCTTCAGCTCCACCAGCCGGTACCTGCCTTCGCTGTTTACGCCCAGTGGACGTCCATTGATTCCGCAGCCGGTTAACTCCAATCGGAAAGCAAAAGCAAAAGGCGTAGCCGGAGAAAGTAAATCAACCTCTCAGGAAACGAAGGAGCAAGGAAGATCTTGCCCAACGGCCAAGCCCATACGTGCTCGGGGACTAGTGTGGGGGGATAACCCCCGGGTCCAGAATATGCAGGCCGACTGGCCTCTAGGAATTACAACTCTAGCCGTCTGGCAAGCAAGCCTGGTTGGGCTTATAACCTTCCCGGCTGGCCCGTCTTGCCGGTGGCCAGAAGAACCGGCCGGGTGGCCGCTCCCACCCGGCTCACCTCGGATTCGATGGAGAGCACGGAAGGACTGACGCTCCGTGCGGGGTACGCTTCTGGCTCTCCCTCGTCATCAAGGAAGCTGGCATGCCGTCATGACCAGTGCTACCAGACAAAGATAAAGCAAGACGGTCGGCAAGACTGGCGAAAGCGGTCCGGGTGACCGTTAGAGCAAGGGTGACGCCCCAAAGGAAGCCCGAGTGACCACTAAAGAGAAGGATGACGCTAAAAGAAGGGCGGACTGGGTCCTGGCCCACCGGCTGGGCCCTGCAGCCGGCCCTGCCCTGTAAACCCATATCCAAACAGTAAACCCTAGGACCCAATCTGTAATCTGCCCCCAGACCAGTATATAAGGGAGGGCACAACCAGGGTTCTAGGTAAGAGGCAACAGTAGAAGAAGAGAAGAGTTAGCATCCAGCTCTCATCTTCCTCTAGCCATCGATAGTAGCTAAGGAAACAGCTCAAGGAGCATCTGTACTGGGCACCGAGCTCCCATACATAGTTCATCTTGCAGGAGTAGGGGTGTTACCTCACCAAGAGGGCCCCGAACCTAGGTATGTCCCTGTGTTTGCAGTGCACCGTCCCCAACCCGTTGCGTGAGCCACCGAATGCATCTGTGTGTCCCTTCTTTGCCATCCCCGATGGAACTACCGTGTTCCACACCACGACAAAGGGAACCCGTGGAGATGAGCCGGAGGCGCAGCACATGGCTCTACGGTCGTCGCCGCCGTGGGGGGCCCGGCTTCTCCGTGCATACATGCCTCTCATCGTCGGGTCATCATTGTTTCTGGATCCGTCCATCCGGTCTCCGTCGTCGTCAAGGAGCAGGTGAACGAGAACGTCGTGGTGCTAGCGGCATACCTTGATGAGGGGAATGCAGGCGAAGGCGATAACATCTTCGTCCCAGAGGAAGACAAGAACTACGCCCACGCCATCATCGACACCTTGATCGAAGCAGTCAAGGTGAGGGATGGATTCGAGGAGGTCTCCTATGAGGAAACCGAGGTACTACTGTTCTTTACTATTCTCAAATTTTACTATTCGTACGCAGGTTTTTCTCGATCTATAGATTATTTTGATCCAGCGCCTTCTTTTTGTAGACATATCAGATTCTCCGGTTTGAAGGGTCGATCCTTTTGCAGATTTGATTAGATCTGCTGATCTGCCATCTAGCAATTTTACATCTGTTTGTTGTTCCTACGGTCTTCTTGTGATGTAGATTTGATTGACCTGTCACATAATTGTTGTAAGAATATTTGATTTTAGGGGTTTTAGGGATTGCTGTTACTAGATTGTTGATTGATGTCACATAAATCGCTATCATTAAAATGTACATGAATATTGTTCGATTCTATAGTTAAAAAAATTACTCCATTCTTGTTATTTTTCTTAGTACAAAATTTAGGAAATACATGATTACAGTGTATAATCTAGTGATGATACATGAACTAAAATATCAACTGCGAATATTATATGTTGTCGTTCATATTCATAAATTTCAATACTTGAGTTCTATTTAAATTACATCTTTTAGGGCATGTTTGATTCAAAGGATCTATATAGGATATTGTTGGATTATATCCCATAAGGAAATTTTCTATGATGGTTGTTTGATTTGTAGTATATATAGAATCCTTTATTTTTCTTATCCTATGAATCAAATAGGCCCTTATATGAGTTCTTATGTACTTAAAAATCCATAGGAAGAATCTGGCGACATGGGCGAAGACAAGGACTCCAGGGACAGAAAGAGCCGCTACTTACTTAGGCGGTTGCGGAGTGGGAAAATTCCTTTCCACTATAATGGAAGCTATTTTGCCCATTTTGTGGCAAAGTAATCAACAAGGACATCGGCAACATGATCCAGCACTCGGTGGGTGTCGACCGTGGCCACGATCGTAAGCACAAGGCGAAGACCTCGGCAAAGCACACAACATATGAAAAATTCCTCCCAAAATATGTCAAGACTGGCATGTTTCCCCTCTAGTAGGTGTTGTGAAAATGGGAGGCTCAACATTATCTCGGTTGGATTGCTTGATGGAGATAGTCTGTACTGTGCATTTCCAAATCTGCTCGAGTACCCATGTCCAAATGCAACCGGATAATGTTTCATGTTCATGCTAAGATTTCTACTGCTCGTGTTAATCCATTGCAGAAAGAGGATGCGTTGAAAGAGACTTGCACACAAATTATGCCCCATCGTAGTATTAAATAGAGTCCACTTTGTGTGAAAATTAGGGTTATTACATTCTAGGCCATATTATGCGCATTGCCATCATTCAAAATATTTATTTGTTTTGGAAAACTACATTTTTTCATACAATAAGTTAGAATCTCGCATTGTTTACCATGCCAATATAGAACCATATCTACCAAATATGGGCACATTTTACTAGAATCCGTGATGTGGAGAGGACCAGAATGTTCATACTCTACATGGCAATCCATATCACAAGGCAAGTTTTTTGAGAAGTTGTCCAAAAATGATGGCTACATTTTTTTCATCTTGAGAGGGTTGACTAGGACATAAGATATTCTCATGCGCCTAAGAACTAGCAAATCCGTTTATTAAACTAGACTGAGTTTACCTATCTGTAAAAAAACTGAATTTACCCTTTATGGTTCTTCATTGGAACCCGCTTCCTTGTGTGAGCTCCATCGTGCTCCCACCCAAACAGGTGCCACCTGTACTAAAAATCTGGTTAAAATTTGATGGTGACATGACGTGGGCCCTACCATTCTAGACACCTCTACACGATGTCGAAATCATTGCGCGAAACCTTACAAGAGAAGGAAGAGAGATGCGATGCGTAGAAGAGCCGAACGAGTGCCTTTGATGAGGAGAGATCATCATCGATGATGCCAGCGAGGAGATTTTGCATGCTCCGCATATTAGAAGTCATGTTTTTTGAGAGAGAGTCAGAAGTCAAAGGACCCACATGTAAGAGATACCCTCACATAGTCTTGTTATAAAAATTTATTTTCTATTGCTATGTGTAATAGATACTAATATTTTACTGCTTATGGACTACCCATAATCTTAAGGGTGACCCCTTAATAAGGTTTTTAGCTTGTTCTTTATTCAACGAGTACTACACTAGTTCCCCTATCCCTGTCCTCCTCTCCACTTTCCTCTATCCCCACTCTGGCTCGCCATCCAAGCCGCCTAGTTTCTAGAGTCTGTGTTCTTCATCTCGTCCCTCTTTTCTAGATCCCAAACCAACGAATCCCAACCTCCGTCGCCACAGCAGGTGCATTGAGATGGCTGGATCTAGCAAGGACAGTGACAATGATTCTCGACTATTTCAGGAGGTTTTTACCGAAGGCCCCCTTGCATCACGGCTGCGAGCCTTGTCGGTTCGTCCAAACTTCATCTTGACTCAGCAAAATATAGTGCAACTCTGCTGGTTTCTCAGCCATTCGTCCTCCCATGTGTTCTTCATTCTCACCCGACTAAGATACCACGAGATTGCATGTTAGATGGCGAGAGCCTCCTCTGTAAATTGCCGCTGATGGACAGGTTCTCCTCAGATGCTATCATCCCAGACAGCACGAATAAAAATGGGCAGGTGCCAATGGTGATTGGATTTCCACGATTGGCCTCCAATACATCTGGGAACTTTTCAACGTGTACACTCGTCGCAAGATTCTTCTCTGACCGGTGCCATTTGAATCCACTAATCGCCTAGATACTTTGTTGGATCATGGTCATCATATGATACTGCAGAAGATAGCTATTTTCCAACACTAGTAGGAAAATGCTTATCCACAGGGTCCTTATCAGTGGCGCACATGTAAATGGTGCCCCACAGGTCCTTATCCATGACGCACTGGTTGAATCATGCGCCACTGAACTTCTCATATCTGCAACGCAAGCCCTACGTGGTGCACCACTAATACGTGGTCCCCAGAGCTGGCGACGAACCCCCTCCTTGGGCAGCATATCCGTGGCGCACGCATAGAAGGCGTATCAGTGGCACATGTTTTTCCTGTGCGCCACGCATGTTGGTGGGCCCCGGTGCTTCTAGTGGGAAAAGGCTTATCCACAGCGTCCCTGGCCCCCTTTCTTTCTCTTCTATCGTTCCCCTTTCACTGGTAGAAAAGGGCCCATGCGTCCCGGTTGGTAAGGGCCATTAGTCCCGGTTGCCCAACCGGGACGGGGCAATCGGGACTAAAGGTCTAACCATTAGTCCCGGTTGCCCCACCAACCGGGACAAATGGGGCACACGTGGCGGCAACAGAGCGCGAGGGGGGTGGAGCATTAGTCCCGGTTCGTAACACGAACCGGGACTAATAACCTGCTGCCGCGGCAGAGATTTGGCCCATTTCTCTGCCGCGGCAGAGAATTCATTTTGGCACACTTTGTTGCCACGGCAGCATTTTCGCCACTTTTTGTGCCGCGGCAGAGAATTCATTTAGGTTGTTTTATTGTTTATTTAGTGTTTTGCACTTATCAATGAAGGAACCTTATATTACACAAGATCATCATGACAACATTACATTCAATACACAGATCGAGATCATGCACTACATACAAAAGTTGCTATTCGATGCTACCGGCCAATTTCTTGAAAGTTGCTATTTTTACAATTCCTATTGTCTATACACAGCCGAGTAGTATTCCCCTTGTGTGTTTAGGACTTCTGCATCCAAGAATCCCGCCAATTCCTCCTGAATTGCTCGTATGCGATCCTTTGGCAGAAGACCGTCCCGTAGACGTTCGATCTGATTTAAAAAAGGAGTCAGCCTATATGAATATGAAACTAAACAAAATTTGATTGTAACTAAAAACTATAGAAATTGTTTACGTACGTGGAGTTGCTCTAAATTTCTGCCCTTCTCATCGCACGTCTGCCGGATGAACTCGCATACATAGTATCCACATAGATTGTTACCTGGTCCCTGCGTCAGGCACTTTACGAGAACAGAGTTCAATCAAAATAATAATCAAGCATGATAATAACTATATCAAAACTAGAATCAAAGAGATGCGCGGATATAGCTAGTGGTGCTTACATCTAGTGGTTGAAATGTAAGCTCCTCTTTCCAAACACCCCTAGCCTTCTTGGTGAACCGTTTCCAAGCGCTGCCCGGCGTAAAAAACGAATAAAATAAGTTATTAAGTACTTGATATCATAAAATTCACGAACGTTACCGATATAGTGTCGTAATGATTAGAATTACCGCTAGAGAAGTATCTGCATGTCCTTCCACGTCTCAAGGGGTTTATGTTTCGAGTCCATGACTAGTACACGCCCTTTGTCAAGTTTAATGATTAACAGAATATAGTGGTACCTGCGAATGCAGAACTAATCAATTATATACTTAACATCGAGTAAGCGAAATAGAAAGTGTATACAAGACAATAACACTCACTGGAAGTTGTAAGGAAATAGTATTTCCCTTTTGGTTTCTTGAAACCTTAACGCGTGTACTATATTATCCTCCGTATCCTGGGGGCTTATTTTGAGATTAGCTTCATGAACCCAATATGGGTCAATGAAGCCAATGTCATAGATTTGTCCTCTGCTGCATTCGAGAATCTTCATTCTGCATATTACAATATGATTATATACATGCAATAAACAAAATAATATAGCTGGAGACTAAATTAATTACAGAATTAGTACTTACACACAATAGGCACTGGTGATCAATTTGTCCAAGGTGTCTTGATTGAATAATTGAAATAGTTCATCAAATTCAATGGATATCAAGTCATCCTTATCTTTCCCATGATGCTTTTTTGTAACCCTCAGCACTATCCAGCTAGCCCCGGCCCTTGTGGCATGCATGTACCAGTTATGCAATCTTCGCATTTTTGTTGGAAGATTGTTTTCCTCCTTAGGTTTGACGAGAGGTTTTCCGTACTGGTATTTGTATGCTACTTAACTCACGGGGAAGAACTCTAACTGGGATAAGTACTGGGCAATACTCATACCTTGAGCAGCGGCAGCTTCTCCGTATTGTGCAACTACCTCTGGATCATACTGCTCTTCGGCCCCATATTTGCTCGACCCCACATTGGTTTGAGAAATCACCTTGAGAGGGGCACAAGTCTGTTTTGCTTGTTCTCCGAGCTGGGCAACAGATTTCCCGCTTGCATCAGTACTGCTCTTTGAGGCTTTTGTGCCGCATGTGACTTGAGAATAGAACGCTCATAGTCTGATGACAGCTTTGGCTCGGGTTGATGAAGATTCTTTAGCATTTTCAACACTTTTGCTTTTTCTTCTTTGGTGCTGGGGAACTCTGGCTCTTTCGGCCGCCTCAGCTTAGCGAAAAACGCTATCGTTTCCGCATCAACGATCGCCGCAGTCTCCTCTTCAGTACAGTCATAAGCTCTCTTGGGAGGAACCGTTGGTACTTTTGGAAGAGGATCTTGTTTACGTTTTGGCGATTGCTTACGACGCACAGTAGCGGTACGCTTACGCTTTTTATCCTGAGGCGCCGGTGATGGCTCCCGCGGCGATGGCTGCACCGGATATTGGTGAGGCGACGGAGCCGGGTGAGGCGACGAAGACGGCTGCCGCGGCGGCGACGACCTCGCTGGAGACGGGTGAGGCGGCGGCGAAGATGGCCTTGGTGTGTGATTTCGAAGCACGATACAATCCTTTGGCCATAGAATGGTGACGTTTTTTGCGTCACCCATCACAGTCACATCCCCTTCACCAGCAGGGTAGTGAAGATCCAAAACCTCAAATGTGGTCATGATTTCATCCACGCCGACAACAGCGTAGCCCTCTAGAACCGGACGACAGTGGTAAGTTGGTGTGGGTCCAATTGGTAAGGCATAGCCAACCGCCACCTTCATTGATATGTTCACAACTTTGACATGTAGCTCGCAGTGTGTCATCTGTGTGATATCATCCACTGGGTAGCCAACAGGAGCCATCGTCGGTGCATCATCGGCATCGCCATTGTCATCACCCGGGACCTCGGTGGAAGCCACACTGCTTTTTCGATTATTCGATAGGCCGGTAGCATCGAATGCAGTGTGCTGCTGAGATGGGCCGGTAGTACTTTGCTCTTTAAGTGTGTTAATTTCATCTCGTTGTTGCTTTAATCGTTCTTCAATTAAACGCATTCGCTCTTTCTGACTTTCTGCTTCAACTGCCGCCCTGTCCTTACTCCTCTGACGGCTTCTATCAGGATATTTCTTCCTCTCTTCGGGAAACCCAGTCCTCCATGATTGGGAGCCTATTGTGCCTCGTGTTCGTCCATCATGTTCCTTATTTACAAGGGCGAGTGTGAGCTCATCATTCTCTCTATCGGGAATGAAGTCCCCATCTTTAACAGCCTTTACTGCTTTTCTGATCCTCTCGATTGGCAAGGGGTCTTCTTTATGTCGTATGTTATATATACACCTCCCTTCCGACTCCAACGTGCCCCCATGCCCGTAAAACCAATTCCTTGCACGTTCTACCCAATCGTCTGTCTCTGGGGTGATCTTTTTATCACGCAGTTCCTGCTCAAGTTTCTCCCACTTAGGAATGCCAACCCTGTAGCCACCTTGCCCCATAGTATGGTGATACTTCTTCTTAGCAGCATTCAGCTTATTCGTTTTAGACATTTTCTTAGCTTTTTCTGATTTCTTGTATTCCACAAACTCATCCCAGAATGGTTTTATCTTCTCAAACTGAATATTCTTGAAATCGGGAGTCTTCTTTTTCACGACATAGTCAAGGTGCAATCTTTTCTTCCAGTTGGTGAAACACTGGGCCATCTTCTTCAAAGCCCACTCCCTGACCTTAGCCTCCATGGCTCTCCCATGTTGTAAGGCGCCCTCAACTGGATCCTCCGCATTTGGATCCAACTCTATCTTCGGTAGTTTGAAATTAACCATGAGCCTCTTCCACAGTAAATCTTTGGCGTGGTTAGGGACAAATAAACATGTTCCCTCTTCATCCGCATTAGCAGGCCTATTCCAATTTCTAATGGTGATCGGGATTAAGTCCCTAACGATTACTCCGCATTGTGCCACAAATTTGGTTGCGACAACTTCGGGAGCTGTCGGTCTGCCGTCTTCAGCGACATCTTCGATCCTGAACCTCTCATGGTCTTGCAACTTTTTGGTTGGGCCTCGTCTGCTCTTTTCAGTAGATTCCTTCGATCCGGAGGGCTAAAAGAAGAAAGATCGTCGTTACTATTTCTATATAGATAGCAGATGATTAATTAATGAATTGATTTATATTACATGCACCTCGCCGGAGCGGTCGTCTTCTCGATTACACAAGGCATCGCCTTCTCCCTCGCGGAAGGCAACACCTTCAACCTCAAACAAGTTGTCTACTCTGGTAAAAAGAGGATCACCCTCACCGGAGTTGTTCAGAAACGTTGATACGTCTAAATTATCTTCCCCACGGATCATACCTTGGATCAACTCTTCCTTTTCTTCGTCTCTGACGTGTGGGTCCATATTTTCTGCATAGGTGGAAAAACGAATAAGTCAAAGCGGCTAAAGGAGAAAGTTAAGTATGGTGTTGAGAGATATAAACCCTAATTCAGAGAAACCCTAATATATACATACACAATAATAAAAATGAAGAGAAAGGGAAACCGTGTAGTAGAGAGGCACATCGTCGAACCCACATGCACCTAAGTTGCTTGAAAATGTGAATCGGGTCTGGGGCTACCCACAGTGACTGACCAGTGGGGCCGAAGACCAATAATACCAAACTAATTAATAAACCTAATAATACCTAACTAATAATAAACCTAATAATCCAAACAACAAAAAGAAAGGGAAACAATCAACACATGGCATCGATGCAATGCTCAAGCAAGTATGATGATATGACAAGTTAATTTGCATTGGATTGTAACCCTAAGAAGTGCTCGACGATTTAATCGGGGTTCCGAGGGGTGAAAACGCTAACTCGGAGAAACTCCGGAACACATGAGAGGGGTGGATTTGTTCTTCTGTAATTTAAGTTGTTGAACAATGCATGATTATAGCTTAGATAGCTAGGTTTCATTTTTCTGAACATTTTGATATATTATTCATATTTTTATGACTTATAGATTAAAAGTTATTGAATTTATAAGATTATAATTATTTCTGAAATTATTAAAAGCTGGTTAAACTTTTTACACCGCAGGCATATCTAGCCACAATGACTGACAGAGGGGCCTGGAGCCACCTCAGCAGCCACACAAGCAAAAGTGGTTCAGGGGGGCATTTTTCACTCGGGCTGGGGCTAGCCAGAGAGGCTGACCTGTGGGCCAGAGGCCACATAGGAAAGCCATTCAGGCAAAGTGGCTCCCTGGCTGGGTCGCGCTGATGCACGGGTGACGTCACGCCAGCGGTGGCTTGCAGGACGGTGATGGGGAACGGCGTTAGGGGGCGATCTAGGGCGCGTGCGTGCGCGCGTTAGAGAGAGGAGGTTGAGGCGAGCCAAATAGTAGCGGCGCCGCCTCCAAAAGGTCACCGGAGAGAGAGCACGACGACGGTGAGCGGCGGTTGTGGCAGGTGGTCGACGGGGAGGATGAACCAGAGCGAGAGGTGGCGAGAGAGAGGGTCCACGAGGACGAGAAGCTCACCAGGTGTGCGGTGGTGGTGTCGGGGAGGCGAGGCGAGGTCGGGAGCCGACGAATCGACGACAGCGATCGTCGGGCTCGAGGGTCGTTGGCGACGATTGGGAGCGAGCGGGGCCGATTCCTTCAGGGAGAAGCCTCGGGGCGACGAGGCGAAGCTTCCTGCATGCTTGGCTGGGCGAGGGGCGGCCGGTAGGGCGTGCACGATGGCGGGGCAGCCTGACGGCGTCGTGCGCGAGAAGAGAAGAGGAGGGGAGATGGGGAAGAAGAAGAGGAGGGGCACCCTGTTATAACTAAAGGGCCTTTAGTCCCGGTTCGTGGCTCCAACCGGGACTAAAGGTGCATACGTCCCGGTTGGAGCCACCAACCGGGACCTATAGTACAAATTTTCAGCAGCTGAAGGGGCGCGCGCGCAAGGGGCTCTTCCGTCCCAGTTGGTGGCTCCAACCGGGACGTATTCCCCTGTTTTCAAATTTTTTCAGTTATTTTCTCTCTGTTCCCGCCTTATTTTTTATTTTGGGGTTTAAATTTGTAATGTTTTTTAAATGATAATTACTTTGGAATTTAGAAAAACTTTAAACATAAAAAGTGTTTGGATTTGAATAAATAATTCAAAACCATTTTCTGTTTTAAAAAACAATTAATGTAACCATTTAAAATATGAACCATTTACAACTAAAAATGAATTAACTTATATTTTTTTAATATCAATTTGGAATTTAGAAAAACTTTAAACATAAGAAATGTATGGATTTGAATAAATAATCCAAAACCATTTTATATTTCTAAAAAATAATTAATGTAACCTTTTAAAATGAATTAACTTATATTTTTGAATATTAATTTGGAATTTAGAAAAACTTTAAACATAAGAAGTGTATGGATTTGAATAAATAATCCAAAACCATTTTCTGTTTTAAAAAACAATTAATGTAACCATTTAAAATATGAACCATTTACAACTAAAAATGAATTAACTTATATTTTTTTAATATCAATTTGGAATTTAGAAAAACTTTAAACATAAGAAGTGTATGGATTTGAATAAATAATCAAAAACCATTTTATATTTCTAAAAAATAATTAATGTAACCTTTTAAAATGAATTAACTTATATTTTTGAATATTAATTTGGAATTTAGAAAAACTTTAAACATAAGAAGTGTATGGATTTGAATAAATAATCCAAAACCATTTTCTATTTCTAAAAAATAATTAATGTAACCTTTTAAAATGAATTAACTTATATTTTTGAATATTAATTTGGAATTTAGAAAAACTTTAAACATAAGAAGTGTATGGATTTGAATAAATAATCCAAAACCATTTTCTATTTTTAAAAAATAATTAATGTAACCTTTTAAAATGAATTAACTTATATTTTTGAATATTAATTTGGAATTTAGAAAAACTTTAAACATAAGAAGTGTATGGATTTGAATAAATAATCCAAAATCATTTTTTATTTTTAAAAAATAATTAATGTAACCTTTTAAAATGAAGATAGGGGACGAGCATCGTTAGAACTTGCATTGGATCTCTGAAGAAACCACATATTGTGAGTCTAAAAATGATTTTTTCAAAAAATCACGGGCGATAGATCATGTACCTGTAGTACAAACCGGACCCACTTCCTGCCGATTCGGAAGACATTTGTCCTTTTTACCCGGGATGGACGAAAAGGTTTGAGATGTACAGGTTGGGAGATAGTCCATGTAAGGTGGTCTAGTATTTTAGGAAAATGGGACGGTAGCATTGTGAAACGGCATTTTGGTGGTTACTTCACAAAACGACCCGTTTTTTGCGCTCGGAAAATGGAAAAGGGCTTTTCCGTGCGACAAAAAGGAGAACTTCCTCTTGCAACATTGTTCTCCATACCAATGTCCACACACATGCATAATATGGGCACAACATCACAAACTATGCCGTGATTCAGCACATAACATCGGTCATTTGGACCGAAAGCCATGAAACCTCGAACATGATAGGTCATTTTGTGAAGGTTTTTTCGAAACATGATCAATATACCAAGTCTGGTATTTTTCTTTTCAACTATGTAACAAAATATGACACCAAGCGAAGGATTTTCATTGTTCGGATTTTTTTTGAATTTATTATGCCCGTTTTGAATTATCTAAATTTCTAACTATGGTCGAACCGGTGTGCATGAAGATAGGGGACGAGCATCGTTAGAACTTGCATTGGATCTCTGAAGAAACCACATATTGTGAGTCTAAAAATGATTTTTTCAAAAAATCACGGGCGATAGATCATGTACCTGTAGTACAAACCGGACCCACTTCCTCCCGATTCGGCAGACATTTGTCCTTTTTACCCGGGATGGACGAAAAGGTTTGAGATGTACCGGTTGGGAGATAGTCCATGTAAGGTGGTCTAGTATTTTAGGAAAATGGGACGGTAGCATTGTGAAACGGCATTTTGGTGGTTACTTCACAAAACGACCCATTTTTTGCGCTCGGAAAATGGAAAAGGGCTTTTCCGTGTGACAAAAAGGAGAACTTCCTCCTGCAACATTGTTCTCCATACCAATGTCCACACACATGCATAATATGGGCACAACATCACAAACTATGCCGTGATTCAGCATATAACATCGGTCATTTGGACCGAAAGCCATGAAACCTCGAACATGATAGGTCATTTTGTGAAGGTTTTTTCGAAACATGATCAATATACCAAGTCTGGTATTTTTCCTTTCAACTATGTAAAAAAATATGACACCAAGCGAAGGATTTTCATTGTTCGGATTTTTTTTGAATTTATTATGCCCGTTTTGAATTATCTGAATTTCTAACTATGGTCGAACCGGTGTGCATGGAGATAGGGGACGAGCATCGTTAGAACTTGCATTGGATCTCTAAAGAAACCACATATTGTGAGTCTAAAAATGATTTTTTCAAAAAATCACGGGCGATAGATCATGTACCTGTAGTATAAACCGGACCCACTTCCTGCCGATTCGGCAGACATTTGTCCTTTTTACCCGGGATGGACGAAAAGGTTTGAGATGTACCGGTTGGGAGATAGTCCATGTAAGGTGGTCTAGTATTTTAGGAAAATGAGACGGTAGCATTGTGAAACGGCATTTTGGTGGTTACTTCACAAAACGACCCGTTTTTTGCGCTCGGAAAATGGAAAAGGGCTTTTCCGTGTGACAAAAAGGAGAACTTCCTCCTGCAACATTGTTCTCCATACCAATGTCCACACACATGCATAATATGGGCACAACATCACAAACTATGCCGTGATTCAGCACATAACATCGGTCATTTGGACCGAAAGCCATGAAACCTCGAACATGATAGGTCATTTTGTGAAGGTTTTTTCGAAACATGATCAATATACCAAGTCTGGTATTTTTCCTTTCAACTATGTAACAAAATATGACACCAAGCGAAGGATTTTCATTGTTCGGATTTTTTTTGAATTTATTATGCCCGTTTTGAATTATCTGAATTTCTAACTATGGTCGAACCGGTGTGCATGAAGATAGGGGACGAGCATCGTTAGAACTTGCATTGGATCTCTGAAGAAACCACATATTGTGAGTCTAAAAATGATTTTTTCAAAAAATCACGGGCGATAGATCATGTACCTGTAGTACGAACCGGACCCACTTCCTGCCGATTCGGCAGACATTTGTCCTTTTTACCCGGGATGGACGAAAAGGTTTGAGATGTACCGGTTGGGAGATAGTCCATGTAAGGTAGCCATCACAAACCACTTCTACCACGAGCTCACGCCGGAGCAGCGAATGGATCCCCAGTGGGATCCCGACAACTACGACACCTGGAATGCCTTCTTCGCTAATAGGCGGGAAAGGGAGCTCGCCAGGTAGGGTGATGGCCCGCCACCGGTGAACCACAACGAAGCCGGCCGTCGTCTGTGGTGGGCGAACCGTACTATCATCAAAGTGATGCGCTACATCGCCGGGGGAGACCATCGTCGCCTACGGTGCCCACGAGTCCACCCGCCACAGGCCCCACACTGTCCCGGCGGTAGCGGCATCGTCTTCCAGGAGACCCCTCTCCCACCTGCCGTGAATCCGAGGCTGGAATGGCCCCTGGTATATGCCATGGATGGGCTGAGGATCCCCGGAGTGGCAGGTGACGATGATGATGACGACGACGATGAAGACCCTGAAATTGCGTACTATAGGACTAGGCATGATTATGACTAAAGGGGGCGGCTTTAGTCCTGAGTGTTAGCTAGTCCCGGTTTGTCCCGGTTTTTAATATTAATAAATGTCTTAAGTGTTACCTAATAAATAGAGGGAAATGCCTATATAAAGAGAGGGTTCATATTTAGTCCCGGTTGGAGAAACCAACCGCGACTGAAGGGATTGCGGCAGAGTGGGCCAGGCAACACTAATAATAGGGGTGAGTGTCGACATTATGTCGTGCGGCTTGTACCTTGTCCCGGATGGTGTCACCAACTGGGATTAAAGATGAACCTTTAGTCCCGGTTGGAGACACCAATCGGGACTAAAGATGAGTCAGCACTAATAATAGGGGTGGGTGTCGACATTATGTCGTGAGTGTCGACATTATGCCGAGCTGCTTGTACTATAAATATGCATCCTTGTGAGTCCAGTCCTCCAGCCAGTTTGAGGCATCTCCAAGATGGTTTTAGAGAGCAGGGACACCACTACGGCCAGTTTCAGGGAGATGCCGACGGAGCCCAGTCCTCCGGCATCTCCGAGAAACTGGTCATAGAGGCACTCCCTAATATGTGAAATTAGTTAGCTCCGAGGCGCATTGATCTACTTAGTGAAGTTACAAGCTGCAAGATGGTTTTCGAGAGCAGGGACACCACTACGGCCAGTTTCAGGGAGATGCCGATGGAGCCCAGTCCTCCGGCATCTCCGAGAAACTGGTCATAGAGGCACTCCCTAATATGTGAAATTAGTTAGCTCCGAGGCGTATTGATCTAGTTAGTGAAGTTACAAGCTACAAGATGGTTTTTGAGAGCAGGGACACCACTGCGGCCAGTTTCAGGGAGATGCCGACGGAGCCCAGTCCTCCGGCATTTCCGAGAAACTGGTCATAGAGGCACTCCCTAATATGTGAAATTAGTTAGCTCCGAGGCGTATTGATCTAGTTAGTGAAGTTACAAGCTGCAAGATGGTTTTCGAGAGCAGGGACACCACTATGACCAGTTTCAGGGAGATGCCAACGGATCCCAGTCCTCCGGCATCTCCAAGAAACTGGTCATAGAGGCACTCCCGGTCCAGCCACAAAACGGGACTAACACTCAAGACATTTATTAATATTAAAAACTGGGACTACAAAACCGGGACTAAAGGCCACAAACCGCGAAAGATATCCTTCGGTCAAGCCACAAACCGCGAAAGACATGAACTAGAGTTACATAATATGAGCATGAACTTCTTGGCATATGTCATTCCTTATGACCGCTTCAGACGTAACCATGGAGCATCTTCTTTACTTAACGGAATGCTTGGGTCAGTTTTCACTGTGAAGGGCGGAATTTCATCAAACTTATTATAATCTTCTGACATGTCTGTCTTGTCCTCGATTCCCACGATGTTTCTTTTCCCTGAAAGAACTATGTGATGCTTTGGCTCATCATATGATGTATTCGTTTGCATATTTTTTCTTTTTTTCGGTCTGGAGGACATGTCCTTCACATAGAAAACCTGAGACACATCATTGGCTAGGACGAATGGTTCATCTCTATAACCAAGATTGTTGAGATCCACTGTTGTCATTCCGTACAACTGGTCTATCTTTACCCCTTCCCCATTCAGGTTGACCCATTTGCAGCGAAACAAAGGGACCTTAAAAGAGACTCCATAGTCTAGTTCCCATATCTCCTCTATGTAACCATAATATGTGTCCTTTTGTCCATTCTCGTCTATTGCATCAAAGCGGACACCACTATTTTGGTTGGTGCTCTTTTTATCTTGGGCGATCGTGTAGAATGTATTCCCATTTATTTCGTACCCTTGGAAATTCAATACAGTAGAAGATGGTGACGCGGCCAACAAGTATAGTTTATCTCCAACAGTGGTGTCATTCAAGAGATGTGTCCGCATCCAACCACCGAAAGACTTCATGTGTTCATCTGTAATCCATGATTCAGGCTTCCCCGGGTTTTTGGAGCGTACAATATTCTTGTGTTCCTCGATATACGGAGCTGCCAAGGTGGAATTATGTAGAACTGTGTAGTGTGCTTTAGTGAAAGAATCTCCGTCCCTACATATCATTGCTTTCTTTCCCAGCGTGCCTTTTCCACTTAGTCTTCCCTCATGCCGCGAGTCAGAAACACCAATCGGCTTAAGGTCAGGAATAAAGTCAACACAAAACTCAATGACCTCCTCTGTTCCATATCCCATGGAGATGCTTCCTTCTGGTCTAGCACGGTTATGAACATATTTCTTTAAGACTCCCATGAACCTCTCAAAGGGGAACATATTGTGCAGAAATACCGGACCGAGAATGGCAATCTCTTCCACTAGATGAACCAGGAGATGCGTCATAATATTGAAGAAGGATGGTGGGAACACCAATTCAAAACTAACAAGACATTGTACCACATCCTTATGTAACCTTGGAAGAATATCTGGATTGATTACCTTCTGAGATATTGCATTGAGGAATGCACACAGCTTCACAATGGGTACTCGAACATTTTCCGGTAGAAGCCCCCTCAATGCAATCGGAAGCAACTGCGTCATAATCACGTGACAGTCATGAGACTTCAGGTTTTGGAACTTTTTATCTGTCATATTTATTATCCCCTTTATATTAGATGAGAAGCCCGACGGCACCTTGATACTGTAAAGGACTTCAAAAAAGATTTCCTTCTCTGCTTTGGTAAGAGCATAGCTGGCACGACATAAGTGACGCCCTTTATCCGTCTTGTTATCTGTATGCATGTTCTTTGGGTCTTTCATAATTTGTTGGTCCTCCTGTGCTTCAGGTGTATCTTTTGTCTTCCCATACACGCCTAGGAATCCTAGCAGGTTCACGCAGAGATTCTTCGTCACGTGCATCACGTCGATTGAAGAGCGGACACGCAGGACTTTCCAATATGGCAGCTCCCAAAATATAGATTTCTTCTTCCACATGGGTGCGTGTCCTGTAGCGACGTCGTTCGGAACTGATTGACCGCCGGGACCCTTTCCAAAGATTACTTCTGTGTCCTTGACCATACCAAATACATCATCACCAGCAGGGAGTTCAGGCTTCTTCCGGTGATCTGCCTCACCTTTGAAATGCTTGCCATTCTTTCTTACGGGATGATTGGTCGGAGGAAATCATCGATTCGCCAGGTACACAACCTTCTTGCATTTATGCAAATATGTACCTTGGGTCTTATCTAAACAGTGGGTGCATGCCTTATATCCTTTGTTTGTCTGTCCTGAAAGGTTACTAAGAGCAGGCCAATCATTGATGGTTACGAATAACAACCCTCGTAGATTAAATGGCTCCTGTTTGTTCTCATCCCACACACGTACACCTGGTTTGCCCCACAACTGTAAGAGTTCTTCAACTAATGGCCTAAGGTACACATCAATGTTGTTGCCCGGTTGCTTCGGGCCTTGGATGAGCACTGGCATCATAATGAACTTACGCTTCATGCACAACCAAGGAGGCAGGTTATAGATACATAGAGTCACGGGCCAGGTGCTGTGACTGCAGCTTTGCTCCCCAAAAGGATTCATGCCATCCGTACTTAGACCAAACCATAAGTTCCTTGCGTCACCTGCAAAGTCTGGGAAGTCTCTCTCGATTTTTCTCCACTGTGACCCATCAGCAGGGTGTCTCAACTTCCCGTCTTTCTTACGGTCTTCTTTGTGCCATCGCAACAACCTGGCATGCTCTTTGTTTCTGAACATGCGTTTCAACCTTGGTATTATAGGAGCATACCACATAACCTTAGCAGGAACCCTCTTCCGGAGGGGCTCTCCCTCAACATCACCAGGGTCATCTCGTCTGATCTTATACCGCAACGCGTTGCATACCGGGCATTTATCTAAATTCTCATACTCCTTACCGCGGTAGAGGATGCAGTCATTAATGCATGCATGTATCTTTTGCACATCTAATCCCAGAGGACAGAGAGTCTTCTTTGCTTCGTAGGTACTCTCGGGAAGTTCGTTATGTTTTGGAAACTTCGGCTTCATTATTTTTAGCATCTTTCCAAATGAGGAGTCAGTTAGACCACACTCTGCCTTCCATCGCAACAATTCCAGTGTGGTACCGAGCTTTGTGCTGCCATCTTCACAATTTGGGTACAACAATTTCTTGTGATCTTCTAACATGCCCTCTAACTTCAACTTCTCATTTTCTGTTTCACAGTCTCGCTTTGCATCAGAAATGACCCTACCAAGTTCATCAGCCGGCTCATCTGATGCCCGTTCTTCACCTCTTTCCTCTCCATTGTCTTCCATTGCAGTATCACTGTATTCAGGAAACATATGATGATAGTTGTTATCATCATCTTCTTCTTCACCATCTTCCATCATAACCCCTCTTTCCCCGTGCTTGGTCCAGCAATTATAGTTGGGCATGAAACCTTTCATAATCAGGTGGCCGTGAATGATTTTCGAGGAAGAGTACTCCTTGTTGTTCCGACATTGAACACATGGACAACGTATAAATCCATTCTCTTTGTTTGCCGTAGCCACATCGATAAATTTATCCACGCCTTTGATATACCCGGCTACCCGCCGGTCACCGTACATCCATTCCCGACCGTTCATCTGCATCATATAAGTAAGTTTATCAAAAAACAGGACATCATAAATAGTGAAATAACCAATTCACACCGACACATGAATTGTATCAATGACCTAGAAAAGATAAGATTGCTAACCTCGATCGAGGGAAATAAAGAGGAGAAAGCTCAAGTGCGTCTCGGACACCTTCTATATTTTTGTTCTATGAGAAATTCAACGGGATTATTCACTCAAACATTTCAACAAACACCTTCAATGCATGCATGAGAAAAAACTAGCACACCCCCTCACACCTTCCACCATTCGAAAAAACAGAGTGGAGGCAGAGGGGGCTGGGGCGTTGCATTTATAGAGGGCAGGGGTCTTTAGTCCCGGTTGGAGCCAGCAACCGGGACTAAAGGTGCGTGCCACGCCACGTGGCTGTGGCCAAACCTTTAGTCCCGGTTGGTGGCTCCAACCGGGACGCATGCCCCCTTACCAACCGGGACCCATGCCCCCTGGCCCCGTGCCCGCTCCAACCGGGACGCGTGCCAGAATTAGTCCCGGTTGGTGGCGCAACCGGGACTAATGCTCCGAGGGGTCGCGAATGGATAGCCCTTTTTACTCTAGTGTTTCCTTCCTCATTTCTTCCCCTTACCCACCGTCGGCTGCCTCCCATCGCCGGCAGAGACGCCGCGCCTCCTCTACTTCCCCTCCTCCTCCCGTAGTGGCCGCACCTCAGGGCCATCTACGACGTGCTCCTAGCTGCAAGTCGCTGCTGCCGACGCCAAGTCCCTGCGCGCACATGTCGATCGCCGCTTCCTAACCTCCCTCATCGCGCTTTGTGCCTCCGAGGACCCGCGTGAGCGGGACTGCCTCAAGGACGCCTACCACGCGTTCTACTCCAAGGTCACCCCCGAGCGCGCCTTCATGCACCGCTCCATGGCCAACGCCCTCCTCTGGTTTGCGGATGAGGCCACCACCTCGTCGGCCTGCTCCGGGGGCATGAGAGAGGTGCTGGAGATCTACGGCAACATCATCAACGGCTTCGCGGTGCCGCTCAAGGAGGAGCACCGCGGGTTCCTGCTCTAGGTGTTGCTGTCGCTGAACCGTACACGGTGGCTGCACGCGTACCACCGCCAGCTTGTCTACTACGTGCTGCAGTTCCTAGACAAGGAGCCCGGGCCCGCCAGCGCCGTCATGTAGGGCGTGCTGAGGAGGTAGCCGGTCACCAACTGCTAGAAGGAGGTGCTGCTCATCCACGAGCTGGAGGAGATCGTGGACGAGCTCGACCAGTGCCACTTCAAGGCCCTCGCACTGCCCATCTGCAACCGGATCGCGCACTGCGCCACCAGCTCCTGCTCCCAGGTTTTTTCATCTGCAGCTCTAGGGAGTACTATGAAATTCAACCAAAATTTCTCAGGCTCAATTCAGATTTACGATGCACCATAGTTTTTACGGGAATATCTATAATCTTTCAGTTCAAGGCGCCTTACATAACATTGGTCACAATTAGATATATGACAGAATATACCTTTAAAACGCATCACTTTGCTTAAAAATTTTGGAGTAAATTCAGTGATGCGTCATTTCTGCCCCCATATTCTAGTTGGCTTTGCACTGATGCGGAAAAAGTACCCTCCACATGAGTTCTGAATTTGCATGCTAAAATAAAACCTGAATTCCAAAATGTAATAGTAGTACCAGACCATGGACACCTTTCTTTTCTATTATACACTAACTATATTATCATATTATAGCTTGTAGATGGCCTTCTTCTTCTCCTCCTCCTCCTTCTAAATTCTAAAATAACTTGGTTTTGTCTCTTTTTTCCACTCCAACCTAACATGGATAGGAACACTCACTTCACATATGCCACACCACCACCAACCCACACCCCTCTCTTGCTAACCTAAACCACCACCCCTCCCTAACCATGCCTAGCTACCCGAGTAAAATGGGTGACATAAATAAAATGCCAAGTCAAAGTAAAATGGACACATACATATTCTGAAACACAATCAGAGATTATTTGGAACAAAACACATACTGCTACAAGCACATACACATCATCCTGCTACAAGCACATACAAGTACTACAACAGCTCTAGTAGCTGTATTTTATTCATAGAACAAACCGCCCTTTGATATTCTTCTATCTGTTGCTTCCTTCACCAAACTCCACCTTTTTCTTCTTCTTCGGCATTGTGATCTGATCTTTGCAATACTGGATGCCTTTGTTAATCAAAAACAATGCAGTAGCTTCTTTGATCTTACTGTAGGGCCACGCAGAGATAAAACAAAACTTTTTCCTCTAACGTGGTGATCCCAAGATCTAGCTGAGGTAGAAGGCCACGAGGTTTACCACTAGACGCGTAGTTGCGGATTACTGATGAAGCGCGTCATTTGATGCAGTGCAGTCCTCACGATCCGATCGTCCTGGTGCTGATCGCACAACACCTCTGCTTGTATCCACACGTACAAAGAGGAGCGCCGACGGCGAACTGCTAGGTTCGTTACGGCGGCAGGACTGCTGTGGAGCTAGGGTTTCCAACACATGGAATGACCTAACCGAACAACGATTAACCTTTCTGGGTTACGGTGCTCCACTTTATATAGGGAGTGAACGTGGGCTCTGCTCGCGCCACCCATTCACTAAAGCCCATATAAACCTAGTCACCGTGAGTCCAACTCACTAACTCAGTCCTACTCCGGTTCAGGTCCAACCCAACCAGATAACAGGTTCAGATCCAATCCGAACTTCTCCCACTCTTAAGTGTGTTACCCCGCAGGCTCATGGCTACTTGGACACGATTGGAGTCCGACTCTCAATCGATCAGTCGGTAGCGGCTCCTAGCAGAACATGCCGACTCCCAAGTACCAAAGAGTCATGACAACTTGCCTTTCCAATGCGACTTACGTCCGAGTCCCTTTTGCCTCACGATATACCTTCTCAGACTATAGGCGAATATTTGTCATCCCTTAAATAGTCTGACTCTCTTCTCGATCCGAGATAAGTGATTCACCCGACTAACTCTTAGTCGATCGCCTCAGTTAACACTTAACCGAGTCGTGCATGGCCATGCTTTCCAAATCATATCTCACGAGAGGGCCCAGAGAATATCTCTCTGAGTGGAGGGGCAAAATCCCATCTTGGTTATTCACATCACGCAGCTTGATTCTCAGTCGACCCGAACCCTGCCTTTATAACTGCCCAGTTACGGATTATCGTTTGACAGAACCTAAGTCGGTGATCCTCAACTCGGACGATGCAACAACCTCAGGTCTAAGGATTACATTGATTGAGATATACAAATGACAACTTGTTCGTTGTACCTCAATATGGGTCAATCCGACTAGCTAAACTCTTTAGCCGAATCTGTGTATGTTGGAATAGCATCTCCATGCCCATGACAAGTGGAACCGAGTCATCAAGCCAACTTTCACATTGGTCTAAGTTGTGTGTCCAGCACAACCTCAATGACCAAGGATATTTAGTACAAACAACATGAATGCATAGTTCCACAAACGAATCACATATTCAATGATACACATCAGATGTTTATACAAGGACTACTTAATATCTTTATGAATACAATCGGAAATATCATCATACATGATTGCCTCTAGGGCATATTCCCAACAGTCTCCCACTTGCACTAGAGTCAATATTCCGACATCACATGTCTAAGCATCTAATGCCCATGGCTCTCAGGTGCGCCTCATGCTTCGGCTGTGGTAACTGCTTTGTCAATGGATCCGCAATATTTGCATCCGTGTGTACCTTGCATAACTTGATATCACCCTGATCCACGAACTGGCGAATCAGGTGGTACCGCATGAGTATGTGCTTGTTTTTCTGGTGCTGTCTAGGTTCCTTGGCTTGTGCAATAGCACCATTGTTGTCACAATACACGTCCAACGGATTGGACGAGCCCTGAACCACACCAAGATCCATGAGGAAATTCCTCATCCAAACAGCTTCCTTTGCTGCCTCCAAGGCGTCAATATACTCAGCATCTGTTATAGACGCAGACACACTCTCTCTTGCTTGGAACTCTTCCAGCTCACAGCACCTCCGTTTATAATAAACATGTATCCGGATTGCGAACGAGAATCATCAGAGTCGGTAAGATAACTCGCATCCGTGTAACCCTTTACACTGAGTTCATCTTCACCACCATAAACCAAGAACATATACTTAGTCCTTCTCAAGTACTTTAGGATATTTTTAGCCGCTGTCCAGTGGATCTCTCCAGGATCAGCCTGGTATCTGCTCACAACACTTAGAGCATAGGAAACATCCGACCTAGTACAAATCATGGCATACATGATGGATCCGACTGCAGAAGCATATGGAATCGCACTCATCCGACTTCGCTCATCAGTAGTCGAAGGACACTGAGTCTTGCTAAGTTTTACACCATGGGACATCGATAAGAACCCCTTCTTAGACGATTCCATGTTGAACTTCTTCAACACTTTGTCCAGATAAGTACTCTGACTCAATCCAATGAGCCTCCTTGATCTATCTCTATAGATACGGATTCCTAGGATGTATGTTGCCTCACCCAAGTCCTTCATTGAGAAACTCCTTTCCAATGATTCCTTGGTTTCTTGCAACATCTGGACATCATTTCCAATCAGTAATATGTCATACACATATAAGATTAGAAAATTTACTTTGTTCCCACTAAACTTCTTGTACAAACAAGAATCATGATCACTCTTGATGAAGCCAAACGATTTGACTACCTCATCAAAGCGAATATTTCAACTCCGAGATGCTTGCTTCAACCCATAAATGGATTTCTGAAGTTTGCACACCTTGTCAGCATTAGCAGGATCGACAAAACCCTCGGGCTGTATCATATACACGTCCTCGGTTAAATTTTCGTTAAGGAAAGCCGTTTTGACATCCATCTGCCATATCTCGTAGTCGAAATAGGCCGCTATAGCTAACATGATCCGAACTGATTTAAGCATCGCTACGGGCGAGAAAGTATAGTCATAATCAACTCCTTGAACTTGTCGGAACCCCTTCGCGACAAGGCGTGCTTTATAGACGGAAACATTCCCATCCATATCAGTTTTCTTCTGAAAGACCCATTTGCACTCGACGGGTCTTGCACCGTCTGGCAGATCAACCAAGTTCCAAACTTGATTTTCATCCATGGACTTTATCTCGGATCTCATGGCTCCAAGCCATGACTCGGAATCAGATCCCACCATCGCTTCCGAATAATTTGCCGGCTCATCACTGTCTAACAGTAACACATCACGAACACTTTGTAATCTCGCCGATCTTCGTAGTTCAGGTGCTGCCACCGGCTCAGCTACCACGTCCGGCTCAACCTCCAAGGTTTTTGCTGACTCGCTACTAGCCGGTTCCTCTCGAATTTCTTCGAGCTGCACTGTGCTCCCACTTACTCCCCGACTGAGAAACTCTTTCTCAAGGAAGACACCGTTCCGAGCGACAAACACTTTACCCTCTTCTCGGTTGTAGAAGTAGTAACCCAAGTTTTCCCTCGGATACCCCATGAAAATACACTTATCTGACTTGGCTGTAAGCTTGTCCGACTGTAGTCGCTTGACAAATGCTTCACAGCCCCAAATCTTAAGAAAAGACAAACTCGACCTTCTGCCTGTCCACATCTCATGCGGTGTCTTCTCTACCGATTTTGATGGTACTCTGTTTAGTGTGAACGCCGCTGTTTCTAGACAATAACCCCAAAATGATAAAGGAAGATCTGTCCGACTCATCATTGATCATACCATGTCCAACAAGGTCCGATTCCGTCTTTCCGAAACACCATTCCTTTGTGGCGTTCCTGGCGGAGTAAGTTGAGGAACTATTCCACAACTTTTCAGATGGTCATCAAACTCATGGCTCATGTACTCGCCTCCACGGTCCGACCGAAGAAACTTTATTTTCTTGCCGATTTGATTCTGTGCTTCATTATGGAATTCTTTGAACTTTTCAAAGGCTTCCGACTTATGTTTCATCAAGTAGATATATCCATACCTACTCAAATCATTAGTGAAGGTAATGAAGTACTCATAACCACCCCTGGCTGTCGTGCTCATTGGTCCACATACATCACTATGTACTAGTCCTAACAAGTCGGACGCCCTTTCGCAACTCTTTGCAAAAGGTGTCTTGGTCATTTTGCCGAGTAGGCAAGATTCGCATGTCTCGAATGACTCCAAGTCGAACGAAGTTAGGAGTCCATCATCATGGAGCTTCTTCATGCGTTTCCAACTTATATGACCAAGCCGACAGTGCCAAAAGTAAGTCATATTCAGATCATTTGGTTTCAACCTTTTAACATTTATGTTATAAACCGACTCACCATCAAGATTCAAAATAAATAACCCGTCCTGGACGGGTGCAAAGCCGTGAAACATATCATTCAAATACAAAGAACAACCATTATTCTTGATATTCGACTCATAGCCTTGCCTCATTAAACATGAAGCAGAAATAATGTTTCGACTGAGCACTGGAACATAATAACAATTATTCAGTTCCATAATGAATCCGGAAGGTAAATGAAGTTGCATCGTGCCGACTTCCAACGCAGCAACTCTTGCTTTGTTGCCGACTCTAATACCAACCTCGCCTCTTGCTACGCTCCTAGTTCTTACCAGTCCCTGCAATGAGTTGCAGATGTGAATAACTGATCCGGTATCATATACCCAAGAACTATTAGGTGCATCAGCAAGATATATGTCTATAACATTGCAAACAAGTGTACCTGAGTCGGAAGTCATACCTCCACTCTTGGCTTTATCGGCCAAGTACTTGCTGCAGTTCCTCTTCCAGTGGCCATCCGCCTTGCAGTAGAAGCAAGTGGATCCGGCTGAAGGAGATGGTTTAGTCCCTGAGGAAGCGCTTGGGACCGGGTCCTAAGCCTGCTTTCCTCCTGACTTAGCCTTCTTCTTAGTCCAAGAACTCTTCTTGAACTTAGCCTTATTCTGCACCATCAACACTTGACTGGTGCCCTTCTTGAGATCCGCCTCTGCCTCCTTGAGCATCCCATGAAATTCAGTGAGCTTCTTATCCATACCATGCATGTGGTAGTATGAAATGAACTGCCCATATGCACTAGGAAGAGAGTTCAGAATTATATCCGTAGCGAACTCTTCGCCAATGGGGTAGCCAAGACTCTCTAGAGACTGCATGTAACCAACCATTATGATCACATGCGGACTCAGTGGATCACCATCCTTAAGCTTGCAACTCAGCAAAGCCTGAGAGACTTGATACCTCTCAGTCTTCTCCTGAGCCTGGAACATACTTTTGAGTCGTTCGATCATATCGTAGGCCTCAACATGCTCGAACTGCTTTTGCAAGTCCGGTTCCATGTGAGCAAGCATAAGACAGCTAATATATGTGGACTCATCCTTAGCCTGACGGTAGGCATTGGTGGCAGCGACAGTCGCATTCTCATTCGGCTCATCTGGAAGTGGGTTGTCTAGGACATGGTCCTTCTTTTCTTATTTGAGAACAATTCTCAGATTTCGATACCAGTTGGTAAAATTAGTGTCGTTCAGTTTATCTTTCTCAAGAATGGTTCTCAACGCAAAACCGAATATCTGAGAGTGACTGCTACTTGGTGCCATGATCTACAACAGAAAATATGCAAAACACTTAAGACATGTATTCCTAAAAGAGCAAGCATATTAAACAATTTAATATTTTATGCTCCCACTAGAACTAACACCCCTCCGATGGTTGCTTAGTGATTCAGGATCCTAAATAAGCAAGTCGGCTAGTGAGCTTTAGCATCACCGCTAGCCGCCAAGTGATCTAGGTAGACAACTCCTTGTTAATCGTATCTCATACGACTCCTGTTGGACGGGTGGCATCACATGCCCCGGCTCCCATCCGACTTTTCCCCGAGTCCCACAACCGTTGTGATAGACCCGTCTAGCTTACCGAGTGTTTCCGCAGTAAGAGTCCGACTCGAACCCACCTAGTCGGAAAGAATTGGCAGCACCTCAATTTTATGAGCCCACTACCAAAAATGTCCGACTTGCGATGGTGCAAACACTGGCGGGAAAACCGACTAGACCTTCTTTGAGGGATTAAATTTTACCGACTATCTAATAGAGGTAAAACAGAGACATAACAATAACACAAAATAAAGCATTTATAATGTGAAATGGTATGGATCTCTTCATGGCGATCTCCATCTCCACAAAGCCTGTAATCCGACTCGTGCCAACTCTTGTCACTTGCCGTCTTACTCCATGTCGCCGACATGTACAACACCTTGCATGCCTTCCGGGTTCTCCAAATAGCTACAATAGCTTAGTAAAGTAAATTACATAGAGAATCCGACACGCAGGTCGTTATACAATAAAATGACAGCACCTAGGCTCCAGCCGGCTGACAAAAAACCGTGATTCGCAAATCACGTATAGATTACACACATAAATCACATGCACATGAACCATACCATTCACAACTTCCTGCAAAAACAAGTTATGCATAGATACAATATCTACAGGCGTTGTGAAACTCGCAATGACGTCTAAGGCGCTACGACAGGGCCCAGCCGGCGGTCCCAAAAACGTAGATCTCATCTACGATCCGAACATGGATTCCGACCATCGTTCCAATTCGATCAAACTCTTTGATCTTCGATCACCGCTTTTGGATTTACATGTCACAGTCTACCCCGATGGCGGAAGCCGACCGGTAGGGGTATGTCGTTCCACGACCTCAGCAGTATGATCACGGAAATCAGATCTACCATTCCCCGAGCACAGTTGATCCAATCAATTTCGTAGAAAACTGATCTATCTCATAGATCGACCACCAAACAGCCAACCGCATATCACATATGCGAGATCTCGAGCCTAAAACCAGAAGCTATTGCTCTGATACCACTGTAGGGCCACGCAGAGATAAAACAAAAAAAATTCCTCTAACGTGGTGATCCCAAGATCTAGCTGAGGTAGAAGGCCACGAGGTTTACCACTAGATGCGCAGTTGCGGATTACTGATGAAGCGCGTCAGTTGATGCAGTGCAGTCCTCACGATCCGATCGTCCTGGTGCTGATCGCACAGCACCTCTGCTGGTATCCACACGTACAAGGAGGAGCACCGGCGGCGAACTGCTAGGTTCGTTATGGCGGCAGGACTGCTGTGGAGCTAGGGTTTCCAACACATGGAATGACCTAACCGAACAACGATTAACCTTTCTGGGTTACGGTGCTCCACTTTATATAGGGAGTGAACGTGGGCTCTGCTCGCGCGACCCATTCACTAAAGCCCATATAAACCTAGTCTCCGTGAGTCCAACTCACTAACTCAGTCCTAATCCGGTTCAGGTCCAACACAACCAGATTACAGGTTCAGATCCAATCCGAACTTGCTCCCGCTCTTAAGTGTGTGACCCCGCAGGCTCATGGCTACTTGGACACGATTGGAGTCCGACTCTCAATCGATCAGTCGGTAGCGGCTCCTAGCAGAACATGCCGACTCCCAAGTACCAAAGAGTCAAGACAACTTGCCTTTCCAATGCGACTTACGTCCGAGTCCCTTTTGCCTCACGATATACCTTGTCAGACTATAGGCGAATATTTGTCATCCCTTAAATAGTCTGACTCTCTTCTCGATCCGAGATAAGTGATTCACCCGACTAACTCTTAGTCGATCGCCTCGGTTAACACTTAACCGAGTCGTGCATGGCCATGCTTTCCAAATCATATCTCATGAGAGGGCCCAGAGAATATCTCTCCGAGTGGAGGGGAAAAATCACATCTTGGTTATTCACATCACGCAGCTTGATTCTCAGTCGACCCGAACCCTGCCTTTATAACTGCCCAGTTACGAATTAGTGTTTGACAGAACCTAAGTCGGTGATCCTCAACTCGGATGATGCAACAACCTCAGGTCTAAGGATTACATTGATTGAGATATACAAATGAAAACTTGTTCGTTGTACCTCAATATGGGTCAATCCGACTCGCTAAACTCTTTAGCCGAATCTGTGTAAGTGGGAGTAGCATCTCCATGCCCATGACAAGTGGAACTGAGTAATCAAGCCAACTTTCACATTGGTCTAAGTTGTGTGTCCAACACAACCTCAATGACCAAGGATATTTAGTACAAACAACATGAATGCATAGTTCCACAACTGAATCACATATTCAATGATACACATCAGATGTTTATACAAGGACTACTTAATATCTTTATGAATACAATGGGAAATATCATCATACATGATTGCCTCTAGGGCATATTCCCAACACTTAGGAAGCAACCTTGATGGAACTACTTCAGGTATATGAGTTCCTCTTTTGAAGAAACCTTGTCAAATGGCTTCATGCTCCACCATTCTTGGATCATCTGGCGGCACGTCACCCATCTTCTCAAGTGCCTTTGCATCCTTCATCTCCTCCTTCTCTGCATTGCTTCTCCTCCTTGAGTAAAACTTGGTCTGCATAGCTGTGAATGAAATGTCGATGAAGAGTGTGCTAGATTTTATTGACATACAAGATCACCTATGGACAAGAGCATGCACACACAAGTAGAACAGTGCAAAGTTCAAAGATGCTCACTAGCAAATGCAACCAAAATGGCAATTGTGCCTTTATTCCATTTTGAGGCATCTATCAGTCATATATCACTTCACCATGCATGTGCTTAATTTGGAATATATAGGGACTGCTACTTCTGCATGTTAGGAATATAGGTACTGCTGCTGCTTTTTTATGAATCTTTGCTCAGTTTTCTGATCATGCAAACATGTTTATAGTTTGCCATTCTTTTTGTTGTATAACATATATGCCTTTTCTATGTATGCCTTGTCTACGGAGATGCCCAAGTGGTACGTGGTATACACAGGGGTTGAATATCTTGAACATGGTCTCGGTGTTGCTCACTGTCATCGTCATTATCCTCTATTCGATCATAGTCTAGGGTGATTGCTCTATTTGTAATTTCATGATCGAATTTGTAATGTGATCCAATGTGATTATTTTGATTGCTGTATATTGCTATATACTTGTCTAGTGGTGTGGTTTCTAGGACCTAATTAGTGGCACTTTGGATCATTATTTTGATTGGTATGCATGATGTATTGTTGTATAATTAACTATTGTATAAATAAAAAAACCACTCGAATAATCAGTGGTGCACCGAATTACACGCCCTAGTATAGGCACCTCAATGGCGGTGCTCCCACTCCCTAGCCACCCACTATCGGTGATCTCCCTCTCCGGCCATCCATTAGCCTTTTCAACCCTACCATTCTACTCCCCTCTTTGTGATCTACACGCTCATCCCCATGGAGGCTCTCATCCACTGGGATTTCTCACCTGGCCAAGCCCTGGCCGATCAGGTTCGTGCAAGGTTTGGATCTCTTGTTCACTTCTCCCCCTCTGACAGGGCCAAAGAATTCTTTCTTGTGGTCTCATTATCCTCGGCTTCATTTTATTTATCTGAAGAATCTGTTGGATTAGCACTCCAATGCTGCATTGGTGGTTTGGCTAAAGGTTTTAAGGTTTTCAAACTCAGTGATCGTCGTTTTCGGTTCTCGGTGTCTTCAAATAAAGTGGGTCATTTTATCTATGGACTCAAGGATCGGATCTGGCCAAACTTTGTTTGTCACTTCACTTTATTTTGTGGAATTCATCCAGATGCCTCGGGGTTTATTAATAAGTCTAATTGGTGTTCCAATGAAGAGATTGTGGAGATTTCACATCGGAGTGCTACAAGAATTCATTCTGATCTAAATTTTCTCAAGGAAAGTGCTGCAAGGGATAGTTCAAATTCATCAGCTCTGGAGTTTTATAAATTTGGGTTAATCCTCCCAAGAAGAATATTGATGCCTCTATTCCTTCAAAAGATCGGCAAGGTATAACTCCTTCCTATCCGATCAAGATTCGTAATGGTGATGTTCTCTTTTTTAGTAGTTTCAATGATCCGATTCTGGTGGATCGGGAGGAATGGAAAGTTTTAAATTTGTGGGCCCAAACTTCTTCCATGAGCTTTGTGACAATCTGGGCCCATCAGCGCTAGACTTACTTGAGGATTTGCGTCAGGCTAAATATTCAGAAAAGGATATGATGAAATCTTTAAATTTACCAACCATCCCTCCGAAAAGCTTTGTTTTTTGAATTTCTTGGTAAATGTTCATGTTGTAATTCTAATGATCACTTGGCTAGCTCGTGCAATGGGGTGTGCAAAATTTGTTATCAGAATGTTTGCTCATGTGCTAATGGGCCTAGTTGTGTGAAATGTCTGGGCTCGAGACACTCTTTTGCTGAATGCCTTTTGGGCTGGTGATGCAAGCGCTACAAGAAGTTGGGACACTGGGCTCGTTCGTGTGTTGCTAAAAGGGAAACAATCTAGCGCATTGAATCAGCTAAACCGACCGGTTTATGTGGTCGGAAAATCTGGAGGGTCAAGGAAAATAAAGATATTATTGTTGCTAAAACAGAGGACTCTGCCGCATCGTCTTCTCCGCTTCCCACCCTTGCTACAGTAAACCCCAATTTCATTGACGCCACCACCGCTGCCGTCTGCACCGCCACCACTGCCCCCTCTGTCCCCATGGCCACATTTCCTATCAACCCATTAGCATTCCTGCACGATGGCATGACGGTTGATTCTGTCCTACCCGACCAAAAAGATCGAACTGATATTGTTGTGCCGCCTATGCCGCCTCTGCAGAATGATCGCCTGATTATTGCGGAGACCAACCGCTTCATCCCAGTTCATCATCGACATCAGCTGCGTCACGTGGTCAGAGGCATGTTACATGAGGTCAACCTCGAGGTACGATCTTTTGATGATAACCCCTTTGGGTTGGGCATTTTCATAATGGTTGAGACACTTCAAGCAGATACTGCTTTGGGTATTACTTTAATGGTAGAGTAAAATGAGAGATTTGAGGAAGGGGTAGAAATTACTTTTGTGAAGCATAATGCTGCCATGAACATGCGTCTTACTGCCTTTGTTCGTGAACAGTGGATGTTATTACTAGGCTTCCCCTCTGATTATCAAAAAATGGACATCATTAAAAGAGCTGTGCAAGATTTTGCTCTTCTTTCAATCTGGCATGAGCCTAGGGGGAATGACAAATATGTACTAGTCAAAGTTTGGTTAGTGGATCCTAAGTTTGTTCCTAAGAGTCTGGTTTTGCGTCAGTTAGGAGGTGCTAGATGTAGCTGGGTTGTACCCATTGTCCTTCTCAGGTCGGAAGATTGGAATGCACATGTGCACAATGTGCCCCTACCTCTAGAGGACCCACCAAATAATGATCCTCACCCTTTTTTGGAGAAGGACCCACTCCAGAGCAGCTATATGAACATCAGTTAGCACTATGGCCGCAGAAGAATCAGCAAGGTGGAGGAGTAGCACCTATGGTGCAGAATCAGCAAGGTAATCAAGCTAACCAGGGAAATTTTGTCCTTGCCCAAGATATAGCTGCTTTGTTTGACAATGTGTTGGAACATGTATAAGGAAATGTTGCTCACATGAACAACAATGCTGCAGTTGCCCTACCTCTGAACCCCCCACTGATTAACTTTCAAGCTATTCTCCAGGAGCAGGGTTTTTTTTGCTGGTGTCCATCCAGCTAGCAGCAACATTGTAGATAGCCCAATGCAAGCATGGCATGAAAGTTTATCTGAAGTTTCAGATGGGCAAACTTCCTCAGACTCTAACAATATGCAGGTGGAAACAAACTTAACTTTGCATACTGTTCTATTGCATGATTCTGCCTCCTCTGTCCAGACTGAAGTTTGGGCTAAGATGACACTTGCCAGAGCTGCTCTTAAGGATTGCATGCTTCCAATTTTGGTGAAAGAGGACTACTTTTTCAATGTCAAGGTTTCAATTCCAGCTGGTATACATTTTGAACTATTTGGAGAGTGGAATGCACTGCAGCTTTCTAGGAAGAAATCTCTTTTGTCCTCTCCCAAGACACCTTCTTTGAAACTCTACAATTATACTCTGTCACTAGATTCTGTTGTGACTGGCATTGGAGAAGTGGGAAAGAAAAGGAAACTTTCTGACAATGTAACTCCTATCTCCACCAGTCTTGTCAGAAGGAGCACAAGGGCAACAAGGTACAAGGGTTTTAAGCCTATTACTATAGGAGATGTGAAGAAAACAAAATCAAAATTTAAGCCTAGAACTGTACCTGGGGTGAGGATTACTGAAGAAGAAGAGGTGCAACAGAGGATTACTCCCTTTCAGGCACAAGGAGTTGACCCTACACTTCTTCCAACATCTATATCCATGATTCAAGCTATTGGTGCTGGTCTATGTGGTGTCCCACTTCAGGAGTTAACTCCTAAAAAGCTCTGGGCCCCTCTCTAGGAGGAAGAAGGCACTGACAGTGTTTAACTGTCATCTTTTATTATCTCTTGTAACAATAATGTTTCTCAAACAATAGATTATTTTGTGTTGGAACATGAGGGGTTTAAATGCTAAGGACAAGCAATTAACACTTATGAATGCTATAAATGAAAGTGGTTGTTCTGTGTTATGCTTGCAAGAAACAAAGAAGGAATCATTTGATGTGGCTTTTATTAAATCATGTTGTCCCAAAAGATTTGATGATTATGTCTATGTTCCTTCAACTAGTGCTTCTGGTGGTTTAATCATTATTTGGAATAGTTCTTTATTCTATGGAATGGTTATGCACTATGAACAATTTGCTATTTCTGTTCATTTTACTTCAACACAGTCTACTCAAACTTGGACATTAATTAATGTGTATGGACCATGTGCTAGAGAAAGAAGAGAGCAATTCATGAGATGGTTATTTTAGCTACAAATTCCTGATGATGAAGACTAGATTATTATGGGGGATTTTAATTTTATTAGATCTCCCAATAACAGAACAAACCTGGAGGAAATGTCAATGACATGTTAATTTTTAATGATTTCATAAGGGAGCAAAATCTGACTGAACTGCCCATTAAGGGAAGGCAATACACTTGGAGCAATATGCAGGATGATCCTCTCCTTGAGCAACTAGATTGGTTTTTCACCTCTATCCATTGGACTTACAGTTACCCAAATACAATGGTTACATCACAAGGGAAGCCAACATCAGACCACACCCCATGTATTGTCACAATTCAAACAAAGATTCCTGGAAGTAAGACTTTTAGATTTGAAAATTACTGGGTTGCACATCCTGGCTTTCTTGAAACAGTGTCCAAAAGTTGGGAGAAACTAACCTTTAAAAAGAATTGTGCAGCTAACATTAATGTTAAGTTCAAGAGACTAAGGTATGATTTGAAATTTTGGAGTAAATCCATTTCCAGACTTTCAATATGTATTGAAAATACAAATAAAGCTCTAGCTGAATTGAATAATCTAGAAGACAGAAGAGGTCTTTTTTGTCATGAAAAGAATTTCAGGAGAATCTTAAACGCACACTTGGCTAGACTGTTAGAATATCAGAATATCTATTGGAAAAAGAGGTGTACAGTAAGATGGACAAAATTTGGGGATGAGAACACTAAATGTTTTCATAATTATGCTACTGAAAGATATAGAAGGAACAATGTAGCTTCTATCAAACTCTCTGATGGGTCTGGTGACAAAGCATGTTGACAAGGAGAATATTTTTTTCAAACATATAAATAAGGACTTGGCACTGCAACTCAACCAGCTATGGTATTGGACTTAGAAGATCTTATTACTCCTACACCTGGACTTGATATACTCTCTGCTACCATTACTAAAGAAGAGATTGATAAAGTTGTTCAGGAATTCCAACTTACAAAGCACCTGTCTCTGATGGTTTCAATGGCCAGTTTCTCAAAAGTTTCTGGCATATTATCAAATAGGATATTTATGAATTATGCTTTCAGTTTCATGAAGGAAATCTAAACTTGGCAAGTATTAACATGGGACACATTGCTCTAATTCCAAAGGTTGGCTCCCTTGAAACTTTTAATCATTATAGGACCATCACTCTTCTGAATTGTATACTAAAACTTATTATGAAAATATTGGCAAATAGATTACAGAAGCTAGTCCTTCAGATTGTGCACAAAAATCAATATGGATTTCTTAAAGGTAGAAACATACAAGATTGTTTGGTTTGGGCTTTTGAATTTATTTACCAATGTGAGACTTCAAAAAGGGAAATTATGTTACTAAAGTTGGACTTTTCCAAAGACTTTGACACAATTGATCACTCTTCTATCATCAAGATTATGAGACAAATGGGGTTTGATGAAAGATGGCTGAAATGGATTGAAATTATTTTTGGGATAGGCAAATCAGCTATTTTACTGAATGGGGTTCCTGGCAGACAGTTTCACTGTATGAGGGGTGTCAGACAAGGAGATCCTCTCTCTCCATCAATAAAGCCTTCAAGGAAAATATTTTGCATGCTCCATTCTCTCCTGACTTTGGCCAAGATTTCCCAGTTGTGCAATATGCTGATGATACATTAATTATCATGCCTGCCTGCACAGATCAAGTTCATGCCATGAAAGACATTCTTCAGAAATATGACACTTCTACTGGACTGACAATTAATTTTCAAAAGTCCAACATGATACCCATTAATTTGTCAGAAGACAAGACTAAGGAAATTGCAGATATAATTGGTTGTATTATGGCCTCTATGCCCTTTACATATCTAGGTTTACCATTGGGGACTACCAAACCTACTATATATGATTTAATGCCTCTGGTGGATAGGATTGAAAGGAAAGTCTCAGCTTCCTTTCTGATGATGTCATATAGTGGCAGGGTTTCAGTTATAAATTCTTTATTGGATTCCATTGCAACTTTTGCAATGTGCTCAATAAAATTACCAGAGAAAATCATAAATCATGTGGAGAAAATTCAAACACACTGTCTATGGAACAAAAAAACAGAGGATGGAGAGAAATGTTATTCATTGGCAGCATGGGACAAAATTTGTAGACCAAAGAAGAAAGGAGGCCTGGGAATTCTCAATCTGAGGGTACAAAATGATGGGCTTTTATTAAAATATTTACATAAATTCTATAATAAAGTTGACAATCCATGGGTCACTTTGATTTGGAATGCCTACTATACTGATAAGGTTCCCCATGCTCTATATCCTAGAGGATCCTTATGGTGGAAGGATGTTTTTAAACTTTCCCAAATTTTTAGAGGTATTGCCTTGAGCTCAATTGGCAATGGCACTTCAACTTTATTTTGGAAGGACAATTTTAAAGATGGGGTGTTTGAGGATAGTCATCCCAGGATTTTCTCCTATCTCAGGAAAGAAGACATGTCTGTCCAAGAATTCATTTCATTAGATCAACTACACAGTACTTTTTTCTTGCATCTTTCTCCTGAAGCTTTGGAGGAGTTAAAATACATTCAGAATATCTGCAGAGAAGTAACAATGACTCAAGGTGATTCAGATAAATGGTCATATGTTTGGGGTAATGAAAAATTCTCTTCAAGCCTATACTATTAATTATATTTCAAGGACCTAGAGCCACATATCGCCTTCAAATGGTTAGGGAAAGCCAAATGTACCCCAAAAGTCAAGTTTTTGGATGGCTAGTTTTATCAGACAGACTAAACACCAGAAATATGCTAAGAAGAAGAAATATCTCAGTAAGTTCAGGTTATGATTGCCTAATGTGTTCCAATCCTCCAGAAGAAACTATTGAGCATATGATTTTTTAATGCTCCTTTAGCAAATCATGTTGGGATCTTTGCCAAATAATTTGGCCCTCAAGAAATACAAGATTGCAGATAATTGAATTAGGGAAGGCATCTTGGAACAAAAATCTATACATGCAAATTGTTTTGTTAGGAGCCTGGAACATCTGTAAAGAAAGGAATAACTTATTATTCAATGGTATTCAACCAACTGTAGCTTCCTGGAAGGCTAGACTGGTCTCAGAACTGAACCTGTTAGTTCATAGGAATAAGGAGGATCTCCATCCTCACATCCAAAACATTATTTCCTATCTTTTATTTTTCTATTGCCTTTACCCTTCTAGGCATTGCCCATTGTAAATATGTAAAAATACTTCTGTGATATCTATTCAATGGTAAAGCGGTACAAGCCTTTCCTACTGTTAGAGGTTCAAAAAAAATCAGTGGTGCACCCTTTTGTTGTTGTTCAGTGGCGCATGCCAAAATGGTGTGCCATAGATATTATTCGTGGCGCACGGACAAGCGGTGCACTGCTGAAGCCAGGCCTATCCACTGTGCACCTGCTGTGCGCCACAGATACATATTAACAGTGGCGTAATATCCGTGGCTCACGGCCAGTGCGCCACTGACCTCTATTCAGGTGCGCCACTGATAGGTGTTTTTCCAATAGTGCAAGTTCCCACATTTTTTGGGAGATATCAAGATTACACTCGTGTTTCCCTTTTCGAGGGCTCAGTTCTCGTTCATCACGCCCATCAAGATGTATGGACAGTTCTTCCGAATGAGCCCCTGGCCTATTTTATTTACACTGATGTAATTATCCATATAATACTAGTGTTCGCCATAACTGAGATTAGCAGCGTTTATGCGTGGAGTCCTTATTATCCTGGTAATTAGACCTACATATATAGCGCTCTAGCTTCATATTCATGGATGTATGCTTATTTTACAAAGCTGTCATATGGCATTGTTTCATATTGTATGCTTTTTACCCTCTTTATCTGAAAGGATTTATGTATGAGTTTAGATAATTTATATCTATAGGATTTCTCCTAAGGATTGCTATGTATATTAGTAGTATTACATTCAGAAGGGTTGCTTCGTGAATGAATCCATAATATTCACATGTATTTCTGCCTTCTTTCGCATGGTTCAACTAGATTGCTTCTATTACAGATTCCCGCGATTATGATTCCAATACGATTTATTATATCATGCTATCCGATTATTGTATTTTCCTATTCCTTCATCTTTTAAATCTTGCAAACCAAACATTTTTTAATGAACTACATTTTTTTTCCAGCTCATGCGCTGCACCTGATACCACCAGCCGTGGTTAACTGGGTGGATGAACTCGAAGGCCCTCTGGGCCACAAGCATGAGTATGATTATGGTATGTGGTGGTTCACCAGTTCTCCAGACGGTTCCAGCCTTCTAATCATCTTTATTCGAGGCATTGCCAGTAAGAAAGATGTTTAATGTCCGATTTGTGCTAATACGGCTCGTCCTAATCTTGTTAGTGGTGGTCGCACTGTTCACACAACTTCTTCTGGATTTGGCTGCCTGGTGTTCTCGAAAGACCCTGATGTGTTACTACATCGAGGTAAGCCACGGACAAGGTTTCCAGACCTTGGAACATACTCTCTTTTCCTTGGAGTGAACTATCCGATCAGCGTGCCGGTAGTCGGCGCCGATGTTTCCCAAGGATATCTGACGAGAAGCAACTCTGTCTACACGTTGCACTATGCCATATGCCTTTACAAGCCACCGCATCCTGAAATATGTCGCTTCAGTCTGAATGGTACGGACACCTCTGTTGGTGTCTCATCAGATAATATGCTAAGGAAGGGTTCTTACCTTTGTTGCAAGGCAAGACATTGAAGTCTGGCTATGGCCGAAGAAAGAGAGATAATGGACAAAGTCTCCTATGCTTCAGCCATAGGCTCTATAATGTACATCATGCTATGTACAAGACCGGATGTGGCACACGCTATTAGTTTGACTAGTAGATACCAATCTGATCTAGAATCAGAACACTGGATAGTGGTCAAGAATATCCTTAAGTACTTAAGAAGAACTAAGGATATGTTTTGAAGAAGAGCTCGTCATTAAGTGTTATGTCGATGCTAGCTTCGACACTGATCCAGATGACTCTAAGTCTCAATCCGGATACGTATTTCTCATGAATGGTGGAGCGGTTAGTTGAAGGAGTTCCAAACAACCCATGGTGGCGGGGATCAACAACGGAGGCCGAATATGTTGCTGCTTTAGAAGCGGCTCAGGAAGCAGTTTGGATGAATGAATTCATAACTGAACTAGGTGTGGTTGCAAGCGCATTGGACCCAATGGTGATATATTGCGACAACAATGGAGCCATAGCCAATGCCAAATAACCAAGGTCTCACAAGAATTCCAAGCATATTAAGCGTCGGTTTCACTCCATCCGCGAGCATCTCAAGGATGGAGATATAAAGATTTTTAAAGTACACACGGATCTCAATGTAGCAGATCCGTTGACTAAAAATCTACCTAGAGCAAAACATGATCAACACCAGAACTCCATGGGTGTTAGATTTATCACTATGTAACTAGATTATTGTCTCTAGTGCAAGTGGGAGACTGAAGAGAATATGCCCTGAGAGGCAATAATAAAATTGTTATTATGTATATTCCAAGTATATGATAGATGTTTATTTTGCATGCTATAATTATATTAATATGGAAATGTTAATACATGTGTCTTTAATAAACAAATAGAAAGTTCCTAGTTATGCCTCTCTTATAAACTAGCTCGTTGATTAACAAGATGATCAAGGTTTCCTGATCATGGACATTGGATGTTGTTAATAACAAGGTCACAACATTATTGGAATGGTGTGATGAACATTCATCCAAAGTATAGCATTATGATCAAATTCATTGAGTTTATATTGCTATAACATCATACAAAATAATCCTAATCCTTAGACCATGAGATCATGTCAATCACTAACACTGGAAGAGTATCTTGATAATATCAAACGTCACACTGTAACAGGGTGATTATAAATATGGGTTCAGTGCTACTAATGTGTTATGTCGAGGCCCATGGATCAAGAGTGGAATTTTGTTCATCCCAATGATGGATAGATATACTCTGGGCCCTCTCGGTGATATCACATTGGTTAGCTTGCAAGCAAGTGATTTGATCACTAGAATGTTATATCACAGGAACGAGAAAAGAGTACATGTCAGTAACGAGATAAAACCAGGTATGAAGATACCAATGATGGAATCTCAAACATGTAATATATCGCGAGACAAAGGGATTTAGGTTGTAGCATAAAAGGTTCTCATGATCAAAAGAAATTCATCGTTGAATGTGTGGGATTCACTATGGATCTCCAGGTCCCACTTCTGATTACTGATCCGAGAGGGGTCTCGATCATGTCCGCATTATTCGCGAACCATAGGGTGACACAATTAAGAGACACAGACACCATTTGGAACAAATAGTTTCATGCTGAAAAGATTAACAAAGCGCATGAATTTATTTCACTAGACACCGGAATCGTTTTGGGTGAAATTGCTGAAAGTGTTTCTGCATGTGAAATGAAATACTAGCAAGGGGTTATATGTGAATGTTTGTCCATTAAGGTAATTGACAAAATTCTGAATAAATAAAAGGAGTTTTATTTCAAGAGAGATTGCATTAAATTTGGTGGAAATTTAGTGGGAATTTTTAGTGGGATTTTGAATGGAGATATGAAAGGGTTATTTTGTTAGTGGGAGCTCCACCCACATGAATGGAGGAGGGGAGGGGGCATCCCCATGTGCCGGCCACTCCCTTGGGGTGCCCCCTCCCTCCTATATTAAGCCCCCTCTCCCCCTATCTCACTCACACCTCCTCATGAAGGATCTCTCTTCTCCTCTAGTTTATCCCCCATGGTCTCGGACTAGCGAGATACATGTTCTCGGTGGATTTTCGGCAAGAAAGAGTTGTTTCTTCCGATGCATCACTGGAGCGAGGAGGTGGAGGTTGCTCGGTGGCTCGTACGTGTGTGTGAGCACGGATGCGCCGCTGATTTGCGGCACTAGGACTTCCTCTCGATCTTGAGTTTGCAAACGTTCGTCTACATTATCCACGAGTACAACCTCGTTAAAACTTTGTCGGTATTCAATAGTATGTTCTCTACGGATGTATATCCACCTGTTCCTTGTATCTAGTAGATAGATCTTGGTACATATTTGTTCCCATCATAGGAATTTTTTTGTTTGCTATGCTACGAACCCTACACATTTCACCCTGCCAAAATATGAGGATGATGCCAACACAACTGCATTGAGAAAGAAAGTCAAGCAGTGGACTCTTATGAAGATGGCCGAACTATTCAAGAACTGGAAGAAAGCATTATGGCAAAAGTATCAGAAGGACAAGACTCCTCCAAAATTCAAAGGCTATCTAGTGAAGCAACAGCCTTACTGGGATGCATTTGTGAAGTACAAGAAGTCAGAACCTGCTAAGAAAATGTCAAGAAAAACAAGATAAATGCTGAGAAAAATAAATATCACCATCGCCTGAGGCCAGGGGCTACTCGACTTCCATGCCAAAGTGGGATTAAAAAGAGAAAGAGCTTCTTGGTAAAGGGATCACTCCGGAACCAATACACGAAGAACGGGATTTGAGGACAAGAATGGGATTTGAGGGCATGGGAGTGAGTATGACAAGATTACAAGGTACCTTGTTTGCAGTGATAGGATTAGGATACCAAGGGAGACATGGCAGAAAGCGTTGAAAGAAATTAAAGAGGGGAAAACAATGTTCCGTCCCGATAGAGAGAAAGACTTGCTGACAAAGGTCCTCGGGAATGACAAACGTAGAGGACGAGTGCGAGGCCTTGGCCCTAGTTATAAGTGGGAGATGGGGTTTCCCAAAGACAAAGATACTTATAGTGAAGGGAATATGCCCTGAGAGGCAATAATAAAGTGTTTATTATGTGTATTCCAAGTATATGATAGATGTTTATTTTGCATGCTATAATTGTATTAATACGAAAACGATAATACATGTGTGTTTAATAAACAAACAGAAAGTTCCTAGTTATGCCTCTCTCATAAACTAGCTCGTTGATTAACAAGATGATCAAGGTTTCCTGATCATGGACATTGGATGTTGTTAATAACGGGATCACAACATTAGTGTAATGGTGTGATGAACATTCATCCGAAGTATAGCATTACGATCAAAGTCATTGAGTTTATATTGATATAACAACTTACGAAGTGATCCTAATCCTTAGACCATGAGATCATGTCAATCACTAACACCGGAAGAGTTTCTTGATAACATCAAACGTCACACCGTAACAGGGTGATTATAAAGATGGATTCAGAACTAATAAAGTGTTATGTTGAGGCTCATGGATCGAGAGTGGAATTTGTTCATCCCGATGACGGATAGATATACTCTGGGCCCTCTCGGTGATATCACATTGATTAGCTTGCAAGCAAGTGATTTGATCACTAGAATGTTATATCACAGGAACGAGAAAAGAGTGCATGTCGGTAACGAGATCAAACTAGGTATGGAGATACCGATGATCGAATCTCGGACATGTAATATATCGTGAAACAAAGGGATTAAGATATACTAGCATAAAAGGTTCCGACGATCACAAGAAAGTCATCGTTGAATGTGTGGGAGTCAGTATGGGTCTCTAGATCCCGCTTCTGATTATTGATCCGAGAGGGATCTCGATCATGTCCGCATTATTCACGAACCGTAGGGTGACACACTTAAGAGACACCGACATCCAATTGGAGCAAATGTTTCATGCCGAAAGAATGAACAAGCACAGGAATTTATTTCACTAGATACCGAAACAGGTTTTCGGGTGAAATTGCATAAAGTGGTTATGCATGTGAAATAGAATTCTAGCAAGGGGTTATTTGTGAATGTTTGTCATTAAAGTAATTGACAAAATTCTGAATAAAATAAAAGAGTTTTATTTAATGAGAGTTTGCATTAAATTTGGTGGAAATTTAATGGGAATTTGAGTGGACTTTTGAGTGGAGGGAATTTAAAGGGCATTTTGTGAGTGGAGTGTCCACCCACATGAATGAAGGAGGGGAGGGGGCAGCCCCCATGGCCGGCGGCCACCCCCTTGGGTGCCCCCCCTTCCTCCTATAAAAGGAGCCCCCCTCCTCACTTGTCTCACACACCTCCTCGTGAAGGATCTCTCTCCCCCTCTAGAATTTATCCCCCATGGTCTCGGACTAGCGAGATACATGTTCCCGATGGCTATTCGGCAAGAAAGAGTTGTGCTTCCGCTGCATCGCTGGAGCGAGGAGGCGGAGGTTGCTCGGTGCCTCGAACGTGTGTGCGAGCACGGATGCGCTGCTGATTTGCGGCGCTAGGACTTCCTCTCGATCTTGAGATCGGCAAGAGATCGTCTACATCAACCACGAGTTGAACTCGTTAAGCTTTGTCGGTCTTCAAGGGTATGTTCTCTACGGATATACATCCGCCCGTTGTTTGTATCTAGTAGATAGATCTTGGTATATAGTTCACATCGTAGGAAAATTTTTGTTTTCTATGCTGCGAACCCTACATATAGAAGCTGAGAGAGAGCAAAGAGGCAATGGCAGGAGGAGGAAGGAGACAAGTTCAACCTGTTGCTAGGAAAAATTGAAAAGCAATAGCAGGAGATTGATGAACTTATAGGAGTAGCACGCCTCCAAGATCCTGCACTCGATATTACCTCAGGCCCATATCGACGGAGAAGCAGCGTTGCTAAATCGGCGGTCCCGTCTAATGATGCATGGATGATAGATGGTGGTCCCGGCTACCCCGTGGATGGAATCAAGGAGCAAATATCTTGTGAGCTCCATCAGAAGGTGAAGAACATACCCCTGAAGGTGGCGTTCAGATGTGCCTTAACTTGTCCACCTGACGCACGCTGGCATGGCCGTGATATTCCAGCTGGCTGTGCTAAAGTCGGGGTGGATGAAATCATAACAGGGTGGGACTCAATGGATCTTAACATCCCTGGACCTGAAGGTGAGAGGACACTCGGAGAAGTACTAGGTGGTATCATTCTATGAGACAAGAACAACATCAATCTTCCAGGATCAGCGCCAAGGCCAACACCGCCTCTGATTCGTTGCATGTCACCTTCACCTCCATCACCTCCAAGAATCCCACCCCATGACTACGACCACCACAGCGCGAGTCCATCTCGATCTCCGCCGCAGGGTCAGCCGTCTTTGTCGCTCTCTAAGGACAATAAAGCGGAAGCGTTCCCCTTTGATGAGTACTAACCGATGCAGCAGTCCAGAATGACAAAAGTCGCCCCTCCCAAGAGTACCTCAGAATAATCTTCCCATCAGACCTTACTATCGTACTCACGAGGAAATCGCAGCGATCGTACAGGCCCAATGTGATGCACATTTTCAAAAAAAGAAACCTGAGCCTGCCCAAGTATACTCCGAGAATAAAAAAGTGTATGCACTTGGTTTTCTGAACACAAAATCGCAATATGATTTGCACCATAAGCCAGATGACTATCTACAGACACTTCATAAGGTAGTGAAGAAGAGTAAATCAAGTAAAAGTGCAAGCAGGAGCAAATCAAGTAAAATTGCAAACAAACCAAGTTCAAACAATCCAAGCGGGAGCAAAGCAAGCGGGAAAAGAAGGGACTTTCCCCTGCTCGGAAAACATGCCGAACAATCGATCCCACCCCTGAGGGTGTTATCCAAATAAGTTCCCCAGCAAGATATAGAAGTAGCTGCGAAGTGGGCGGCTGCTATGAATGTGAGTTTTGCTGAATTGCTAGGTTCCCAAGACAACAAGTTAGCCATGGGTGATGTAGTCCCTAGATATGTCCCAGGGATGCCTCTGGTTAGCGATGAGCAGTTCCAACAACTGCCAACACAAATGCGTAGTTTACATACATGGTACTTCAGAGCCGTAAAGGGGGTAGAATAATGATCGTGGCGAAAGTCCCACATGAGTACTACTTCCGAGCCAAAGAGGTCCACGTTGAGTTTGAAGAACTCATCCACTTATACAATTTCGACGCTCTCGACAAATATCTTATGAGTTGCTATTGTCTGTAAGTTGTTGAATTCATTGTCTACATATAAGTTGTTCAGTTTTTTAGTTGTTTAGTTCATTGCACGTAATTATCTTTATTATATCCTTGTGTACTCTATTATTGTGCAGAATGAAGATCCAGGAATGTAAAAGGAAGTCAATCTATAGTGTTGGGTTCATTGACCCAGATAAAATACATATAAAGACGCTAACGGATAAACCACATACTAAAGGAAGTCAATGCTAAAGGAAGTCACTCTATAGTGTAGGATAATCTTCTAAGGTTTCTAACGGAGCAAAATTTCTGTGACCACGTACTATTTCCTTCCAATTTCAAGTGAGGGTCTTATTCTGTTGTATACATTCACTTTTGCTTAGTTGATGTTAAGTGTAATTGATGAGATACTGATGTATATATAAACGTGTGCAGGTTCCACTAGATTCTGTTAAACATTCAACTTGATAAGGGAATAGTTCAAGTCATGGACCCATTAAATAGACACCTGGAAGAGTTTAGGGACATGCAGGACTCTTTCGTTGATTTTCTGAGATATCAGGTAATAAATAACTCATTCATTCATTTTCTCTACCGGGCAGGGTTTGGAACCTGTTCAAGAGTGTGGTTACGGGTTCCTTTAGTGAGAAGCTGACGTTTATACCGGTCTCAGTAAGTAGTACGTGATATGTCCGCACATCTCTTTACTTATATCTTTAATACAATTATGATGCTAGATTATTATTTTGATTGAATTCTATTCTCGTAAAGTGCGCGAGGCAACCACCGGGGATGAATCTATGTGGATTCTACGTTTGCGAGTTCATTAGCATGTTTACCACTGAGCACAAAGATTATAGAGTCGATGTAAGAAATACATTCATAATATTATTTTATTACCGTCAAGTTTTGTTATCATAATTGATATTCATATTGATCTCATTTTTTATATAGTTTCAGAGCATGCGGGATCAGCTCCTACCAGAGCAATGCATACTAGGAATAGCAGAAGAACTGGCGGGATTCTTGTTGAACGAGATGATAGATGATGCCAGAGAATTTAGTGTGAATAGGCGCTACTGATGATCCCCAACCATGTAATTAAATCGACAGGCTCTAGTCCTGGTAAATGTGATCTCAATGTAACTATCATCTATATGTTTGTATGCTCGATCTTAAGACAAGTTATCTTATATATGCACGAACGTGTATGGTATGTGGTAGGGTAGAAATATTCGAAAACTATTTTGAAATAAAAAAAGATACAAAAAGAATTCTCTGCCGCGGCAGACAAAGTGTCTAAAATGCTGCCGCGGCAGAGAACCAATTGTCTCGGCCTGCAATAGGAACCGAGACTAATGGAGGCACCCCGCGCGCGCAGCGACGGCCACATGGACGCCCATTGGTCCCGGCTGGTAACCGTGCCGAGACTAGTGCATGGGTCTTTAGTCCCGCTTCTGCAGTCCCGGTTCCCAAACCGGGATAAAAGCCCCATATGGCCAGGACTAAAGGCCCGTTCTCTACTAGTGTTCCTTATATGGGAGACTAGTCCATCACATGTACAAGCTTGAGAAGATAAAAGATATATATGCACGCGCTCCTCCTCCTCTCCTCCGCCCACCTCGCCTCGTCATGACACCGGCACATGAATGAGCACTACCGAGGATCTGCATATGTCTCGCGTGCAGGTTGTCTCTCCTTTGCCACATAGGAATAAGAACTAATGCGCACATAAGCTGAAACTTCTCGCGCTAGTGAAGTTTTAATACGAACTCAGTGAAGGTTGTACGTCTTTGATCGCTCCCTGTTCGATTCGTCTTTCACCTCTTCATTTCACCTCCACGTGTTATCTGTTCGCCTCTCTGTCACGTGCCTATAAGATGAGAGGTCACTCCTCTTCCGGACACGACACAACACACCGCGCCTCTAGATCCAGAGCATTACGCAGTCTACAAGTCTTCCACATCTCGTCTTGCGGCGTGCACCATGAGCCAGGATATGGAACCCCAACTCTTCGATTCTTGTATGAGAAGAGCAATAAGATTTTTAGGGAGCGTTGCCACGCGACTACTGACTTCATCATGAACTCCTAATGGACGATGACGACTTTTTCTGAACGACAACTACTACACAACGTTGACCACCTCTTTTATAGCATGGCTGACAACATCGCCAACGTCAACGCAGTTGGTGCCGCTTCAACACTGTATGCTATCTTCATCCTCTTTATTCAAATTAATCACATTTCCTATAATATTCGGGGCAATCTTTTTAGACATACATTTTATTTGTAAGATTACATGACTAGTTTTATTCCTATATCATTAGTTATGTCTTTTCTACTATATTTATGATTAAATTATGTGGTAAATTGCTACTCTCTTCGATCCATATTAATTGTTATTAGATTGGATGTATCTAGCACTAAAATATGTCTAGATGCACGGAAATCCATTTTTGAACCCGGATGCATTTGCTTCCGGTACAAAAGTAATATATTTCAAAATGTTGAAAAAATTCTGAAAAAAATGTTCATGTGTAGCTTCATGTTCGAAGGCATTCTACAAAAAACAGATATGTTTTGTGAGATGTGCAAAAAAGACAAAATATTGTCTTGTAGCACTTTAGATTAGCACCAACTTTTGTCTTTTTTTTACAAGTCATCCAAAATGTTCATTTTCGCGAAACGACTTTGTGTGGACCTAAAACTTGAAGTTCTATCGTACACATATTTTTTTAGGACATTTCAAATGTTGACAATATCAAATTTAAATAAAGGGTTTATATAAGATCATGAGTCAAATATACATCTATCCATTTATGTAACATGTAATATGGATCGGATTGGAGTAATATTTACAACAGCCAGCTCCTCTCTGCGGCGCACGTACGCTTGATGCATGCACCCATCGATCCGACTGAAACGGCGGGCACGCGCGCCGAGCAAAGATATCTTCATCATTTTGAGACCGCGCCCGTGCCGGTGGCCATGCCCAACAGCGTTCACGCGCACATACAAACACTTTATACTCCGCGATCGAGCGCATGACGCATGCCGGGGCGCAGCGCAGGGCTAGCTAGCTAGCTGCCGCACCGCTTCGATCATGTGGACGCCAGCAAAAAGAAGAGGTTAAGAGACCAGTAGGGGACCGACCGGCTTAATCCTATACGGAGTACTCGATCGCCTACTCCTGCCGTGCGTATACAAACATGTTCACGTTCGTACCTCAAGAAATAAAAATGCTTACGTACGCTTGATGTAGAAAGCTATAGCTAAAATGCACCGCCGCACCGCCCACACCGTACGTATGCAGGAAACAATAAGGTCCCTTTGGATCACATGATTTTCAAAATGTAGGAACATGAAAACATTGGAGTCAGTAAATTCATAAGACCTTAAAACACAGGAATTTTATAAGAGGTGTGTTTGTGTGGTGTATATAAAACAAACACAGGAATTAGTAGGAGAGCGAGTAAAGATAGAGTGTAAGTGCATCAATTGGACTTCTTAGAAAAATAAAAATAAGGTGAGGGCTCATATTGAGATTCCTATGGAATTGAGAGAAATTCCCACTAGTGGAAATAGGGCCTCTTGTCCCGATTCGTAAAGGGTTTTAGTCCCGGTTGTGCAACCGGAACGGGCAATCGGGACTAAATCCCACTAGTGGAAACGAGGCCTTTTGTTGAGCCTAAAAATGGGCTTTAACACCGGAGCCCCCCTTTAACACCGGTTCGTGGCACGAACCGGTGTTAAAGGCCCCTGCACCAGTGGCCTGCGCAGATGAACCGGCAATGGATGTACGGTGACCGCCGCACTTCCGAGTACATTACGGGCCTCCAAAATTTCATCGTTGTGGCTAATGCAAACCATGGTCACAATGGTTTTATGTGCTGTCCGTGTGTTCACTGTCAGAACAAGAAAGACTACTCAAATACCAGAACCATTCACGCCCACCTGCTTCGATCCGGTTTCATGCCCAGCTATAATTGTTGGACCAAGCACGGAGAAAAAGGGGTTGTGATGGAAGACAACGAAGAAGAAGAGGATGATGACAACTATCATAATATGTATCCTGAATATGATGATACTGCAACGGGGGTAAATAATGAAGATCAAGAGGCAGCAGATGGTCCCGCAGATGACGATCTTGGTCGGGCCATTACTGATGCAAAGGAAGAATGTGAAACTGAAAAGGAGGAGAAGTTGTAGCAGATGTTAAAGGATCACAAAACATTGTTGTACTGTAGGGGTCTCAACCTAATAAGGTAGATTCCTCCTGTGTTTTACAATGCTAGTCCCTGGATCAATAGCTAGCATCCACAGTTAAGATGTAATATCAAGAAACAAAGGTCATAATATAACTTTATAACCAGAAATAACATAAGTTTGTTACATCAAACATAGCTCATTTGGCTATTACATTACATTGCAGCGGAATAACTATAAGTATGGGTCCTTCATCTTCAAAGTGCCACAGGCAGATGTTGGTTGTAGACTTTGTAATCCTAATCAATCAATCTTCACTAAAAATAATCAAACCTGCAACATACAAGTTACATCCACAAAGGGTCAATACATTTGAATTGTATTGGCAAGTGATATTATAATAGTATAGTGGAGTCTAACATCTATATGCATTTGGCTAAGTGGAGTTGAGGCTTGCATTGCTCAAAATAGATTTTTCCTTAACATTTGAAAATACTAAGTTTTTGCTTTGACAAAATCACTTTTCTCAATCAAAGATTGAAGATCCTTTACAAGGCATCTCTCAATCAATGATTGAAGATTTCAAAAAACCCTTGTTCCATCCACAAATTTTAACTTAGAAATTTGAATGATAAGATTCTTGATTGCTTCCATGTCTTGAGGCTCAAATTGTACTTTACCAGGGACATGGCTAAGTACTTAGATTTTACACTCTGCAGAGGTGGTGCACTTTCCCCACAAGACTTGGTTTCCCAAGACAAGATATTTCAGAAGCTTTCCCTTAGACCAAAATGGACGCGCTCCAACCTATCAAACACTACCACCAACTGTCCATATGGCTAAGTTTCTTGCAACCTATATGATCATGGCAGAGCCCATATTGCCAAGTGGTTGCACTTGAAGCTTCTCAACATTTGACATCTCAAATCTCTTTGTTCCTGGGTGGCATACCACAAGTGAGATACACAATCCAAGTCCATGGCCTTGTGAACCACTCAACCAAACACCACCAAGCTATCCCATTCCACCCAGGTGATTCATTAACTTAGTTGTTTTATTAAACAAAACACAAGTCCTTAGACTTAGAATATTTTCCCATAGTGTGAATATATATTCCACCCATGTTTTCTATTAGCTAGGCTAAGCTTGGTAGCAGTAGGAATCTTAACTTAAGAAAATCCTACTAAGGATTCATCTACTAGGTTTTACTATAGCATGGTTTATACTTAGCAAAATCCATGCAACTTTTACTTAGCAAAATCACTAATGCATAGAGAAAGTAATGGGACAAAAAGTATGAAGCATCACTTGAATTTTTGGTAGGGAATGGTGGTTCACTCCTTGATCTTGCTAGTCTCACACTTTCTAACTTCACTACAAGTCAATCAATTAGACACAAAATCAACTAGCATTCCAAACCAATAAATCAATCAAACAATTTAACACACACAAAACAATGGGATCTAAGTCATGCATGTAAGCATGTATAGGATGGTTCTATTTGTAAGGATGGTCTCCACTAGGCTTCTAAACTTTGTAAGTTCCAAGTTGGTCATTTACCAAAATGGCAAAGTCATTTGCAAATGGGTTTTATCCCTAAACCATTTTCAAATCCTTTCATCATTTTATGTGGTGAAAATTATTTTTATCAAAGTAAAACTTTATGTTCTTCCCCAAATGAGTTGCTATTGCAAAACTTGGTGTTTTGGGTCAGTAGGTTTGGTCTAAACCATTTTCCCAAAGTTTTTACTCAAAATCATTTTCATAACAAAAACCATTATTTTCATTTGGCTAAAAATGACTAAGTCAAGTAATCCATCCCAAATCTTACCAAAATAATTTTTAACACGAAGGGTTGGTTCCTAGGGTCAGTAAGGTCACAACAAACCATTTTGCAAAAGTTTTAACCCTAAATTCAATTTTAAACAATTTTTACATCCTTAACAAGCATACAAATGTTTCTGCAATTTCAAACAAGCTAACAGATACTATTTGCTAAATCAAGGGAATGGTTGGCTAGGTCTTGTTCTCCTGAATCCAACGACATAAAATTTGTAATTTTTGGACATGTGGATCCAAAGTTACAAGGGTTTGAAGTTTGCAAATAAATCTGAATCAAAAATTCTTTTAAACAGATTCTAGTGCCACGCGGCAGTGTCTTACTGGACGGTACCGCTTCGCGCGGATCAGCGTTGCGGTGCGTTGGATCTAACCGATGGTGTGGTCCAGAGTGCGTAACTCTTCGCGGCTAAGTGGTCTAATCCTGCTCGCTCAATCCAGATCGAACGGTTGTCATCGCACTGACCAAACTCGGGCGGCGCAACGACGGTCGCTGGCGGCGGCGAGGTCAGACGGCGGCGGCGCTGGCGAAATAGGACGCGAGGAAGAGGGGGAGGATTCTCACCGGGTTCAGGAGGTCACGGCGATGCTCAACGTGCCGATGGTTCGACGAGGGGCGCTCTGGTCCGATGTGGATTGCTCGCCGGAGTAGGTGGCGGCGTCGGGCGCGTCAGGTGGTCGTCGTGTGCTGTGCTGTGGTTCACTCCAAGGCATAACGAAAACGCAGTTAGATGCGCAGGACCAAGGCAAGGTTGTGTGCGTGAACGAGAGATGAAGGGGCGGTCTGGTTCACCTGGAAGTCTTCGTCGGAGAAGAACTAGTCGCGGCGGCGTTCAGAAGCTCGTCATAGCCGAAGCTCTGGTGCGCCCGCGGTTGAGAGGAGGGTGCTGGGAGATGCGTCTGGGAGTGGGGAAACTGCTAGGGTGCTCGGGAAGGTAGGAGGTGGCGCGCACTGTCCAGAATTGGCCGAAGACGATGGTCGGAACAGAGGAGCTCGAGGAGGAATTGGGGCGGCCTGGTGGCGTGATTGAGGGAGGAGTCGGAGGAGAAATGAAGAAGGGGCGCTGGTGTTTTATCGAGCATGGTCAAGGCGAGGTAAAGGCCCGGCATTATGATGAATTGAAGCCGCGGGATTACTGCAGGAAACGGTGACGAGGGGGGGAGAAGGGGTCGTGCGGGTGGGGAGGAAGAACAGGAGGAGTGGGGTCCGCTGGTCAGTGGGAAAAGAAACGAGGGGGAGGTCCACCGGTGAGTGACTTAACGGGTTGCTTCTGTGGTGAGGAAAAACGGTTCGGGGGAGAGGGCAGATGGGCTGGACTGGGCTGGGGTGGGCTTTAGCTGGGCTGGTCGTTTTACTCTTATTTTTTTCTGTTTGCTTTGTTTTATCTTTTTCTATTTTCTGATTTGAATTTCATCCAACTATTCAAGCATTCAAATAATTCAAACAATTCAAGAATTGTAATGAGATTTTGGTTCTGTTTATCAATATAACCAATCTCAAAATAAAATAATATTTTTATTCATTTTTAGGATCTATTTAATAATTAAATATAATAGCCCTTTAGTTATTTAATCAAAGATAGGGTTTGATTTATTTAATAAAATCTCCATTTGAAATCCAAATATTTTCAAAACCAAATCAGTAGGTTTTATTTAAGAAAATAAAATACTTAGAAAACTTATTTAAAGTAATTTAATAAGTTTTGATGTTTCAATTAAAATGATAAAACCTTTTATTTAAATAAAATTTGATATAAAATCCTTATTAATTTATTTAAATTAACCTTTGTTATTTTTATTCAAAACAAAATGTTTTATTTTCAAAAGCTTGGGCAAGGTTTAATTTGGCTTTATAAAATAATCTTTTATTTATAAATCCACCTTTTCTTTTGAAAACCAAATCTGTTATTAAAAGGTTCCAAAATAGTAATTCCAAAACATTTTAACTTCCTTTAATAAATGTTTAACCTTTTAAATCCTTTTAGGATTTTATTTAATCCAAATAGATTTGAAGTTCCATTTAATTTCAAAAAGTTTCTTCTGGCCCTGAAAATCAAACAAAGTTTTATTTTATTCATTTATTTTCACATTACAAGATTTGGAAAATCTTGGGATGTGACAGGCTACCACCCTTAAAATAAATCTCGTCCCGAGATTTGGGGAGGCTAGGGTTACAAGTAGGCTCAAAACAACTAGGGTACTACCACCCTTAAAAATTTTCAAATAAAAATTACATATTGTCCTTCTTGGGATCCTGGGGAAATTTCTCTAAGCAAACATTTGCATGGTGTTCTTAATTTCCATGCTTGACTCATGGACCAAGGTTGAGATCCTTCATAGACTTGTTTAACTTGTTCTCCATCCTTTCTGGACAATTGTTTGCATAGTGGCCTAGTTCCCTGCATTTGAAACATGTGACAAGGCTGAGATCCCTCATAGGCTGGTTTATCTTATGCTTCATCTTTTCTGGACAGTTGCTTGCATAATGTCCTAACTCTTTGCAATGTTTGCACATCACTTGGCTAATATCTTTCTTTTCCTTGGGTTTCACTAGCCTTTGTTTGTTTTCTTGGCTCTTCTCCTTTTCTGGGCATTCATTGGCATAGTGTCCTATCTCTTTGCATTTGAAACATTGCACTTGTGTAATATCCTTCTTGCTAGTGTTGGGGAATTTCTTCTTCTTCTTGGGTCTCTCCAAAGCTAGGAGTTCTTCTAGTTCATGTTCTTCATAGGTGGGAGATCTTTCTCTCTTCTTGGGGCATTGATCTTCATGTTCCTTGGATGCATGATCCTTGTCTCCACAAGTATTGCTAACTTGGGTTCCTTTTAGAATAACATCTTTGTCATCCTTGTTGTCATTAGCTCTTTGGGAAAAGTTTTCTCTCATGTTGATCATTTGAGTAACTAATCCTTGCAACAATTGGGATTGAAGTTTCAAAATCCTTTGTATGGCTGGGTCTAGTCCATTGTTGTTGGCTAAAAGCTGAGTTGTCTCTTGGCTCAACTGGTTTTAGGTTGCTATAAGTTCTCTCATGTTGTCCTCTTGGTTGGTGTTGTTGTCATTAACCTTGATGTTGGAGTCTCTTGAAGTAGTCATCTGTTTGGGTTGAAGGGAGATTAGAATAGGCAAGATATTTCTAAGGAAATATTTCTAATCACACACATCACAATTCACACAAACAATGTGCAAGCATTCACAAACCAAACATTTCACTCAAAAATGGTTCAAGTACATACTTAGTCAACAAAATATTTTTGTTACACCACATAAATTGGTGAGTTTGACTTAACTAAAATATGGTGGTCCATCTATAGGGTTCACTTGTGATTTTTTTTCCTTCCTTCATGATTCTTCTTGTATGAGATCATGGTTTCCTTGAAAAACTTTTGGTCACAATACTTCAAGTGATGTAGGCTCCTTCTAACTTTTGCATTCCTCAGTCTCTAAATCTTGAGCAAGATTTCCTTGTTTCACTTGTAGTCTTTAGTGGTTTCCAAGTTGGAAGTCCTTGGTGAATATGCTGAAGATGTTGAAGTCATTAGAGTTGAAGAAGTTGAAGCCATTAGAGTTGAAGAAGTTGAAGAGGTCCTTTGCACATGGTGTAGTCTTTGGCCATGGGTAGGTTTTTCCATCAAGTTGAAAATAGAAGAAGAGTAGAGTTGAAACCAAAATGGTTGAGGAAAGAGTTTACAAGTGTTTTTGTAAATAAGTTTTTGGATCAAAATATAACTCCTATTTTTCTAAGGGTTTTTGTCCAATCCTAGGTTTACAAATCCTACAGGCAACACAATGCTCTGATACCATCTGTAGGGGTCTCAACCTAATAAGGTAGATTCCTCCTGTGTTTTACAATGCTAGTCCCTGGATCAATAGCTAGCATACACAGTTAAGATGTAATATCAAGAAACAAAGGTCATAATATAACTTCATAACCAGAAATAACAGAAGTTTGTTACATCAAACATAGCTCATTTGGCTATTACATTACATTGCAGCGGAATAACTATAAGTATGGGTCCTTCATCTTCAAAGTGCCACAGGCAGATGTTGGTTGTAGACTTTGTAATCCTAATCAATCAATCTTCACTAAAAAAATCAAACCTGCAACATACAAGTTACAGCCACAAAGGGTCAATACATTTGAATTGTATTGGCAAGTGATACTATAATAGTATAGTGGAGTCTAACATCTATATGCATTTGGCTAAGTGGAGTTGAGGCTTGCATTGCTCAAAATAGATTTTTCCTTAACATTTGAAAATACTAAGTTTTTGCTTTGACAAAATCACTTTTCTCAATCAAAGATTGAAGATCCTTTACAAGGCATCTCTCAATCAATGATTGAAGATTTCAAACAACCCTTGTTCCATCCACAAATTTTAACTTAGAAATTTGAATGATGAGATTCTTGATTGCTTCCATGTCTTGAGGCTCAAATTGTACTTTACCAGGGACATGGCTAAGTACTTAGATTTTACACTCTGCAGAGGTGGTGCACTTTCCCCACAAGACTTGGTTTCCCAAGACAAGATCTTTCAGAAGCTTTCCCTTAGACCAAAATGGACGCGCTCCAACCTATCAAACACTACCACCAACTGTCCATATGGCTAAGTTTCTTGCAACCTATATGATCATGGCAGAGCCCATATTGCCAAGTGGTTGCACTTGAAGCTTCTCAACATTTGACATCTCAAATCTCTTTGTTCCTGGGTGGCATACCACAAGTGAGATACACAATCCAAGTCCATGGCCTTGTGAACCACTCAACCAAACACCACCAAGCTATCCCATTCCACCCAGGTGATTCATTAACTTAGTTGTTTTATTAAACAAAACACAAGTCCTTAGACTTAGAATATTTTCCCATAGTGTGAATATATATTCCACCCATGTTTTCTATTAGCTAGGCTAAGCTTGGTAGCAGTAGGAATCTTAACTTAAGAAAATCCTACTAAGGATTCATCTACTAGGTTTTACTATAGCATGGTTTATACTTAGCAAAATCCATGCAACTTTTACTTAGCAAAATCACTAATGCATAGAGAAAGTAATGGGACAAAAAGTATGAAGCATCACTTGCCTTTTTGGTAGGGAATGGTGGTTCACTCCTTGATCTTGCTAGTCTCACACTTTCTAACTTCACTACAAGTCAATCAAGTAGACACAAAATCAACTAGCATTCCAAACCAATAAATCAATCAAACAATTTAACACACACAAAACAATGGGATCTAAGTCATGCATGTAAGCATGTATAGGATGGTTCTAGTTGTAAGGATGGTCTCCACTAGGCTTCTAAACTTTGTAAGTTCCAAGTTGGTCATTTACCAAAATGGCAAAGTCATTTGCAAATGGGTTTTATCCCTAAACCATTTTCAAATCCTTTCATCATTTTATGTGGTGAAAATTATTTTTATCAAAGTAAAACTTTATGTTCTTCCCCAAATGAGTTGCTATTGCAAAACTTGGTGTTTTGGGTCAGTAGGTTTGGTCTAAACCATTTTCCCAAAGTTTTTACTCAAAATCATTTTCATAACAAAAACCATTATTTTCATTTGGCTAAAAATGACTAAGTCAAGTAATCCATCCCAAATCTTACCAAAATCATTTTTAACACGAAGGGTTGGTTCCTAGGGTCAGTAAGGTCACAACAAACCATTTTGCAAAAGTTTTAACCCTAAATTCAATTTTAAACAATTTTTACATCCTTAACAAGAATACAAATGTTTCTGCAATTTCAAACAAGCTAACAGATACTATTTGCTAAATCAAGGGCATGGTTGGCTAGGTCTTGTTCTCCTGAATCCAACGACATAAAATTTGTAATTTTTGGACGTGTGGATCCAAAGTTACAAGGGTTTGAAGTTTGCAAATAAATCTGATTCAAAAATTCTTTTAAACAGATTCTAGTGCCACGCGGCAGTGTCTTACTGGACGGTACCGCTTCGCGCGGATCAGCGCTGCGGTGCGTTGGATCTAACCGATCGTGTGGTCCAGAGTGCGTAAATCTTCACGGCTAAGTGGTCTAATCCTGCTCGCTCAATCCAGATCGAACGGTTGTCATCGCACTGACCAAACTCGGGCGGCGCAACGACGGTCGCTGGCGGCGGCGAGGTCAGACGGCGGCGGCGCTGGCGAAATAGGACGCGAGGAAGAGGGGGAGGATTCTCACCGGGTTCAGGAGGTCACGGCGATGCTCAACGTGCCGATGGTTCGACGAGGGGCGCTCTGGTCCGATGTGGATTGCTCGCCGGAGTAGGTGGCGGCGTCGGGCGCGTCAGGTGGTCGTCGTGTGCTGTGCTGTGGTTCACTCCAAGGCATAACGAAAACGCAGTTAGATGCGCAGGACCAAGGCAAGGTTGTGTGCGTGAACGAGAGATGAAGGGGCGGTCTGGTTCACCTGGAAGTCTTCGTCGGAGAAGAACTAGTCGCGGCGGCGTTCAGAAGCTCGTCATAGCCGAAGCTCTGGTGCGCCCGCGGTTGAGAGGAGGGTGCTGGGAGATGCGTCTGGGAGTGGGGAAACTGCTAGGGTGCTCGGGAAGGTAGGAGGTGGCGCGCACTGTCCAGAATTGGCCGGAGACGATGGTCGGAACAGAGGAGCTCGAGGAGGAATTGGGGCGGCCTGGTGGCGTGATTGAGGGAGGAGTCGGAGGGGAAATGAAGAAGGGGCGCTGGTGTTTTATCGAGCATGGTCAAGGCGAGGTAAAGGCCCGGCATTATGATGAATTGAAGCCGCGGGATTACTGCAGGAAACGGTGACGAGGGGGGGGAGAAGGGGTCGTGCGGGTGGGGAGGAAGAACAGGAGGAGTGGGGTCCGCTGGTCAGTGGGAAAAGAAACGAGGGGGAGGTCCAACGGTGAGTGACTTAACGGGTTGCTTCTGTGGTGAGGAAAAACGGTTCGGGGGAGAGGGCAGATGGGCTGGACTGGGCTGGGGTGGGCTTTAGCTGGGCTGGTCGTTTTACTCTTATTTTTTTCTGTTTGCTTTGTTTTAACTTTTTCTATTTTCTGATTTGAATTTCATCCAACTATTCAAGCATTCAAATAATTCAAACAATTCAAGAATTGTAATGAGATTTTGGTTCTGTTTATCAATATAACCAATCTCAAAATAAAATAATATTTTTATTCATTTTTAGGATCTATTTAATAATTAAATATAATAGCCCTTTAGTTATTTAATCAAAGATAGGGTTTGATTTATTTAATAAAATCTCCATTTGAAATCCAAATATTTTCAAAACCAAATCAGTAGGTTTTATTTAAGAAAATAAAATACTTAGAAAACTTATTTAAAGTAATTTAATAAGTTTTGATGTTTCAATTAAAATGATAAAACCTTTTATTTAAATAAAATTTGATATAAAATCCTTATTAATTTATTTAAATTAACCTTTGTTATTTTTATTCAAAACAAAATGTTTTATTTTCAAAAGCTTGGGCAAGGTTTAATTTGGCTTTATAAAATAATCTTTTATTTATAAATCCACCTTTTCTTTTGAAAACCAAATCTGTTATTAAAAGGTTCCAAAATAGTAATTCCAAAACATTTTAACTTCCTTTAATAAATGTTTAACCTTTTAAATCCTTTTAGGATTTTATTTAATCCAAATAGATTTGAAGTTCCATTTAATTTCAAAAAGTTTCTTCTGGCCCTAAAAATCAAACAAAGTTTTATTTTATTCATTTATTTTCACATTACAAGATTTGGAAAATCTTGGGATGTGACAGGTACCCAACTTGCGAAGATGGACACAAAAAGCTAGGTACCACACTGGATTTGCTGCAATGGAAGGCAGAGAACGGTGTGACTGACAGCGCATTTTCAAAGTTGTTGGTAAAAATGAAGAATCTTCTTCCAAGAAATAATGAGTTGCCCGACAGTACATACCAAGCAAAGAAGGTTGTCCGCCCTCTAGGATTAGACGTGCAGAAGATACATGCTTGCATTAATGACTGCATCCTCTACCGCGGTGAGAAGTACGAGAATTTGTATGCATGCCCGGTATGCACTGCACTGCGGTATAAGATCAGACGAGACGATCCTGGCGATGTTGAGGGTGAGGCTCCTAGGAAGAAGGTTCCTGCCAAGGTTATGTGGTATGCTCCTATAATACCACGGTTAAAACGTCTCTTCAGAAATAAAGAGCATGCCAAGTTGTTGCAATGGCACATGGAAGACCATAAGAAAGACGCGATGTTGAGACCCCGCTGATGGGTCACAGTGGAGAAATGTCGAGCGAGAGTACCCGGACTTCGCACGTGATGCAAGGAACTTAAGGTTTGGTCTAAGTACAGATGGCATGAATCCTTTTGGTGAGCAGAGCTGCAGTCACATCACCTGGCCTGTGACCCTATATATCTATAACCTTCCTCCTTGGTTGTGTATGAAGAGGAAGTTCATTATGATGTCAGTGCTCATCCAAGGCCCGAGGCAACCCGGCAACGACATTGATGTGTACCTAAGGCCATTAGTTGAAGAACTTTTACAGCTGTGGGCCAAACCAGGTGTACGTATGTGGGATGAGCACAAAGGGGAGCCATTTGACCTACGAGCATTGCTTTTCGTAACCATCAATGATTGGCCTGCTCTTAGTAACATTTCAGGGCAGACAAACAAGGGATACAATGCATGCACACACTGTTTAGATGATACTGAAAGTGTATATTTGGATAAATGTAAGAAGGTTGTGTACCTAGGGTATCGTCGATTTCTTCCGAACCTGCATCCAGTAAGAAAGAAAGGCAAGCATTTCAAACGTCTGGCAGAACCCCGGAGGAAGCCTGTCCTCCGTACCGGTGAGGAGGTATTTGGTATGGTCAAGGACCTAGAAGTAATCTTTGGAAAAGATCCTGGCAGTCTATCTGCTCCGAATGATGATGCCGGACACGCGCCCATGTGAAAGAAGCAGTCTATATTTTGGGACCTACCCTATTGGAAAGTCTTAGAGGTCCGCTCTTCAATCGAAGTGATGCACGTGACGAAGAATGTTTGCGTGAACTTGCTAGGCTTCCTAGGAGTGTATGGGAAGACAAAAGATACACCGGAAGCACGGCAGGACCAGCAACGTCTGAAAGACCCTGAAGAGCCTATGCATCCTAAGAACGAGAAGGGTAAACGATGCCATTTAACTCCTGCCAGCTACGCTCTTACCTAAGCAGAGAAGGAAATCTTTTTTGAATGTCTGAGCAGTATCAAGGTCCCGTCTGGCTTCTAGTCGAATATAAAGGGAATAATAAATATGGCAGAGAAAAAATTCCAAAACCTGAAGTCTCATGACTGCCACGTGATTATGACACAATTGCTTCCGATTGTATTGAGGGGGCTTCTACCTGAAAATGTTCGAGTACCCATTGTGAAGCTATGTGCATTCCTCAATGCAATATCTCAGAAGGTAATCGATCCAGAAATCCTACCAGGGTTATAGACAGATGTGGCCCAATGTCTTGTCAGCTTTGAGCTGGTGTTCCCACCATCCTTCTTCAATATTATGACGCATCTCCTGGTTCACCTAGTAGAAGAGATTGCCATTCTCGGTCCTGTATTTCTACACAATATGTTCCCCTTTGAGAGGTACATGGGAGTCTTAAAGAAATATGTTCATAACCGTTCTAGGCCAGAAGGAAGCATCTCCAAGGGCTATGTAACAGAGGAGGTCATTGAGTTATGTGTTTATTTTATTCCTGACCTTAAGGCAATTGGTGTTCCAGAATCACGGCATGAGGGGAGACTGCGTGGAAAAGGCACCCTAGGATGTAAAGCAATGATATGTAGGGACGGGCAATCTCTCAATCAAGCACACTACACGGTTTTACAAAGATCTATCTTGGTTGCCCCGTATATCAATGAACACAAGAATTTAATACGCCTCAAACATCCGGGACAGTCTGATGAATGGATTATAAGTGAACACATGGCGAGTTTTGGCGGCTAGCTGCAAAGACTTCTCACGAATAACACCACTGTTGGGGATCAGCTGTACTTGTTGGCCAGGACACCATCTTCGACTGTATGTACTTTCCAAGGGTACGAGATAAATGGGAATACATTTTACACAATAGGCCAAGGTAAAAAGAGCACCAACTAAAATAGTGGTGTCCGCTTCGATGCAGCAGAAGACAATGGGCAAAAGACCATGTATTATGGGTTCATAGAGGAGATATGGGAACTTGACAATGGAACTAATTTTAAGGTCCCCTTGTTTCGATGCAAATGGGTCAAGCTAACAGGAGGAGGGGTTGAGGTAGACAAGAAGTACGGAATGACAACGGTGGATCTCAACAATCTTATGAAGGTAGACAAGAACTTAGACGAACCATTCGTCTTAGCCAATGATGTGGCTCAGGTTTTCTATGTGAAGGACATGTCTACCAAACCGAAAAAAATAAAAAATAAGCAAACAGATACATCACACGATGAGCCAAAGCGTCACATAGTTCTTTCAGGAAAAAGAAACATCGTGGGAGTGGAGGACAAGAAAGACATGTCAGAAGATTATAATAAGTTTGATTAAATTCCGCCCTTCAGAGTGAAGACTGACCCAACCATCCTGTTAAACGGTGTTGATACTCCATGGTTACGGCCGACGCGATCATAAGATTGATTATATGTATTAATTGAGCCATTTTTGGCACACATATGTATCTCAACATGGAAATCAATGTTATATTTCTTCTGTTAACAGTATATGTATTAAATGAGCCATTTTTCTTCCTTCTATTTCTTCCCTCCATTTTTCTTCCCGCCATTTTTTCCCGCCATTAAATGAACCAACAAGCTAGTATTATGAAGAGGCTTTACCAGGGACTTCAATTTAAGTTTACAAATCACACAAGTATTAATGTTTCCTTGTTAATACTATTATAGCATGAATGTAAACATTTATCATAAACACAAAGATATAATAATAACTACATTTATTATTGCCTCTAGGACATATCTCCAACAGTCTCCCACTTGCACTAGAGTCAACTAATCTAGATTACATGGTAATATACCGAACACCCATGGCAGTTTGGTGTTGGTCATGTTTTTCCCTCGGGAGAGGTTTAGTCAACGGATCCTCCACATTCAGATCTGTGTGTACTTTGCAAATCTTTATGTCACCATCTTGGACATGTTCTCGAATAGCGTGAAAACGTAGCTTGATGTGCTTCAGCTTCTTGTGTGACCTTGGTTCTTGCGCATTGGCTATGGCGCCCATGTTATCACAGTAGATAGACATTGGGTCCAGCGCACTTGGAACCACACCAAGCTCTGTAATGAACTCTTTCATACATATCGCTTCTTGTGAAGCCTCCGAAGCAGCCATGTATTCCGATTCAGTTGAAGATCTCGCCACAACGCTTTTCTTTGCACTCCTCTAGCTAACTGCTGCACCATTCAAAGTAAATACGTATCCAGATTGTGATTTAGAATCATCCGGATCAGTGTTCCAACTAGCATCGGTGTAACCATTAACAATGAGCTGTTCATCACCTCCATAAGAAAGAACCATATCCTTAGTTCTTCTCAAGTACTTAAGGATGTTTTTGACCGCTGTCCAATGATCCACTCCTGGATCACTTTGATATCTGCTAGTTAAACTAACAGCATATGCAATGTCGGGTCTAGTACATAGCATGGCATACATTAGAGATCCTATGGCTGAGGCATAGGGAGTTTTACTCATCCTTTCTCTATCTTCTGCCGTTGTCGGACTTTGAGTTTTACTCAAGGTCATATTGGGCAACATGGGCAAGAACCCTTCTTGCTATCTTCCATTCCAAACCACTTTAGAACTTTGTCCAAATATGTACTTGTGACAATGATATTAGGCGTCTCGATCTATCTCTATAAATCTTTATGCCTAATATATAAGCTGCTTCGCCAAGATCCTTCATTAAAAAAGTATTATTCAAATATTCCTTGACACTATTAAGAAGGTCTACATCATTCCCAATCAACAATATGTCATCTACATATAGTATTAAGAATTCTACAGAGCTCCCACTCACTTTCTTGTAAATACAAGCTTCTCCATAAGTTTGTATAAAACCAAAACTTTTGATTACCTTATCAAAACGTTGATTCCAACTTCGGGATGCTTGCTTCAATCCATAGATGGACCTTTGAAGTTTTCATACCTTGTTAGCATCTTTAGGATTGACAAAACCTTTGGATTGCATCATATACAACTCTTCATCAATGTCTCCATTGAGGAATGCTGTTTTGACATCCATCTGCCATACCTCATAATCATAATATGCAGCGATTGCTAACATAATCCTCACAGACTTTAGCTTCGCTACAGGTGAGAAAGTCTCATCGTAGTCAACTCCTTGAATTTGTCGAAACCCTTTTGCGACAAGTCGAGCTTTATAGACAGTAACATTACCATCAGCATCTGTTTTCTTCTTGAAAATACATTTGTTCTTGACAGCCTTCCGGCCATCTGGTAAGTCCACCAAAGTCCATACTTGGTTTTCGTACATGGATCCAATCTCGGATTTCATGGCTTCTTGCCATTTATTGGAATCTGGGCTCATCATTGCTTCCTCATATGTCGCAGGGTCATCGGTGTTGTCCACCAACATGACATTCATGACGAGATCATACCAATCAGGAGTGGTACGAGTTCTCGTTGACCTGCGAGGCTCTGTAGCAACTACAACCGAAGTTTCATGATCATCATCATTAGCTTCCTCTCTTATTGGTGTAGGCGCCACAAGAACTATTTCCGGTGCTGCGCTACTCGCAAGTTCGAGAGAAGGTTCGACAACCTCGTCGAGTTCTACTTTCCTTCCAGTCACTTGTTTCGAGAGAAATTCCTTCTCTAGAAAGCATCCATTCTTGGCAACGAAGATTTTGCCTTCGGATCTATGATAGAAGGTATACCCAATAGTTTCCTTTGGGTATCCTATGAAGACGCATTTTTCCGCTTTGGGTTCAAGCTTGTCCGGCTGTAACTTCTTTACATAGGCTTCGCAACCCCAAACTTTAAGGAACGACAATTTAGGTTTCTTCCCAAACCATAATTCATACGGTGTCATTTCAACGGATTTATATGGTGCCCTATTTAAAGTGAATGCAGCTGTTTCTAATGCATAACCCCAAAATGATAGCGGTAAATCTGTAAGTGACATCATAGAACGAACCATATCCAAGAGAGTTTGATTACGATGTTCGGACACACCATTACGCTCTGGTGTTCCCGGCGGTGTCAATTGTGAAAGTATTCCGCATTTCTTCAAATGCTCGGAAAACTCATAACTTAGATATTCACCTCCACGATCAAAATGTAGAAATTTAATCTTCTTGTTACGTTGATTCTCCACCTCACTTTGAAATTCCTTAAACTTCTCGAAAGTTTCGGACTTATGTTTCATGAAATAGATATACCCATATCTACTCAAGTCATCCGTGAAGGTAAGAACATAACGATAACCACCGCGCGATGCTACACTCATTGGACCACACACATCGGTATGTATGATTTCCAATAAGTCCGTAGCTCGCTCCATCATACCAGAAAATGGAGTCTTAGTCATTTTACCCATCAGACATGCTTCGCATCTTTCAAGTGATTCAAAATCAAGTGATTCAAGAAGTCCATCGGAATGGAGTTTCTTCATACGCTTCACTCCAATGTGACCAAGACGATAGTGCCACATATAGGTTGAGTTATCGCTCGATTTCAAACGTTTAGCTTCAATGTTATTAATATGTGTATTTCTACTATCGAGATTCAATAAGAATAGACCATCTATCAAAGGTGCATGTGCATAAAACATATTACTCATATAAATCGAACAACCATTATTCTCGGACTTAAACAAGTAACCGTTTCGCAATAAACAAGATCCCGATATAATGTTCATGCTTAACGCAGGCACCAAATAACAATTATTTAAGTATAAAACTAATCCCGATGGTAGATGAAGAGGTAGCGTGCCGACCGCGATCACATCCACCTTTGATCCGTTTCCCACGCGCATCGTCACCTCGTTCTTCGCTAGCTTCCGTTTATTCTGCAGCACCTGTTTCGAGTTACAGATATGAGCAACCGAACCAGTATCAAATACCCAGGCACTACTACGAGTACTAGTGAGATACACATCAATAACATGTATATCGGATATACCTTTCTTCTTGATGTTGCTGTTCTTCAAATCCGCCAAGTACTTTGGGCAATTCCGCTTCCAGTGAACTTCTCCCTTGCAGTAAAAGCACTCAGTATCAGGCTTAGGTCCAGCCTTGGTCTTCTTCGTCGGCGTGGTAACTTTATTACCACCCTTCTTGAAGTGTCCCTTTTGCTTAGACTTGCCTTTCTTGAATTTGGTGGTCTTATTGACCATCAACACTTGGTGCTCTTTCTTGATCTCCACTTCTGCAGATTTTAACATGGCGAAGAGTTCTGGCAACTGCTTGTTCATGTTTTGCATATTGTAGTTCATCACAAAGTTCTTGTAACTTGGTGGTAGTGATTGGAGGACACGATAAATCCCCAAAGCATTAGGAATCACTATACCCAAGCTTTGAAGTTTGTTTGCGTGCCCAGACATCTTAAGCACATGCTCACTGACGGAGCTGCCCTCTTCCATCTTGCAGTTAAAGAACTTTTCAGAAGCCTCATAGCTCTCAATTGCCGCGTGAGTCTCAAAGATCAATTTGAGATCACGGACAATATCATGTGGGTCTGAATTCTCAAACCTTTTCTGAAGCTCTGATTCTAAACCATACAAGATAGCACACTGAACTGTGGAGTACTGAGTCTTCCGAGCGAGGTAAACATTCTTTACTTCATCGGTAGCAGTAGCTGCAGGTGGGTCACCCAGCGGTGCATCCAGCTCATAGGTCAAATTACCAGCAGTGAGGACAATCCTCAAATTGCGTAACCAATCCGCAAAGTTTCTTCCATTGTTTTTCAACTTTTCTTTCTCTAGGAACGCATTAAAATTGATGGTAGGGGCCGCCATTGATCTACAACATATTTGCAATAGTTTATACTAAGTTTATGACAAATTGAGTTCTAATTAATAGTTAAATTAATCTAGGTGAACTCCCACTCAAAACAATATCCCTCACATTGTTTTAGTGATCACACGAACCAAATCCACCACATCAACACCGATCATCACGAGAGTCGATGTAGCTTCAATGGCGAACAATCGACATGTTCATCATATCTTACTATATGATTCATGCTTTACCTTTCGGTGATCCGTGTTTCGAGACCATGTCTGTACATGCTAGGCTCGTCAAGATTAAACCTTAGCTTCCGCAGGAGCAAATATGGCTTGCTCACGTTGTATACACTTGCGGAATCTAACACACTCGATCATCATGTGGTTCTTCGAAACAACAAGCTTTAGCAACGGTGCTTACTAAGGGTGAACACTTTAGAACTTGATATTCATGTGCATGAGGGATCGTCTTATAATGCTACCGTCGTTAACTAAGCAATACAAGATGCATAAAGGATTAACAGCACATGCAATTCATAATATGTGATATGATATGGCATTTCTTCTTTGTGCTTCTGATCTCCTTCTTCAAGAACGAACATGATCTCCATCATCACCGGCATTGCATCAAGGTCAATGATGCCGCTCCATGGTTGTCGTCCACCGGCTTCAACTATTACAACTACTTTGAATAGACACGTGGGTCTTAACAGAAATTAAAGACAACCATATGGCTCCTGCCGGTTGCCAACTTACAATAAGGAACGTTGCATACATCAAATATAATCACAATCATGGCCATATCACATCACAGCACACCCCTGCAAAACAAAGTTAGACGCCTCTACTTTCTTTGCATGTTTTACGTGGTTTGGGGATTTCTAACTTACGAACAAGAACCACAACATTGATACTAGTATTGTCAATCACCCGTTGTAAATTGAATCTTAACTATGTTGGGAGAAACAGGCACCTGCAAAGCCACTTATGTAATACAAGTTGCATGTCAAGCGTGGAGCAAGTCTCATGAACGATGTCACGTAAGGTTAGCCCGGGCCGCTTCATCCCACCATCCCGCAAGATGCAAAGTACACAAGAAGCAATCGACAACAAAAGCATCAACGCCCACAATGACCATTGTGTTCTACTCGTGCAACATATCTACATATAGACACGACTCTGATACCACTGTAGGGTTTCGTAGCATGGAAAACAAAAAATTTCTACCGCATACAAACAAACAAGCCAAGATCTACCTACTAGATTGTAGCAACGAGTCGATGGAATAACTCACCCTCGAAGATTCCAAAGTGTTTCACGAGATCGGATTCTCGTGGGTGATGTAGTCGTACTCTTGCCGATCTCAAGATCGCGTAGACAATCCTTCCGGCGCTGCGTTCCGGCAGCGCTTCTGCAGTCGGTCACACGTTCGGTACTCGACGAAGACCTTCCTCTCCCTTGTTCCAGCAGGAAGCGGAGGTTGTAGCACTCTCCTCGCGATTCCGGCAGCACAACGGCGTGGTACCGAAAGTAGAGGGGAGATCTCGCAGGGCTTCGCCTTAAGCCGGAGCGAGTATGGTGGACTATGAGAGAGAGCCTCGGCGATCTAGGGTTTAGAGGCACCAAGGAGGAGCAAGGCCGACGGCTATGGTTTGCCTAGGCGGCGGCGACAGCAGGAGGTGGCGGCGCCGGCGGCTAGGATTAGGGTTTGCGGGGCGTGGTGTTGTGTTCTTGGAGGGGCAGCCCTGCCCCTCCTTATAGAGGTGGAGGGGGCGCGGCAAGGGGAGGGGAGTCCCTCCCCAACTCGGTCTCCAAGTGGGCCGGCGGTGGAGGGAGGGAACTCCTCCCCAAGTAGGTTTCCTACTCTCCCTCCACCTCACAAAATAGCCGTTTGACTTTTCAAATTGGCGTTTGACTTTTCAAACTAGGATTTGATTAAACCCTTTATTTTGTTCAGCGATGACACCTAGTACATGATGCAATCATCCCAACTTGTTATGACACATTCATGTACCCTTCCCCTCCGGAGTGCCGGACATTCCGGAACCTTCTAGAACATTCCCGATGAAAACACCGGAACCATTCTCCAACCCCGAAACAGGACTTTCCTTATATGAATCTTATTATCCGGACCATTCCGGATCTCCTCGTGATATCCCGCATCCCATCCGAGACTCCGAACAACATTCGGTTTCTTACTCATCATTCCATAACTACTCAAACAACGTCGAATCCTTAAGTGTGTCTCCCTATGGTTCGTGAATTATGCGGACATGATCGAGACACTTCTCCGAACAATAACCAATAGAGGAATCTGGAAATTCATATGGCTCCCACATATTTCTATAATTACTTTGCGATCGAGTGAACCACTTACATACGATACCAATTTCCCTTTGTCTCACGATAGTTTACTTATCCGAGGTTTTGATCGTCGGTATCTCTGCATACCTAGTTCAACCTCGTTACTGATAAGTACTCTTTTCTCGTTCCCGTGATATGTGATCCCTTGTGAGCTAGTCACATGCTTGCAAGCTAATTGGATGACATTCCACCGAGAGGGCTCAGAGTATATCTATCCGTCATATGGATGGACAAATCCCACTCTTGATCCATGTGTCTCACCAATACTTTCCGAACACTCAATGCCACCTTTATAGCCACCCAGTTACGGTGTGGTGTTTGATGTCATCAAAGTATCCTTCCGGTGATGGTGATAAGCATGATCTCATGGTCGAAGGAATTAGGTTACTATGTATCAGAAAGCATATAGCAATTGAACTATTAAAATGACTTGATCTTTATGCTACGCTTATCTATAGGAGTATGTCCATCATATCATTCTCCTAACGATATGATCTTGTTGTTAATAACATCTCAATGTTCATGATAGGGAAACCACAATCATTTATCAATCAAAAAGCTAGTATTATGAAGAGGCTTTACCAGGGACTTCAATTTAAGTTTACAAATCACACAAGTATTAATGTTTCCTTGTTAATACTATTATAGCATGAATGTAAACATTTATCATAAACACAAAGATATAATAATAACTACATTTATTATTGCCTCTAGGGCATATCTCCAACAGGCACTATGTTTGCGAGTTCATTCGCAACACGATATGTGCAACGGGCCAAGCCGCACTAGAACAACTTAGAGTAAGTAAACAAAGTACACAACATTATTTTATTACCATCAATTGTGTTGAGTTCTATTCTTATATATATTGACCCCATTCTTCATATATATTCAGATCGAACGGATGCGGGACCAACTCCTACCATTTGACCGCATATGAGCCATTCAAGAGTAATTGGCGGGGTTCATACTTGATGAGGTCGTCACGCCTGGCGGAGAACTCTTTAGATATCCGAAAACTCTTGAGATGCTTTAACATGTTTGTCTTTGTACTTGATGCTTCAACGTTTACGGAGAATACCACACAATGGCGATGTTTGTGTATAATAATAGTTGCTTAATTATTCATGTACTCGTATGTACCGACGACGATGTATGTGTATATACCGCTCCCGATCGATTCCCCCCTCCCCTCCTCCCCGTCCCCGCCGCGCCGCAGAAATACGCCCAGAACGGGGCGGCGGCAGAACTCTGCCGCGGCAAAGATTTAGGCCGTTTTCCTGCCGCGGCAGAGATTTAGGCCGTTTTCCTGCCGCGGCAGAGAACCTTTAACACCGGTTCGTGTTATGAACCGGTGTTAAAGGGGGGGGGTCTGAGCGCTGTGGCAGCCCCACGTGCGCCACCCTTTAACAATGGTTCGTATAAGAACCGGTGTTAAAGGGGGGGGCTCTAACACCGAACCCCCAACAGCGGTTCTGGAACCGTTGTTAGAGGCCTCTACGAACCGGTGTTAGAGGCCTCGTTTCCACTAGTGTCCCCCACTCCTTTAGTTCCGGCCGCTCTACGAACCGGGACGAAAGGTGTTCCATGTGGCCGTTGTCTGGCACGAGGGGGAGGACATTCATCCTGGCTCGTATTACGAAAAGGGGTATATGTTTCTCTGCAACGGCATCATTTGGGGCACTTCTTTGTGCCGTGGCAGAGAATTTATTTTTTATTTTTTTATTTCCTTTTTATTTTGTGTTTTGCACTCAGCAATAAAGGAACCATTATATTACACAATATGGTGATGAATATAGAGATCAACAAAGTGTCGAACATATTACATATGGTACACGAGTTTCATGTATATATACAATATAATATATTTTACGATCCCTATTCCACTATCAACATCTCCCGATAGTATTCTCTTTTTGGATCTAGGACCTCTGCATCTAATAATTCTGCAATTTTTATTGAATTCCTCTTACGCGATCCTTTGGTAGAAGATCATCCCACATCCATTTGATCTAATTTAAAGGAGTCATTATATATGAATAAAACTAATTAAACACAATTGATGATAATAAAATAAAATTGTAAATATTTTTTATGTACTCGAAGTTGTTCTAAATTTCTGCCCGTCTTACATGTCGTTTGAAGAATGAACTCGCAAACATAGTATCCATATAAATTATTTACGTCTTCCTGCCTGAGGCACTTTATGAGAATATAGTTAAATCGAAATAATAATCAAGCATGATAATGGTACCGAAACTAGATTTAAAGAGATGCGTGGATCTATCTAGTGGTACTTACATCTAGTGGATGAAATGTAAGCTGCTCTTTCTAGGCACCCATAGCCTTATTGGTGAACTGATTCCACACGCTGCCCGGCAAAGAAAATGAATAAAAGGAGTTACTAATTACTTGATATCAGGAAATGAACGAAAGTTGTCGATATAGTGTCATAATGAAATTACCACTCAAGCATTTGTTGCATGTCCGCCCACTTCGCAAGGAGTTTACGTTTCGAGTCCATGACTTAAAATACTCCTTTATCAGGTTGAATAATGAGCAGAATATAGTGGAACCTGCGCACACATAACTCATCAATTATACACTTAACATCGAGTGAGCGAAATAGAATGTGTATAAGACAATAACACTCGCTCGAAGTTGTAAGGTAATAGTATTTCCCTTTTGGTTTTGTGTAACCTTAACGCCTTTATAATTCTATCCTATGTATCCTTGGGAGATGATTTGACATTATGTTCATGAACCCAATATGGGTCAATGAACCCAATTTCATAGATTCGTCCTCTGCTGTATTCGAGAATCTTCATTTTGCATAATATAGTCACTATGATTATACATGCAATAAACGATGTGAGCTAGCGAGAGACTTAATTACAAAAATAATACTTATAGACAATAGGCACTAATGGTCGCTTTGTCGATGGCATTTTGATTGTATAATTGAAATAGTTCATCAATTCAATTATTATCTGCTCATCTCTATACCCGTAATGCTCGTTTCTAACTCCTAGCACTATCCAACCAGAAGATGCATCATAATATTAAAGAAGGATGGTGGGAACACCAACTCAAAACTAACAAGACATTGGACCACATCCTTCTATAACCTTGTCAGAATATCTGGATTGATTACCTTCTGAGATATTGCATTGAGGAATGCACATAGATTCACAATGGGTACTCGAACATTTTCCAGTATAAGCCCCCTCAATGCAACCGGAAGCAACTATATCATAATCACGTGACAGTCATGAGACTACAGGTTTTGAATTTTTTTCTCTATCATATTTATTATCCCCTTTATATTAGATGAGAAGCCAGACGGCACATTGATACTGTAAAGGACTTCACAAAGATTTACTTCTCTACTTTGGTAAGAGCGTAGCTGGCAGGACTTAAGTGACACCCTTTATCCGTCTTGTTCTGTGGATGCATGTCCTCTAAGTCTTTCATATGTTGCTGGTCCTACCATGCTTCTATTGTATCTTTTGTCTTCCCATACACACCCAGAAATCCTAGCAGGTTCATGCAAAGATTCTTTGTCACGTGCATCACGTTGATTGAAGAGCGGACACGTAGGTCTTTCCAATAGGGTAGCTCCCAAAATATAGATTTCTTCTTCCACATGGGCGCATGTCCGGTGGCGATGTTGTTCAGAACAGATTGACCGCCAGGACCCTTTCCAAATATTACTTCTATGTCCTTGACCATAACAAATACATCATCACCAATAGGGAGGTCAGGCTTCTTCCGGTGATCTGCCTCACTTTGAAATGTTTGCCTTTCTTTCTTAAGGGATGATTGATCGGAAGAAATCGACGATTCTCCAGGTACACAACTTTCTTAAATTTATGCAAATATGCAGCTTCAGTCTCATCTAAATAGTATGTGCATGCCTTGTATTCCTTGATTGTCTATCATGAAAGGTTACTAAGAGCAGGCCAATCATTGATGGTTACGAAAAGCAACGCTCGTAGGTCAAATGTCTCATGTTTGTGCTCATCCCACACACATACACCTGGTTTTCCCCACAACTATAAGAGTTCTTCAACTAATGGCCTTATGCACACATCAATGTCGTTGACTGGTTGCTTCGGGCCTTGGATGAGCACTGACATCATAATAAACTTACGCTTCATGCACAACCAAGGAGGAAGGTTGTAGATACATAGAGTCATAGGACAGGTGCTGTAACTGCAGCTCTGCTCGCCAAAAGGATTCATGTCATCTATACTAAGACCAAACCATAAGTTCCTTGCGTCGCCTGTAAAGTCCAGAAAGTCTCTTGATTTTTCTCCACTATGACCCATCAGCAGGGTGTCTCAAATTTATGTCTTTCTTATGGTCTTCTTTGCACCATCGCAACAACCAGGCATGCTCTTTGTTTCTAAACAGACGTTTCAACCATGGTATTATAGGAGCATATCACATAACCTTAGTAGGAACCCTCCTTTTGGGGGGCTCATCATCGCCCTAAACATCACCAGGATCATATCGTCTGATCTTATACCACGGTGCAGTGCATACCGGGTATTTATCTAAATTCCGATACTCCTCACCGTGGTAACGGATGCAGTCATTAATGCATGAAGGCATCTTCTGCACATCTGATCCTAGAGGGTGGAGAGTCTTCTTTGTTTCGTACGCACTCTTAGGAAATTTGTTATCCTTTGGAAGCTTCGGCTTCATTATTTTCAGTAAATTCTCAAATCCCTTGACAGATAAACCAGTCTCTTCCTTCCATTTCAGCAATTCCAGTGTGGTATCGAGCTTTGTGATGTCATCTTCGCAATTTGGGTACAACATTTTTTTGTGATCCTCTAACATGACATCCAACTTCAACTTCTCCTTTTCTGTTTCATAGTCTCGCTTGGCATCAGAAATGACCCGACTAAGATCATTAGCGGGATCATCCGATGCTTGTTCTTCATCTTCTTTTTCTTCCATTGCAGTATCAATATATTCAGGGAACATAGGATAGTTGTGATCACCCTCTTTTTCTTCATTGTCTTCCATCATAACCCCTCTTTATTTGTACTTGGTCCATTAATTATAGCCAGGTGGCCATGAAGGATTTTCGAGGAAGAGTACTCCTTGATGTTCCGACATTTAACACATTGACAACACATAAAACCATTCTCTTTGTTTGCCATAGCCACATCGATAAATTTATTCACGCCTTTGATGTACTCGGATTCACGTCGGTCACCATACGTCCATCCTCGCCGGTTCATTTGCCTCATATAATTAATTTGATCAAAAACCATTACAGGACATCATGAATAGTGAAATAACCACTTTACATCTACACATGCATTGTATCAATGATAGATAAAATGATAAGGTTGCTCACCTCGATCGAGGAGGAAAGAAAGATGAGAAAGCTTAAGTATGGTTGGGGTACCTCATATCATTTTGTTTTGTGTGAAATCAAGCGGAAGCATTCTCTTAGGCATTTGATCGAACACCTCATGTTCATATAAAAAAACTATCACACACATCTCACACCTTTCACACCAAGAAAAAATAGAGAAGAGAGGGCTGGCTAGGGCAGCGTATTTATAGGTAGAGCATTCGTCCCGATTTGTAACACAAACCGGGACTAAAGCACTAGTAGAAAACAGACCATTGGTCCAGAGCATTAGTCCTGGTTCTGTTACAAACCGGGACTAATGTCCTGGTCCCAACGGCTAAAAACGGCCGCAGGCCCTAGAAGACATAAGTCCCGGTTCGTAGGGGGCCTTTAGTCCTGATTCGTTTAACAAACCGGGGCTAAAGGGTCTGTCACTGGAAAAAGCAGATGCGTGGACCTTTAGTCCCGGTTCGTTTCTCAAACCGTGACTAAAGGCCTAGACTATATCTTCTTCCCCTTCCCATCCCGAGCCATTTCAAGCTCACACAAGCATCTCTCTCTCAAATTTCTCCCCTCAAACTCGAGTTCTTCCCAATTTTTCTCAAGATTTGTGAAGATTTTTTGGCTCCACATCTATCAAGGGTCCTAAGAGGTTAGAAACTTCATCATTTAATCTTTCATTGCTTGTTTTAGCTCATTTCATGCTCTAGAAATGTATAGATTTGTGTGGATTCTATCTCTATATATCTGGTTAATTTGGCACATATAGTTCTCGAAATTCATTTTATTCATCGAAGCACATAGATACATGAGTTCATCCTATCTACATATATTGGTTTGGCACGTAGTCTTGAAATTCAGACGGTTCACAGTGCATCATGTCACTTTCGAGCAACAAAATATTCTTCTTTCTTCTACCTGTCATCACAAAATCCATTGCAACAAAAATAAGTACCAAAACTATGAAGGCACACATATATTGTGGCGCCCTAGCATTTTAGTTAATCATTGGCCAGTTAAGCAAGTAAGAAAAAAAACATGAACACGCCGAGGAGCTACCAAATTAAATTAGGGAGTGCCTCTATGGCGAGCTTCTCGAAGATGTCTAAGGACGAGGCATCCTAAGACATCTTCGAGAAGCTCTGCCGTAGTGGTGTCCCTGCTCTCGCATACCATCTTTCAGTTTATATCTTTTCTAGATAAATCGGTATGCTAGTGGAGCTAACTAATTTCACATATTAGGGAGTGCCTCTATGGAGAGCTCCTCGAATATGTTTGAGGACGAAGTCCCAAGACATCTTCGAGAAGCTCCGTCGTAGTGGTGTCCCTGGTCTCGCAAACGATCTTCCTTGCAGTTGATAGTACACAAGGAAGCCTATTTATAGATTAAGCAGCACAACATAGTGTCGACACTCACGACATAATGTCGACACTCACCCCTGTCATAGTGTCGCCACCCACTGAAACAGTTTCGCCACTCACTGGCATACTGTCTCTACTCATGATAAATAGTGTCATCACCAACTTTTAGTCCCAGTTGGAGTGTCCTTTTGTCACATCCCAAGATTTTCCAAATCTTGTTATGTGAAAAATAAATAAACAAAATAAATGATTGTTGAATTTTAGGGTGAAAAGAAACTGTTGTTTCTAAATAGGAAGCTTAAAATCCCATCTTGAACAAACTTTGGTTAACACTAGAATCCAACTAAATTCAAATCAAGTGGAATGCATTCTTCATAAATGCATCTGGAAATTTAAACACTTGGAAAATAAAACCAAAACCCTAAAACCCTAATGGAAAGAAATCATTTTCAAGTTATTTCTAAGACTATGGATTTGATCCATATAAAAATTTGTCAACAAACATTTACAAATTATCAAGAAATACAAATAGAAATATTATAAAGCCATAGAAATTGGTTTCACTTAATTTGGAGCCATAGATAAAATCTTATGAATTTAATAAGATAAGGAAATTAAAATTCCAAAGCTAATATAGAACCTAATTATAAATCCATACCAAATGGTGAGCAAATAATCCTAAAGATTTTTAAAAGGATAAATAAATATTAAATAAGATTTTACAAATTGGAATCACCAAGTTTGGATCTCTAAATAAAAAATAAGGATTTTATAAGATGAATAAAGGAATATTAAATGAGGATTATTTAAAGACCAATTTAAATCTTGGCCTAATCCATAAGCAAATGGAATGAATAGAATCCAAATCCAAATAAAACAAAAGGATAAAGAATTTCCAAAATAAAATGAAATGACATTAACCATTCTATCCCTATTTTAATAAAGACAAATCTCTAATAAGAATGATCATTTAAATCATGATAAAATGATATTTGGAATTTACCCAAGTGGAATAAAGGTTGTTTAATTAACTTAAATAAAATAAATCTTCCAAATAAAAATTAGGGAATTAAAACTATATTTAATTCCATTGGAATTAAAACAAATACCCAATTCAAATGATTTATGAATCATATTAAATACCTTCCAAATAAATCAAGACACCCTTTTAAACAAATATAAACCTACTGAAAAGATTTGGAAAGTTTAAAGAATTTAAATGGTGTTTGAAATTATTATTAAATCTTATTTGATTTAAAACAAGGGCCTTTTGAATAATTAAAAAGACCCCAAGAAGAATAAAATTTTATTCCAAAATTGACTTCAGAATACTATTAATCAGTATTTGAGTCTTCACAAAATCTGGCAAAGATTTGAATTCAAATGAATGTTTGAATTGATTAAACAAAAATCTAAACAGAAATTGGAATTGGAAAAAGGAAAAACAATCTGAATAAAAAAAATGGAAACGAACCCAGCCAGCCCAGCTAGCCCAACAGGGCCCAGCAAGCCCATTCCCCACCCCACCCGCAGCGAACCATTTTCACTCACTAATCAACCCACAGCATCGCTGACAGATGGACCCCACCCCCACACTCTCTCTCTTGCTGCCAGATGACCCCACAGCCACCTCACCTTCTTCCTCCCCGCGCGTAGACCACGCCCTCCTCCCCCTGCCGTTCCACCGACGGTTTCTTTGATTAATTGCTTGGTAATGGCGCAATAACCCAGCCCCGCGACCCCTCCTACTTAACCGCCTCTCCCTCCTCTCTGTTTCCCCCTCAATCCCCCACCCTAGTGCGCCCCCAGGCTGCCTGATTTCACGCTGCACCGCTTCTGTCTCCGGCGAGCTTCGAGAGAAATTATGGTAGCTCTGCGTCGCCCCTTGCCCCCTCGACCACACACGCGTGCTCCACGAACCCTGGCGCACCTCCCAGTGGCCTCAGCTCAGCCGCGCTCGCCCTAGAGATTCAGCAAGGACGATCACTGCTGCCGCCGTCATCTGCTACCTCTCCGGCGACTTCCCTGGTAACCTTCTGGCCACCCCTTGTCCTTTCGATGATACGCCTGTGACCAGTGTACTCGCCCGCATCTAACGCCACTTGTTCCGTGTCCTAGCGCACTATGTAGCCTCGCCTCCGACGACTCCCGAACGTGCTGACGCCAGGAGCATCTCCGGCGAGGAATTCCGACAACACCCGTGCGCCCCTTGACCAACCGCAAGCACGTTGAGCATCGCCGTGATCTCCTGAACCTGGTGAGCCAATCCCCTTCTTCCCTCGCTTCCTCTATCACCAGCCCCGCCGTAGCCAGAGCCAGCACCGACACCAGTCGCCGCCAGCGCCACCCATCTCTGGCAAGCGTGGTGTACGCCGTTCGATCTTGATCTAGTGGCTAGGAAAGAAGCTAAGCGAAGGGGTATGTAGCAACCTGAGCCATGCGATCTAACTTAAATCCAACGGCCCTTAGTGCGTGATCCGAACGAACCGGTACCAGCCAGTAGCAAGCAGCCACGTGTCCCTGTCCGTTTGAAATAAAAACATAAATGTCTATTAGATGTTCCAATTTGAAAAATTCATAACTTTCAAACCACACGTCCAAATTTTGCAAATTTTATATCAATGGAATCAGAAAGACAAGCCCTATCCAACTATGCACTTTGTTTAGTAAATTTCTTCTGTTAAATTGGTTGAATTTGCAGAAACTTGTGTAGGCATATTTAGAATATAAAATTTGTTCTAAAATGATTTTTGGGATAAAACCTTTGTAAAATGGTTTGTTTTGAACCTACTGACCATAGGAAACGAATTGTGGTTTCAAAAATATATTTGGCGAAACAAAAGAATGAATCTTTGATTTTAACCATTTCTAGTCAAATAAAAATATTGTTTATTTGTTAAAAATGCTTTTTGGAGAAAACCTTTTGGGAAATGTTTTGATTTAAACTCTCTGACCCTAAACACCAAGTTTTATGATTTGAAAATGTATTTGGTGAACCGTATAAAAAATATTACTTTGCTAAAGACATTTTCAACCACATGAAATAATGACTTTGTTTAAAAATGGTTTATGAAGTGAAATCTTTTGCAAATGATTTTGCCACTTTAGAAAATGACCAATAAGTGTTTTGGAATGTTTATAACCTATTATAAACCACTTTTGTAAATAAAACAAAGTTTGGCATGCTTGCATGCATTGTTTTGTTTCTATCATTTTATGTGATGAATTGCTTGAATGGTAGATTGAAATATTGTTTGCTTGATTGAATTGTAGTGATTTGAAGAGTGTGAATATTGCAAGATCAAAGAGTGAACTCATGTTCTCTACCAAAAAGGCAAGTGATGCTTCATACTTTTGTCCCATTATTTTCACTATGCATTAGTGATATTTCTAAGTAGGACTTGCATGGAATTTTGCTAAAGCGTAAACTATGCCAATGGGAAATCCTAGTAGATGAAACCTTAGTAGAATTCTCCAAAGTTAAGATTCCTACTACTATCATGCTTAGCTTAGCTAGTAGAAAACAAGGGTGGAATATATATTCATACTATGGAATATTTCCAAGTCAAGGACTTGTGTTTTGTTTAATAAAACAACTAAGTGAATGAATCACCTGGGTGGAATGGAAGGAATGGTTTGTGTTGAGTGGTTCACAAGGCCCATTTCTATGGTTTACCTTGTGTATCTCACTTGTGGATGGCCACCCAGGAACAAAGAGATTTGAGATGTCAAATGTTGAGAAGCTTCAAGTGCAGCCACTTGGCATTATGGGATCTGCCTGGATCATATAGGTTGCAATAACTTAGCCAAATGGATAGTTGGTGGTAGGGGTTTGATAGGTTGGAGCGCGTCCATTCTGGTCTAAGGGAAGGCTTATGAAAGATCTTGTCTTGGTGAAACCAAGTCTTGTGGGGAAAGTGCACCACCTCTGCAGAGTGAAAAATCTAAGTACTTAGCCATGTCCCTCGCAAAGGACAATTTTAGCATCAAGACATGGGAGCTATCAAGAATCTCCCCATCCCAATTTCTAAGTTAAAAAACTTGTGGTTGAACAAGGGTTGAAGGATCACCAATTTCTATTGGGAGATGCCTTGGGAAAGATTTTGTCAAGCAAAAACTTAGTGTTTTCAAATGATAAGGAAAAATCTATTTTGAGCAATGCAAGCCTAAGCTCCACTTAGCCAAATGCATATAGATGATAGACTCCACTATACTACCATAGTATCACTTGCCAATACAATTCAAATGTATTGACCCTTGTGGCTGTAACTTGTTATGTTGCAAGTTTGTTTGATATAAGTGAAGTAGGATTACAAGTCTACAACCAACATGTCTGCCTGTGGCACTTTGAAGATGAAGGACCCCATGCTATTGTTATATTCTGCTGCATTGTAATGAGATAGCCAAATGAGCTATGTAAGTTGTAATAATTTATTTTATTCCTGGGTATAAAGTTGTATTATGACCTTTGTATCTTGATATTGCATCTTAACTGTGGATGCTAGCTATTGATCCAGGGACTAGCATTATAAACACAGGGATCCTTTTCCTTTATAAAGGAGGGATCTTACAGATGGTATCAGAGCATTGTGTTGCCTGTAGGATTTGTAAACCTAGGATTGGACAAAACCCCTTAGGAAAATAAGAGTTGTATTTGTTCCAAAACTTATTTACAAACAATCTTGTAAACTCTTTCCTCAACCATTTTGGTTTTGATTCTACATCTCTTCTATTTCAAACTTGATGGATAAAGCCTACCCCATGGCCAAAGACTTCACCATGTGCAAAGGACTTCATCAACTCTAATGACTTCAACATCTTCAAGTGATTTCAACCTTATTCTCAACAAGGACTTCAACTTTGGATATCACTAAGGACTACAAGTGAGACAAGAAATATTGCTCAAGAATTGAAGACTAAGGACAACTTAGAGGGAATTATCATCACCTTTGAAGTTTTGTGACCAAGGCTCAAGAAATTCTCCAAGGATACAAAGATCTTGTTCAAGAAGAATAAACTAAGAAGAATGGAATGATCTCAAGTGAACCATATAGATGGACCACCATATTAAGTATAGATCAAACACACCAACTTATGTGGTGTAACAAAAATATTTTATTGCTTAAAGATATGCTTGAAACTTGTTGTTTGAGTGGAATGCTTGTTTGTGATTGCTTGCACATTGCTTGAGTGAATTGTGATGTGTGTGATTAGAATTGATTCCTTAGAAAATCTTTTGCCCATTCTAATCCCAAACCAACCCAAACAGATGACTTCTCCAAGAGACTCCAACATCAAGGATGGTGACAACAACAACCAAGAGATCAACATGAGAGATCAACTGCTAACAAAACAAACCCAGTTGAACCAAGTGACAACTCAGTTTTTAGCCAACAACAATGAGTTAGACCCAACCATGCAAAAAAAATTGAAAACTCAATCCCAATTGTTGCAAGGGATGGCTACTCAAATGATCAACATGGGAGACAACTCTTCCTAGGGAGTTTATGATAACAATGATGCCAAGGATGATATTTTAGAAGGAACCCAAGCTTGCAATATTTGTGGAGACAAGGATCACACTTCCAAAGAACATGAAGATCAATGCCCCAATTGTGAGGAGAAACATCCAATTGACCAATTCCCCACATCTCAAGCTACTTGTTTCCTATGTGAAGGAAATAATCATGTCCCTATCCAATGCCCCATCTATTCCATAGTTCAACAAAGGAAACAAGGTGGAGTGCAACAACTGATTGCAGATTACCATGAGAGAGCCAAGTCTACCAAGAAGGATGAAGACAAAGGAAAATCTCAGCTTGTAGCTCCCAGCAATATGACCCAATTTAAAGTACCAAAGAGGAGACATATGTATTATCCAAGGAAAAGGTCAAGGAGACCAGGAACTTTTCCTACCTTTAAGATAACATATGAAGAACATGAACTAGAAGAACTCCTAGCTTTGGAGAAACCCAAGAAGAAGAAGTATAAGGAAATTAGCCAAGTGTGGTGCAACAACTGCAAAGAGCTAGGCCATTATGTGTCAACTTGTCCACAGAAGATACGTGAAGAACTCAATCTTATCACATGTTACAATTGTGGTAACTAAGGACATTATGCAAGCAACTGTCCAGAAAAGATGAAGCACAAGATAAAGCCTATGAAGGATCTCAACCTTGTCACATGTTTCAAGTGTGGAAACAAAGGACACTATGCAGATGTTTGCCCAAAGAGATTTCAACAAGATTCCAAGCAAACCAAGATGTAATTTAGTTGGAAAATTTTTAAGGGTGGTAGTACCCTACATGCTTCGAGCCAACTTGTAACCCCTAGCCTCCCCAAATCTCGGGACGAGATTTATTTTAAGGGTGGTAGCCTGTCACATCCCAAGATTTTCCAAATCTTGTTATGTGAAAAATAAATAAACAAAATAAATGATTGTTGAAATTTAGGGTGAAAAGAAACTTTTGTTTCTAAATAGGAAACTTAAAATCCCATCTTGAACAAACTTTGGTTAACACTAGAATCCAACTAAATTCAAATCAAGTGTAATGCATTCTTCATAAATGCATCTGGAAATTTAAACACTTGGAAAATAAAACCAAAACCCTAAAACCCTAATGGAAAGAAATCATTTTCAAGTTATATCTAAGACTATGGATTTGATCCATATAAAAATTTGTCAACAAACATTTACAAATGATCAAGAAAGACAAATAGAAATATTCTAAAGCCATAGAAATTGGTTTCACTTAATTTGGAGCCATAGATAAAATCTTATGAATTTAATAAGATAAGGAAATTAAAATTCCAAAGCTAATAAAGAATCTAACTATAAATCCATAGCAAATGGTGAGAAAATAATCCTAAAGATTTTTAAAAGGATAAATAAATATTAAATAAGATTTTACAAATTGGAATCACCAAGTTTGGATCTCTAAATAAAAAGATATGGATTTTATAAGATGAAGAAAGGAATATTAAATGAGGATTATTCAAAGACCAAATTAAATCTTGGCGTAATCCATAAGCAAATGGAATGAATAGAATCCAAATCCAAATAAAACAAAAGGAGAAAGAATTTCCAAAATAAAAGGAAATGACATTAACCATTCTATCCCTATTTTAATAAAGACAAATCTCTAATAAGAATGATCATTTAAATCATGAGAAAATGATATTTGGAATTTACCCAAGTGTAATAAAGGTTGTTTACTTAACTTAAATAAAATAAATCTTCCAAATAAAATTTAGGGAATTAAAACTATATTTAATTCTATTGGAATTAAAACAAATACCCACTTCAAATGATTTATGAATCATATTAAATACCTTCCAAATAATTCAAGACACCATTTTAAACAAATAAAAACCTACTGAAAAGATTTGGAAAGTTTAAAGAATTTAAATGGTGTTTGAAATTATTATTAAATCTTATTTGATTTAAAACAATGGCCTTTTTGAATAATTAAAAAGACCCCAAAAATAATAAAATTTTATTCCAAAATTGACTTCAGAATACTATTAATCAGTATTTGAGTCTTCACAAAATCTGGCAAAGATTTGAATTCAAATGAATGTTTGAATTGATTAAACAAAAATCAAAACAGAAATTGGAATTGGAAAAAGGAAAAACAATCTGAATAAAAAAAATGGAAACGAACCCAGCCAGCCTAGCTAGCCCAACAAGGCCCAGCAAGCCCATTCCCCACCCCACCCGCAGCGAACCGTTTTCACTCACGAATCAACCCACAGCGTCGCTGACAGATGGACCCCACCCCCACACTCTCTCTCTCGCTGCCAGACGACCCCACAGCCACCTCACCTTCTTCCTCCCCGAGCGTAGACCACGCCCTCCTCCCCCTGTCGTTCCGCCGAAGGTTTCTTCGATTAATTGCTCGGTAATGGCGCAATAACCCAGCCCCACGACCCCGCCTACTTAACCGCCTCTCCCTCCTCTCTGTTTCCCCCACAATCCCCCACCCTAGTGCGCCCCAGGCTGCCTGATTTCACGCTGCATCGCTTCTGTCTCCGGCGAGCTTCGAGAGAAATTCCGACAGCTCTGTGTCGCCCCTTGCCCCCTCGACCACACACGCTTGCTCCACAAACCCTGGCGCACCTCCCAGTGCGTGATCCAAACGAACCGGTACCAGCCAGTAGCAAGCACCCACGTGTCCCTGTCTGTTTGAAATAAAAACAGAAATGTCTATTAGATGTTCCAATTTGAAAAATTCATAACTTTCAAACCACACGTCCAAATTTTGCAAATTTTATATCAATGGAATCAGCAAGTCAAGACCTATCCAACTATGCACTTTTTTTTTGTAAATTGCTTCTGTTAAATTGGTTGAATTTGCAGAAACTTGTGTAGGCATATTTAGAATATAAAATTTGTTATAAAATGATTTTTGGGATAAAACCTTTGTAAAATGGTTTGTTTTGAACCTACTGACCATAGGAAACAAATTGTGGTTTCAAAAATATATTTGGTGAAACAAAAGAATGAATCTTTGATTTGAACCATTTCTAGTCAAATAAAAATATTGTTTATTTGTTAAAAATGCTTTTTGGAGAAAACATTTGGGAAATGTTTTGCTTTAAACTCTCTGACCGTAAACACCAAGTTTTATGATTTGAAAATGTATTTGGTGAACCCTATAAAAATTATTACTTTGCTAAAGACATTTTCAACCACATAAAATGATGACTTGGTTTAAAAATGGTTTATGAAGTGAAATCTTTTGCAAATGATTTTGCCACTTTATAAAATGACCAATAAGTGTTTTGGAATGTTTATAACCTATTATAAACCACTTTTTTAAATAAAACAAAGTTTGGCATGCTTGCATGCATTGTTTTGTTTCTATCATTTTATGTGATGAATTGCTTGAATGGTAGATTGAAATATTGTTTGCTTGATTGAATTGTAGTGATTTTAAGAGTGTGAATATTGCAAGATCAAAGAGTGAACTCATGTTCTCTACCAAAAAGGCAAGTGATGCTTCATACTTTTGTCCCATTATTTTCACTATGCATTAGTGATATTTCTAAGTAGGACTTGCATGGAATTTTGCTAAAGTGTAAACTATGCCAATGGGAAATCCTAGTAGATGAAACCTTAGTAGAATTCTCCAAAGTTAAGATTCCTACTACTATCATGCTAATCTTAGCTAGTATAAAACAAGGGTGGAATATATATTCATACTATGGAATATTTCCAAGTCAAGGACTTGTGTTTTGTTTAATAAAACAACTAAGTGAATGAATCACCTGGGTGGAATGGAAGGAATGGTTTGTGTTGAGTGGTTCACAAGGCCCATTTCTATGGTTTACCTTGTGTATCTCACTTGTGGATGGCCACCCAAGAACAAAGAGATTAGAGATGTCAAATGTTGAGAAGCTTCAAGTACAGCCACTTGGCATTATTAAACCCTAAACCCTAAACCCTAAACCCTAAACCCTAAACCCTAAACCCACAATCCCCCACCCTAGTGCGCCCCAGGCTGCCTGATTTCACGCTGCATCGCTTCTGTCTCCGGCGAGCTTCGAGAGAAATTCCGACAGCTCTGTGTCGCCCCTTGCCCCCTCGACCACACACGCTTGCTCCACAAACCCTGGCGCACCTCCCAGTGCGTGATCCAAACGAACCGGTACCAGCCAGTAGCATGCAGCCACGTGTCCCTGTCTGTTTGAAATAAAAACAGAAATGTCTATTAGATGTTCCAATTTGAAAAATTCATAACTTTCAAACCACACGTCCAAATTTTGCAAATTTTATATCAATGGAATCAGCAAGTCAAGACCTATCCAACTATGCACTTTTTTTGTAAATTGCTTCTGTTAAATTGGTTGAATTTGCAGAAACTTGTGTAGGCATATTTAGAATATAAAATTTGTTATAAAATGATTTTTGGGATAAAACCTTTGTAAAATGGTTTGTTTTGAACCTACTGACCATAGGAAACAAATTGTGGTTTCAAAAATATATTTAGTGAAACAAAAGAATGAATCTTTGATTTGAACCATTTCTAGTCAAATAAAAATATTGTTTATTTGTTAAAAATGCTTTTTGGAGAAAACATTTGGGAAATGTTTTTCTTTAAACTCTCTGACCCTAAACACCAAGTTTTATGATTTGAAAATGTATTTGGTGAACCCTATAAAAATTATTACTTTGCTAAAGACATTTTCAACCACATAAAATGATGACTTGGTTTAAAAATGGTTTATGAAGTGAAACCTTTTGCAAATGATTTTGCCACTTTATAAAATGACCAATAAGTGTTTTGGAATGTTTATAACCTATTATAAACCACTTTTTTAAATAAAACAAAGTTTGGCATGCTTGCATGCATTGTTTTGTTTCTATCATTTTATGTGATGAATTGCTTGAATGGTAGATTGAAATATTGTTTGCTTGATTGAATTGTAGTGATTTTAAGAGTGTGAATATTGCAAGATCAAAGAGTGAACTCATGTTCTCTACCAAAAAGGCAAGTGATGCTTCATACTTTTGTCCCATTATTTTCACTATGCATTAGTGATATTTCTAAGTAGGACTTGCATGGAATTTTGCTAAAGTGTAAACTATGCCAATGGGAAATCCTAGTAGATGAAACCTTAGTAGAATTCTCCAAAGTTAAGATTCCTACTACTATCATGCTAATCTTAGCTAGTAGAAAACAAGGGTGGAATATATATTCATACTATGGAATATTTCCAAGTCAAGGACTTGTGTTTTGTTTAATAAAACAACTAAGTGAATGAATCACCTGGGTGGAATGGAAGGAATGGTTTGTGTTGAGTGGTTCACAAGGCCCATTTCTATGGTTTACCTTGTGTATCTCACTTGTGGATGGCCACCCAAGAACAAAGAGATTAGAGATGTCAAATGTTGAGAAGCTTCAAGTACAGCCACTTGGCATTATGGGCTCTGCCTGGATCATATAGGTTGCAATAACTTAGACAAATGGACAGTTGGTGGTAGGGGTTTGATAGGTTGGAGCGCGTCCATTCTGGTCTAAGGGAAGGCTTCTGAAAGATCTTGTCTTGGTGAAACCAAGTCTTGTGGGGAAAGTGCACCACCTCTGCAGAGTGAAAAATCTAAGTACTTAGCCATGTCCCTGGAAAAGTACAATTTGAGCATCAAGACATGGAAGCTATCAAGAATCTCCTCATCCCAATTTCTAAGTTAAAAACTTGTGGTTTAACAAGGGTTGAAGGATCACCAATTTCTATTGGAGATGCCTTGGGAAAGATTTTGTCAAGCAAAAACTTAGTGTTTTAAAATGATAAGGAAAAATCTATTTTGAGCAATGCAAGCCTAAGCTCCACTTAGCCAAATGCATATAGATGATATACTCCACTATACTACCATAGTATCACTTGCCAATACAATTCAGATGTATTGACCTTTGTGGCTGTAACTTGTTATGTTGCAGGTTTGTTTGATATTAGTGAAGTAGGATTACAAGTCTACAACCAACATGTCTGCCTGTGGAACTTTGAAGATGAAGGACCCCATGCTATTGTTATATTCTGCTGCATTGTAATGAGATAGCCAAATGAGCTATGTAAGATGTAATAATTTATTTTATTCCTGGTTATAAAGTTGTATTATGACCTTTGTATCTTGATATTACATATTAACTGTGGATGCTAGCTATTGATCCAGGACTAGCATTGTAAACACAGGGATCCTTTTCCTTTATAAATGAGGGATCTTACACCTCCCCTGTTAGAGACACCATTCGGGACTAAACGGGATCAGGTCAGCCCCAGCCTTCCGCAACCCCTTTAGTCCCGGTTGGTGTGTCCAACCGGGACTAAAGATGTAGTAGAAAGTTTTTAAATCAGTGCATAGTTGTTTGATGTATACGATGTGTTCTTTTATTTTTAAACTAGTACTACTCTTAGCATCATGATTTTGTTTGATCAACTTATATAATGCAGATGAGATGGCAATGGATGTACGCTGACCAAATCTCTGACGAGTTCATTAAAGGCGTGCGTTCTTTTCTCGTTGTGGTAGAGGCAAACAAGCGGAATGGTTTTATGTGTTGTCCATGTGGTGAGTGTCGGAATCAGAAGGAATACTCTTCCTCAAGAGTCCTTCACGGCCATCTATTTCAGTCCGGTTTCATGTCTGGCTATAATTGTTGGACCAAGCACGGAGAAAGAGGGTATATGGTGGAATGCAACAAAGATGAAGAGAATCATGACAGCTATCCTACGTCCCCTGAATATGGTGAAGAAGAAGCAGAAGAACGTGAATCATATGAGCCAGATGATGATCTTGGTCGGGCCATTGTTGATGCAAAGGGAGAATGTGATAGCGAAAGAGAGAGGTTGAAATTTTGAGCAGATGTTAGAGGATCACAACAAATTGTTGTACCCGAATTGCGAAGATGTCCACAAAAAACTAGGCAGCACACTAGAATTGCTGCAATGGAAGGCATAGGTTTGTGTGCCTGACAAGGGATTTGAAAAGTTGTTGAATATAATGAAGAAGCTGCTTCCAAAGGATAACGAACTACTCGCCAGTACTTACGAAGCAAAGAAGGTTGTCTGCCCTCTAGGATTAGATGTACAGAAGATACATGCATGCATGACTGCATCCTCTACCGCGGTGAGCAGTACGAGAATTTGGATGCATGCTCGATATGCACTGCATTGCGGTATAAGATCCTACGAGATGACCCTAGAGATGTTGAGGGGGAGTGCCCCAGGAAGAGGGTTCCCGCCAGGTGATGTGGTATGCTCCTATAATACCACGGCTGAAACGTTTGTTCAGAAATGAAGAGCATGCCAAATTTTTGCGATGGCACAAAGAAGACCGTAAGAAAGGCGAGATGTTGAGAGACCCCGCTGATGGGTCGCAGTGGATAAAAATTGAGAGAAAGTACCGGAACTTTGTAGGTGATGCGAGAAACTTATGGTCTGGTCTAAGTACAGATGGCATGAATCCCTGAGCAGAGCTGCAGTCATAGCACATGGCATGTGACTTTGTGTATCTATAACCTTCCTCCTTGGTTGTGCATGAAGCGGAAGTTCATTATGATGTCAGCGCTCATCCAAGGCCCGAAGCAACCCGGCAACGACATTGATGTGTACCTAAGGCCATTAGTTGAAGAACTTTTACAGCTATGGCAAGGACAAGGTGTACGTGTGTGGGATGAGCACAAATGTGAGGAATTTAACCTACGATCATTGTTGTTTGTAACCATCAATTATTGGCCTGCTCCTAGTAACATTTCAGGACAGATAAACAAGGGATACAATGCATGCACACACTATTTAGATGACACTGAAAGTATTTATTTGGATAAGTGCAAGAAGAATATGTACCTAGGGAATCATCGTTTTCTTCCGCCCACGCATTCCCTAAGAAGGAAAGGCAAGCATTTAAATGGTAAAGCAGATCACCGGAGTAAGCCTGTCCGTCGTACTGGTGATGATGTATTTGATATGGTGATGGATTTAATAGTAATCTTTGGAAAGGGTCCTGGCGGACAGTCCGTTCCGAAGGACGCTGGCGGACACGCACCCATGTAGAAGAAGAAATCTATATTTTGGGAGCTACCCTATTGGAAAGTCTTAGAGGTCCGCTCTGCAATCGACGTGATGCACCTGACGAAGAATGTTTGCGTGATACTGCTATGATTCTTGGGCGTGTATGGAAATAATAAAGATACACCAGAAGCACGGCAGGACCAACAACGTATGAGAGACCGAGAAGGCAGGCATCCAGAGCTGTTTCAAGGTACTGCCAGCTACGCTCTTACCAAGGAAGAGAAGGAAATATTTTTTGAATGCCTGAGTAGTATCAAGGTCCCTTCTGGCTTCTTGTCCAATATAAAGGGAATAATAAATATGGCCGAGAAAAAATTCCAGAACCTGAAGTCTCATGACTGCCACGTGCTTATGACGCAGTTACTTCCGGTTGCTTTGAGGGGGCTTCTGCCGGAAAATGTTAGAGTACCCATTGTGAAGCTATGTTCGTTCCTCAATCCAATTTCTTAAAAGGTAATCGAACCATAAAGTCTACCAGGGTTACAGAAAGATGTGTTCCAGTGTCTAGTTAGCTATGATTTGGTGTTCCCACAATCCTTATTCAACATAATGACGCACCTTCTAGTTCACCTAGTCGAAGATATTACCATTCTCAGTCCTGTATTTCTACACAATATGTTCCCCTTTAAGAGAATCATGGGAGTCTTAAAGAAATATTTCCATAACCGTGCTAGGCCAGAAGGAAGCATATCGAAGGTCTATGGAACAGATGAGGTCATTAAGTTTTGTGTTGACTTTATTCCTTACCTTAAGCCGATCGATGTACCTGAATCACGGCATGAGGGGAGACTTAGTGGAAATGGCACGCTAGGAAAGAAAGCAAAGATATGTATGGACAGACATTCTTTCACTAAAGCACAATATACAATTCTGCAAAGTTCCACCTTGGTGGCTCCGTATATCGAGGTACATAATAATATTGTACGCTCGAACTACCCGGGGCAGTCTGACAGGTTGATTAGAGATGAACACATGAAGACTTTCGGTGGTTGGTTGCAGATACATCTCATAAATGACACCACTGTTGGAGATCAGTTGTACTTGTTGGCTAGGTATTCATCTTCAACTATATTGACTTTCCAAGGGTACGAGATAAATGGGAATATATTTTACATGCACGCCCAAGATAAAAAGAGCACCAACCAAAACAGTGGTGTCCAATTTGATGCAACGGACAAGAATGGGAAAAAGGACACATATTATGGTTACATAGAGGACATATGGGAACTTGACTATGGTCCTAATTTCAAGGTCCCATTTTTTCGATGCAAATGGGTCGAGATGACAGGAGGTGGGGTAACAGTAGACCAATAGTACGGAATGACAAAATTGGATCTCAATAATATTGCATATGGAGACGAACCATTCGTCCTTGCCAATGATGTGGCTCAAGTTTTCTATGTGAAGAACATGTCTACTAGACCGATAAAAAGGAAAGATAAGCAAAAGAATACAATATCATACGATGAGCCAAAGCGCCACATAGTTCTTTCAGGAAAAATAAACATGGTGGGAGTTGAGGATAGGACAGACATGTCAGAAGATTATAACAAATTGCATGAAATTCCACCATTCAAAGTGAAAACTGACCCAAGCATACCGCTAAATAAGGAAGATGCTCAATGGTTACGGACTAGAAGAGAACCAAAACACTAGATGTGGATGTTGGTGATGTAATAATGTATTAAAAATTTTGTGACTTAATCCTATTTTTTTAGAATTTCTGAGATTGTTGTAGGTAGGTAGAAAAAAACAGCATTTGATCACCTAAGAGAACTCACAAGAATACAACAACATCTTCATATTTAGTCCCGGTACTAGGTAACACTCGAGACATTTATTAATATTACAAACCGGGATAAACCGGGACTAGCTAATACTCAGGACTAAAGCCGCCCCCCTTTAGTCATAATCATGCCTAGTCCTATAGTACGCAGCTTCAGGGTCTTCTTTGTCATCGTCATCATCATCGTTATTGACACCTGCCACTACGGGGATCCTTAGCCCAGCCATGGCATATACTGGGGTGGGGGAGGGGCCTTCTTGTGGCTCTGTGTCGGGCGGGGGAAGGGCCTTCTTGTGGCTCTGTGGCAGGTGGACTTGTGGGCACCGTAGGCGAGGATGGTCTCCCCCGGTGATGTAGCGTATCACGCTGATGATAGTACGGTTCGCCCACCACAGACGCCGGCCGGCTTCATTGTGGTTCACCGGGGGTGGGCCATCACCCTTGTACCTGGCGAGCTTCCTTTCCTGCTGGTTAGCGAAGAAGGCATTCCAGGTGTCGTAGTTGTCGGGATCCCACTAGGGATCCATCCGCTGCTCCGGCGTGAGATCGTGGTAGAAGTGGTTCGTGATGGTCGCCTGTTGGGCAGAGCCTTGAGGCACAGGAGGGACAGGAACCCCTCCAGCGCTTAGCATCCAGCCGGCGGGCGGTCGGTAGCCCAGCGGGCAAGGGTAGCTGGAGGCGCACAGCGCCTCGGTCTCCTCGAGGGTCAGAGTGGCCCAGTAGGCACTGTCCATTGTTGTGAGAGAGGAAGGTGTGGATGTATGGATAGACATGGAGTCATCGGCCTATATATAGATGGAAAGGGCGGGAAATATCTTTTGTCCCAGTTAGTGGCTACAACCGGGACTAAAAGCTCCGTTGAGAGGGAAAGGGCGGGAAAACATGGCGGGAAGCGGTGGGAAATGGTAGGAAATATCTTTAGTCCCAGTTAGTGGCTACAACCGGGACTAAAAGCTCCGTTCAGAGGGAAAGGTCAGGAAAACATGGCGAGAAGCGGTGGGAAATGGCAGAAAAAATTCGAAACGGGCATAAAAAATTCAAAAAAGGTCCGAACAATGTAAATCCTTCGCGTGGTGTGATATTATGTTACATAGTTGCAAGGAAAATATCAAACTTGGTATACTGATTATGTCTCGAAAAAACCTTCACAAAATGACCTATCATGTTCGAAGTTTCATGGCTTTCGGTCCAAGAGACGGATGTTATGTGTTGAATCGCAGCATAGTTGGTGATACGATGCCCATATTGTGCATGCATGTGGATATTGGGATGGCGAACAATGTTGCAGGAGGAAGTTTTCCTTTTCGTCGCTCGGAAAAGCTATTTTCCATTTTCCGAGCGCAAAAAGACAGGTCATTTTGTGAAGCAGCTACCAAAATGCAGTTACAGAATGCTACCATCCCATTTTTCTAAAATACTATACCACCTTACATGAACTATCTCCGAACCTGGGATCTCAAACCTTTCTGTACTTCCCGGGTGAAAAAGACAAATATCTGCCGAATCGGTAAGAAGTGGGTCCGGTTTGAAATATAGGTACATGATCTAACGCCCGTGATTTTTTGAAACAATCATTTTAAAACTCACAATATGTTGTTTCTTTAGATATCCAATGCAAGTTCTAACATTCTCATCCCCGTTTTGACCTAAGTTCGAAACGGGCATAAAAAAATCAAAAAAGGTATGAATAATGTAAATCCTTCGCATGGTGTGATATTATGTGACATAGTTGCAAGGAAAAATATCAAACTTGGTAAATTGATTATGTCTCGAAAAAACCTTCACAAAATGACCTATCATGTTCGAGGTTTCATGGCTTTTGGTCCAAGAGACTGATGTGATGTGTTGAATCGTGGCATAGTTTGTGATACGGTTCTTATATTGTGCATGCATGTGGATATTGGGATGGCGAACAATGTTGCAGGAGGAAGTTTTTCTTTTTATCGCTCGGAAAATCCATTTTCCATTTTTCGAGTGCAAAAAGACGGGTCGTTTTGTGAAACAGCCACCAAAATGTTGTTACAGAATGCTGCCATCCTATTTTTCTAAAATACTATACCACCTTACACAAACTATCTCCCAACCGGGGGATCTCAAACCTTTCTGTCCTTCCCGGGTGAAAAAGACAAATATCTGCCGAATCGGTAGGAAATGGGTCCGGTTTGAACTACAGGTACATGATCTAACGCCCGTGATTTTTAAAAAAAATCATTTTTAGACTCACAATATGTTGTTTCTTCAGAGATCCAATGCAAGTTCTAACATTCTCATCACCTATCTTCACGCACGCTGTTTTGACCTAAGTTCGAAACGGGAAAAATTCAAAACGGGCATAAAAAATTCAAAAAAGGTCCGAACAAAGGAAAAAATGTGAACAATTATTTTATTTACATCTCTATAACAGAGTAGGATAATATATTTAAAAATTAGATCTTTTATTTCTGCAAATTTTGATATATAATAATTAATTTTCCTAATTGCTAATTTGTTTTTCAAAAAAGGTTAAAAAAAGACCTTTAGTCCCGGTTTGTATTACCAACCGGGGATAAAGGGGTGCGACTCTGCGCGCGAAATGCGGTGCGCCGAAAACCCTTTAGCCCCGGTTGGTAATACAAACCGGGACTAAAGGTCCCCTTTAGTCCCGGTTTGTATTACCAACCGGGGCTAAGGGGGGAGGGTTTGGGGTGGGTATAAATACCCACCCCGTGCGCCCCGGTTCGTGCACCAAGCCGGAGCACAAAGATCGCCCCCGCACCGTCTTCCTCCTCGCCGCCGCAGCGTCAACCACCGCGACGCTGCGCCATCAACCACCGCGACGCAACCGTGCCCGTCCTCGCGTGGCAGAGCCACAGCGCCGCCCCTCCCCGCGCCGCCCGAGCCCGTGCCGCCCACACCCATGTCGCCCCTCCCAGGCGCCGCCCGCGCCCGTGCTGTCCCGCTCCAGCGCCGCCCCTCCACCGCGCCGCCCCTCCCCGGATCCCACCGCGCCGTCTGCCACCACCGGAGCCTTCTCTCCCCGCGGTGAGCTCTAGTTAATTAGTAGTGTTAATTTTGGTAGTGTTAATTTTGTTAGTGTTAATTAGTTAGTGTAATTTTGTTAGTGTATTTTAGGGTTAATTAGTTAGGGTTATTTTAGGGTTAATTAGTTAGGGTTATTTTAGGGTTAATTAGTTAGGAACTTTAGTGTAATTTTTCTTAGAGATTTTAGTTAGTGTTAATTAGTCAGTGTAATTTTGTTAGTCTATTTTAGGGTTAATTAGTTAGAGTTATTTTAGGGTTAATTAGTTAGGGTTATTTTAGGGTTAATTAGTTAGTAAGTTTAGTGTAATTTTCTTAGAGATTTTAGTTAGTGTTTAATATAGTTTATTTTAGTTAGTGAATTTAGTTAGTATTTAATATAGTTTATTTTAGTTGATACTCTTTACTTTTTTGTCATGTTTAAAGTATATAAGTTTAATTTAGTGTTTAGGAAATTATGCCATGTCCTCATCCTCGTTCACTCGGCGGGAACAACGGAGCACTACTCGACTCTGTCGCCTAGCATCAACTGGACTGGGCTCCGCCGGGCTGGCACTAGGAGGTGCTACCAGCCGGGAGACGTGGTCTGGTGAGGAAAGCGGGTATTGTTGTCGACCCAGATATTCTGTGTTGGCGGACGAGTGGTCCAGGTGCGGTGCAGAGGGAGTCGGGCCCTGATGAGGTGGTACAGCATCGTGTCAGGGAGGAGGACGAGCACGTCCGACGTTACATGTACATTTTAGAAGTCTGGGTCACCAATACCTGGCAGCTTCTTCAGGCACCTTACTTGAGATATTCTCCGGTGATGGTTCCTACTCTTTGGGTGCACACCTCCCGCGGCTCAGTAACCGGGGCTCGACGTCTTCGTTGAGCTAGATGTGTAATAGCTAGGGTACTATCTTTTATTATTGTTGTACTAGCTGGATTATTCGAGATGTATTATTGTTTAATTGGTACTTTATCTTTCTTCATCGCATTGTTTAATTGGTACTTTATTGTGTAATATGGTATATTAAGCCAAATTACTTTATCTTCCTTTATTTTCTCGCATTAAGCAAAATGGTTTTACCTTTCTTCTATATTAATTAAGTTATTGACGGTAGAGACAACGAAGAGCACATCATGTACAACATGGTAGATAAGGGTAGAGGAGGTTACCATTACGATGGAGCAGACGATGATGGAGATGATGATGGCTTCCAATACCTCAACTTGGATGAAGCCGACGGAAGAGACAACTATGATGAACTCTTTTGTGGAGACGACGGTGGAGCTGACGGTGGATATGACGGTGGAGACACCATAGCAAAGTCCGGCGAGGTATATAAAGCCTCTGCTGATCATGAGCTGGTAGATGCATTAGTTGATTCATATATATATATATATATATATATGTACTAATGACTGTTTCTTCTCTTAGACCTCCATATCGGGGGAATCTTCTGCAAGGAAACGAGGCCCGACCAAAAAGGTGGCCGATGGTGATTGATCTAGTTTCTGAGTTCGGCGAACCTTTGCAAGTGTATTTGTATATCAATGCAGAGCGATAGTCAGCGACGCCATCCCGATCACCACTCAGAAGTGGAATAAGCCAGGAAGTAAAAGTGATCGAGTTGGAGAAACTTTTGTCGATGACAGAGCCAAAGAGGGTCTTTGGAATTCACTCATGGCACACTCTTCTCTGCCTGAATTGGACACTCGTGAACTCAATGAGGCATTGAGGTTGAAAGTCAGAAAGTGGGCCCTTAAGAAGATGGGCGGATAGTTCAAGGAATGGAAGAAAAGATTGTACAACAACTATGCCAAGAAGGGCCCGACTCCGCCATTCACTGGCCCGCTGGAGAAGCAGCGGGATAACTGGACCCCATTTGTGACATACAAGGAATCAGAAGCAGCTACGGCCAAGTCAGAAAAGAATAAGTTAAATGCAGCCAAAATGAAATATCACCATACTATGGGGACATGTGGCTACAAGACGGCCGTGCCTAAGTGGCAAAAACCGAGAAAGAAATGCGTCAAAAAGGGGTCACGCCAGCTACAAATCAGTGGCCCGTGAGGTCAAAAAATTGGATCCTTGGGCATTGGGGGTGGTATGACACTGAAACCGGGGAGATTATTGTTACAAAGAAAGCCATTACTAAACCCAAAGATGACCTTGTTAAAGTGATACACCTGAGAAAAGATGAAAAGTTAATTCCCGACAAAGAGAACGATGAGCTGACATATGCCCTCGGGAATCCTGAAAAAGTCAGACAAACACGAGGCTTTGTCTGATATGTTCCATGGAAGATAGGGTTTCCCGAGGACATCGACACTTATATAAGCCGATCGAGAAAAACGAACCGGCAGAAGGCAGAGGAGGCATCGCGGTTGGTGGCGGTTGAAAAAAGGAACGAGGAATTTGAAGGAATGTTCAAGTTGCAGCAAGAGCAGATTAATGAACTTAGAGTACTGGCCCGACAACAAGATCCTGCATTAGACAGTCCGGTGGGCCCATCTCAGCGAAGAAGCAGCATAGCTTCCACGGAGGTACAAGCTAATAATCTACTGCTTATGGAGAATAATGCACCGGTGATAGATGATACGGCCGGTCCAATGATGGTTCGCTACCCCGTGGATGAAGTCGAGGCAAGGACAGCTTGTGAGCTACATGTCACAGTGAAGAACATTTCTATGAAGGTGGCGCTCGGCTTTGCTTTACCTTGTCCACCGGAAGCGACCTACCATAGAAGTCAGATTCCAGCTGGCTATGCTCGTGTCGGTGTGGATGAAGTTGAACCGACATGTCGATCTCTTGAGATTGACATCCCTGCAGGCGAAGGGGAGAAAACACTAGGAGAAGTGGAGGGTGGGATCATTCTTTGGAAAAAACAACACATCGTGTTTCCAGGCTGGGCGCCAAGGCCATCTTCTCCTCTGAGAAGCAATCCATCACCTCTGAGGCCACCATCACCTCCGAGTCTACCGTCTCCACCGAGAAACAATAGTCCACCCCTTCCTGAGAGGGACCGCAGCGCAAGTGCATCTCCATCTCCAGCGCCTCCACCTCCGCCCACTGAATCAAAGGGAATAATGCGGAAGAATAACATCGCTACGTTGAGGGAGACCCGACACCGAAAACGACAAGATCCCCTCCCAAGAGTACCACTGTCTCCTCCCAAGTTAGCTTATCACCGGACTGATGAGGAAAGCGCGGTGATCTCCCAAGCCGAAGTGAAGGCCCATTTTGCACCAAAATAACCCGAGCCATGATACGTTGGAAACGTATCTATAATTTTTGATGCTACATGCTTGTTTAGTATCTAATTTGCTTTACTTGTCCACACGTTTAGTGTCTACTTTGCTTTATGTTGTATCTCCTCCTTTGTGCTTGCATGTATAGATCTTGTGAGCTCTGTTCATGATCAAGATCTAATCTATTTGTAATCATGCATGTTGTGTTTCAGGGATCCGATGGATATTGAGATTTTATGTTGGTTTGATTAATGGTTTTATCTTTATGATTCTATCATGTCTGTGTTGGTTGTGATATTGCATCCTCTCCGTTGCTAGTGGTTATCTTAGCCAAGTAGTTGCTAGTGACTCCAAGAGGGAGTATTTATGCTCGATAGTGGGTTCATGCCTCTAGTTTCCAAGGAAGTAACAATAATCCCTTCGGTTGTAGATGTGTTGTTGCTACTACGGAGAAAACAACGGTCTCTTGTTCATGGAACATGTGGACTGTTTTGTTGGAGATATGCCCTAGAGGCAATAATAAATGTAGTTATTATTATATATTTGTGTTTATGATAAATGTTTACATTCATGCTATAATAGTATTAACAAGGAAACATTAATACTTGTGTGATTTGTAAACTAAAATAGAGTCCCTAGTAAAGCCTCTTTATAATACTAGCTTGTTGGTTAATAAATGATTGTGGTTTCCCTATCATGAACATTGAGATGTTATTAAAAAACAAGATCATATCGTTAGGAGAATGATATGGTGGACATACTCCTATAGATAAGCGTAGCATAAAGATCAAGTCATTTTAATAGTTCAATTGCTATATGCTTTCTGATACATAGTAACCTAATTCCTTCGACCATGAGATCATGCATATCACCTTCACCGGAAGGATGCTTTGATGACATCAAACACCACACCGTAACTGGGTGGCTATAAAGGTGGCATTGAGTGTTCGGAAAGTATTGGTTGAGACACATGGATCAAGAGTGGGATTTGTCCATCCATATGACGGATAGATATACTCTGGGCCCTCTCGGTGGAATGTCATCCAATTAGCTTGCAAGAATGTGACTGGCTCACAAGGGATCACATATCACGGGAATGAGAAAAGAGTACTTATCAGTAACGAGGTTGAACTAGGTATGCAGAGATACCGACGACCATAACCTCGGATAAGTAAACTATCGTGAGACAAAGGGAAATTGGTATCGTATGTAAGTGGTTCATTCGATCACAAAGTAATCGTAGAAATATGTGGGAGCCATATGAATTTCCAGATTCCTCTATTGGTTATTATTCGGAGAAGTGTCTCGATCATGTCCGCATAATTCACGAACCGTAGGGAGACACACTTAAGGATTCGACGTTGTTTGAGTAGTTATGGAATGATGAGTAAGAGACCGAATGTTGTTCGGAGTCTCGGATGGGATCCGGGATATCACGAGGAGATCCGGAATGGTCCGGAGAATAAGATTCATATAAGGAAAGTCCTGTTTCGGGGTTGGAGAATGGTTCCGGTGTTTTCATCGGGAATGTTATAGAAGGTTCTGGAATGTCCGGCACTCCCGAGGGGAAGGGTACATGAATGTGTCATATCAAGCTGGAATGATTGCATCATGTACTAGGTGTCATCGCTGAACAAAATAAAGGGTTTAATCAAATTCTAGTTTGAAAAGTCAAACGCCAATTTGAAAAGTCAAACGGCTATTTTGTGAGGTGGAGGGGTAGTAGGAAACCTACTTGGGGAGGAGTTCCCTCCCTCCACCGCCGGCCCACTTGGGATCCGAGTTGGGGAGGGACTCCCCTCCCCTGGTGCGCCCCCTCCACCTATATAAGGAGGGGCAGGGCTGCCCCTCCAAACACACAACACCTCCACCCAAAACCCTAGCTCCTAGCCGCCGCCGCCCACCATTGCCGCCGCCTAGGGCAACTCGCCGTCGCCGCCTAGGTCAAACCCTAGCCTCCGGTCTTTCCCCCTCCTTGGTGCGTCTAAACCCTAGATCACCGAGGCTTTCTCTCATAGTCCATCATACTCGCTCCGGCTTAAGGCGAAGCCCTGCGAGATCTCCCCTCTACTTCCGGTACCACGCCGTTGTGCTGCCGGAATCGTGAGGAGAGTGCTACAACCTCCGCTGCCTGCTGGAACAAGGGATAGGAAGGTCTTCGTCGAGTACCGAACGTGTGACCGAATGCGGAAGCGCTGCCGGAACGCAGCGCCGGAAGGATCGTCTACGCGATCTTGAGATCGGGAAGAGTACCACTACATCACCCACGAGAATCCGCTCTCGTTAAACAATTTGGAATCTTCGAGGGTGAGTTATTCCATAGACTCGTTGCTACAATCTAGTAGATAGATCTTGGCTTGTTTGTTTGTATGCGGTAGAAAATTTTTGTTTTCCATGCTACGAAACCCTACAGTGGTATCAGAGTCGTGTCTATATGTAGATCTGTTGCACGAGTAGAACACAATGGTCATTGTGGGCGTTGATGCTTTTGTTGTCGATTGCTTCTTGTGTACTTTGCATCTTGCGGGATGGTGGGATGAAGCGGCCCGGGCTAACCTTACATGACATCGTTCATGAGACTTGCTCCACGCTTGACATGCAACTTGTATTGCATAAGTGGCTTTGCGTGTGTCTGTTTCTCCCAACATAGTTAAGATTCAATTTACAACGGGTGATTAACAATGCTAGTATCAATGTTGTGGTTCTTGTTCGTAAGTTAGAACGACACTTATTGAAAGCCCCAAACCACGTAAAATATGTAAAGAAAGTAGAGGCGTCTAACTTTGTTTTGCAGGGGTGTGCTGTGATGTGATATGGCCATGATTGTGATTATATTTGATGTATGCAATGTTCCTTATTGTAAGTTGGCAACTGGCAGGAGCCATATGGTTGTTTTTAAATTCTGTTAAGACCCGCGTATCTATTCAAAGTAGTTGTAATAGTTGAAGCCGGTGGACGACAACCATGGAGCAGCGTCATTGACCTTGATGCAATGCCGGTGATGATGGAGATCATGTTCGTGCTTGAAGATGGAGATCGGAAGCAAAAAGAAGAAAGGCCATATCATATCACATATTATGAGTTGCATGTGATGTTAATCCTTTATGCATCTTGTATTGCTTAGTTAACGTCGGTAGAATTATAAGATGATCCCTCATGCACATGAATTTCAAGTTCTAAAGTGTTCATCCTTAGTAAGCACAGTTGCTAAAGCTTTTTGTTTTGAAGCACCACGTGATGATCAGGTGTGTTAGATTCCGCAAGTGTATACAACGTGAGCAAGCCAGATTTATTCATGCGGAAGCTAAGGTTTGATCTTGACGAGCCTAGCATGTACAGACATGGTCTCGGAACACGGATCACCGAAAGGTAAAGCATGAATCATATAGTAGATATGATGAACATGTCGATTGTTCGCCATTGAAACTGCATCAACTCTCGTGATGATCGGTGTTGATGTGGTGGATTTGGTTCGTGTGATCACTAAAACAATGTGAGGGATATTGTTTTGAGTGGGAGTTCACCTAGATTAATTTAACTATTAATTAGAACTCAATTTGTCATAAACTTAGTCTAAACTATTGCAAATATGTTGTAGATCAATGGCAGCCCCTACCATCAATTTTAATGTATTCCTAGAGAAATAAAAGTTGAAAAACAATGGAAGCAACTTCGCGGATTGGTTCCACAATTTGAGGATTGTCCTCACAGCTGGTAATTTTACCTATGTGCTGGATGCACCGCTGGGTGAACCACCTGCAGCTACTGCTACCGATGAAGTAAAGAATGTTTACCTCGCTCGGAAGACTCAGTACTCCATAGTTCAGTGTGCTATCTTGTATGGTTTAGAATCGGAGCTTCAGAAAAGGTTTGAGAATTCAGACCCACATGATATTGTCCGTGATTTCAAATTTATCTTTGAGACTCACGCGGCAATTGAGAGCTATGAGGCTTCTGAAAAGTTCTTTAACTGCAAGATGGAAGAGGGAAGCTCCGTCAGTGAGCATGTGCTTACGATGTCTGGGCACGCAAACAAACTTCAAAGCTTGGGTATAGTGGTTCCTAATTCTTTGGGGATTTATCGTGTCCTCCAATCACTACCACCAAGTTACAAGAACTTTGTGATGAACTACAATATGCAAAACATGAACAAGCAGTTGCGAGAACTCTTCGCCATGTTGAAATCTGCAGAAGTGGAGATCAAGAAAGAGCACCAAGTGTTGATGGTCAATAAGACCACCAAATTCAAGAAAGGCAAGTCTAAGCAAAAGGGACACTTCAAGAAGGGTGGTAATAAAGTTACCGCGCCGACGAAGAAGACCAAGGCTGGACCTAAGCCTGATACTGAGTGCTTTTACTGCAAGGGAGAAGGTCACTAGAAGCAGAATTGCCCAAAGTACTTGGCGGATTTGAAGAACGACAACATCAAGAAGAAAGGTATATCCGATATACATGTTATTGATGTGTATCTCACTAGTACTTGTAGTAGTGCCTAGGTATTTGATACTGGTTCGGTTGCTCATATCTGTAACTCGAAACAGGTGCTGCAGAATAAACAGAAGCTAGCGAAGAACGAGGTGACGATGCGCGTGGGAAACGGATCAAAGGTTGATGTGATCGCGGTCGGCACGCTACCTCTTCATCTACCATCGGGATTAGTTTTATACTTAAATAATTGTTATTTGGTGCCTGCGTTAAGCATGAACATTATATCGGGATCTTGTTTATTGCGAGACGGTTACTTGTTTAAGTCCGATAATAATGGTTGTTCGATTTATATGAGTAATATGTTTTATGCACATGCACCTTTGATAGATGGTCTATTCTTATTGAATCTCGATAGTGGAAATACACATATTAATAACATTGAGGCTAAACGTTTGAAATCGAGCGATAACTCGACCTATATGTGGCACTGTCGTCTTGGTCACATTAGAGTGAAGCGTATGAAGAAACTCCATTCCGATGGACTTCTTGAATCACTTGAAAGATGCGAAGCATGTCTGATGGGTAAAATGACTAAGACTCCATTTTCTGGTATGATGGAGCGAGCTACGGACTTATTGGAAATCATACATACCGATGTGTGTGGTCCAATGAGTGTAGCATCGCGCGGTGGTTATCGTTATGTTCTTACCTTCACGGATGACTTGAGTAGATATGGGTATATCTGTTTCATGAAACATAAGTTCGAAACTTTCGAGAAGTTTAAGGAATTTCAAAGTGAGGTGGAGAATCAACGTAACAAGAAGATTAAATTTCTAAGTTCTGATTGTGGAGGTGAATATCTAAGTTACGAGTTTGGCGAGCATTTGAAGAAATGCGGAATACTTTCACAATTGACACCGCCGGGAACACCACAGCGTAATGATGTGTCCGAACATCGTAATCGAACTCTCTTAGATATGGTTCGTTCTATGATGTCACTTACAGATTTACCGCTATCATTTTGGGGTTATGCATTAGAAACAGCCGCATTCACTTTAAATAGGGAACCATCTAAATCCGTTGAAACGACACCGTATGAATTATGGTTTGGGAAGAAACCTAAATTGTCGTTCCTTAAAGTTTAGGGTTGCGAAGCCTATGTAAAGAAGTTACAGCCGGACAAGCTTGAACCCAAAGCGGAAAAATGCGTCTTCATAGGATACCCGAAGGAAACTATTGGGTATACCTTCTATCATAGATCCGAAGGCAAAATCTTCGTTGCCAAGAATGGATCCTTTCTAGAGAAGGAATTTCTCTCGAAAGAAGTGACTGGAAGGAAAGTAGAACTCGACGAGGTTGTCGAACCTTCTCTCGAACTTGCAAGTAGCGCAGCACCGGAAGTGGTTCCTGTGACGCCTACACCAATAAGAGAGGAAGATAATGATGATGATCATGAAACTTTGGTTGTAGTTGCTACAGAGCCTCTCAGGTCAACGAGAACTCGTACCACTCCTAATTGGTATGATCCCGTTATGAGTGTCATGTTGGTGGACAACACCGATGACCCCGCGACATATGAGGAAGCGATGATGAGCCCAGATTCCAATAAATGGCAAGAAGCCATGAAATCCAAGATTGGATCCATGTACGAAAACCAAGTATGGACTTTGGTGGACTTACCGGATGGCCAGAAGGTTGTCGAGAACAAATGGATTTTCAAGAAGAAAACAGATGCTGATGGTAATGTTACTGTCTATAAAGCTCGACTTGTCGCAAAAGGGTTTCGACAAATTCAAGGAGTTGACTACGATGAGAATTTCTCACCGGTAGTGAAGCTAAAGTCTGTGAGGATTATGTTAGCAATCGCAGCATATTATGATTATGAGATATGGCAGATGGATGTCAAAACAGCGTGCCTCAATGGAGACATTGATGAAGAGTTGTATATGATGCAACCCAAAGGTTTTGTCAATCCTAATGATGCTAACAAGGTATGCAAACTTCAACGGTCCATCTATGGATTTAAGCAAGTAACCCGAAGTTGGAATCAACGTTTTGATAAGGTAATCAAAAGTTTTGGTTTTATACAAACTTATGGAGAAGCTTGTATTTACAAGAAAGTGAGTGGGAGCTCTGTAGCATTCTTAATACTATATGTAGATGACATATTGTTGATTGGGAATGATGTAGACCTTCTTAATAGTGTCAAGGAATATTTGAATAATAGTTTTTCAATGAAGGATCTTGGCGAAGCAGCTTATATATTAGGCATAAAGATTTATAGAGATAGATCGAGACGCCTAATATCATTGTCACAAAGTACATATTTGGACAAAGTTCTAAAGAGGTTTGGAATGGAAGATAGCAAGAAAGGGTTCTTGCCCATGTTGCCCAATACGACCTTGAGTAAAACTCAAAGTCCGACAACGGCAGAAGATAGAGAAAGGATGAGTAAGACTCCCTATGCCTCAGCCATAGGATCTCTAATGTATGCCATGCTATGTACTAGACACGACATTGCATATGTTGTTAGTTTAACTAGCAGATATCAAAGTGATCCAGGAGTGGATCATTGGACAGCGGTCAAAAACATCCTTAAGTACTTGAGAAGAACTAAGGATATGGTTCTTTCTTATGGAGGTGATGAACATCTTGTTGTTAATGGTTACACCGATGCTAGTTGGAACACCGATCCGGATGATTCTAAATCACAATCTGGATACGTATTTACTTTGAATGGTGCAGCAGTTAGCTGGAGGAGTGCAAAGCAAAGTGTTGTGGCGAGATCTTCAACTGAATCGGAATACTTGGCTGCTTCGGAGGCTTCACAAGAAGCGATATGGATGAAAGAGTTCATTACAGAGCTGGGTGTGGTTCCAAGTGCGCTGGACCCAATGTCTATCTACTGTGATAACATGAGCGCCATAGCCAATGCGCAAGAACCAAGGTCACACGAGAAGCTGAAGCATATCAAGCTACGTTTTCACGCTAGTCGAGAACATGTCCAAAATGGAGACATAAATATTTGCAAAGTACACATAGATCTGAATGTGGCGGATCCGTTGACAAAACCTCTCCCGAGGGCAAAACATGACCAACACCAAACTGCCATGGGTGTTCGGTATATTACCATGTAATCTAGATTAGATGACTCTAGTGCAAGTGGGAGACTGTTGGAGATATTCCCTAGAGGCAATAATAAATGTAGTTATTATTATATCTTTGTGTTTATGATAAGTGTTTACATTCATGCTATAATAGTATTAACAAGGAAACATTAATACTTGTGTGATTTGTAAACTAAAATAGAGTCCCTAGTAAAGCCTCTTTATAATACTAGCTTGTTGGTTAATAAATGATTGTGGTTTCCCTATCATGAACATTGAGATGTTATTAAACAACAAGATCATATCGTTAGGAGAATGATATGGTGGACATACTCCTATAGATAAGCGTAGCATAAATATCAAGTCATTTTAATAGTTCAATTGCTATATGCTTTCTGATACATAGTAACCTAATTCCTCCGACCATGAGATCATGCATATCACCTTCACCGGAAGGATGCTTTGATGACATCAAACACCACACCGTAACTGGGTGGCTATAAAGGTGGCATTGAGTGTTCGGAAAGTATTGGTTGAGACACATGGATCAAGAGTGGGATTTGTCCATCCATATGACGGATAGATATACGCTGGGCCCTCTCGGTGTAATGTCATCCAATTAGCTTGCAAGCATGTGACAGGCTAACAAGGGATCACATATCACGGGAACGAGAAAACAGTACTTATCAGTAACGAGGTTGAACTAGGTATGCAGAGATACCGACGATCATAACCTCGGATAAGTAAACTATCATGAGACAAAGGGAAATTGGTATCGTATGTAAGTGGTTCATTCGATCGCAAAGTAATGGTAGAAATATGTGGGAGCCATATGAATTTCCAGATTCCTCTATTGGTTATTGTTCGGAGAAGTGTCTCGATCATGTCCGCATAATTCACGAACCGTAGGGAGACACACTTAAGGATTCGACGTTGTTTGAGTAGTTATGGAATGATGAGTAAAATACCAATGTTGTTCAGAGTCTCGGATGGGATCCGGGATATCGCGAGGAGATCCGGAATGGTCCGTAGAATAAGATTCATATAAGGAAAGTCCTATTTCGGGGTTGGAGAATGGTTCCGGTGTTTTCATCGGGAATGTTCTAGAAGGTTCCGGAATGTCCGGCACTCCCGAGGGGAAGGTTACATGAATGTGTCATATCAAGTTGGAATGATTGCATCATGTACTAGGTGTCATCGCTGAACAAAATAAAGGGTTTAATCAAATCCTAGTTTGAAAAGTCAAACGCCAATTTGAAAAGTCAAACGACTATTTTGTGAGGTGGAGGGGAAGTAGGAAACCTACTTGGGGAGGAGTTCCCTCCCTCCACCGCCGGCCCACTTGGGATCCGAGTTGGGGAGGGACTCCCCTCCCCTGGCGCGCCCCCTCCACCTATATAAGGAGGGGCAGGGCTGCCCCTCCAAACACACAACACCTCCACCCAAAACCCTAGCTCCTAGCCGCCGCCGCCCACCATAGCCGCCGCCGCCGCCTAGGTCAAACCCTAGCCGACGGCCTTGCCCCCTCCTTGGTGCGTCTAAACCCTAGATCGCCGAGGCTTTCTCTCATAGTCCCCCATACTCTCTCTGGCTTAAGGCGAAGCCCTGCGAGATCTCCCCTCTACTTCCGGTACCACGCCGTTGTGCTGCCGGAATCGCGAGGAGAGTGCTACAACCTCCGTTGCCTGCTGGAACAAGGGAGAGGAAGGTCTTCGTCGAGTACCGAACGTGTGACCGACTGCGGAAGCGCTGCCGGAACGCAGCGCCGGAAGGATCGTCTACGCGATCTTTTGATCGGGAAGAGTACGACCACATCACCCACGAGAATCCGCTCTCGTTAAACACTTTGGAATCTTCGAGGGTGAGTTATTCCATCGACTCGTTGCTACAATCTAGTAGATAGATCTTGGCTTGTTTGTTTGTATGCGGTAGAAATTTTTTGTTTTCCATGCTACGAAACCCTACATGTTTACCTTACACACTTTGCTTAAAGCAGTTGTCTGTTGCTTGCAACTTAATATTGGAGGGGGTGCGGATGATAACCTGAAGGTGGACTTCTAGTCATAGATGCAGTTGGATGACGGTATATGTATATTGTTGCATTTCCCAATCAACCTCATAGGATCTGTCAACACCCGGATTTTTAATCCCAGATGCCTATTATGCCATACATCGTAATCCTAGGAATACCATTTTTGCGAGACATAACAGAATTGGATACCACAGTACATCGTCCATTACAAACCATACATAAGGTCTTACACAAATAAGGATCTCATGATCCAGTTCTTAATACAACTCAAGCAGCGGAATACGTAATAATAACGGTAGCGTAGGCGAAGCTCCATCTTCGGGGTCACAGGCAATGCTGACGATGGGAGATGATCCTAGTTGTCGTAACCTTCCTGGGGTCCATCCTCCTGGTACTCCTCTTCATAGTCTAGCCATGGGAATAGCCAGGGACAAAGCCATGAGTACTCTTTAAGTACTCGCAAACTAATACTAACAAGTGAAGGGGGTTTTTATAATAGGACACTAAGATCTATGGTTATTTTGCAAAAAGCCTGATTTACCTCTACTAAGTTTAGAAGCTACGAAATCTAGTTGAACATTTATAACACCTAAGGGGGGGACTTGTATCTCTTGCCACAACTCTGTTGTGGTGAAGTCAAATTCTCAATTCATTTCACAAGTCATTTTGAAAACATCTGACGGGGGAACAGTATGGCCACTCCAACTGTCCATAACCGCGGACGCGGATATTTGAATAGTTTGACACTCTACAGAGATTGTACACTTTCACCACAACATTCGATACATCCGTCAGGAACAAATCCTAAATTCACCATACTCAGTATGCAGATAATCATCCCAACCTTTCAATTACACGCCCTAGTATAAGCACCTCTCCTGTGAGTTTGGCCTCCCAACCATGACCAACTGTCATCTTGGATACTGCACAGGTGGACAATATTCACAAGGTATCCTCAGCTCAAACCTTGGCCGTGAGGGAACCAATACTAAGGTATATAAGTTTCCAGTCAAGCCCTACCCAATCTTCGAGTATTGTGGTTGTACGGTAAAATTGGAATGGTATCGCATCCAGACAACCATCAGTTTTATAAAGGGATAAGGCTCATGCCTCAACATTTTCATCATCAAAATCATCTCATGTTCGGAAACATATGTCAAAACATCTCAATAGAATGATCCATCATTCCAAGGTTTTCATAACCATTTTTCCACCAAGTATTCCCATCTAAAGTTGATCAAGTTTTATGCTTAGCACTAGCATCTACAAATGGGAGTGAGTACTAATGAAGGGTGATAAACTAGTGGAGTTTAACTAAGTTCAATCTCATGCCTTGGGATGACATCAAGATTATCTAGCTTAGGACAAATTTTATGCTCTTTATGCAACCTTCAATTATCTTTCTAGTATCTGCAATTTACTCAAGTAAACTCTAAGTAGTAGCTTTGATAAAGAAATAAAGTAGAAAGCTTGCAAGTAAAACTAGGATTGGGTTATCAGGTGAGTATGATCACATATACTTAAGGCAGAGGGTTGGCATAGTAACAAGCAAGTATTTGCTTTCTTTGTATCAGTATAAGCTTGCTAATTGAATAGCTTGCAAGTATTGGCTTGATCAATCAACTAGTAGTATTAGGCTTGCATAAGTATAGTATCTTGCAAGTGTTAGCTTGCCTTGTGCTGTGCAGTGGTTGAAGTTCTCCTCGGCTTCTTCTTCATAACATGCTTCAGAAAACATACCCAGTACGACAAATTATTTCCAAATGATTTGAATCCAACGGGCTTGGATTCAGCACTTCTAGACATTTCTAACAAAATTGGTTTTATTCAATTTGGTTCACTGAATCGAGCTGGGTTGATTTTTGAAACTAGGTACAGAACTGTGTTTGAATGAAAATGGAAAAATCCAAATTCAAACTAGTGGGCTGCGCGGGAAGAGAAACTGGGCCGGCCTGCTATGCATAGCGCTTACGCGGGCTGGTTAAGTTGCTGTCTCCACGCGTCAGTGAGACGGGAGGGTGCGAAGCGGTACGGGGCAACATGGTGCGTTGGATCTAGTTCTAATCCAACGGCTCTGGTTCATCGTCCACGTCAGGCAGCGCCGGCAAGACAGAACCCTAACGCGGCAGGTGGGGGTCGTCGGGGGCTCACCGGGGTTCAGGCGAGGGTCGGCGAGGCAGGCGAATGACGAAGTCGACGACGGCGAACCTCGTGGTACCGGCAGCTTCTCCTGGGGCAGTTCCAATCGTTGGATCCCTTCTTCTCCAGCAGCGGCGGGCTCCGGTGAAATTCCAGCGCTGGGCTGCTCGCCTTGCTCCAGGAACGAGGTGGAATGATCAGTGAGGAGAGGGGAGTGATATGGTGTGAAGAGTTTGAGCGGGGGAGTCCTCCTTTTATAGTCTCAACGATGAGACCGAACAAGATGGGCATGCGACGGTGGTGACATGGCTACGGGCTGCTAGAGGCGTGGCTGAGGGTGGCGATCGATCGGTGGTCTCCTGGCGATGCTCTATGGCTTTAATGCGTGTGTAGGGGCGGTGGCAAACGGTCTGGAACACTCGATGCTCTGCGAGGCAGAGGCGGCGTATTCGACGATGAGAAGTGGCTACGGGGTATGGGCGGTGAAATGGGCATGTCTGGCGGTCTCCTGGGACCGTGGGGAGCATGTTGGCGGGCGGCGAGGGCTCGGGGTGGTCTGGTTGAATGGGAACGGCATGTGCTCTACGGCACACGTCGGCATGGTCGACAGCGGCACGAGCGCGACGTTCCTGGCGGTTCTGGTTGCTGTCTGCGAGGCAGGGCTGGTCGAGAGGGGACGGTGAGGCATGGGCTACCTCCCAGACAAGGTTGGAACGACTTGTTCTTCCTCTAGCCTGCTGTCCACACTGGGGTGACATGGGTGCTCTCGGTTGTTCACCATTGATGACATTGTCAAGCTTACAATGGTGCTAGGGATTAGTTAGGGCCGTTAGATGATCTACTAAGGCTAGTGGTGTCCAGAGAGGGAACAAGTTAGGCCCAAAACACTGCTCCAAATAGTGTTTTGATTTTGTTTGATTTGAATCTGCAAGGTGTTTGATGAAATGGCAGCATGAATTCAAGTTTTGAATTTTGAAAATATTTTTGGTGGTTGTTCTAGGCATGTGCTGGTGAGTCTGTGGATGCTTGGGTTTTGAAAGTTGAGCTTGTTTGAGTGGTTTTTGAAAAAGTGGGATCTTCCCATATGATATAGATTCAGTTTTGAACTGTCATTTAAACTATGCATTCAAATGCTTTTGGATGATCACAAGGTGGGCCTTGGTACTTTGTTATGAGTACTATCAAGGGGTGTAAAGATCCAAACAAGTTTCTATTAAGTTTTGAAAGTTAGAGACAACCAAAGTAGGCATGGGAGTTAAATTGGCCAAAGTGACCATTCACTCATTTTATTTGTTTTGATTTATTTGTCTTTGGGAAAAGTGTGGGGATTGTTTAGATGATGTTCAATTCACATAAGAATCATTTTCCAAGCAAAGAAACACACAATCATGGCAATTCAAAAGAATCCAAATTTTAATGCACACACATATGAATGCTTTCATGTTTTAATTGGAAAAGTTTTTGTTAACCCTAATTTTGCTGTTTAGAGTTTGTTAATTCTAGTTTAATATTTTTGGGATGTTACACGATCTTTCTGGATATTAATTGCATTGTTTTTCCTTGCTCAGTTCCTGTCAATTGCCCCGCTGTAATTTGTTACCCTTCATGCCATATTGTTTATCTAAGGAGAGCACGTCTAGTGAACTATGGACCCAAGTCCAATATTTACCATTGATACATCTTCCACTGTTACTTGTTTACTTGATGCAAACCATTGCCTTCCATACCATACGTTTAATCCTTTGTTACAGCAAACCGGTGAGCTTGACAACCTCACTAATTCGTTGGCAAAGTCTTGAGTTTGTTTTGTGCAGGTCTCCACGTTGTTTGCAACAGCTGTGTGACGTTTCATTCCTTCTTCTGGTTCGATTACCTCGGTCTCAACTGAGGGAAAACTTGCTTCTTGCTCTTCACACACCCTGCGCTTGGGGTTACCAACAAAGTGCCACGTCGAGCATCATCAAGACTTTCTGGCGCCGTTGCCGGCCAAGGACGTCTTCACTAGGGGAGTCCTTCACTTCCTTTCCCTTTACTTTGTTTTTAGTTTGGTTTGTTTATTTTGTTTGGTTTTGTTTGCCCCTTTTCAAAAAACCCAAAAAAAATTAGTCTAGCTTGGTTTTCTTGCCTTATTCAAAAACACAAAAAAATTAGTCCTTGCTCTAGCTCACCATGTTGTTTCCCAAGTTCTCTATGAAAAATCTTACAATAGGTAGTGGTTCCATAATTGGGAAAAATAATATTGAAGAATTCTTTAATTATGTTAGCAAGCATGAGGATAAATCTATAGCTTAACTTGCTCCTAATTATGAGATTGTTGCAGCTATCTAGTTCATATGTTGGAGGCTAGGTTTGTTAGCCTTAACCCCTTCATACAATTGTTATTCCTAAAACTAAAAGAAGAGAAGAATGCTGAAAAAAGTGAATTCATCCTTGAAACTTTATAAAAGGAATTCCATGATGTTGCTAGGGAGGCCAAAAAGGTTTTTGAATGTTTCAATATGCTAGGTTCAAGTGTAGATGTTGTGGGTATTTCTGATAAAACTAAGCCTAGAGAGGAATTCAATATACCCATACCCTATATGCTTGTTGGAATGCATGAAGCCTTTGAAAATAACTTCGATTGGATTGCCCCTGAAAATCTTTTTGATGAAGGTAGTATACCAAAGAGAGATAAAAAAGGATCATCCAAAACCCATTTGTATGAGATACCTTTCATAATTGAAGAATTTTCAAGTATGAATGTTAATGCTTCTTCATTTGAAAATACTTGATTCTTCTTGCTTCTTGTGCCTAACTTAAAGGCGTTAAAGAAAAGTACTTGTTGGGAGATAACCCAAGAGTTTTCTTGAGTCTTGGAAGTTATTACTTCTGTAATAACCTCTCCTAATCCTTTTTGTTTTCTTTTTGTGCCAAGAATGACCTCTAATGAGAGGGAACTAAGATTTTGGGAGTTGCTGTCCCGAAACAGACTTCTGTCCTCCACCAAAAACATTCGTGAGGAGGCTCTGTAACTCGGATTTAGCTCAAAATTTACGAATAAATCTCTCAGTATGTTGGCTAACTTTCATTAGTTCAACACTTTTTTATTTGAGCAACAGAAGATGTTCGAAAAAATTCGTTTCTACCTGCTGGTCTGTTTTGACAGATTTCTGCCATTATTTGTATTTGCTTCTTATTGATTCCTTTTTGAGCTCTCTTCAGGTAAATTGAGTTTCTTTGAAGGAGTTACTACAGTACCTTGTGTTTTTAGTGAAAAGCCTTGCTGTTCCAAAGCTTTGCCAGTGGTCTAATATCTTTTGAATAAGCTTATGTTACTAATGAAGATTGTGTGAAATTTTGTATGAAGGAAAATTTTCAGGTGTAGAGAGAGAATGATGCAATGAGATGAAGAATTGAAAAAAGCTAAAGCTTGGGGATGCCACCATGGTGTCACCCCAAGAAATATCCAAGAGGTACAGGCGTCAAAGCTTGGGGATGCCCAAGGCATCCCCTTCTTCATCAATAAAAAGCTCAGGTCTGTCTAGACACTTCGTTTTTATTGTTTCATGCACAGTTGTGTTATTCATGGAGCGTCTTAGTTTTTGTTTGCTTTGCTTAGTTTTTTTAGTTTGCTTTAGTAGTTTGGACCCCCGCTCTCGCTGTGTTGTTTTGCAAATAAGTTTGCTTGGTGTTTGGAAAGGAGTAGTAAGTTCTTGCTTGAAGTGCAAGAGGAGCTTGCATTGACTATGACTTAGACTTTAGCGTGACATGCTAGGTGTTGTTTTAGCATTATGCTTAGTGATTATTTCTGTAGCATGTCTTGTTCCAAACAATTGGGATTTCTTAGTGTGCCTTGAAGAAATTATGCGTTGTTTTGGCATGCAAAAGCATAGTATGGTGGTATTCTCCTTTGATGTTTTGCTTGGGTTGACTTGGCACATGCTCACACCATGTTATGACAATGAAAAGTCACCATTAGCCTCCATGATCATTTAGTCATTGACTTGTAGTACCACTCTTTGCTTTGATTAGTTTGCTTTGTTGCATTTCATAATTATGTCCATTATTGCTCTCTTAGTTGGTTGCTCCCAGTCTTTTGCTAGCCTCCACTTGTATGAGTAAGTTCTACTCATGCTTACAACTCCCAAGTATCCAAGTTATTCCAAAGTGTCAACAATAAACTCCTATGCATGGTGTGTTACACCATTCCAAAGTATATTCTTTTTTTCATCTATCTTCCAATTAAAAACTATTTTGTGATGTGTAAACTTAGTGATTAAAGCCCTCACGAACTTGATGGCACACTTTATTCTTTGCCCCTAATAAACTTGAACCATTGTGACAACTTTGTTGTATATGCTTACACTTATAAGTTGGAATTAGCAGAACCGTGCTGTCATGGGGAACGTTTTCAACATTGCACTTGTACCTTGTTGTACTTAGTTGATATCATGTTCTTTTGTCTATGGATGTCACCGGTGTGAAATAAAGAGGGAACTTGTAATTCCATGGAGTTTGTATCCTGTGTTAGAGAAACGCCTGGGCCGCTAGCCTAAGCCATGCCTAATCATGGTGGAAACTTGCAACATCACTATAGTGACATCTATGAAGCATTCTTCTTACAAAAAAAAGAGAGACACATTGAGAAAAGAGAATGAGAAAAAAACACCATATTCCCATGGTACATAACAAGAATTGCTGAGATGCTCATTGTCTTCTTGCCTTGTCATTTTGGTTATGGGAAAGCTCCTGTGTCATGTGCAAGGGGTACCCCGTTGGCGGTTCTCAATGGTATGCAAATACTTACAGTGACAAGAACTTACCTGGACACAAAGTTGAGTATGCATGAGGTGTGGCCGTCGTATTCAAGGGGCATGAGGTTTCCAACTTATACTTTGTCAAGCATATACTCCAGCTTTGCCACTTTAACCTTAACCACTTTAAGATGCTTATGATAGGGGCAATGAGGGCTGAAATCTAACTAGTACCACAATTTTTGGAAGCTCTTTTTGAAACTTGTAATCCCTGCTTTCTTTACAAAAAGGCCTTTCTTCGACCACTATTGATTCTCCACCTTGTACCTTTAGGCACCATTAAGAGAGCATAGTTGTCATTCTGTGTGCAATGTTCCAAAGCTTATTAATTGATGCATATTGTGTTATTACTAGTTCTTGTGCTACTTGTTTCTAGTCACCCTTGTGAACTTTTCAGGTGTCCTATGCATTATATTGCTACTCTATGAGGGACAAACTGATTGCCACTATGCTATGTTTTCTGCATGTGAAAGAAACGAACGTTTTTCAATGCATGTTATTCATGATCTTTGTTTGTAGCTTGCCATGTTGCATGCATAGTTACTATGTCATATTGTTAGAACTCCATCTTTCATGCACATGTTTAGAGTTCTTTGATCCCAGCTTTCAATGTTTGCAAATGGTTGGATCTTTATTGTGAGGGTGCATGTCACCTCAAAAATTATTCTTTTATCACTTACCTACTCGAGGACGAGTAGGAGTTAAGCTTGGGGATGCTGATACGTTGGAAAAGTATCTATAATTTTTTCTGCTCCATGCTTGTTTAGTATCTACTTTGCTTTACTTGTCCACATTTTGAGGTGTTTTTTACATGTTTTCTGGTACTAACCTATTAACAAGTTGCAACAGTGCCAGATGCATGTTTTCTGCTGTTTTTGGTTTCAGAAAAGTTAGTAAAGAAATATTCTCGGAATTGGACGGGACGAAGGACAAAGTCAATAACTTTCCGTGGGGAACAAGAAGTCCAGAGGAGAGACGAGGAGGCGTGCCAGGGCGGCTAAACCACCCCTAGGCGCATGTGGGCCCTATCCCGCGCCTGGGTAGGGTTTGACCCCTCTAGCCGCTGCCTCAGTCTCCTCCTTCGCCTATAAGAAGCCCCTGATATAGAAACCCTCAGTACCCGATCAGAAATCCACGAAACCGTCTGTAGCCGCCGCCACCATCGTGCCTAGATCGGGGGGATCTGAAGTTCTTCCTTGCACCCTGCCGGAGGGGAGATCATCCCGGAGGCCTTCTCTCTAGTATGATGCATGAGTAGTTCCACCTTGGACTATGGGTCCATGTAGTAGCTAGATGGTTGTATCTCCTCCTTTGTGCTTTCATGTATAGATCTTGTGAGCTCCTTTCATGATCAAGATCTAATCTATTTGTAATCATGCATGTTGTGTTTGCAGGGATCCGAGATATTGAGATTATTATGTTGGTTTGATTAATGATTTTATATTTATGATTCTATCATGTCTGTCTTGTTTGTGATCTTGCGTGCTCTCCATTGCTAGTGGTTATCTTGGTCAAGTAGTTGCTAGTGACTCCAAGAGGGAGTATTTATGCTCGATAGTGGGTTCATGCCTCTATTTTCCAAAGGAAGTGACAATAATCTCTTCGGTTGTAGATGTGATGTTTCTAATAGGGAGAAAACAACGGTCTCTTGTTCATGGAACATGTGGACTATTTACCTTACAAACTTTGCTTAAAGCAGTTGTCTGTTGCTTGCAACTTAATATTGGAGGGGGTTCGGATGATAACCTGAAGGTGAACTTCTAGTTATAGATGTAGTTGGATGACGGTCTATGTATATTGTTGTATTGCCCAATCAACCTCATAGGATCTTTCTGGCTAGTAATTGCATTGTTTTGACTTAATCAGATCCTGTCAATTGCCCCGCTGTAATTTGTTTACCCTTCATACCATGTTGTTTATCTAAGGAGAGCACCTCTAGTGAACTAGGGACCTAGGTCCAATCTTTACCATTGATACATCTTCCACTGTTACTTGTTTACTTGCTGCAAACCATTACCTTCCACACCATATGTTTAATCCTTTGTTACAGCAAACCGGTGAGCTTGACAACCTCACTGATTCGTTGGGGCAAAGTCTTCAGTTTGTGTTGTGCAGGTCTCCACGTTGTTTGCAACACCTGTGTGACATTTCCTTCCTCCTTCTGGTTCAATAACCTCGGTCTCAACTGAGGGAAAACTTGCTGCTTGGTCTTCACACACCCTGTGCTTCGGGTTACCAACGAAGTGCCACGTCGAGCATCATCAAGCCACAGGTGCAAGTTGATCCAAAATTCAAGAAGAACTTCAAGGTTTTCCTTGAGCAACCACCCCAACATGTGTTAAATAGGAAAGATGACTATACACGCTGTCTTACGAAGACACTAAAAGAGAAGTCATCAAGCAGTACTGCAAGAGGGAGAAAATCAAAAGAAGTTGCCCAGATCGGCAAACAGGCAAAACAATCCATCGCCCCGCTCAAGGTGTTACCCCAGCCCACTCAAGGTGGAATAGATATGGAATTAGCTATTAAATTAGCCAAGGAGTGTAATGTGCCGGTCGAACTAATTCTAGACGGCGCAGATGATGTCGCCAAGGGACCAATAGCACGGAAATTTGTCTATGGGGAGCCTTTGTTCAGCGATGAGGTATTCGATGATCTGCCAACACATATGAAATTGTTGCATATATATGGTACTTGAAAGTCACAAAGTAAGGGCGACAATTTCTTGTATGTAAAGTTGGAGAGGAGTACTTCCGTCCAGACGAGATCTCCATTGAACTTTGTGAACTATTTCAGTTATTCAACCTAGACGCCCTCGACAAGTCCCTCCTCAGCTGCTATTGTCTGTAAGTAATCAAGTCACTAACTCAGGTCGTTCAATTCATTTCCTGTCGTTATCCTCACTATATCTCCTTTTGTATGCTATTATATATGCAAAATGAAGATTCAAGAATGTAGAAGAAAGTCAATCTACAACATTGGGTTCGTTGACCCAAACAAAGTTAATGGACATACGCTAATAAATAACCTCGAGGAAACAGAGGATAAATTTCTAATGTTTTTAATGGAGCAACATTACAAGACGCAAATACTATTTCCTTACAACTATGGGTTACAGTCTTACTGTCTTGTACACATTCAATTTTTGTTTACTCGATGTTAAGTGTATATAAACGTGCGCAACTACCACTGGATTCCGTGCAATAGTTGAAATATCGGACTCGTTAAAGAAGCTGATGGAAGACTACCGCAGCATATTTGATTGCCTCCAAAAGTAATTTCAATCATTATCGCACTATATCTGTCTCTTTCGTTCATTTTCTGAGATGTAAAATTATTAATAACTCATTCATTTATTTTTTGCCAGACAGAGTTTGGAAAAGGTTCATGAAGGAGGTTCAGGGTGAATGGCGTGAGGAGCTCACTTTTCGTACAATCTCGGTAAGTAGTACAAGAGCTAGGTCCTCGCATCTCTTCAATTCCTGATCGAAAAGTGTGCGACGCAGCCACAGGGGACTAACTTATGTGTATATTACGTATGCGAGTTCATTCGTGGGTGTATGAAGTAGGACACAGACTTTCTTCGAGTACGTAAACAATATATTCACAATTTATTTTATACCATAGTTTTTGTTGAGTTCCATTTATTATGATTTACTTATTTATATATAGTTGGATGCGATGCGGGATAAGCTCCTATCACATGAATGCCTACTAGAAATTCAAGAGGAGTTATCAGGATTTTTGCTCAGTGACATCATAAACACAAAAGTAGAGTACAACATGGATAGACCTTCGTGTAATCATGTATAGACACAAAGGACAGTATCCTTGTAATGTAATGATCTTTGTGTAAATCAAATAGATGAGCTCTAGTCTCGGTTGTGTATATATTTATATGTATTTATGTAATCGCAAGAGAAATTATATTATATACGCATCAAAGTATACAACATGTAGTAGCGTAGTATAATATGTATATGAATACACAAAATAAAAAATAATCAAACACAAAAAAATAAAACCCTAAAACCCCAATTGCTGCCGCGACATCAGTTTGGTGCAAAACGCTACCGCGGCAGAAGAACTTTAGTCCCGGTTCGTCCTCCAGCCCAGCACGCGCAGCGGGGCCACGTGGAGACAATCTAGTCCTTCTTTGTATCAGAACCGGGACTAAAGGCCTAACCCTTAGTCCCGATACGTTAGTCCCGGATTGCCTCTTACAAACCGGGACTAGAGTCCTGTTTTCTACTAGTGAAGGCATGCGATAGCCTTTAGTCCCGGTTTGTGTTACAAACCAGGACGAATACTCCCTTATGAACAGGGACAAATGCCTCCCCCCTCCCGTGCGACACTCGGCCCGCTCGAACGGCAACGAATGCGAACATTGGTCCCGGATCATAGCGGAACCGGGACAAAAGCTCTGGACCGCTGCGAACGAAAGACAATTTTGCTACTAGTGTCCATAGGAATTTGATAGTTGTAATCCTATGATGTTGGGGATATACTTTCCGGGTATACCCACAGGACTTGCTGACCACGGTGGCCCACTAACGGGTTAGATCTTTGCTTCACGGGCGCCGCAGTCACAGAAAAGGGAGGAGCCAGTTTCGGCTGCGACAAGGCCCAGAAGAGTTGCCGACTTAGGCCTATAGTATTACTTGTAGTCCAAGATGTATGTAGTAACCGACTCTGTAACGTAGCCGGATATGTCTCTCCCTGTAATCCTAGGCCCCGGTGACTATATAGACCGGTCCTATGGGAGCCTTTAGGGCACAATACAACGTAACGACTCAATAGACAACCACAACAAACTTGCATAGGCGAACCTCTCTTGTAATCCGCTGTAACATCCGGCTTACGCCGATATATTACTGAGTTGCTAGAAGGAGTAGGATCCGATCACCGCAGTTGGATCTGAACCTATGTAAACTTGTTCTCACTGCTCCTGGAACATCCGACGTCTCACACCCCATCCTTCCAATGCCACTAGGACCCCCTATGGCGTACTTGTCGAGAATCCGACAACAGTTGGTGCCCACCGTGGGGAAGGCGACCTTTGAAGCATCGTTCCATGCGGAATCTATGCGTGCAAGAATCGGCGAAACAATCGCTATGGGTCCCGTGGTCTACGCCAGTGATGTCCCTCTCATCCTCCTAGATGAGACTTGGATTCTGGCTTCCAGTCCCGTGACGACCTATACAATCATGTCAATCAGCGAGATCGATATTTATCTCATTTTCGCTGAACCCGCCCAACCCACCCTTGATGTGACGACCATGGCGGAAGAAAAATCCGGATCTACTTTGTCCGCAGAGGCGGAAGAGTTCAAGGTCTCGGAGAAAATCAAACCCACCCAACCCACTCCTGAAGTTGTAGAAGAGGTGGAAGAAGAAGTCAGATCCGATCTCTCCAGCGAGATCGGATACACAGACGAGGAGTACATCTGCTACGGATCCATCTTTGCTGATGTCGAAGCGGAAACCAAGTTATACAAGTACCTCAAGAACATGAACAAGAATAAGAACTATTTCGTGTACCACATAAGTACTGGATCCGACTCTGTCGACGCTAGAGCTGGTAGCGACTCGGTCCTAGACGCAATCGAAGAAAACACTGACTTACCTGGCTCCCCAACGGAGTCAATCACGTCGCAGGAACTTCGAGACTTCGATAAGGAGATAGAGGAGTACGAGCAACAACACGTATCCATACAAACGCCAGGTGAGCCGGAAACTCCACGTAGTCCATATGATAGCATGGATGAAAGCTACACCTCGTAGGATGACATGGACAACGGAGATTCCTCCGAGGTCTACAAGCCAACCATGAAGGAAAGTACCGACGGAAGTTTATCCCCTTGTACCGGACCAGAAGCCGTCTTTGCCATGGGTACACACATTAACGCTATCGGGCGGTCAAAGAAGAAGAAGAAGGACAAGAATCCGACTCCGGCAGATCCGGACGTCGAGGAAACCAACGAAGAAAAAGTTGATGAAGAGATCGAGATGGAGAATCAGGACGGAGATCCGATTAATCCCACGCCGATCGATCCTCCTATGGATGGACACGTTGTCACCAAGGATGCACGCAAAATCTATGGAGATGCTCTCACAATTCCAATCCCAACAGTTTCGGATCTTACGCCGGAGGCGCTGGAGAAAAGGGCTGAGGACCTGGAAAAACACCGCTTGTTTCTACTTGAAGAGGCCGCACGCCTCGGCGAGATGAGACATCAGTTAGACAGTGATCCTGCCAGATATCAGTCAGATTTCAAGAGACATCCAAACAAAACAAAGGGAGGTCCGTTTCTTGCAAACAAGAACCCGGATATCCAGAAAGATCTATTTGATGGAAAAGATGGAGAGAAGATTCGAGTATACAGCACGCCGGTGGAAAACGCTGCTGCAGCTCGAGCAATCCTCCCCAACAATCCGTCTCCGCACCACGTCCAGCAGTGCGTCGCGTTGCTGGACAAAGGATTAAAGCAGCAGAAGACGGCCGCGTCATTTAGTGGCAAGCTAGCCTCAAAATCCGAGTTTTGCCACACTGACGCTGACCAAAGCGCTGATGTAAGGCCCCGCAGGCATACGGCTCAGCGCTACCGTCCCCGTTGAGAAGAAGAAAATTCCAGGACCGCCTCCAACAACCACTCTCGTCGGCTGACACGTGAATGGGCAAGAGTTATTCCGGCTGCGGCTGAAGATGCCATCAGGGCAATGGTTCCCCATCAGGACCATCGTCGGCAAAGTAATCGCTATAGATAAGACCCGGAACACGCCGCCAGCGATAGGAGCAAGATCGGCTAAGGATGCCACCATCGAGCTGTCCGGCTGGCAACACCAGACGAAGAGATGATCTGGATCGTCCTGAATCTAGTAGGGACGGTGCCCAAAGAAACAGGCATCAAAGTCAGCATAATGAGGCTCCACCGCCACCACCAAGAAACCCAGCCGGAAATAATCCACCAGGGCCACCATCGCCTCCCAGCAGTGACCATGAAGGATCACGTCGTAGCCACAGAAGCCGTAGGGGAGGCGGCGGCAAAGGTGAGAGAAGAAGCAGAAATCCGACTCCACCGTGCAAAAGCCACGAGCCTCCAAGGCGCAGATCACTCTCGCCATCGCATCGAATCAAATATAGAAGCGCGGAGGTACGAGGAAGAAGATGTGTACGTGGGACCCAAGTGCTTTGGTCCATGTATATGTCAGAAAAAATTTCCGATTGACTTTGGCATCGCCAAGCACATTCAGCCCAATGACAGCGCAGCTCGGCTAGATACTTTTTTTTGACACAAAAAAAATAGGGAAGGCCCCTACTGTGTCATTTTTCATTTATAAAATGGATATGTACAAAGGATATAGGGAAATAGTTCAATGATAAATTACAAGGTATCAAGCCACTGCTGCATGCCCTCCTTGAGGCTAGGCTTTGCTCTATGCATAACAAGAACAAATGATTCCTTAAAGAACCTAAAACACTCCAGATGATCTTGTTGCTCCCCATCAAAAATAATTTTGTTTCGATGGTTCCAAATACTCCAACAAGCAGTAATCAGCACTTCCTTAAAACACAGTGAATTAGCCCTCTTACCACCATCAATGAGCATATCAATAAATGAAAGATCAATATTCCACTCCATGTTGAGTTTCCACCAAAAAGACTGACTGAATCGCATGAAAAGAATAGATGGGTCATGGTTTCCAGAACATTATCCTCACATAGCACACAGTCAGTGGACTCGACATAAAAGTTCTTTCTATTCAATAGATCTCTTGAATTTAGCCTATCTTGGATTAAAAGCCATAAAAAGAACTTCTGCTTAGGAAGCACACAAGATTTCCATATCCATTGAAATGGCAAAGGAGCAGGTTCAGCTGTCCTAAGGGATTGATAAACCTTTTTGCAAGAGTAACCATGATTCTAGGGAAGCTTCCATTCATCTTACTCATTGAACAGTGTAGAGTTTGACCAGTTAATAATAATGTTGATCATCTCATCAAACTGCTGAGCTGCTACCAGAGATAGTGGTAGGTGGAAGTGGTCATAGAAATCCTCAGTAATGATGACTGAAGCATGATAAAGACTGATATTTTGGTTTTTGGAGAAAGATAACAAGTGAGGGAATCTATTTTGAAAAGTTTCCTACATCCATATATCTTTCCATAAAATGATGGTCTCACCCTTTCCAGGTTTTATGGATACAAGTTTCTCAAAATCAGACCAAAGTGATAAGCAATCTCTCCACCAGAAAGAACCACAAGGTGAGCAAATATGAGGCAATTTTCCTTGTGAGTAGTGTGCTTTCCAAATAAGTTGGACCCATGGGATGTCTCTGTTATTCATAAATTTAAATAAGTTCTTCATGAGCAATGAGCAATTATGTACTCTCAGATCCTTTACACCTAAACTACTAGCCTTTTTGGACTGACAGACCTTCTCCCATTTGACCAGGCAATTTCCTTTCTTTTCAATATCCTTCCCTCTCCATAGAAAACCTCTTCCAGATCCTTCCACATGATCAAAAAATCCAAGTGGAAGCTTCATAGAGCACATAGCATAATTTGGAATAGCATCAATAACTGCTTTGGGAAATACTAATCTGCCATCATATGATAGAGTAGATGCAACACCAGATAACCTTCTATCAATTCTTTCAATAATGCCAATCAAGTGCACCATTTTTGGTTTAGTGGTACCCATAGGAATTACCAAATAAGTAAATGTCAGACATTCTCTTTTACAAGAAAATATATCAGCAAGGATCTGGCATCTCTCAACTGAGATATTTATGGGAACCATGGAAGATTTGCTGTAATTGACCTTCAGTCCAGTAGACTGAGAGAATCTTGGCTCGGCCAGATACTTGGCTCCCTGATTTTTTCCAAGCTTGCTACATCGCCAAAGGAGGAAACAGCTTGGTTGCAGTCCGATATGTCCAACTGATGTTGAGAAAGATGGCTCGATCATGGCTCAATGAACTGCCAGAGAATTCAATTCATAACTGGTATGATATGCAAAGTGAGTTCTTTTCAAACTTTGAGGGAACATACAGGAGGACCTGCATAGTCGGATACTTGCAGCGTTGCACCCAAAGACCCAGAGAAACTTGTCGTGATTACCTCGGACGATGGATCGATACGAAGAACTCCTACGAAGGAGTAAATGAGCAAACTGCGATAGAAGTTTTTATTGCAGGACTTCCAGTTGGAATTCTTTATCATAGGCTGAAGCGTGACCACGTCACAGATTTGGGATAAATGATAGAGACGGCAAGCAAGTATGATGACGCCGATGATGATTCAGAAGGGCTGCTAAATATTCTGGCCAATCCCAATGCAGCGAAACATCCAAAGCAAACTCATAAGGGCAAGAACACCTCGGACGAAAAGCCGGCTTCGGACAATGCAGTTGTTAACGCAACATTCAGGTCCGGAGGACGAGGAGGGCGCGGAGGCGGCCGTGGTAGAGGCCGTGGAACTTCCGGAATCCAGGTCAGAGGAGACCAACAACCCGGAAGAACCTATACCTGGGCTGACATTGCCAATAATCCCTGTGTCCACCACCTGGATAGCAACGGAGGATCTACCCATACAAATGCCGAGTGTCATTTCAATGACGACATCAAGAAATACAAATCCGCTGGCTACAGAGCCAAGAGACAAAAAGGAAAGAAAAATTCCAAGAAAGGAAAGGAGCCCAAGGAAGATTTCGACATGGAAGAGGCGGAAGCTACCGCAGAGCCCAATACGGATGGAAAGAAGACTTTTCCGACTACGAAAGACGCATATTGTAGAGGTCCCAACATTTAATAAGGTAGAGATCCCTATGTTTACAATGCTAGTCCCTGTATCAATAGCTAGAATCCACAGTTAAGATGCAATATCAAGAAACAACGGCCATAGTACAACTTTATAACCAGGAATAAAATATTTCATTACATCTTACATAGCTCATTTTTCTATCTCATTACAATGCAGCAGAAATAACTATAGCATGGAGTCCTTCATCTTCAAAGTGCCACAGGCAATCATGTTGGTTGTAGACTTGTAATCCTAATCAACACACTTCACTAACATCAAACAAACCTGCAACATAATAAGTTACAGCCACAAGGGTCAATACATTTGAATTGTATTGGCAAGTGATACTATGGTAGAATGGTAGTATCTATCATCTATATGCATTTGGCTAAGTGGAGTTTAGGCTTGCTTTGCTCAAAATAGATTTTCCTTATCCTTTGAAAACACTAAGTTTTTGTTTGTCAAAATCACCCAAGGCATCTACCAATAGACATTGGTGATCTTTTACCCTTGTTCAACCACAAGTTTTTAACTTAGAAATTGGTATGAGGAGATTCTTGATAGCTTCCATGTCTTTATGCTCAAATTCTCCATTGTCGGGGACACGGCTAAGTACATAGATTTTTCCTTCTGCGGAAGTGGTGCACTTTCCCCACAAGACTTGATTTTCACCAAGACAGGACCTTTCATAAGCCTTCCCTTAGACCAAATGGACGCGTTCCAAACCTATCACCCACTACCACCAACTGTCCAAATGGCTAAGTTATTGCAACCTATATGATCCAGGCAGAGCCCATAATGCCATGTGGTTGCACTAGAAGCTTCTTAACATATGGCATCTCAAATCTCTTTGTTCATGGGTGGAATTCCACAAGTGAGATACACAGGGTAAACCATTGAAAAATGGGCCCTGGTAACCACTCAACAAAAATCCATCCATGCAAGTCCCTTTCTACCCAGGTGATTCATTCACATAGTTGTTTTATTAAACGAAACACAAGTCCTTGACTTACAAATATTTCATAGCATGAATATACTCCACCCTTGTTTTCTACTAGCTAAGCTAAGCATGATAGTAGTAGGAATCTTAACTTAGGGAAAATTCTAGTGAGGTTTCATCTACTAGAATCTCCCATGGCATAGCATTCTATAAAATTACATGCAAGTCCTACTTAGAAATATCACTAATGCATAGTGAAAATAATAAAACAAAAGTATGAAGCACCACTTGCCTTTTTGGTAGATAATATAAGTTCACTTCTTGATCTTGCAATAGTCACACTCTTCAAATATCACTACAATTCAATCAAGTAACAAATTCAATCTACCATTCAAGAAATTCATCACATAAAATAATAACAACATAGCAATGCATGCAAGCATGCCAAAGATTGTTTTATTTGGAAAAGTGGTTCCTAATAGGTTATAACCATTTTAAAACATTCATTGGTCTTTTATAAAAGTGGCAAAACCATTTGATATTAGGTTAGTGAAAATGGCCACTTTAAATCCGTTTGGTTTTGCTAGAATTGATTTAAATCAAAGTAATAATTTATAGTGTTTGAAAAATATATTTTTAAACACAAATGTTAGTGTTTTATGGTCAAGTGTTTATTATCCAAACCATTTGCCAAAGGTTTCATCTAAAAATCCATTTTAAATCAAGGCAACATTTGATTTTTGGTGGAAATGCCTTTTAAACAAAGCAATAATTTTATAGAGTTAATCAAATACATTTTTAAATCCAAAACATGGTGTTTAGGGTCAGAGAGTTTAATTCAAACCATTTCCAAAAGGTTTTACTCAAAAAGCATTTTTAAACCATAATCAATATTTTTATTTAGCTAGAAATGCTTTTATTCAAACATTTATTCCTTAGCCTCACAAAATATATTTTTAAATCCAAAAGTTGGTTTCTATGGTCAGTAGGTTCAAAAAAATCCATTTACAAAATATTTTACCCTAAAAACAATTTTAGAATAAATTTTATACACAAAATATGACTAGACAAGTTTTTGTAAAAACAACTAATTTTCCAGAAGCAATTCATTAAACAAAGTGCATGGTTCGCAAGTACTCTTTTTGCTGATTCCATTGATATAAAATTTGTAAAATTTGGACGTGTAGATTTAAAGTTATGATTTTTGCCAAATCCAACATCTAATATAATAGTTTCTTGTTTTAAATCAAAACACTGGCCACGTGGAATGATTTTATTGGCTCATACCGGCTCGCGTGGATCAGCTAATGTGGAGTGTCAGATCTAATGTTAATTGTGCGGCACAGATCAACGCATACCCCTTCGGGTTAAGTTCTATCGTGTGCATAGGATCTAGATCTAACGGTTTGAATCGCATTGACCAAATTCGGGCGGCGCTTGTCGGTGGCTGGCGGCGGCACGGTCAGACGAGGACGGTGCCGGCGGTACAGGAAGCGCGGGAGAGGGAGGAATAGATCACCGAGGTCGCCGTGGCATGGAGATGCTCGAGGTGATCGTCGAAGGTAAGGGGGTGCACGGGGTCGTCAGGGATAGCTCGCCAGAGCTGTCCCTCTCCTCGGGCACGCTCTGTCGTCGACGAAGACGAGGCTACAAGGATCGGGAAGGCAAGTGGAGTGTACCATTAGGTTCGTACGCGAGTCGCATACATGTGAGCATCAAAGAGAGGGAAAGGGGAGGTCTGTGCTCACCAGTAGTGCTCGCCAGAATCAAAGCAGACGGCGGCGTGCACTGTCGATGTAGTTGCCGAGAATCTGGAGCGCACGCGGGTGAGTGGAAGCTACAGGCAGATGCGCAGGGATGTGGGGAGTAGGTTCGTGGAGTCTGGGAGGCAAGGGGAGGCATGTACTGGCCGGAATTGTTTGCGAAGCTCGTCGGAGCAGTGTAGGTCTTTGAGCAAAATCAGGGCGGCCTGGAGGCAGAGGGTGGGTGGCGTCTGGGGGAATGGAGAAGGGAGACAGAAATTTAGTAGGGAGTGATCACGGTGGGTAACGACCTCATCATTAAGGCGAATTAAGCTCGCCAAAATCAAGCAGAAACGGGGGAGAGAGAGACGAATAACTGGTCGCGTGGGTAAAAACTAAGACTGCCATGTGGGGTCATTCTGTCAGCGAGAGATAGATGTTTCAGGTGGGGTCCAACCGTCATTGACTGCGCGTGTTCATGCTGCGGTGTGAACCATTTTTCCTGCCGGGAAGAGGAGAAGGGCTAGTTGGGCCTGGTGGGTTTTGCTGGGCTGGGCTGGCTTCTTTCTCTCTTTTTATACTGTTTCTTTTTCCTTTTTCCATTTCTGAATTCTGTTTTGATTTATTCAAACGATTTCAAGTATTTGTTTGAATTCAAATGTTTCCCAACTTTTAGTAGGGATATCATTCTGTTTAATAATATTTTCTAACGTCCTTTTTAGAATATTTATTTGTATTTTCTTGGGTTTTATTATTTATTTGAATAGACAATTATCTTTATTCAAACAAGATTTAATTATATTTTCAAATTCTTTATTTGAATTCTAATTTTTACCAAACCTTTTTTAGTAGGTTTTATTTATTTATTAGGGTGTCAAATAATTCACTTTGAATTATTTGAAATATTTTTAATATGATTTATTAATCATTTAAATTGAGCATTTGTCTTTATTCAAATAAAATCCAATATGGTTTTTTTAAATTCATATGAATTTTATTTAAATGATTATTTTTAGTTCATTAAAGTTAATTTAAATAAATTTTATTCCACTTGGGCAAATTCCATTTATTATTTTCCCATGATTTAATTAATCATTTCTATTAAGGATTTTCTCTTTATTAAATATAATAGAATAGGGTTAAGGCCCTATTCTTTTATTTGAATATTATTTATCCCTTTATTTTAATTGGAATATTTTTGTTTCATTTGCTTATGGATTTGGCCAAGTTTTAATTTGGCTTTTTTAAATATCCTATATTTCTTTCTTTCTTTCTTTCTTTCTTTGTCTTATAAAATCCATATCTTTTTATTTATAGATTCAAAATTGGTGATTCCAATTTGTATAATTTTATTTAATTTTTGTTTATCCTTTTGAATATCTTTAGGACTATTTTTCTCACCATTTGGTATGGATTTTAGATAGGAGCTATATTATCTTTGAAAATTAATTCATTTTTAACTTATTAAATTCATAAGTTTTTATCTATGGTTCCAAATTGAATGAAATCAATTTCTAGGATCTTATAATATTTTTGTTTGTCATTTTGATCACTTATAAATGTTTGTTGAAAAATTTTATATGGAACAAAAGAGATCTTGGAATGATTTTCTTTCATTAAGGTTTTGGGTTTTGGTTTATTTTTCCCAAGTTTCAATTTCAAGTTACATTCATTGATGAATGCATTTATCTTAATTTGAATTTTTGTTGGGTTCCATTTTATTCAAAGTTTGTTCAAGTAGGGTTTTGATGTTTCCATTTGGAATCAAAAAGTTTCTTTTCACCCTAAATTTCAACAATTATTTATTTTGTTTATTTATTTTTCACATTACAAAATTTCGAAAATTTTGGGATGTGACAAGCTACCACCCTTAAAAGAAATCTCGTCCCGAGGCTAAAGGATACAAGTTGTCTTCAAAGCAACTAGGGTACTACCACCCTTAAAAATGTTTTCCACTAGATTACATCTTGGCTTACTTGGGATCTAGGTGTATCTTCTCTGGACACTTGTTTGCATAATGACCTAGCTCTTTGCATTTGTGGCACATCACTTGGCTATTATCCTTCTTCTTCTTTGGTATCATTGCCTCTTGTTTATTTCCTTGGTTCTTCTTCTTTTCTGGGCAATCACTGGCATAGTGTCCCATCTCTTTGCAATTGTAACATTGCAACTGGCTTATGTCCTTCTTCTTCTTCTTGGTTCTCTCCAAAGCTAGGAGTTCTTATAGTTCATGCTCTTCATATCTCACCTCAAAGTTGGGAAATCTTTCTCTCTTCTTGGTGCAGTTACTAGAGATATGACCTTCTTATTCACAAGAGTAGCAACACTTTGTGGTCATTTTGGATTTGGCCTTATGAGGCATGGTTCTGACTTTGCCTTCATCCATCTTGGTAGAATTTTTTCCCTTATGGAGGTTTCCAAACATTTGATGCATTCCATCTTGCTTCATTTGTTGAACTATAGGATAGATGGGGCATTAGATAGGGACATGATTATTTCCTTCACATAGGAAACAAGTAACTTGAGATGTGGGGCATTATTTAGTTGGATGTTTCTCTTCACAATTAGGGCATTAATCTTCATGCTCTTTGGAAGTGTGATCCATGTCTCCACAAATATTGCAAGCTTGAGTTCCCTCTATAATATCATCCTTGACATCATTGTTGTCACAATCTCCTTGAGAAAGGTTGTCTTTCATGTTGATCATTAGAGTGGTCATCCCTTGCAACAATTGGGATTGGGTTTCCAAAAACTTTTGCATGGTTGGGTCTAACTCATTGTTGTTTGCTAAAAACTGAGTTGTCATCTAATTCAACTGAGTTTGGTTTGCTAGTAGTTGTTCTCTCATGTGAATCTCTTGGTTGTTGTTGTCACCATTCTTGATGTTGGAGTTTCTTGGAGTAGTCATCTGTTTGGGTTGGATTGGGATTAGAATAGGCAAAGATTTCGAAGGAAATAATTCTAATCACACACATCACAATTCACACAAGCAATGTGCAAGCAATCACAAACAAACATTCCAATCAAACAACAAAGTTCAAGCACATTTTTAGGCAACAAAATATTTTTTCTACACCACATAAGTTGGTGTGTTTGATCTAAAATTAGTATGGTGGTCCAACTATATGGTTTTCTTGAGATCATTCCATTCTTCTTGGTTGTTTCTTCATGAACAAGATCATTGTATCCTTGGAAAAATTCTTGCACCTTGGTCACAAACTTCAAAGGTGATGATGGTTCCTTCTAAGTTGTGTTTCTTTAGTCCTCAAGTCTTGAGTAATATTTCTTGTCTCACTTGTAGGCCTTAGTAATATCTAGGTTGAAGTCCTTGGTGATGTTGAAGCTGAAATCATTTGAGTTGGTGAAGTGCTTGCTCATGTTGAAGTCTTTGCTCATGGTGAAGTCTTTGCTCATGTTGAGGTTTTGTCCATCAAGTTTGAAAAGGAAGAGATGTAGAATCAAAACCAAGAGGTTGAGGAAAAAGTATACAAGATTGTTTGTAAATAAGTTTGAACAAAATACAACTCCTATTTTTCTAAGGGTTTTTTGTACAATCCTAGGGTTACAAATCCTATAGGCAACACAATGCTCTAATACCATCTATAGAGGTCCCAACCTTTAATAAGGTAGATATCCCTATGTTTACAATGCTAGTCCCTAGATCAATAGCTAGCATCCACAGTTAAGATGTAATATCAAGAAACAAAGGACATAGTACAACTTTATAACCAGGAATAAAATATTTCATTACATCTTACATAGCTCATTTCGCTATCTCATTACAATGCAGCAGAAATAACTATAGCATGCAGTCCTTCATATTCAAAGTGCCACTGGCAATCATGTTGGTTGTAGACTTGTAATCATAATCAACACACTTCACTAACATCAAACAAACCTGCAACATAATAAGTTACAGCCACAAGGGTCAATACATTTGAATTGTATTGGCAAGTGATACTATGGTAGAATAGTAGTATCTATCATCTATATGCATTTGGCTAAGTGGAGTTTAGGCTTGCTTTGCTCAAAATAGAGTTTCCTTATCCTTTGAAAACACTAAGTTTTTGTTTGTAAAAATCACCCAAGGAATCTACCAATAGACATTGGTGATCCTTTACCCTTGTTCAACCACAAGTTTTTAACTTAGAAATTGGGATGCGGAGATTCTTGATAGCTTCCATGTCTTGATGCTCAAATTGTCCATTGTCGGGGACACGGATAAGTACTTAGATTTTTCCTTCTGTAGAAGTAGTGCACTTTCCCCACAAGAATTGATTTTCATCAAGACAGGAACTTTCAGAAGCCTTCCCTTAGACCAAATGGACGCGTTCCAAACCTATCACCCACTACCATCAACTGTCCAAATGGCTAAGTTATTGCAACCTATATGATCCGGGCAGAGCCCATAATGCCATGTGGTTGCACTAGAAGCTTCTTAACATATGGCATCTCAAATCTCTTTGTTCCTGGGTGGCATTCCACAAGTGAGATACACAGGGTAAACCATTGAAAAATGGTCGCTGGTAACCATCAACAAAAATCCATCCATGCAAGTCCCTTTCCACCCAGGTGATTCATTCACATTCTTGTTTCATTAAACGAAACACAAGTCCTTGACTTAGAAATATTTCATAGAATGAATATACTCCATCCTTGTTTTCTACTAGCTAAGCTAAGCATGATAGTAGTAGGAATCTTAACTTAGGGAAAATTCTACTGAGGTTTCATCTACTAGGATTTCCCATGGCATAGCATTCTTAGTAAAATTCCATGCAAGTCCTACTTAGAAATATCACTAATGCATAGTGAAAATAATAGGACAAAAGTATGAAGCACCACTAGCCTTTTTGGTAGATAATATAAGTTCACTTCATGATATTGCAATAGTCATACTCTTCAAATTTCACTACAATTCAATCAAGGCACAAATTCAATCTACCATTCAAGAAATTCATCACATAAAATAATAACAACATTAGCAATGCATGCAAGCATGCCAAAGATTTTTTTATCTGGAAAAGTGGTTCCTAATAGGTTATAACCATTTTAAAACATTCATTGGTATTTTATAGAAGTCGTAAAACCATTTGATATTAGGTTAGTGAAAATGGCCACTTTAAATCCCTTTTGTTTTGCTAGAATTGATTTAAATCAAAGTAATAATTTCTAGTGTTTGACAAATATATTTTTAAACACAAATGTTAGTGTTTTATGGTCAAGTGTTCATTATCCAAACCATTTTCCAAAGGTTTCATCTAAAAATCCATTTTTAAATCAAAGCAACATTTGATTTTTGTTGGAAATTTCTTTTAAACAAAGCAATAATTTTCTAGAGTTAATCAAATACATTTTTAAATCCAAAACATGGTGTTTAGGGTCAGAGAGTTTAATTCAAACCATTTCCAAAAGGTTTTACTCAAAAAGCATTTTTAAACCATAATCAATTTTTTTATTTAGCTAGAAATGTTTTTATTCAAAGATTTATTCCTTAGCCTCACAAAATTTGTTTTTAAATCCAAAAGTTTGTTTCTATGGTCAGTAGGTTCAAAACAATCCATTTACAACATATTTTACCCTAAAAACAATTTTAGAATAAATTTTATACACAAAATAAGCCTAGACAAGTTTCGGCAAAAACAACTAATTTTATAGAAGCAATTCATTAAACAAAGTGCATGGTTCGCAAGTACTCTTTTTGCTGATTCCATTGATATAAAATTTGTAAAATTTGGACGTGTAGATTTAAACTTATGATTTTTGCAAAATCTAACATCTAATAGAATAGTTTCTGGTTTTAAATCAAAACACTGGCCACGTGGAATGATTTCATTGGCTCATACCGGTTCGCGTGGATCAGCTAACATGGAGCGTCAGATCTAATGTTAATCATGTGGCACAGATCAGCGCATACCCCTTCGGGTTAAGTTCTATCGTGTGCATAGGATCTAGATCTAACGGTTTGAATCGCATTGACCAAATTCGGGCGGCGCTCGATGGTGGCTAGCGGCGGCGCGGTCAGACGAGGACGGTGCCAGCGGTACAGGAAGCGCGGGAGAGGGAGGAATATCTCACCGAGGTCACCGTGGCATGGAGATGCTCGAGGTGGTCGTCGAAGGGAAGGGGGTGCACGGGGTCGTCAGGGATTGCTCGCCGGAGCTGCTCTTCTCCTCGGGCACGCTCTATCGTCGATGGAGACGAGGCTACAAGGCTCGTGAAGGCAAGAGGAGTGTACTGTTAGGTTCGTACGCGAGTCGCAAACATGTGAGCATCAAAGAGAGGGCAAGGGGAGGTTTGTGCTCACCAGTAGTGCTCACCGGAATCGAAGCAGACGATGGCGTGCACTGTCGATGTCATTGCCAAGAATCTGGAGCACGCGCGGGTGAGTGGAAACTATGGGCAGATGCGTAGGGAGGTGGGGAGTAGGTTCGTGGAGTCTGGGAGGCAAGGGGAGGCGTGGGCTGGCCGGAATTGTTCGCGAAGCTCGTCGGAGCAGTGTAGGTCTTCGAGCAAAATCAGGGCCGCCTGGAGGCAGAGGGTGGGTTGAGTCTGGGGGAATGGAGAGGGGAGACATGCGTTTAGTTGGGCGTGATCACGGTGGGTAAAGGCCTCGGCATTAAGGCAAATTAAGCTAGCCAAAATCAAGCAGAAACGAGAGAGAGAGAGAGAGAGAGAGAGAGAGAGGAAGAACTGGTCGCGTGGGTGAAAACGATGACTGACATGTGGGGTCATTCTGTCAGCGAGATAGAGAGATGTTTCAGGTGGGGTCCAACCATCATTGACTGCACGGGTTCATGCTGCGGTGTGAACCGTTTTTCCTGCGGGGAAGAGGAGATGGGCTAGTTTAGCCTGGTTGGTTTTGCTGGGCTGGGCTGGCTTCTTTCTCTTTTTTTATATTGTTTCTTTTTATTTTTTCCATTTCTGAATTCTGTTTTGATTTATTCAAATGATTTCAAGTATTTGTTTGAATTCAAATGTTTCCCAACTTTCAGTAGGGATTTCATTCTGTTTAATAATATTTTATAAAGTCCTTTTTAGAATATTTCTTTGTATTTTCTTGGGCTTTATTATTTATTTCAATAGACAATTGTCTTTATTCAAACAAGAATAATTATATTTTCAAATTATTTATTTGAAATCTAATTTTTACCAAACCTTTTTCAGTAGGTTTTATTTATTTATTAGGGTGTCAAATAATTCAGTTTGAATTATTTGAAATATTTTTAATATGATTTATTAATCATTTAAATTGAGCATTTGTCTTTATTCAAATAAAATCCAATATGGTTTTTTTAAATTCATATGAATTTTATTTAAATGATTCTTTTTATTTCATTAAAGTTAATTTTAATAACTTTTATTCCACTTGGGAAAATTCCATTTATTATTTTCCCATGATTTAATTAATCATTTCTATTAAGGATTTTGTCTTTATTAAATATAATAGAATAGGGTTAAGGCCATATTATTTTATTTGAATATTCTTTATTACTTTATTTTAATTGGAATATTTTTGTTTCATTTGCTTATGGATTTGGCCAAATTTTAATTTGCCTTTTTAAATATCCTTTATTTATTTCTTTCTTTCTTTGTCTTATAAAATCCATATCTTTTTATTTATAGATTCAAAATTGGTGATTCCAATTTGTATAATTTTATTTAATTTTTGTTTATCCTTTTAAATCTATTTAGGATTATTTTGCTCACCATTTGGTATGGATTTTAGACAGGAGCTATATTAGCTTTGAAAATTAACTCCTTTTTAACTTATTAAATTCATAAGTTTTTATCTATGGTTCCAAATTGAATGAAATCAATTTCTTGGATCTTATAATATTTTTGTTTGTCATTTTGATCACTTATAAATGTTTGTTGACAAATTTATATGGAACAAATCCATAGTCTTAGAGAGATCTTGGAATGATTTTCTTTCATTAAGGTTTTGGGTTTTGGTTTATTTTTCCCAAGTTTGAATTTCAAGTTACATTCATTGATGAATGCAATTATATTGATTTGAATTTTTGTTGGGTTCCATTTTATTCAAAGTTTGTTCAAGTAGGGTTTTGATGTTTCCATTTGGAATCAAAAAGTTTCTTTTCACCCTAAATTTCAACAATTATTTATTTTGTTTATTTATTTTTCATATTACAAAATTTGGAAAATTTTGGGATGTGACACATATGTCTGCTTCCTTGGATCCCAACTAGCTAAGGAAAAAAAGACGGTTATTAGTGAGCTTAATGCCACGGTTCCAGTTGTCCACCAATTCCTGGACTAGTCAGAGGTGACCATCACCTTTGATCGATCAGATCACCTGAGGAAAACACATCGTCGGGGAAAGTATCCTCTGGTCGTTAATCCTCTTATTGACGGCTATGAGTTCTCAAAAACACTCATGGGCGGTGGGACAAATATCAACATTCTCTACGTGGAGACACTCCACCGCATGAAGCTACATGAGAGCCAGTTGAGTTACAGCAGTGTAACTTTCTATGGCATTGTACTAGGGAGACAAGCAAATTCTCTAGGTGAGATAACTCTGGATGTGACATTCGGAAACCAAGAAAATTACCGGACCGAGCCACTATCCTTCGAGGTGGTACCATTCAAAAGTGCTTACCATGCCATCTTCGGGCGTCTGGCTTACTGGGCGTTCATGGCCCGTCTGTGTTATATCTACAACTTGATTAAACTTCCAGCTCCAAAGGTCATAATCATCGTACGAGAGAATCCGAGGAAGGCGAGAGAGTGCGACAAAGGATCTTATACCTTCGCCGAAGCCTTGCTGCACGCCCAGGAGTACCAGGAGATCAAGAAGACCATCAATCCGTCCGAGATGCCCGCTACGAAGAACGAGGTACTGAGGCCAAGTTTGCAGTTCAAGGTATCGGAAGAGACGAAGAAGATGTGCTGAAGGAAGATGATCCCTTCAAGACGACAAACATAGGGGTAGGCTTAGGCCACGCATAGGAAAGTGCGCTCGTCGAGTTCCTCAAAGCTAATAGTGATATATTTGCATGGCAGCCACCTGACATGACCAGAGTACCTAGGGACCTTGCTGAGTACTCTTTAATGTGTACATAGACGCTAAACCCGTCAAATAGTCCTTACGATGGTTTGGTGATAAAAAGCGCAAAGCAATAGCCAAGGAATTAGCCCGCTTAGAGCTAGCGGATTTCATAACAGAGGTCATCCATACAGATTGGGTGGCAAATCCTGTACTCGTCCCTAAAAATGACACCATTGATTCAAGGATGTGTGTTGATTACACCGCTTTGAACAAGGTATGCCCAAAATATCCGTTTCCTTTGCCAAGAATCGATCAAGTTATCGATTCAACGACAAGGTCGGAATTACTATGTTTTCTCGACGCATACTCCGGATATCACCAAATACTGATGAAAAGTCGGATCAAATCAAGACGTCTTTCATTACTCCTTTCAGAACCTTCTGCTACAAAACTATGCCTTTTGGCTTAAAGAACGCAGGAGCAACATATCAACATACCATGCAACATTGTCTCAACGACCAAATCGGACGCAACATCCATGTGTACGTAGACGACATAGCAGTTATGTCCAAAAATAAGGAAACCTTAATTTCCGACTTGGATGAAATGTTTGCTAGTCTACGAAAATTCAACATGATGCTAAATCCGAAGAAGTGTTTCTTTGGAGTTCCAGTCGGAAAATTGTTAGGTTTCATCATCTCTGAGCGAGGCATCGAGGTGAACCGGGACAAAATCAAGGCTATCTTAAACATTACCAGGCCGACTGGCCTGAAGGACGTACAACGCCTCACTGGTTGCATTGCAGCAATGAGTCGGTTCGTCAGCCGGCTTGGCGAAAGAGCCGCACCTTTATATAAACTCTTGAAGAAAACCGACAAATTTGTCTGGACCCCAGAAGCTGAAACTACACTGCAAAGTTTGAAAGATTTGCTTTCAAATCCACCAGTTCTCGCAGCGCCAGAACCTCAGGAACCTATGTTACTCTACATTGCAGCGACCAATAAGGTAATAAGTGTGGTAACAGTGTTGAGCGCGAGGAAGAAGGCCACGAGCATAAGGTGCAGCGGCCAACTTATTATCTAAGTGAGGTCCTGACAGAATCAAAACAACAGTATCCACATCATCAAAAGATAACTTATGGAATGTTCTTTACATCCAGAAAGCTACGCCACTATTTTCAAGAGCACAAGATCACAATAGTGAGCACGGCTCCTCTGCGAGATATAATCAACAACCGTGATGCCACAGGACGTGTCACAAAGTGGGGAATAGAGCTTGCAACTTTCGACATTGAGTACAAACCACGTACAACGATCAAGTCCCAAATTCTCGCCGACTTTGTTGTTGATTGGATAGAAACGGCAGAAAACACATGCCCTCCAGACTCGGAATTTTGGACCCTTCACTTTGATAGATCAAAATCACGAGGAGGCTCGGGGGCTGGCGTGGTGCTCAAATCACCCCAATGAGATAAGCTGTTCTATGTGTTGCAAATACACTTCACGGCAACCAATTATATTGCCGAGTACGAAGCACTGCTACATGTAATACGCATGGCCAAAAACATTGGCATATCAAGACTCATGTGTTACGGAGAGTCAAATTTAGTTGCTCAGCAAGTATCCAACATTTGTAACACAAACAAACACATGGCAGCATACAAAGCTGTTGTGGATGAATTATCCAAATCGTTCAAGGGTTCTGAGGTTCAACACATCCCTCGAGCAGAAAATGAGGAAGCAGATGCCCTATCAAGGATAGGCTCTCCGCGGAAAAAAGTACCGGATGGAGCTTTTCTAGAGAATTTAAGGGTCCCCTCCATAGTCGGAGTTGATGAGGACTATCCGACGAAATCCGACTCACCTTTAAGAGCAGTTCTAGCTGTAATTCTCAGCTGGACAAAACCCTATCTGGATTTCTTGATAGACGAAAAATTACCCGACGAAGTCTTGAGCCGACAAATTGTCCGACGAGCAAAAGCATACACTATAATAAATGTGAGCTTTATAAGAGGAGTGTTTCTGGCATGTTTCACAGTTGTATTTCTTCGGAAGAAGGAGTGAAAATCCTAAGAGAAATCCACGAAGGCGAGTGTGGTCACCATCCTGCAGCCAGATCCTTAGTGGCAAAAGCTTTTCGACACTTATTCTTTTGGCTTACAGCTAAGGCAGATGCCGATAAACTGGTCAAAACGTGCAAAGGCTGCGAAAAGTATGCTCATCGGGCACACGTTCCGGTTGAACAGCTGCGAACAATCCCAATTACATGGTCGTTCGCAGTCTGGGGGCATGATATGATAGGGCCGTGTCGTACGACAAAATGTGGATTGACTCACCTACTAGTGATGGTGGATGAATTCACAAAATGGATTGAGGCTAAACCCGTAACAAGTTGCGATGGAGCCACAGCCAGAAGATTCGTCGAGGACGTAATCATCAGATTCGGATATCCGCACAGTATAATTATTGACAACAGGAGCAATGTTTCCATGGGGGAACTTGCCGAATTCTATGAAGAACAAGGAATCTGACTTGATATTGCATCAGTCACACATCCACAAGCGAAAGGACAAGTCGAAAGAACTAATGGCCTTATTCTACAAGGAATCCGACCTCGCCTCGAGGCACCGTTTCTTCGGGACGCGGGGGCTTTGGCGAAAGAATTACCGTCTGTGATTTGGAGTTTATGAACAAATCCTAACAGATCAACCGGCTATACTCCTTTCTTCTTGGTCTATGGTGCAGAAGCAGTTCTTCCGAGTGATCTGCTCCATCAAGCTCCACGAGTCAAAGCATATATCTAAGAAGATGTAGAAGTTTCTCGGCAAGATGATCTCGATATAATCAAAGAGGTACGCGTCGTTGCTGAACATAGATCTACAGCCTAACAGCAGAAGTTACGCAAGTATCATAGTCAGAGAGTGCAAAACCGTTCTTTCATAAAAGGCGATTTAGTTCTCCAACTTGTGCAAAAGAGAAAGCACAAACTTTCCCCAATTTGGGAAGGACCTTTTATGGTTAGCAGAGTTCTGCATAATGGGTCATATTATTTAACCGACATGAGACCAGTCAAGGAAAGACCTGATACTCGGAAAAGGAAGAGAGCTGGTGGCAGCACAGACCCGTATGAAATAGACCGTCCATGGAATATTGCACAGCTATGTCCCTTCTATTCTTAGTTATATTTCCCTATAATCATATATGGACATGTTCAAAGTGAAATAAAGTGTTGGTTTCCTCATATTGTTATTTTTGAGACATTTTTGCCATCTTATTTCCAAAAGAGCATGTAATTTTTTCAAAAATCCCAAAATAATTGAAAGTACTTTATGCTCATGTTTGTTTTGGTTACGATTTTTGAACAATCTAAAAAAATGTTACCTTAGGGTATAAAGTATAATTATTATCTATACTTTGATTCTTTATCTGATTGCTTAGATGCGGGCATTTTCCAATTAATGAGTTGTTGGTACTGGAGGCCGGCTTTGTTTCCGAGTTTAAACTGGTTTAGCAATTGCGCTCCGTTGCTCGGGAAAGTTTTCGTTCTAAAGGTTGGCCGACCCATGAAAGGGACGAGGCAGAGTGCCAGATAAACCGATAAGTATGGACATAAAAAAGAGTGCTAAGATAGTAAAAGCATCAGTTTTTACAAACCAGCAGAAAAAATAAATATTGTAGCCATCATTACATTGCCATAAGTTTTAGAGAATGCATAGGAAATGTTTATGCTGCAGGAGATGGTGATGAAGCAGGTGGAGCACTAGAGTCATCAGCAGTGTCGCCCTCGATCTCAGACTCGGAGGCGTTACTGATCTCTGGCTCTTGAGGCAAAGGAGGCATGACAATGGATTCGAAGAATGGCGTCGTATAGTTGGTCATCTTCGCCACCCGACAAGCGTAACCTGCACAAGATTCTTGTATGGCCTTGATATCTTGTGGGTTACCCTCATCCTCCTCCTCAGCAATGCCCTTGGTGACGTGCCAGATTTTCATTTCGCTATGGTGGCTCATCACCATGGTTAGAGCTGTTTGCGCAGCAGTCCGAGCGTAGGAGATCTTCTAGTCCTCAATCAGCTTCGGAATATCCTTCACTTTGTCCCTCACCTCGTGCACTGACATTTTGAGGAAATCGGAAAGCTTGACGGCTTCACCAGCCTCTTCTAGAGTTTGGCGGAACTCGAACAAGACATCTCCGACAAGTTTGATGCTCTCAAGGCGAGGTTCGGAAGTAGAAGAGTCAGAAAGATTCAAGGGGGCTGGGAAAGAACCAAAAGTCAAAATTGTGACTAAAACGACAGGAGAAAAATGAATAACACAAAGAAAAGATTCGGAAATCTAACCAAGCATAGAGTGATTCCATTCAGCATGCTCCTTGCGGAGGCTGTCTAGTTCACTTGCTGAGGCCTGGGCAAGATCCTTCTGGATATCAAACTCCTTCTTGAGATCAGCAAGTTCTTTATCTCGGAGGGCTAGGAGCTTCTCCAGCCTCATGGTCTCGTGATTGCTCGATTCCAAAACTACAGCTACGGATTTCTCCGACTCTACAGTTAGGGTCTCAAGCTTTGCCTAAGTTCAGTATTCTCTGCCTCCAAGACTTTGAAGTTTTTGGCCTACTCCACCATCTTGCTGGATTGGCACAACAATTCTGCAAAGACAAGAATATCAGTTGGATAACGCAAAATCATACTATGACAAAAACATTTAACTGATAAAGAGGAAGCCAGAAAAGTTTACCTTCTGCTTCATCTTTTTCAACTTTTAACTTTGAATTTTCAAAGCACAAAGCTTTGATTTCTTTGCGCTTGTTGGAAATTTTCTTGAGCAATTCCTGGTTAGAAGATGCAATTTTCTGTAAGTTTAGAGACGGAATATGTTGGAGATATGCCCTAGAGGCAATAATAAAAGTGGTTATTATTATATCTTTGTGTTTATGATAAATGTTTACATTCATGCTATAACAGTATAAATCGGAAACATTAATACTTGTGTCATTTGTAAACTAAATTAGAGTCCCTAGTAAAGCCTCTTTGTAATACTAGCTTGTTGGTTAATAGATGATCGTGGTTTCCCGATCATGAACATTGAGATGTTGTTAACAATGAGATCATATCATTAGGAGAATGGTATGATCGACATACTCCTATAGATAAGCGTAGCATAAAGATCAAGTCATTTCAATAGTTCATTTGCTATAAGCTTTCTGATACATAGTAACCTAAATTCCTTCGACCATGAGGTCATGCTAATCACCATCACCGGAAGGATACTTTGATGAAATCAAATGCCACACCGTAACTGGGTGGCTATAAAGGTGGCATTGAGTGTTCGGAAACTATGTGTTGAGGCACATGGATCAAGAGTGGGATTTTTCGATCCATATGACGGAAAGATATACTCTGGTGATGGGGATATGCCTACCGGGGTATGCCTAGTAGGACGTTTCCTATTGGCCTAAGCCGCCAGCGAGTGGGCCTACAGGACGACGACTGGATCGAGACCTGGCGAGGACTCAGGCGACTGGAAGCTGGAGGCCCATAAGCGTAGCTAGGCCCAGTCGGACTAGGTCTAAGACCCTTTGAATACTTAACTAATTCAATTGTAATCTGTAAACCCTAGCGAGGTGAGCCTATATAAACCTCCCTAGGGTACGCATAGACGATACGTTCCATCATACACCCAAGTGACTCGCCGCCTAGTCGTCGAGCTCTCCCCTTGTACTCTCTCCATAATACAATCTAGCAGGAGTAGGTCTTTACCCTCCGGAGGGCCGAAACTGGGTAAAACCATGTGTCTCTGCCCTCATCTCGCACCGCAGATGGCTGGCCGCCCTTTCCCCATGTTCTACTACTCGCTGCCAATTGCAGCATCTGTTGTGGTCATTCCCACGACAGTGGCGCCCACCGTGGAGCCTGGCCGGTCAGGCCGGTGTTCTGCGGCGAGATCCAATCTGCCCATCAACGAGTCGATTTCCACCGGCCGCATGATCGCGATCAGCGAGATGCTCCAGATCTTGCCGAGGAGCTACGTCCCGGTGGCACAACCCGTCACGCACAGCGTGATTTTGCCAGTCGGCACGATCAGCCTCTTCGTTGGCCTCACCGACGTCATCGTTTCGGAGGACTCGGCTCGCATCCATGAGTCAACGCCACGCGACCGACTCTCTGAGAGCCAGGTCCGCACGATCCACCGCCTCGCCTCCGAGTATGACTCGGCCCACAGCAACGTGGGCGAAACCATCACGGCCGCGGACGACGCGGCCCTCAACGACGACACCGATTCGGCGACCCCGGCGTCGGCCGTCGGATCCATCGTCGCCGCATCGCCCGCGGGCTCCATCACCCAGGTCTCCAACATCAGAGACTTCGAGGACCCCTCCATCCTTGGGATCTTCGACTTCGACTACGGATCAGAGAGCTCCCCCGACCTCCACGACGGAACCGGTCGCCACGCCACGACCTACATGGCGATTGGCGCCGACCCCCCAGAAGACCCCTTCTCCATGCCGATCCCACCAAACATGACGGCAACGGAGGTCGAGGAACTCCGCCTGCGGCTGGCGGAGGCGGTCCGCAAGGAACAAGCCGAGCGTGAAAAATTTCGCCTCGAGCAGGTGACAGCGCAGGAGCTTTCGCGCTATCACCAACTCCGAATCAGGTCGCGCCTGAACCCTACCATTCAGGGGCGCGCCCTGAACTTCGACAATGAAAATGACCCGGCTCACGCGGCCGAGCGCGCGATCTACGAGAACACGCCGCCAAGAGGGAGCACCCAACCCCCACCAGGCGCAACGGCCAACGGCGCCCCACCACCACCTAACCGCGCGCCCCCCAGGGACCAACCAAGGATCGTAGTCTCCTCACGAGAGCGAGACGCGAACGGCCTCCCGCTATTCTCCACCCCAATGGACAATGTCGTCGCGAGCCGAGCAGCAGTCGACAACATCCAAGTCACCGGGGAAGGCGCCCTGCAGATGCAGTACGCCAAGGCTCTGCTAGCCCAAGCAGTCGAGCAACAAAACGCGGGCGCCGACTCACAGGGTCGGATGTACTCGCGTTCATCAGGCAGCAAGGCGGCCTCGAGCGGCCGCCCAATGGCGGCGATTACCCTCAACTTCCCACCACCCGAGCCCCTGCAGCTACAACACCGACCCGCGAACACGGCACTCTCCACCAACGACCCACGGCCTGCGAACAACTTTGTCGCCGCCAATGGGCAGCCCGTCGACGCATGCACCCACATCATCAACAACCAGAGCTGGCGCACACGCCAGCCCGATGACCTGAGGCATACCAACACCAACCGCCGTGACGGCGAACCAAGGGGATCGCTGAGCCGAGTCGGACGCAGTGCTTCAGATCAATGATCCCAGGCGAAAGATACCCGGAGAACTTCAAAGCGCCGAAGGAAATCGAGAAGTACGATTCCTCGTACGATTCATCCGTGTGGCTGGACACTTACCTCATGGCGATGGGGATTGCCGGCCACACCGATCTACTTGCTGCCCGCTACCTTCCCCTGATGATGGAAGGAGCCTGCAGGCAGTGCATTAACACCCTCCCCGCCGATAGCATCGACTCCTGGAGGAAATGCGCGACCCCTTTGTCAGGCACTTCGAGGGTTCCTACACCCACGCCACCACCATCGAGGACCTGGAGCGATGCGTCTAGGGACCCCACGAGTCGACCCGCAGTTGGGTCCAACGGTGGCAAGAACTGTGGTATAACGCAGCCGAAATCCACCCGGACACCGCGATCCACTGCTTCAAGACCTCGTGCCGCTACGAGCCCCTGGTCGCCAAGCTCAAGCGAGTGTACAGAACATTCGACAACATACCGGACCTCCTGGAGATCGCAAAGCGATACACGGAGGAGGACCCAAACCAAGAAACCGACGACGAGTCAGGAGGAAATCACCGCACGAGCGGCCACGATAACAGGAGGAGACCCGAGCTACACTACAGCAAAACTCGCCTCACCGGAAAACACCGTGGTGACGGGCGAGTCGACTTCGTCGCCAACGCCGGATACGCGCCGAGCGAACCCAAGGGCTTCCGCCGCGACGGAGGCCAGCGCCGCGATGGTGGCAACTACTAGGCAAAGCCGAGGTTCGATCCCACGGCTCTCCTCAACTAACCCTGTGTGTTTCATAGCAGGGAAGGGAAGCCCGCCAGACCGCCGACTGCCACTCTCTCAAGGAGATCGAGAAGGCACGGCGCGCGCGGGAAGACCCCGACAACAACCTGCCAAACGGCGGCAAGTTCGGCAGCGTCGCCGGCTCGCTCCACACCTTCATAGGCTTCAACATGGAGCGCGAGAAGAAGGTCATCGCCCGCGCCATCGCCGCCAATGTGGTGTCCCAGATAGACACCCCCAGTTCCTCAACTGGTCCGAGCAACCAATCACCTGGAGCCACGAGGATCACTCGCCACGGATCGAATATCCGGGCCGAGTCGCCTTAGTAGTCAAGCCCAAGGTGGGGGACTACTGGCTCCCCAAAACGCTGATGGACGGCGGCAGCTCCATCACATCATGTACCTGGACACATTCAGGCGACTGCGTCTCCCACAGTCGATGATCGAGACGACCTACACCACCTTCCACGGCATCGTCCCTAGTCGGAAGGCGTACCCGATCGACAAGGTGACGCTGCCAGTCACCTTCGGCACACCAGCAAACTTCCCACCGAGCGGATCGTCTTTGAGCTAGTGTCGTTCAACAGCCCCTACCACTGCGTCCTGGGGCGCCAGGCGTTCGCCAAATTCATGGCAGTGCCCCACTACGCGTACAACGTGATGAAGCTACCTGGGCCATGTGGCATCATCACTGTCCATGGCGACCCCGACATGGCCGCAGAATGCGAGGCCAAAGGCGCCGAACTCGCTGATGCCGTCATCGTGGCGAACGCCAACCACGTCGAGGAGCTCGCCAAGTACGCGAGTGGGGTCAACAACGATGACCCCACCATACTCAAGAATCCCAATTTGGAGGGTGGCAACTCCACCGCCTTCGAGGAACGACACACACTCACACCGTCGAGCTGGTCCCAGGCGACTCTAGCCAGACGGTGATGATCGGGATGGGCATGATCTCAGCATAGGAGGCGCGCTCATCAAGTTCCTCCGTGAGAATCGGGACATCTTCGCATGGAAGCCATTCGACATGCCTGGTGTCCCGAGGGAACTCGCTGAGCACAAACTCAATGCCGACCCCAAAGTGCGACCTATCAAGCACTCGTTGCGGCCCTTCAATGAAGAGCGTCGCCGAGCCATCGCCGAGGAGGTGCAGCATCTACTCGCTGCAGGCTTCATTCGGCCAATCAAATACTCCAAGTGGCTCGCCAACCCAGTCCTGGTCGAGAAGAAAAACGGGACTGGAGAATGTGTATCAATTACACAAACTTAAACAGCGCCTGCCCGAAGGAGCAATTCGTCCTCCCGCGGATCGACCAAATCATCGATTCAACCGCGAAGGTTTCCTCGATGCCTAATCTGGAAACAACCAGATCAAAATGGCAGTCGAGGACGAAGCGAAGACGGCGTTCATCACGCCATTTGGAGCCTTCTGCTACACTGCCATGACCTTCGGCCTCAAAAACGTCGAGGCGACCTACCAGAGGTGCATGCAAGAGTGCCTTGCGAGCCAAATTGGCCGCAATATCCACGTCTACATCAACGACGTGGTGGTGAAATCCACTTGCCAGGGCGATCTACTCGCCGACCTGGCGGAAACCTTCGCCAACCTGCGAACGTACAAGATAAAGCTAAACCCAGGAAAGTGCACCTTCGGTGTACCCACTGGACAGCTACTGGGATACGTCGTCTGCAAGCACGGGATCGAGGCGAACCCCGCCAAGATCAACACGATCGCCCGACTCGGCAGACCCGAGTGCCTGCGCGACATCCAGAAGCTGGCCGGATGAGTCGCGGCTCTCAGTCGCTTCATCCCCCGGCTAGGCGAGAAGGCGATGCCTTTCTATCACCTAATGCGCAAGAACCCCACCTTCCAGTGGGACAAGGAGGCAGACGACACGCTCCACGCTCTTAAGGAGGTGCTACTCGCAGCACCGCTACTCGCCGCCCCCGTCGACAAGGAGCCCATGCTGGTCTACTTCGTGGCTTCCGAGCGCGTTGTCAGCGCCGTCATGGTCATCGAACGGCCAGAGGAAGGGAAGGAACGCCCGATGCAGCGACCCATATACTACATCAGCGAAGTCCTTACCGAGTTGTGCCAGCGCTACCCGCAGTACCAGAAATTGGTATACACGGTCTTCAGAGCACAGCGGCGACTTCCACAATAATTACAGGAGCACCCAATAACGGTCGTCTCCTCAGCACCATTGCAGGACATCATCCGCAACCGCGAGGCGACCAGGCGAGTCGCCAAGTGGGCCGTCAAGATCAGCGTCCACAATATCAAGTACGAGCCACGCAAGGCGATCAAGTCGCAGGCCCTCGCAGATTTCCTCGCTGACTGGGAGGAGGCCCAGTAGCCAGAGAAGCTGCCATACCTCCATTACTGGAGCCTACACTTCGAAGGCTCCAAGAACACAGACTGTGCAGGAGAGGGGATGGTGCTAACATCTTCGAAGGGCGACAAGCTCCGCTACATCCTCTACCTCGACTTCACCCCCTGCACCAACAACATGGCCGAATACGAGGCGCTACTCCATGGCATGCGAGCAGCCAAGGAGATGAACATCAATCGCCTGCGCTACTATAGACTCTGACCTCGTCGTCGGGAAAGTCGCCGGCACCTGCGACGCCGTCTCCCCCACCATGGCGGAATACCGCCAAGCAGTGGACCAGGTGGGAGGACTCTTCGCAGGCTACTCCGTCGAGTGGATCGGCATGCGAAAGAATGAGGAGGCCGACGCACTCTCTCGCATTGGCTCGGCTCGACTCGCACCACCTGTCGGCGTCTTCATCGACACTATCACCAAGCCCTCCGTCTCTCCCCCAAGGGAGATCGACATCGGAATCCCGCTGCAACCAAAAGCAGCCCTGGTCGCACTAATCGCTGAGCCAAGCGACTAGACCACGCCATACGTCGCTTACCTGGAGGGAGGCACCCTACCCGCAGACGAAATGGAGGCCCGGATGATAGCACGCCGCTGCAAATCCTTCGTCATCATCAACGGCGAGCTCCACAAGCGCAGCATGACCGGCGTGTTCCAACGCTGCATCCAACCCGCTGAAGGACGCAAAATCCTCCAACACATCCACTCCGGCGACTGCGGCCACCATGCCGGCTCCCGCTCTCTAGTCACAAAGGCCATGCGACACGGCTTCTACTGGCTCACCGCACACACAGACGCTATCGACATTGTCCAGCGGTGCGACGGATGCCATAAATACGCCAACCAGACTCACGTACCGAGCTCGGCGCTCAAGACAATCCCCATCACCTGGCCGTTCACCGTGTGGGGCATGGACATGGTAGGCCCCTTCAAGAAGGCCCCCTCTGGCTTCACCCACCTCCTAGTCGCAGTCGACAAATTCACAAAATGGGTGGAGGCCAAGCCAGTTCGCAAGTGCGACGGGAAGACCGCTACAAAGTTCCTGCGCGAGCTCATCTATCGCTACGGGTTCCCAAATAGCATCATCACGGACAATGGCACCAACTTCGCCAAGGGAGCCATGGCCGAGTTTTGCGAGGAGCACAACATCCGACTCGACCTCGCCTCAGTCGCTCACCCAGAGTCCAATGGCCAGGCGGAAGGCACCAACCAGAGCATCCTCCATGGCCTGAAGACACGACTACAGGTCCCACTCGAGCATACCGCCGGGTGCTGGGCCGAAGAACTCCCCTCTGTCATCTGGGGCATCCGCACCTCCGTCAATAGGTCGACAGGGTTCACCCCCTTCTTCATGGTGTATGGGGCCAAGGCAGTCATGCCAACCGACCTCGAGCATGATTCACCTAGGGTCGTCAACTACACGGAGGCCGACAACAAGCTCGCACGCCAAGACGGAGTCGACCAGTTCGACGAAGCACGCGACCTAGCTCGCTCCCGCACCACCATCTACCAGCAAGGGCTCCGCCGCTACCACAGTCGATGAGTACGGACTCGCACTTTCCAGGAAGGCGACCTGGTACTGCGCCTAATCCAGGACAAGAAAGGCATGCACAAGCTCTCAACCCCTTGGGAGGGACCATTCGCCATCGAGCTAGTCCTGGGCAATGACGCCTACTACCTCACCGACGTTCGAGGCGACGGAAAACTCGACGTCAAGCGGCCATGGAATGTAAACCTCTTACGGAAGTTCTACTCTTAGAACTCCTTACATGTACCCCTACCCCCTATGAAATAAAACGGATTGGTTACCGCAAATTGCGTCTACTCTCCGTTCCTTGTGCCACTCGCACTCGTAATAACAGCGTTACGCTATTCGCAGAAGTCAACCTTTGGTAAAGCGACCGACACGGCCAAGTACTGCGGTACGAGGGCACTGGAAAAACTCAGGCCTCGTACTGTCCACGAAAAAAGCAAACTCGGAGCCCCATTAGAGTCGCCTAGCTCGACTGCTCCCCGATCCAATACGACTGCACTCGCTTCCCACAGCGACCAAGTCCTCCGCATCCTTGGCGCAACGACTTGAACGTCAAAGTACCACGCTCGGGGACTGACACCAGAACAAAGACGAGCGGCTAGGGAAAAACGCCAAGTATGAGAGCGCGCCTAGGACTCGCCATGCGACTGATCTTATGGATCAGGCAGGAGTGACGCGCCTAACATAAGGCGCTTAGTCCTCACCTACCTTGGGCTTGCGACTAGAACAACAAAGTACCACGCTCGGGGACTCGGCGACCCGACCCCGTTCGCGCCCGGGAAAACGGCCAAGTAAAGAGCACCCCTGGGAGTCGCCATGCGACTGGCTTTCCGAGCCATGGCGAGTTGACCCTAACTCATTAACAGTTCACACAACATATAAAAACGAGGTAAACCCCATAAAAAGGGCGGACGCGCTCGGGGACTCGCACAACCAACATTCAAATCACAAAACGAATGACAAAATAACACGAGCATTCCTTCATAGCAGCAAATTTTTTTCGCATACAAGGAGAGTTACATGGTTATCCTATGCTAATGTCGAATGGCAAAACATTCTATTCCGCATGCTTTGATGAAGACGCGCCACTGTCCCTACGGCTGTGGATAGAAGGCACATAAGGGTTCGACGGGTACGTCGTCATCTCGCCCGCCATCGCCGCACGGAATGGTTTCTCCACCTTGAAGTCACGGTGCTTTGGCTCAGGGTCATGAGGGGAAACGATCGTTTCCTGGTAGGGAATGAGGTCACCCATCGCCCAAACGCGGTCAGAGTACACCGCGGCTCGATCCGTCAGCTTCAACACCTCAGCAATCTCCACTGAGCCCGTCGACGAGGGGTAACCGCTCGTGACGTCGTCGAGGTCAAAATCGTCCGGGAAGTGTGCGAGCCCAAGGCCGAGCGCCGTCGCCGCTCCACGACGGAAGGCCGGCCGCGTCATGAATTCCACGACCGACGGGGCCTTCTCCAGGTAGCACCATACCTCGACGAGGTCGCTGGGAATCACCTCTATGGGTGAGATCTCCTGAAGGTATGGCCGGAGGCAAGTCGCCGACAGCGCGGCTGAGTCAACCAGGGTGGTCACACACTGTCGCGCGTCATACGATTGTGCATCTTCCGCATTATCAGTGATCCGACCTACAGCACACAAATAAATAGTAAGCAAAGCACCAAAACCACAACGCGGTACATGAAATCGGAAGTCGGTTGAAGGAAAGCTTACCAATCAGCGGACGGCAGAGGTCCGTGATGAAACTTTGAAGAGAAGAGAAATCATTTTGCGACCTGGCAACGAGCGCATCATACACCTTCCATTCTTCAACGGTAGAAGCGACAACGGCCTTAGCTCGTCCTTCCGCCGAACTCGCTTCCGCATTCGCCTCCTTGAGCACATGCTCCAGATCAGCGATTCGCTTCTCCGCCACGCTCAAAGCGGACTGAGCAACCGTCAAATCACCTACCGGGACAAGGCCTTGGCAAGCTTCCTTAACCTCAGCCGCACTACTCTCTGTTTCAAAAACAAAATGGTCAACACCGCAAAAAATCAGCGACAAGCGCCAAACAAGGTAAATACTCACCCGCAGTCGCTCGAAGCTCCTCGTTCGTCTCCTGGACGGAGATAAGTTCCTTCTCAACGCGGCACTTCGCAGCAAGCCGCTCGGCCGATTCGCGTTGCAGGCCCTGTGCAACAATCACAGCGTCAGCAACCAAAACTTCCTAAGTGCCCAGCCGCTGAAATTCAGCGACTAGGCACTCGGGGACTGGATGACAAACTTCCTAAGTGCCCAGCCGCTGAAATTCAGCGTCTAGGCACTCGGGGACTGGATGAAAAATTTTCTAAGTACCAAGCCGCTGAAATTCAGCGACTGGGCACTCGGGGACTAGACAACGCAAAAAATAAAGAATCCGACCACTGAAATTCAGTGGCCAGATACTCGGGGACTGGACATACCTGGATGGCGGCACCTAGCATGCCGTGAAGGTCCATCGCGTCCACCGACGCAAGCACAAGCGGAGTATGGCTACGAAGCTGCTCAACCTCCATACCGGAGGCACCAGGGAGCCGGCTCGATGGCACCGAGGCACTCGTCGCGGCGGCCTTCTCCGTAAAGAGAGGGAACGTTGCCACCGTGGCCCCCGTGGCACTCGAGGGCAGCTCGGTCGCCTCGGTCGAACCTATGGGCACCGTATGCTGCGACCCCGCGTCCTCCTTGGACTTCAGAGCTACATCCGCTGCAGTTGGAGGTTCGCTCGGGGCAGTCGCGGGCTCGTCAGAAACCGTGACGACGTCATCTCCCTTTGTTTTTTAGCGCCTTCAGCGGGAGCAGCGACTTCGTCGCCCTTCCTCTTCTTTGAGGCGTCAGCTGGCGCCTCCGTGGTGACTGGTGGAACCTTGGCCACTGAAGGGTGACCTATCTTCTTAATCCCAGTCCTGCGAAACAACTCTATCAACAAAACTCTACGATCAAACCACAAAGTAAGACGTATAAAAGTCAAGGAACACTCACTTGGCGACCGGAAGAAATCGCAAGCCTGTGCGGATGCTGGCCGGCTTCTCCAGTTCTGGCCCCAGTTTCTGACTGAGGCCTGTCTCGAACACGTTGTGTGCCCAAGACACTGATGGCTTCTTTGAAGACGAAGCCGCGGCGGGAGCCTCCGTGGCAATTGTTGCGGGAGCCCCCCTCGGCGGCGAGGCCCCTGTGGCTGGAGCGGCCGCCAAATCGGCAACTGGGGCGAACGACGGTGGCAACGACGCCAACGGCGCCTCGTCCGTGTGCGCTGCTGTCTCCTCGATAAGCTGGTAGCGTCTGAGCTACTCGCGGACCGAGGCGGAGACGCCGGCTTGGTCAGCTTCACCTTCTTCTTTGGCGGCGCCTTCTTCTTCTTCGATCGTGTAGCCTCACGGTGTGAGGTATGCTCAGGGAGCTCGTCGTCGTCGTCATGGGCCTCGAGGCTCTTGCTGGCCTCGAGTTCACACTAGTTCTGCCCACGAGTCTTGCGGACCGGGGGGAATCAAACTCCACGGGGTCGTCGTCATCATTGTCGCCATCACCACCCCCGTCACTTTCGACATCTCCCTTGTCGGGCAATGACTCGCTCCCGTCCTAGGCGGACGAGCTCGAGTTCTCATCGTCTGCGGGCGGAAGCCACCCTTCCACCACCTGAAAGAACTGCACCAGTCAAACGACAGTAGCACAACCGCGAATGCACGAACTACGACTGCGAGTGCAAAGGGAATAATGGCTTACCATTGGAGCTGGGCAGCTTGCGGTGTAAGGTGCGACCCCGGCCTTCGCGTCAAGATACACCGCCTGGGTGATCTTTTTCAGGGCATGGGTGTAGTCGTTGAGTCTCCACTCAACGAGGCAGGACTTCATCGGGTCGTCCTTCCCCGAATACTCGTACATGTAGTGGGGCACGGCTGGCCAGGGGAACGAGCCTTCGCCCGAGCCAGCAGTTGTAGAGGTTGATGGTTTGAAGGCATTTCTTCTTCAAATTGCGGATGGTTTGCAACATCTCGTCGACGACCATCCGCTGCTCCAGCGGGAGTTTGGTAACTTGGAGCCGGCGCGGCTCAGGCCGGTTGGCGGAGTACCTTGGAAGCGCCACTTCATCGCTTGGAGTCGACTCGGTAACTGTGGCATCCCGCAAAACCACTACTAGAAAATCGCGTTGTTTTTTGTGCATTGCATCATCATGACCGCATGCTCATGTCATCATGCCACATTGCATTTGAGCATCGTCATCATCTTGCATTTGCTTGCATAAAATTATTTTTGAAAAAGCCTGGTTTTGTTTTCTAAACGCCCCGTCTTTTATTCAAACGCCAAACCCGGGTCTCCGGATTATTTTGTTTTGGCTGCTATCGGTTTGCAAACGACCCGTTTAAAACAAATAAAATGTTTAATTATTTTTAGTGGGGGCAGTCGAACGGGCCGACCCGACCCGAACGACCACCCCCGGAACCAAAAAAGGTCCACCTAACCAGCCCCCTCTAAATCCTAAAGCTACCAACCTAATCTACCCACACCCCCTCCACATCACTCCCTCCAATCGGCTCTCGCCACCTCACCTCTCCTCTCTCCCCCACCCAATCCCGCGCTGCCACATCACCCCCCAACCCTCCCTCTCTCTCTCACCCTCCCCACCCACACAACACTCACCCCACAGCCCCACCCACACACGCAACGCACGCACACACGCCTCAACGCACGCCTGTCCCCGGCCCACCCCACACAGCCCTCTGGCCCCACCACACTCCTCTCTCTCCCCACGTTCCTCTCGGCCGCACCCCCTCCGCTCTCCTCGCTCAACCGCGCCTCCTCCTCGTCTGCGTCCTCTCCGGCGCCCGCCTCCAGCCGACGACCCCCTCTGTCTCCCGTTCGCCACCTTCCGCCGCCCCTTCCTTCCCCGGCCACCACCTCCGACCGTCTCCGCCTCCGCGACCCACGCTCCCCTCCCGCTCGCCGCTCCCTCCTTTTCTCCCCGCGGCCGCCGTCGCGCCCTCCTCTCCGGCGCTGGCCCGCGCTCGCTCCATCGTCTCTCCCTCCTCTCCCCGGCGCTTCCCCCGCCTCCTCTCCGTCGCCGCGGTCGCCCCGCCCCGCCTCCCTCCGCTCGCGCGCCGGCCGCCTCCGCCCCGAGCCGCCGCTCCCTCTCGCCTCCGGCCCGCGCGCTCCGCCGGAGCCGCCGCTGGCCGCCGTCGCCATCCTCCCTCCGGCGAGCTTCCTCCTCCCCAGCGCCTCCGCCGCCCTCCTCGGGTCCGTCCCCGCAACCCCTGAGCCAGCCCGTCGCCGGGTCCCCTGGCCTCGGCTCTGCCGCCCGCCGGCCTCTGCCTCCGGCGAGCCCCTGCTCCAAGCCGGCCCCGCAGCACCGACCCGTCTCCAGCAGCGGTCCCTGCCTCGATCTCTCGGACGCGGCCCTCCCAGCACCGCGTCAACCTCGGTTCCTTCTGCGTGCCCTCGGCCCGTGCTTCTGCTGCTATACGTTTAAGTGCAGATAAGTTGGATGTGTCTCTGCTGTCGATGTAAGCTTGGTTGAGTTCTCTGTCAATCTTCGACATGGATATGCCGAGGTTGCTATGGTACTGAAAAAGATCGATCCGGGTATTGGTGCGGCCAGAAGCAGTAAAACGACACCCCGGTGCCGGTTTCAAGTCCACACCGACAAGGGATTTTGGAACTGCCAAGATCTTCCGAAGAACATGCCATCCGACAAGTTCGTCATCGACCACCATGACGCCAAGGTCGTCTACACGGACCGCAAGACCGCCCCCCGAAGCCGAAGATAGATCCCGAATCCGGTGCCGCGCCAAGATCTCCTTCACAGACGCGGAATCGATGCCCCGTTCACGGAGTCCGAAGACCGATACCGCCGAACCAGAGCGCCAAGATCCCCATCGGACAAGATCGCCACACGAACGCGAACCCCAAGACCCTGAGGCCCCGAATCGAAGACCGATCCGAAGCGCCAAGACCTCTGACAGGGAACCGACCAGTTCGCCGGGAACCGCACCCGAACCTGAAGCGCGACAAGATCTGCCCCGTTGTTCGAGAACGATCCCGGAGTCCGAGAACGACCCCGTCGAACCCTGAACCCTGAGATCGAACCCCGAACCCCGGAACCCCAAGACCGTCGAGACCCCAATGTGTGCCCCTTTTCCTCGAGCCCTATTTTATAAATGTAAAATATCAAATTGTTGCATATTAAATCATTCATGCATGCATATGGCCATGTGGGTTGGGGGCCTTATGCCGATTCACCTAATAATTAAATATGGGGCCCATATGCGGGCAAATCTAGTCTCATATTTGGCCTCATTTAAATTGCGTAGCGAACCGGTGCTATATTTTGGCCATGTTAATATAACATTTAAAATGCAGGGTAGCCAAATAACTTGGACCACCACCTAATTCATTGTCGGGACCCCGGTTCCGCTTAATCTTGCCTAATTGCATTGCACCTCTACCATGACATACATCATACATGCATCATGCCGATCTTCTGCCGTTGTATTAAATAGTACATCCGGTGTTTCTTCTAGTGTTTTGCTTCTTCGCGGATAAGGCCGTTGAGTTGATGCGAGTGTCGACCCGATCTTCGGTTGAACCCTCGACAATGTTTTCAGGCGAGCATCTCCCCCCTTTCTACCTATCTTACTTTTATAGTATTTACTTCCTCCTGTTGATCTATTGCTATCTGTGTTGCGATGCTCTAGTTTTCGTACCCGTGCCATCCTTTGCAGCCCTATATTGCCTTGGACACCTCCTATTACCTGTTGTGTGGTAGATAGTTGGACTTGCGCGTCGTAGTCGCTTGCTCAAGTGATGTTGCGTGTCGTCAAGTGCCACAGTTGTTGGTGTATGGCCGCATGTTGATGTTGGAGATGATCATGGTTTTACTTATCGTTCACTTTAATTCCTGTTTAACAACTAAAATTGAAGTAAGTAAGCAGAGGCATCGGTGGGTGATAGATAACATTTGGTTTCCGACCGCCCACTTGTGTCCCGTAGGACCCCGAGTACTTGATACCTGTTCCTTGATTTATCGCACTATCCACATACGGGGAATTATGGGCCCCCCTTAGCCAGAGCTTGATTCAGTCTTATTTCTTGGGGCCACAAACTAGTTTGAGGTTTTATTTACTATCCTGTACTTATGCCATGCTACTGCTTTATTTACGATTGTGCGAGGAGCACACTGTACTGTTTAGGTAAGCGGAATGTTTTCGCGGTATCGACAAGCCCAGCCACACTTTCGGGTTCCCAGTCGTTTACAGCCATTGACGCAAACCTTGAGTCCGTCTCGGAGCTAGCTTACTTTGTTGCGGGTCTACTCAATGGGGTGGCCCCCTGAAATATTTCTGAATCCTGTGATTGCTTTGTCGTGAAAGCCTCGTTGGGTTTTGATTTGGTTTTTCCGAGGTCTATCGTGTGTGTGTTGCTATTTGTGCACCCCGGCCGGGTTAAAACTTTCTGAAAGCCGTGTCCGCGGTTATGGACGACTTGGAGCACAGTATCTCGACCATAGACAAGCATAACTAAAGTTTATCGCTATAAATTTGACTTTATAATGACTAGTAATCAGCTTCACTACAACGGAATGGCTAAATAATACTGCCCACAATTGCTTGTTTGGAGTGTCGCTTGCGACCATTGTACCTGACTAGTAAGTATTGCAACTACAACAGAATGGCTAAATAAAAGTACCAACAACTGCTGGGTTTTTGGGTTACCTCATGCTATTTGTATCTGATTAGTAAGTGTTGCAACTATAACAGAATGTTTAATTAAAAGTGCCCACTGCTTATTTTATCAGGACGACTATCTTTACCTGACTAGTAATTGCTGCAACGATAACTGATTAAGTAAAACCGCCAACTGTGTGAGTTCCTCGGTTGACTTCCTCGTTTGGTCTCGAGGGGGAAACACCAGGAGGGGTTTGTTTGGTGTTAGCTTCAGGTTGGATCCGGATAGGTCTTTCGTACCCCTATCTAATAGCCGACAGTTGTATCGAGTCTCTATAGGTTGTTTAGCGCATGCTGCCACTGCCGCTCAGTCCACCATACTTATGTAGGCGAGGACCGCCGAATTCTAGCCTCGCCGTGTACTGGCCTCAGTACTGACGCTCCTCTTTTTCCTTTGCCCTTTGTCGGCACCCCTTTTGTTTAAGCAGGTTTTGAGATCGACGTCGTTAGCAGGGTTACCCTTCCGGCTTGGCCTGGGCAGGGTTATGGACGCCATTGGTTATTCTTCAGGGCTCTTAGCCCCATTTGCATCTTGTCCGTAGTTGGACGTTCTATCGTTTTCAAGGAGATTTGGATCTTTGTATATTATATCTGTATTCTTGACTCATTGAGTCGCTATTATATATATCTGTTCTGTGGGTCCCATCGAGGACTGTTGTGTAATGTTATTACTTCGTTTTCCACCCGCACGAAAGTGCCTGGTGGGCACCTTTGAATCGTTTCTATGCGGGTTTGGTGGGTTTCGCTAAAACTTGCATAGGTCCGATTCTGAGGGTGTTACAGAGTGGTATCAGAGCTCAGCAGTTGCGATACCCCACAAGTCCAGCCTGTAGGATAACCTAGCTAACGGCCGAAGTAGAGTGTCAAAAACTATTTTTGCAAAGTCGGTTGGATAGTTCTGATTAGGTCTGATTTTACTCCTTACCCCTCTGCTATTCTTCTCTTACCTCTACGTGTTTTGAATCCGCTCTCGTCCCTTTCTTCGAGTCCAGGAATTCTCGTGGTTGGGTTTCCGTCGTACCTTCAGGGTTTCGCTTCCTCCTCTGATAACGGTGTTCTACCATCCGGTGTTCAAGCTGCCTGAGGAATCCGTCTACTGTGGTACCATCCTTTGTTCCTTGTTTGTGCCTTCCGGTGTTTTCCGACACGACGACATCATCTACGCCAGATCCGATGCAGAGTCTGCATCACTCCTTTGTTTCCGAACCTCGCTTGTTGAGATCTTCAGTCTGAATCCTGAGGGTTGGTTGCATAATCTGTCTATTCGTGTACATAGTAATGCTTTGAGTGCGGGATGGAGTCGCGACCATACCACTACTCTGATCATTCGCTTATGTACATTGAATGGTGGATCGATGCAATTTACTCCTTCTGCTGAAGTTAGAGGTGGCCTTACCTTTCACTTCGTCCGTTGTTTATCCGGAGTGTTCTCTTGACGAACGTGAACAAGAACATTGTTAGTGGTGTCGCAAGGATCTACACGAAGCGAGAAGACGCAGATCGCCGGCCTTCCTTCCGGTACCATGAGGCGGATCTCGAGGGCGAGATCCATTGTTAGTGGTGTCGAATTGTGGCATCCCGCAAAACCACTACTAGAAAATCGCGTTGTTTTTTGTGCATTGCATCATCATGACCGCATGCTCATGTCATCATGCCACATTGCATTTGAGCATCGTCATCATCTTGCATTTGCTTGCATAAAATTATTTTTGAAAAAGCCTGGTTTTGTTTTCTAAACGCCCCGTCTTTTATTCAAACGCCAAACCCGGGTCTCCGGATTATTTTGTTTTGGCTGCTATCGGTTTGCAAACGACCCGTTTAAAACAAATAAAATGTTTAATTATTTTTAGTGGGGGCAGTCGAACGGGCCGACCCGACCCGAACGACCACCCCCGGAACCAAAAACGGTCCACCTAACCAGCCCCCTCTAAATCCTAAAGCTACCAACCTAATCTACCCACACCCCCTCCACATCACTCCCTCCAATCGGCTCTCGCCACCTCACCTCTCCTCTCTCCCCCACCCAATCCCGCGCTGCCACATCACCCCCCAACCCTCCCTCTCTCTCTCACCCTCCCCACCCACACAACACTCACCCCACAGCCCCACCCACACACGCAACGCACGCACACACGCCTCAACGCACGCCTGTCCCCGGCCCACCCCACACAGCCCTCTGGCCCCACCACGCTCCTCTCTCTCCCCACGTTCCTCTCGGCCGCACCCCCTCCGCTCTCCTCGCTCAACCGCGCCTCCTCCTTGTCTGCGTCCTCTCCGGCGCCCGCCTCCGGCCGACGACCCCCTCTGTCTCCCGTTCGCCACCTTCCGCCGCCCCTTCCTTCCCCGGCCACCACCTCCGACCGTCTCCGCCTCCGCGACCCACGCTCCCCTCCCGCTCGCCGCTCCGTCCTTTTCTCCCCGCGGCCGCCGTCGCGCCCTCCTCTCCGGCGCCGGCCCGCGCTCTCTCCACCGTCTCTCCCTCCTCTCCCCGGCGCTTCCCCCGCCTCCTCTCCGTCGCCGCGGTCGCCCCGCCCCGCCTCCCTCCGCTCCGCGCCGGCCGCCTCCGCCCCGAGCCGCCGCTCCCTCTCGCCTCCGGCCCGCGCGCTCCGCCGGAGCCGCCGCTGGCCGCCGTCGCCATCCTCCCTCCGGCGAGCTTCCTCCTCCCCAGCGCCTCTGCCACCCTCCTCGGGTCCGTCCCCGCAACCCCTGAGCCAGCCCGTCGCCGGGTCCCCTGGCCTCGGCTCTGCCGCCCGCCGGCCTCTGCCTCCGGCGAACCCCTGCTCCAAGCCGGCCCCGCAGCACCGACCCGTCTCCAGCAGCGGTCCCTGCCTCGATCTCTCGGACGCGGCCCTCCCAGCACCGCGTCAACCTCGGTTCCGTCTGCGTGCCCTCGGCCCGTGCTTCTGCTGCTATACGTTTAAGTGCAGATAAGTTGGATGTGTCTCTGCTGTCGATGTAATCTTGGTTGAGTTCTCTGTCAATCTTCGACATGGATATGCCGAGGTTGCTATGGTACTGAACAAGATCGATCCGGGTATTGGTGCGGCCAGAAGCAGTAAAACGACACCCCGGTGCCGGTTTCAAGTCCACACCGACAAGGGATTTTGGAACTGCCAAGATCTTCCGAAGAACATGCCATCCGACAAGTTCGTCATCGACCACCATGACGCCAAGGTCGTCTACACGGACCGCAAGACCGCCCCCCCGAAGCCGAAGATAGATCCCGAACCCGGTGCCGCGCCAAGATCTCCTTCACAGACGCGGAATCGATGCCCCGTTCATGGAGTCCAAAGACCGATACCGCCGAACCCGAGCGCCAAGATCCCCATCGGACAAGATCGCCACACGAACGCGAACCCCAAGACCCCGAGGCCCCGAATCGAAGACCGATCCGAAGCGCCAAGACCTCCGACAGGGAACCGACCAGTTCGCCGGGAACCGCACCCGAACCTGAAGCACGACAAGATCTGCCCCGTTGTTCGAGAACGATCCCGGAGTCCGAGAACGACCCCGTCGAACCCTGAACCCTGAGATCGAACCCCGAACCCCGGAACCCCAAGACCGTCGAGACCCCAATGTGTGCCCCTTTTCCGCGAGCCCTATTTTATAAATGTAAAATATCAAATTGTTGCATATTAAATCATTCATGCATGCATATGGCCATGTGGGTTGGGGGCCTTATGCCGATTCACCTAATAATTAAATATGGGGCCCATATGCTGGCAAATCTAGTCTCATATTTGGCCTCATTTAAATTGCGTAGCGAACCGGTGCTATATTTTGGCCATGTTAATATAACATTTAAAATGCAGGGTAGCTAAATAACTTGGACCACCTAATTCATTGTCGGGACCCCGGTTCCGCTTAATCTTGCCTAATTGCATTGCACCTCTGCCATGACATACATCATACATGCATCATGCCGATCTTCTGCCGTTGTATTAAATAGTACATCCGGTGTTTCTTCTAGTGTTTTGCTTCTTCCCGGATAAGGCCGTTGAGTTGATGCGAGTGTCGACCCGATCTTCGGTTGAACCCTCGACAATGTTTTCAGGCGAGCATCTCCCCCCTTTCTACCTATCTTACTTTTATAGTATTTACTTCCTCCTGTTGATCTATTGCTATCTGTATTGCGATGCTCTAGTTTTCGTACCCGTGCCATCCTTTGCAGCCCTATATTGCCTTGGACACCTCCTATTACCTGTTGTGTGGTAGATAGTTGGACTTGCGCGTCGTAGTCGCTTGCTCAAGTGATGTTGCGTGTCGTCAAGTGCCACAGTTGTTGGTGTATGGCCGCATGTTGATGTTGGAGATGATCATGGTTTTACTTATCGTTCACTTTAATTCCTGTTTAACAACTAAAATTGAAGTAAGTAAGCAGAGGCATCGGTGGGTGATAGATAACATTTGGTTTCCGACCGCCCACTTGTGTCCCGTAGGACCCCGAGTACTTGATACCTGTTCCTTGATTTATCGCACTATCCACATACGGGGAATTATGGGCCCCCCTTAGCCAGATCTTGATTCAGTCTTATTTCTTGGGGCCACAAACTAGTTTGAGGTTTTATTTACTATCCTGTACTTATGCCATGCTACTGCTTTATTTACGATTGTGCGAGGAGCACACTGTACTGTTTAGGTAAGCGGAATGTTTTCGCGGTATCGACAAGCCCAGCCACACTTTCGGGTTCCTAGTCGTTTACAGCCATTGACGCAAACCTTGAGTCCGTCTCGGAGCTAGCTTACTTCGTTGCGGGTCTACTCAATGGGGTGGCCCCCTGAAATATTTCTGAATCCTGTGATTGCTTTGTCGTGAAAGCCTCGTTGGGTTTTGATTTGGTTTTTCCGAGGTCGATCGTGTGTGTGTTGCTATTTGTGCACCCCGGCCGGGTTAAAACTTTCTGAAAGCCGTGTCCGCGGTTATGGACGACTTGGAGCACAGTATCTCGACCATAGACAAGCATAACTAAAGTTTATCGCTATAAATTTGACTTTATAATGACTAGTAATCAGCTTCACTACAATAGAATGGCTAAATAATACTGCCCACAATTGCTTGTTTGGAGTGTCGCTTGCGACCATTGTACCTGACTAGTAAGTATTGCAACTACAACGGAATGGCTAAATAAAAGTACCAACAACTGCTGGGTTTTTGGGTTACCTCATGCTATTTGTATCTGATTAGTAAGTGTTGCAACTATAACGAAATGTTTAATTAAAAGTGCCCACTGCTTATTTTATCAGGACGACTATCTTTACCTGACTAGTAATTGCTGCAACGATAACTGATTAAGTAAAACCGCCAACTGTGTGAGTTCCTCGGTTGACTTCCTCGTTTGGTCTCGAGGGGGAAACACCAGGAGGGGTTTGTTTGGTGTTAGCTTCAGGTTGGATCCGGATAGGTCTTTCGTACCCCTATCTAATAGCCGACAGTTGTATCGAGTCTCTATAGGTTGTTTAGCGCATGCTGCCACTGTCGCTCAGTCCACCATACCTATGTAGGCGAGGACCGCCGAATTCTAGCCTCGCCGTGTACTGGCCTCAGTACTGACGCTCCTCTTTTTCCTTTGCCCTTTGTCGGCACCCCTTTTGTTTAAGCAGGTTTTGAGATCGACGTCGTTAGCAGGGTTACCCTTCCGGCTTGGCCTGGGCAGGGTTATGGACGCCATTGGTTATTCTTCAGGGCTCTTAGCCCCATTTGCATCTTGTCCGTAGTCGGACGTTCTATCGTTTTCAAGGAGATTTGGATCTTTGTATATTATATCTGTATTCTTGACTCATTGAGTCGCTATTATATATATCTGTTCTGTGGGTCCCATCGAGGACTGTTGTGTAATGTTATTACTTCGTTTTCCACCCGCACGAAAGTGCCTGGTGGGCACCTTTGAATCGTTTCTATGCGGGTTTGGCGGGTTTCGCTAAAACTTGCATAGGTCCGATTCTGAGGGTGTTACAGTAACGTAGAACCAGTTCTTCTTCCACTCGTTTGCTGCTTTGTCGGGCAGCATCAGATCGAAGTTTGACGCCTTCGACTTCAGCTAGAAGGTCAAGCCGCCCGCGGCTAGCTTTGCGCCGTCTGTCTCTTCGCGGCTGATTCTCCCGTGGAATAGATCTTGCCACAGGGGGAAGTAGGGCCTGTAGCACAGGTAGCACTCGCAGAACGCCACGAAAATGGCGAGCTGCTCAATGCTGTGCGGACCCAGATCCGACGGCTGGATACCGTAATAGGCGCGGAAACGCCGAAAGAAGAGAGAAGTTGGGAATCCGAGCCCCCTCTCTAGGTGACTGGTGAAGCAGATGAATTCCCCTTCTCGTGGATCCGGAATTACTTCTCCGGCCGCGGGAATGCGCCATCTCCTAGCACGGAGGAGCCCTTCCTCCTCGAATGATTTTAGCAGTGCCTTCGTGCACTTCGATCTGCCCCATGGTTCGGTGGGAGGAGCCATCGGCTGGAGGATCGTGGGATTTGGATTGCTCTGAATCGTTCTGGTCGCTGCGCGGAATGGGGAAACGACGATGCGCGAGATTGGAGGAAGTGAGGGAAGCGTTTTCCCCTTCATCCTTCACTCTCCTTATATAACGGTTGTTACCTGCCATTTTCGGGAGCCGTTACTACGCGGTAATTACGCCAATATTACCGTTGGATTACCCAACGGCTAGTTTGACCAAAGCTGTCGGTCCAACTTTGTCTACTCGATTCGATGCCTCCAGCGACTCGACGATTCGCCGACCCGATCACTACGACAGTGACTAATTACTCGCTGACCAGCTCGCCAAGCTGCGATATGATTGGTCGCCGTTATTGCGACTAAAATGGCTAGTTCTTTCCTTTGTTCAGGATTCCGCCGCCGATTAGACTAGGCGTCCACATTGGACCCGCATACTCTGACTGCCAGCAAATGCCTACGACGAATCAACGACGGCCTCAGGGACTACTGATGGGGATATGCCTATCGGGGTATGACCAGCAGGACGTTTCCTATTGGCCCAAGCCGCCAGTGAGTGGGCCTGCAGGACGGCGACTGGATCGAGACTTGGCGAGGAATCAGGAGAATGGAAGCTGGAGTCCCAGAAGCGTAGCTAGGCCCAGTCGGACTAGGTCTAAGACCCTCCAAATCCTTAACTAATTCGGTTGTAATCTGTAAACCCTAGCGAGGTGAGCCTATATAAACCTCCCTAGGGTACGCATAGAGGATACATTCCATCATACACCCAAGCGACTCGCCGCCTAGTCGTCGAGCTCGCCCCTTGTACTCTCTCCATAATAGAATCTAGCAGGAGTAGGTCTTTGCCCTCTGGGGGGCCGAACCTGGGTAAAACCATGTGTCTCCGCCCTCATCTCGCACCGCAGATGGCTCGCCGCCCTTGCCCCTTGTTCTACTACTCGCTGCCGACTGCAGCATTTGCCGTGGTCATTCCCACGACATCTGGGCCCTCTCGGTGGAATGTCATCCAATTGGCTTGCAAGCATCTGGGTACTTATCGGTAACGAGTCTGAACTAGGTATGTAGAGATACCGACGATCAAAACCTCGGATGAGTAAACTCTCGTGAGACAAAGGGAAATTGGTATCATATGAAAGTGGTTCATCCGATCGCAAAGTAATCATAGAAATATGTGGGAGCCATATGAATTTCTAGATTCCTCTATTGGTTATTGACCGGAGAAGTGTCTTGGTCATGTCCTCATAATTCACGAACCGTAGGGAGACACACTTAAGGATTCAATGTTGTTTAGTAGATATGGAATGTTAGTAGGGATACCGAATGTTGTTTGGAGTCTCGGATGGGATCCGGGATATCACGAGGAGATCCGGAATGGTCCGAAGAATAAGATTCATATAAGGAAAGTCCGATTCCGGAGTTCGGGAAAGATTCCGATGTTTTCATCGGAGAGGTTCTAGAAGGGTCTAGAAGGTTCATCGGTCCGGAAGGGGAATGGTCCATGAATGTGTCATGGGTAAGTGTAATGATTATATCATATCTTAGGTCACTTGGTGTGGACATTTGCAAGAGAGAATTAAAGCTCTAAATTGAAAGTCAAACTGGAAGTTTGAAAAGTCAAACTAGAACAATGGTTTCCTAGTGGAAGAAGGAAAGAGTCCTTCTCTCAATCGAACTTGGGTTTGGGTTTGGATTCAAACCCACCCCTCCCAAGGCTGCCCCCTCTCATAAATAGAGGGGAGGGCTGCCCCAAACACACAAGACCTAGCCCTCCCACACCCAAGCCGCCGCCGCTGAAACCCTAGATCCACCATAACTCGCACCGGTTTAGGCGAAGCCCTGCAGGATCTTCCCTCTACCTCCGACACCACGCCGTCGTGCTGCCGGAATCACGAGGGGAGAACTACAACCTCCGCTGCCTGCTGGAACAAGGGAGAGGAAGGTCTTCATCGAGTACCGAACGTGTGACCGAATACGGAAGCGCTGCCGGAACGCAGCGCCGTAAGGATCGTCTACGCGATCTTGAGATCAGCAAGTGTATGACTACATTACCCACGAGAATCTTCTCTCGTTAACCGCTTTGGAATCTTCGAGGGTGAGTGCTTCTATCGACTCGTTGCTACAATATAGTAGATAGATCTTGGCTTGTTTTTTGTGCATGCCGTAGAATTTTTTTGTTTTCCATCCTACGAACCCCTACAGTGGTATCAGATATGTGTCTATATGTAGATATGTTGCACGAGTGGTGCTTGTATTATCAATTGCCTTTTGTGGGCGGTGGTGCTTGTATTATCAATTGCCTTTTGTGTACTTTGCATCTTGCAGTATGATGGGATTAAGCGGCCCGGGCTAACCTTACATGACATCGTTCATGAGACTTTCTCCACGCTTAGTATGCAACTTGTATTGCATACGTGGCTTTGCGGGTGTCTGTCTCTCCCATCATAGTATAGATTCAATTTACAACGGGCACTTGATAATTCAAACATCAACGTTCTGGTTCTTGTTCATAAGTTAGAACGACACTTATTGAAAGCCCCAAACCACGTAAAATATGCAAAGAAAATTATAGGCGTCTAACTTTGTTTTGCAGGGGTGTGCTGTGATGTGATATGGCCATTATTGTGATTATATATGATGTATGCAATGTTCCTTATTGTAAGTCGACAACTGGCAGGAGCTGTATGGTTGTCTTTTAATTCCGTTAAGACCTGCGTGTCTATTCAAAGTAGTTGTAATAGTTGATGCTGGTGGATGACAACCATGAAGCGGCGCCATTGACCTTGACCGCCATACCGGTGATGATGGAGATCATGTTCGTTCTTGAAGATGGAGATCGGAAGCACAAGAAGAAAGGCCATATCATATCACATATTATGAATTTCATGTGATGTTAATCCTTTTATGCATCTTGTATTACTTAGTTTGCGACGGTAGCATTACAAGATGATCCCTCAAGCACAAAAATTTCAAGTTATAAAGTGTTCATCTGTAACAGCCCAAGCTTGTAATATATGTAATTAGTATCTAAGCATTGCATGCATGTGTTAAACTCAATAAAATATTGCATGTGATAAAGTGTGTCAACCAAAGAACAAGTGCAAAACCCTAAACCCTAGTCTTTCCCCCTCTTTTTGGAATCCATTCAATATGGTGTTTGAATTTTGAAAAGTACAAAAATAGTGTAGCCCATATAGTGTCAAATGGCCCCACATTGTTTTCATTATATTTACAAAGTCCTAGTATTTTGAAATATCTAAAACAGTATCCAAAATCATTATATAAAAGAGAGAAAAGGAATTTAGGAAATAGAGAAAGGATTAGTCTCAAAAAATAAGCAATCCAGCGCCTCTGGGCCGTGGCCCAGCTTCCTCTCTTCTCTCTGCCGCTCGCGTCCAGCAGCCAGCAGCCACAGCCGGCCCACACACAGCCTAGCGCAGCCCAGTACCGCTTCGTCGCCCTTCCGTTGTCTTCATCCTCGGGAGGAAGAAGTTGGGTGTCGTCGGCGCCGCCGTCGATCCCCGTCGCCTCCTCCTGGCCGTCCGTCAAGCCCTGAGCGAGGATAAGAACGGTGCGACCACGTCCCCGTCACCCTCATCCACTCTCCCCCTCTCCAGCGACCCCTCACTCCTATTCCCCTCGCTGACCCGAAACCCTAGCTCCGACGATCTCGTCGTTCCTGGTCTCCCCGTGCCCTGCTGATGACGCCATAAGCTTCGCCGTGCTTCGAGGATCATCCCCGCAGAAGGAATCGAGGCGAGGCGATACGAATCGACCGCTTCGGGTCATCTTCTCCACCTTAGGACGCCGTCTCCATCGATGTTGCCGACGCCGCTCGACATTCCCTCGCACCAACGAACCCTCTATGAGCTTCCCGGTGAGCTAGCGGTTCCCCTGGACCCCTTCTTTTCCTTTCTCTTGCTATGTAGCTCGCTGTTGTCGTGCGCCCCCGTCGACCGCCGCAGGAGCTCGCTGTTGGAGGTGCTCCGGTGACCAATAAACGGAGGCGCCGCCGCTATTAGGTTCGTCTCGCAGCACTGGTTCGGCCAGCCCTAGTCGTAGGCCGTAGTTCGCCCTCCTTCGCCGTTTGCCACCGTCGTCTGGCCTGTTTGCCGGCGAGCCAACGTGGCCTCTGTGTGGCGCTCGCGTGGCTTGCTTGCATGGACCGAGCCCACCCGTCAGCCTCTCTGGCTAGAACCACCCCCGGTGAAAAATGTCTCTGACGCCGCCTGGCCAACGTGGTTACTGAGGTGGCCAGAGGCCCACCTGTCTGTGACTGTGGCTAGCCTGTCCTGCGGTGTAAAAAGTTTCAGTTTCTTTTATTTCCAGAAAAGTGTAATAAAAGGGTTTAATAATTTCAGAAATTGTTTTGAATATTGCAAATTCAATAACTAATTCATTAAAAGTCAGAAAAATACATATAATATATCAAAATGTTCAGAAAAATGAGTTCTATCTATTTAAGCTATAATCATGCATTGCTAATCAACTTTAATGACAAGTTTATTTAGAACAACATAGTAACCCTTCTCATGTGTTTCCGGAGTTTTCCGAGTTAGGGTTTTCAATCCTCGAAAACCCTGTTTAAATTGCCGAGCATGTTTTAGGGTTCTATTTCAATGCAATTCAACTTGTCATATCATCATCCTTGTTTGAGAATTGCATCGATGCCATGTCTTGATTGTCGCCTTTGTTTCCAGTATTGGCTCTTCGCGATAGAATCCGAACCCGAAGCTGAAGTCAACAACACTGAAGATCCGTACATGTCTACTAACGGACAAAGCAAGCATAGCCCCTCATTCTGAACCTATGTTTTATAAAGTATATTACTTTCTCGCTATGATGCACACGATTCCAATGTGGTCTTTTGTCAGTAGCAAGTGTTACATATCTGCTGCATTGTTTCCCTTTTGTAGCCTTATACTCCTGATCCACTGCTCCTAGCATACCTAGGTCTGGCATCTGAGCGTTGCTAGACCTTCTGAGGTCGACAGCTTAGCCATGCATAGTATCAATGTCTGATCTATCTGAATGATGAATAAGAGGTGTCGGAGAATCTAGAAAGGTAGGAGGTGGTGACATCATCGAAGGAGTTAACTAATCATGCTAAGGCTTGTATGGGAGGCCATGTTGGGTGTGGTTTTTGTAGTCCCATGCTCGCCACCATTAGGACCCAAGTTCTTGCCTCTTGAACCAAGACGAGCGTACAACCACACGGGGCCTGTAAAACCCCACGAGGAACTAACTTGCCTAGTAGATTCCATGAGTCACATAGTTCGGGCTTTCCATCTGGCATACACATTGAAAACCTTTTCGAAATGAGGAGGTGCATCATAAATGGTAGGGAAGCATGGACCGGGTTGCTTGGGGTCGATGGAGCCCCTGGTGAACCAACCTCGCCTCACATCTTTAGGGACCGGCTTCGGGACTTGACCCGTTACGGCGGAACCATCCCTAGGGCGTGACTCATGGTCTCGGTGAAAGCAAGGTAAAGGTCGTGGTTAACCACCCTCTGCCGGCCTTCCAAGGAAGAGGGCTAATAATTTGGCATGAGTCGGTTGGTACGTGTGGGTAAAGTTGTACACCCCTGCAGGGTATTAATCTTTTCGAAAAGTCGTGTTCACGGTTATGAATGACTTGGGAACGGACGTGATCACCATAGAGAACTATAACCTAAGTAAAACTTGTTGATCCATGTGTGCTTAAGGATGCTTCCTCTGGGTGAAGGGGGTGATCCTAGATAGGAGGTTCTGATGAAGCTGGTGGTTACCAAGATGTGATGAACAAGATGAAGAAGTCGCTATCTTATCCCTTTTTAAAAAGATTTTGAGTAGACGAGCCTCTTCTCTCTCTTGTTTACAAATAAAGATTGCTTTCCGCAAAAGAAAATCTAGAGAAAGCCTTTCCAGCCAGAGCATGTAGATACTAGGTTATCTAAGTCTTGCGGAGTACATTCTCGTACTCAGCCTTGCGCCATTGTTGTTTTTCTACAGAGGATCTGGTTGCAACTGAAGGTGGCTTCTATGTTGACATCGACGAGTAGCTGGGGTCCCAAGTAGCAGCCTGAGGACTATGGGATAGACGTCGCTTTTGTTTGTGGCCTCTTAGGCCTTTTGCTAAGTTGTTGTGTAGAACAACATAATTTTCTTTCGCTGTGTGATGTAATGTTGGGTCTATGACCTATGGTTTGTAATAACTCTAATGTCTTACTCTGTTAAGAGTTTAAACTTATGTTGTTGAATCCCTGTGTTCTGTAATGTTACCGAATCATACTGTGATCTTCCGTGTTTGGAGTTGAACTTATCTTAGATGATGATCTGAGGTTAGTTTAACCCTAACCCCGGGGGGTGCTATAGGTTTTGGTATCAGAGTAGGACTGCATGTAGGAAACCCTTTTATTGGTCGATGTTGAGTCTAGAAGTTGATAAATGTAACATCCCAAATTTTTTCTAAATTTTGGAATGTTAAAAATAAATAAAATTAAGTTGATTGAATTGTTTGATCTTGTTGAAAATTTTGAATGAAATAAAACATTCGAGAACTTGTTTAAAAGTATTCCTAAACCACATTGAAAAGAGTGGATAAACATGACTATCCAAAATAAAAAATATTGGTTAGGAAACTTTTATACAAACCAAAATTATTTACCTTGCATTTTATTTACGCCATTTGGATTTTTGGGAATCTTACTTGAATTTTCAAATACATATTTCAAACAAGAGGAAATGACATGACATTTCCAAACATAAGTGTTGGAGGATATTCCAATTTGAATCTTAAATTGCATTTTGGATTTTTTTTACGATATTAATAATAATTTCTAGTCAAATGAAAAAATAGAGGGAGGATAATATGACTTCTTCAAAATTAAATGTCGGAAATTAATTATATAATATCCTAATTTTTTTTAGAGTAAAATAAATGATATTTATTCCTAGGAATTTTGAGTTCAATATAAATTATTTTGGGCATTGAGATATAGTCCTAAAAAATTTTCTTTAATGCATAAGTAGGCATGTGAGGCCAAAGTTATTTTGTATATTAAAGATTGGACTAGAACAATATTTCCCAGATCCAACAGATCTATTTGATTTCAATTTCGCTTGAATAGTTTTGAAATCATTTGAGCGCTTTAAAGAAATAAAACAAGGAAATAAAAAAAAGAATATAAAAAGAGAACGGCACTTACCTGATTTAAATTGGACGTGCACAACCTAGACTATTTCGAAGGTACACGCGTTGCCAAGCTGGCCACACGCAGCATGAGTGGCTCAGCCATATTCCAGGCGCACGTGCCCGAGAACAAAGGCCAAACGATCCGTTTGTTTGCCAAGTCACTCAATCTGGTCAACTGAAACCGACGGTCTCCCCTCTATTTTCTTTTTTTCAGCCAATGACGTGACGGGCCCACCTTCCTCTTCTTCCTCTTGACAGATTCCAGTACGAACACGAGTTCATCCCGTATGCTGAATGACTCCGTAACAATCTCTCGATTTTGGCTGATTCCTTGCCCCTTCTCCACGAAACACCTCCATATATAGTCCCTCCTCATCCTCGTCCGCTTTCGGCAAAATATCTAACCCTAAACCACCCCACGTTGCCTGATCGATCTCGCCGGAAAGCTCCGAACCTAAGCATGGAAGTCGAGGTATAGAGCCCTCCTGCTCTTCCCATCGCCTTCATCCTTCTTGCCTACGTCCTGCCCCTCTCTTGATTGTTTCCCCATGCCTAGGAACATCTGGAGGGAGCCGCATGACTATATAGGAGTTCGCCGGAACTGCTACTCGTCTCGATGACCAACGCTGCCGTCAGGATACGCACTAGGAGTTGTTTGCTGCATCAAGACAGAGTTGTAGTCGCCATCCTGGAGCACTCTGTCACCCAAAGCTCGATGGATGTTTCTATCTTTTACGATAGTTCCCGAACTCGGACAGCCTCCTCTGTTTCTTTTTCCTATATATAATTCTATCCCGTTTGATTTGCTTCCTGAACGCAGGAGCACACATAAGGAGTACGTCGCTGTCTTGCCATGGCCGCTTGGTTGTACTGAGGGGTCATACGAAGGCGAGCCCTGAAGATCGCCGGAGCATCCACGTCCGACCTACAACACACGTGTATGGTCGTCGCCGGAATTTTGCCGGACTCCACCGCCTCCAGCCCAGATCAGCAGCAGTCCAGCCCGACGCCGAAACCGCCGCAGTTGAGACGGACGAACACCGACGTGAAGAGCTGAACCAAACTATGTGGACTTCGTCACTAAGACGGAGGATTGCCGAAACAGCATCACCGGTATACCTAGTTGTTAGATTATTATTATTTTTCTACATGTTAGATTTGTACTGCATTAGTCTACATGCTCAACTTCAAAAATTTGTATCTTTTGATCCGCAAGTCGAAACTACATGATTATCATTGCGTTAGACTTCAAATTAAATTTCATATCCACTGATACTAAATTATCTAATTATCAAATTTTTCGAATTTGTCCTGTATAAATCTTGAAGTTAAACCTTATTCGGTCCTACCTTTAAATTTATAACTCTGTTTTAGTCGAATCCTTCTGCGTTGGGTTTATAATTTAAATGTGTACATGTCACTAATCTGAAAACGTCAATATAGACATATATAGATCTATTACATGAATCTACGCTTATTTTGATCATAATATTAAATCTACAATTTCTTTCGAACTAATCATTTGCAATTTGGCCTTAATCACACACACTACAGCCTAGAAAAATATGAACATATTATGGTATACAAAATAAGTAGTTAGGAGTGTTGCATGATTTATTTTGTTCACATGTTGCATGTTTTTGCTATTTGTTTACTTATCACTTATTTGTTTTGGCTCTTTATTTGCAATGCTTGTTTATTAGTGTTATACTTTTCTATTCGTTAGATTTATTCGGAGTGCGAGAGCGTTCATAAAGAATTGATCATCATCAAATTGTACTAAGGCAAGGTACACCACTTGTTCATAATTTTGTCCCAGTTTTGATTCCATGCATGTGATCTTCAAAATTCTGTAGTATGCATGTGTAGGATGTTCTAGTAGAATTTTTCCTTAGTATTATTTTGCAAGTGCGATGATTTTGTAGTATGCCATGAGTAGCTTTATACTTAGGATTTCCCATCCTAATAGGTTACCCCTGTTTTTACTAAGTATTGCTTGCTATGCTATATATACAAAGTACCGTTGGGGGGTTCGAAAGACAAAGGATTTTTCTAAGTATAAAGGATCTCTAGAGCAAACTTTTCTTCTCAAATCCACTTCAAAATAAAACTAAGTTTTCTTCTGGGCGGAATGGTTGTCGGGACAACGAGTGAGATTTTGGTGGAGGAAGGCCGCCCAGGAATCAAAGAAGTCTGCCATGTTTCAGAATTCAGAAGCTTCCAGTGCAACCACAATACATTATGGGCTCTGTCTTGGCCTAGTACTTAGTGGGAAACGTCACCTGGGTACCAACATTTGGAGGTTCTTGGCACGGTTGGATCCGGAAGGTAGAGGGGCTACTAAGGGAAAGCCTCGCCATGGTCTTGTCTGTAAAAGGACTTGATCGTGGATTGTGGGTAAAGTGCACAAACTCTCGAGAGTATTGCAATCTGATTGATCAGCCGTGTTCATGGTAACAGAACAACAATGAGCGTCTGAAGGATGGAGCCTCTGAAGGATCTTCCTCTCTCTTTTCTAAAACAAAGTTTTGAAACCCCATGGCGTGCGTAATATCGCTAATGGGTGGGAATTTGGGAACTTGGTGTGTAATATCCAAGTGAATCTTGGTGCGTAATATCCAAGTGTTTGGTTGTTTGGACACTTGGTGCGTAATATCCTCGTGTGCCACTCGACCTTATTTTATCTAAGCAAATGTTTACAAAGTAGGACAATCCTCTTCTTCTCTCTACTTAAGAAAACTAGCTTTGAGCAAATGAACTCTACAGCCTAAACTAGCCTTGCATGTAGAGTTAGTCTTTCCTTCCTTGGTGTAATTTGCCAATATATTCAAAGTATTGACCCAACTTGTTGGCTGCACGTTTCATGTGCAGAATTTCAGAGATCGTTGAAAGGTGCGCTAGGATCGCGGGTCTTCACTCAACCTGCCTGTGGCATTGATGGGACTCCAAGTTGTATTTATATCGCTTCTGTTGTAATAATGCAAACTCTGGATTATTCGATTCATGTAATAATGACTTGTGTTTTACATGGTATTTCATCGACTGTGAGTGCTAGCTATTGATCCAGGGACTAGCATGTTATTCACAGGGACTTGGGATCTTACTTGATCCGAGGTCACTACAGATGGTATCAGAGCATAAGTTGACTGTAGATCGTGACCCTAGACATGGAAAAACCTTAGGACAAATATTTTCTAAGTTATTTCAGAAAACTCCCATACTTCTCATCATCTACCTTGGGGTTTTAAAATTTCTTAAGTCTCTTCTTTTCAACATTAGAAAATGACCACTACACACTTCAAGAAGAAACTTTTCTCAAGATTACCTTTTCAAAGAAGATCATCTTAATGTTTCGATTAAGTTGGTACTTGAAGACCTCCATGAAAGATGTCCCAAGACTAAAGCTACGAGATTAAAGACTTCAAAGGCCTTAAGTCAATGTTATTAACTAAAGAACTCGAAAGATTGAAGATTATGAAGAACATGAAGACTATCAAGAGCACGAAGACTTTTGGAGAATCGAAGCCTCGAAGATTCCAAGTGACCTATTAGGAACCAAACCCGAATAAGATTTCGCTAAATATAGATGCGACAAATTGTTTGCTATCTTGTATGGTTTATTACCATAGCTAATGAAAACCTATTTTCTAAATAAAGTTTCTTGTATGGGTTATTCTTCTTCTTTCCATACTCCATTCGTTCCTACTCTAAACCTTGGTCAACTCGACGGATGGAACATATCAATAAGGAGGACAAGGAACTCAACTCCACCAAGCGTAAGAGCCACGCCGATGCAAAGAAGTGGATGCTCCAGGTTGAAGAAAGAATGAAGGATGCCAACATTGAAGTCAACAGAATGCTTCATTATGCCACCCAATTCCTAAAGGACGATGCTGCAACCTGGTGGGAGATGCAACACACCATTGATGATCGTCAAGGGGTGATATCTTAGGAAAAAATTAAAGTGGTTCTACTTCAATCTCGTCTCATATACCAAAAATCCAAGAAGCTGCAGGATGAGATAAAGAACCTCCAAGAGAAGCTTGAAGCCACCACGAAGGAGATGGAGTTGTATAAGACAACCCTAGAGCAGGAAGGCTACTCGTTCAAGGACGAGGAAGAGGAAGGCGTGGAGGATGTGTAATAGTTGGACCACCTTTAATTCTATAGTAGAACGTTATTTGCGATTGTAATAAATACCAAGACAATTCTGGTTTAGTTAAACTTGGTTGTTTTCTGTGTTAAGTTGTGTTAATGTATCTTGTGTGTCTTGTGTGCTTGGTCTGTTTTCATAAGGGTAGGAGTTTACTACTTAGTCTTTCTGTCTATTTCTTAACTTTTCTCTCAAACCCCATAGATGCCGCCAAGACGTGCGAACACCGCAATTCCTCCGGAAATAGCACAACCTTTGGCCACTCAGAACCAGCTGAACCAACTGCTCACTCAGAACATGCAAGACAACAACAACCCGCCGCCACCACCACCTCCGCTACCTCCTCAACAGGATCGCTTGACTCGGTTTTTGAGGCTGAACCCACCTACCTTCACTAGCAGCACTGAACCAATCATCGCTGATGACTGGCTGCGTACGATCAACAAGAAGCTAGACACCGTGCAAGCTATCGGAGCCTACAGGGTGCGTTATGCCACACACCAGCTTGAAGGACCTGCTGCAGAATGGTGGGATAACTACCAAGTCACCCACCCGGATATTGATGCTATCACTTGGGAACAGTTTGAGTTAGCTTTTCGCACTCATCATGTGGCTGCTGGTGTCATGACTTTGAAGAGGCGCGAGTTCGCGACCTACACCAGCTGCACCGTTCTGTCACCGAGTATGGAGAGCTTTTCAATAAGCTAGCCCGTTATGCACCTGATGATGTTTCCACTGATGCCAAGAGACAGGAGGAGTTCTTAAGAGGGCTCAATGATGAGATATCCATTCAGCTTGTGGCTCATAAATTTGACAACTTTCAAGAACTCCTGGACAGAGCCATTGTGGTTGAATCAAAGAGGAAGAGCATAGAAAACCGCAAGAGGAAATCTAACCCTCACAAACACTCTGTTCCGTACCAGAAGCAGCGCAATTCCTCACCACCACCTTATAACAATAATGGCCACAACCATAACAGTCATCACCATGGCGGCCACAAACACAATGGGCATAAAAACCGCAATGGGAATGGAAATGGACACAATCATGGCAATGGAAACGGGAAGAAGCCAAATCCGTTTGTCAAAGCCATGGTGAATCAAGCTCAATTCTATTCCCGCAGTTGTTCTTTTTGATACTGGTGCATCGTCATAGATTGTGCCAAAAGAATTGTCATGCTCACAACACCGGAAGGGAAGAGAATTCGTATCAAGTCAAATTTTGCACTTAAGGAAGCCATGGTGAACTCCATTAAGGGGATTAGCTTGGAGGAGGTACCTATTGTAAAGGAATACCCAGATATCTTCCCAGAGGAACTATCCGGAATGCCTCCCGATCGTGATATCGAGTTCCTCATTGACTTCATGCCAGGCACGAGGCTGATAGCTAAGAGACCATACAAGATGGATGTGGACGAGTTAAGAGAACTCAAGAAACATCTTAGGGAACAATTGGATAAGGGATTCATCCAACCCAGCGCGTCATATTGGGGAGCACCTGTCCTATTTGTGGAAAAGAAGGATAAAACCCAGAGGCTGGTTGTGGACTACCGCTCGTTGAACGAAGTGACGATTAAGAATAAGTATCCTCTGCCAACAACAATGACTTGTTTGACCAGTTAAAGGGAGCAAGTGTGTTCTCAAAGATCGATCTGCGATCAGGCTACTTTCAGCTAAAGATTCGAGAACAGGATGTATCCAAAACAGCTTTCACCACAAGATACGGATTATATGAGTACACCGTGATGTCCTTTGGTCTAACCAATGCCCCGGCATACTTCATGACATGATGAACAAGGTGTTCATGGAATATTTGGACAAGTTTATCGTGGTATTCATAGATGATATACTCATGTACTCTAAGGATGAGAAGGAACATGAGAAACATCTGCGCCTTATTATGGAGAAACTAAGAGAACACAAGTTGAATGCCAAATTCAGCAAATGCAAATTCTGGTTAAAGGAAGTGGGATTCCTTGGTCATGTTGTGTCGGAAAAAAGAGTTGTCGTAGATCCTAGTAAGGTAGCTTCCGTCACGGAATGGGAGTCACCCAAGAATGTGGGAGATATTAGGAGTTTTTTTTTTTTTTGGGCCTCGCAGGATATTACCGGAGGTTCATTAAAAACTTTTCCAAAATAGCAAAACCCATGACGGAACTATTGAAGAAGGAAAACAAATTCCTATGGACCGAGGCATGTGAAGCAAGTTTTCAAGAGTTGAAGAAACGCCTTGTAACGACGCCGGTTCTGTGTCTGCCTGATATCCAAAAGGGTTTTCAAGTCTATTGTGATGCTTCTCGACAAGGACTTGGAAGTGTATTGATGCAGGATGGGAAAGTGGTATCCTATGCCTCCCGACAACTTAAGAACCACGAACACAACTACCCCACACATAATTTGGAACTTGCGTCTGTGGTTCATGCACTCAAGGTATGGAGACACTACCTCATGGGCAAACATTGTGATGTGTTCACAGATTATAAGAGTTTGAAGTACATCTTCATCCAAAAGGGAGGAAGGATCTAAGCAAAGTCCTATGCTTCCAGTGTCACAATCTGGGAATAGTGCTGATAATTGTCCAAAACATGTGAATGTAGCTGGAAAGGATAAAAACGACGATGGTAATAGTAATAGAGGCAGTAGCGTGAAGAAGCCCAAGAAATATCCTAGCCAGGTGACATGCTACAAGTGTGGTGAAACAGTGCATTACGCGACAAATTGTCCTCAAAAAGGAAGAATGGCGGTGCCAAGGAAATGTCAATGGAAACCAATACGTCCACCAGGCTACGATGAATTATGTTAGTATGAGTTAAGCTTACAAATCATTGTATCATGAGAACCCAACAATTACAATATTTTAAGGGTGGTAGTACCCTAGTGTAACCCGAACCTATTTCTTTCTAGCCTTCTCGAATCTTGAGGACGAGATTCCTTTTAAGGGTGGTAGTCTGTAACATCCCAAATTTTTTCTAAATTTTGGAATGTTAAAAATAAATAAAATTAAGTTGATTGAATTGTTTGATCTTGTTGAAATTTTGAATGAAATAAAACTTTCGAGAACTTGTTTAAAAGTATTCCTAAACCACATTGAAAAGAGTGGATAAACATGACTATCCAAAATAAAAATTATTGGTTAGGAAACTTTTATACAAACCAAAATTATTTACCTTGCATTTTATTTACGCCATTTGGATTTTTGGGAATCTTACTTGAATTTCCAAATACATATTTCAAACAAGAGGAAATGACATGACATTTCCAAACATAAGTGTTGGAGGATATTCCAATTTGAATCTTAAATTGCATTTTGGATTTTTTTTACGATATTAATAATAATTTCTAGTCAAATGAAAAAATAGAGGGAGGATAATATGACTTCTTCAAAATTAAATGTCGGAAATTAATTATATAATATCCTAATTTCTTTTTGGAGTAAATAAATTATATTTATTCCTAGGAATTTTGAGTTCAATATAAATTATTTTGGGCATTGAGATATAGTCCTAAAAATTTTTCTTTAATGCATAAGTAGGCATGTGAGGCCAAAGTTATTTTGTATATTAAAGATTGGACTAGAACAATATTTCCCAGATCCAACAGATCTATTTGATTTCAATTTCGCTTGAATAGTTTTGAAATCATTTGAGCGCTTTAAAGAAATAAAACAAGGAAATAAAAAAAAATAGAAAAAGAGAACGGCACTTACCTGATTTAAATTGGACGTGCACAACCTAGACTATTTCGAAGGTACACACGTTGCCAAGCTGGCCACACGCAGCATGAGTGGCTCAGCCATATTCCAGGCGCACGTGCCCGAGAACAAAGGCCAAACGATCCGTTTGTTTGCCAAGTCACTCAATCTGGTCAACTGAAACCGACGGTCTCCCCTCTATTTTCTTTTTTTCAGCCAATGACGTGACGGGCCCACCTTCCTCTTCTTCCTCTTGACAGATTCTAGTACGAACACGAGTTCATCCCGTATGCTGAATGACTCCGTAACAATCTCTCGATTTTGGCTGATTCCTTGCCCCTTCTCCACGAAACACCTCCATATATAGTCCCTCCTCCTCCTCGTCCGCTTTCGGCAAAATATCTAACCCTAAACCACCCCACGTTGCCTGATCGATCTCGCCGGAAAGCTCCGAACCTAAGCATGGAAGAGGTATAGAGCCCTCCTGCTCTTCCCATCGCCTTCATCCTTCTTTCCTACGTCCTGCCCCTCTCTTGATTGTTTCCCCATGCCTAGGAACATCTGGAGGGAGCCGCATGACTATATAGGAGTTCGCCGGAACTGCTACTCGTCTCGATGACCAACGCTGCCGTCAGGATCCACACTAGGAGTTGTTTGCTGCATCAAGACAGAGTTGTAGTCGCCATCCTGGAGCACTCTGTCACCCAAAGCTCGATGGATGTTTCTATCTTTTACGATAGTTCCCGAACTCGGACAGCCTCCTCTGTTTCTTTTTCCTATATATAATTCTATCCCGTTTGATTTGCTTCCTGAACGCAGGAGCACACATAAGGAGTACGTCGTTGTCTTGCCATGGCCGCTTGGGTGTACTGAGGGGTCATACGAAGGCGAGCCCTGAAGATCGCCGGAGCATCCACGTCCGACCTACAACACACGTGTATGGTCGTCGCCGGAATTTTGCCGGACTCCACCGCCTCCAGCCCAGATCAGCAGCAGTCCAGCCCGACGCCGAGACCGCCGCAGTTGACACGGACGAACACCGACGTGAAGAGCTGAACCAAACTATGTGGACTTCGTCACTAAGACGGAGGATTACCGAAACAGCATCACCGGTATACCTAGTTGTTAGATTATTATTATTTTTCTACATGTTAGATTTGTACTGCATTAGTCTACATGCTCAACTTCAAAAATTTGTATCTTTTGATCCGCAAGTCGAAACTACATGATTATCATTGCGTTAGACTTCAAATTAAATTTCATATCCACTGATACTAAATTATCTAATTATCAAATTTTCGAATTTGTCCTGTATAAATCTTGAAGTTAAACCTTGTTCGGTCCTACCTTTAAATTTATAACTCTGTTTTAGTCGAATCCTTCTGCGTTGGGTTTATAATTTAAATGTGTACATGTCACTAATCTGAAAACGTCAATATAGACATATATAGATCTATTACATGAATCTACGCTTATTTTGATCATAATATTAAATCTACAATTTCTTTCGAACTAATCATTTGCAATTTGGCCTTAATCACACACACTACAGCCTAGAAAAATATGAACATATTATGGTATACAAAATAAGTAGTTAGGAGTGTTGCATGATTTATTTTGTTCACATGTTGCATGTTTTTGCTATTTGTTTACTTATCACTTATTTGTTTTGGCTCTTTATTTGCAATGCTTGTTTATTAGTGTTATACTTTTCTATTCGTTAGATTTATTCGGAGTGCGAGAGCGTTCACAAAGAATTGATCATCATCAAATTGTACTAAGGAAAGTTACACCACTTGTTCATAATTTTGTCCCAGTTTTGATTCTATGCATGTGATCTTCAAAATTCTGTAGTATGCATGTGTAGGATGTTCTAGTAGAATTTTTTCTTAGTATTATTTTGCAAGTGCGATGATTTGTAGTATGCCATGAGTAGCTTTATACTTAGGATTTCCCATCCTAATATGTTTTTATTAAGTATTGCTTGCTATGCTATATATACAAAGTACCGTTGGGGGGTTCGAAAGACAAAGGATTATTCTAAGTATAAAGGCTCTCTAGAGCAAACTTTTCTTCTCAAATCCACTTCAAAATAAAACTAAGTTTTCTTCTGGGCGGAATGGTTGTCGGGACAACGAGTGAGATTTTGGTGGAGGACGGCCGCCCACGAATCAAAGAAGTCTGCCATGTTTCAGAATTCAGAAGCTTCCAGTGCAACCACAATACATTATGGGCTCTGTCTTGGCCTAGTACTTAGTGGGAAACCTCACCTGGGTACCAACATTTGGAGGTTCTTGGCACGGTTGGATCCGGAAGGTAGAGGGGCTACTAAGGGAAAGCCTCGCCATGGTCTTGTCTGTAAAAGAACTTAATCGTGGATTGTGGGTAAAGTGCACAAACTCTCGAGAGTATTGCAATCTGATCGATCAGCCGTGTTCACGGTAACAGAACAACAATGTGCGTCTGAAGGATGGAGCCTCTGAAGGATCTTCCTCTCTCTTTTCTAAAACAAAGTTTTAAAACCCCATGGCGTGCGTAATATCGCTAATGGGTGGGAATTTGGGAACTTGGTGTGTAATATCCAAGTGACGCTTGGTGCGTAATATCCAAGTGTTTGGTTGTTTGGACACTTGGTGCGTAATATCCTCGTGTGCCACTCGACCTTATTTTATCTAAGCAAATGTTTACAAAGTAGGACAATTCTCTTCTTCTCTCTACTTAAGAAAACTAGCTTTGAGCAAATGAACTCTACAGCCTAAACTAGCCTTGCATGTAGAGTTAGTCTTTCCTTCCATGATGTAATTTGCCAATATATTCAAAGTATTGACCCAACTTGTTGGCTGCACGTTTCATGTGCAGAATTTCAGAGATCGTTGAAAGGTGCGCTAGGATCGCGGGTCTTCACTCAACCTGCCTATGGCATTGATGGGACTCCAAGTTGTATTTATATCGCTTCTGTTATAATAATGCAAACTCTGGATTATTCGATTCATGTAATAATGACTTGTGTTTTACATGATATTTCATCGACTGTCAGTGCTAGTTATTGATCCAGGGACTAGCATGTTATTCACAGGGACTTAGGATCTTACTTGATCCGAGGTCACTACAATAAAACTATTTGAAAGTTAAAACTATTTGTAGAAACTCTGACTAGGATTCTTTTTACTCCTTCTCTGGTGTGTTTCTGATGCTGGAGTTTCTCTTACCTTATTTGGTTTGAAATGTTTTCATTCCTTACCTTATATCTCAAAACTTTTAGGGAAATGATATGCCTCCCCCGGGGGATACGATCCCCCGGTTGCTCTCACGCTGATGGCCCCACCAAAACAACTTTATCTTCTTCATATCATTTCCTTTTCTTCTGCCTTGCACGGAACCATCGTCCATGGAACCGCCGCGCACCTGCAGCGCGCGCTGCCCGTCCCCGCAGCTTGCGCCGCATGCAGCTAGTGCGACTCCCGTCGCCGGCATCTCGTGTTGTCCGCCCCCGCCAGCATCCCGCGCCGCCCTCCCCCGCCGGCATCCCCCGCCATGCGCCGTGCGCCGCCCTCCCTGTAGCTCGCGCCTCGTGCACCTCCCATCTATGCAGCTCGCGCCGAGCGCCGCCTGCCATATAGCTTGCATCGCCAGTATCTAGCGTCGCCTTCCCCTGCAGAGCTCGCCGCCGTGCTGCCCAGATCCAATCCCTTCCTCTCGTTGGGTAGCAGGTGGCTAAGTTCGAGGAGAGTGCGTGGCCGGCGAAGGCCGACCACTGGCTATTTTTTTGCTACTTTCGCATATTTCTTTTGCTACTTCCGCGTATTTTTTTTGCTACAATCAATCTATATGGTTTTGCTACGTGGTCTCCGGCGATGTCCTATTTGCTACATTAGAAAAAACATTTTGCTACATCCGTTTTGTGATTTTGCTACAATAGCGTTGAGTTTTTGCTACACGATCTTCGGCGAGGTCGTCTCCGGCGAGGTCTAAGTCTCCGGAGAGGTCGGATCTGCTACATTAACATAACTTTTTTGCTACCACCGTTTTGCATTTTTGCTACAACAGTGTAATGTTTTTGCTACACGGTCTTCTGTGAGGTCTACCGGCGAAAGCCTCCGGCGAGTCTCCGGCGAGGTCGAATATGCTACGTTAGCCCAACTTTTTTGCTACACGGTCTCCGGCGAGGATTCCGGCGAAATCTCCGACGAGGTCCAATCTGTTTTTCTATTTCTGGACCGAACTGTTTTCTGCTACAATGTAGCAAAAACGGCACACTATGTAGCAAAAACGGGTCTGAGTGTAGCAAAAACGGGTTTAGGTGGACACGTGTCAGCACGAGGACCCGGAGGATCGGAGACAAATATCCCCCGGGGGACGCGTAGTGCTCCCCAAACTTTTAGGATCATGGTTTTGGGGTTGTTTCTCTATAAGTACTCCGTACTTGATTGCTATTCTAAGAGTTCCAAGATATCTTAGCTTTGCTTGGTGTGTAACATCTTAGAATTCCATTGTCATGGTTTGTAAGCCAGCTGGTTAGTGTATACATTAGTATGCTTTGATACTACCATGCTTGATAAGATGATACTTTTATATCAAGTACTCTTTGTTCATCTTTCGGTCTTGTTCCTTTGGATCCCTTGTCTAACCTTCTTTTTGTTCTTTCAGGATGGGTGATACCTCTCGTGCCCGTACTCGTGCTCACGCACATGGTGCCGCAAATGAGGGTGAATCTTCCAACCTTCCTCCACCACTGTCCATGGTTCAACTCATGGCCATGTACAAAACCAACCGTGCTGACAACATGAGGCTCCTTGAAAGGATTGAGCGCAACACTGCTCAACGCTATAACAATCAAGTTGGTATCAAGGACTTCACACGTCTCACTCCGCCAGTTTTTAGCTATTCCACTGAGCCACTTGATGCGGACTACTGGCTTCGCACCATGGAGCGCAAACTTCAGGTTGTTCATGTTGCTCAAGCTGATTGGGTGACTTTTGCTGCCTATCATCTAGAGGGAGCAGCTAACTCCTGGTGGGCGAATTTCTTGGCTATGCAAGAAGCTCAACATGTTGTTACGTGGCAAGAGTTCACCGAAGCCTTCCGAGATTATCATATTCCGGAGGGCCTGATGGATCAAAAGAGGGAGGAGTTCCTCAAGCTTAAGCAGGGCACTGGTTCCGTGTGTGATTACCAGCGTAACTTCAACCGTCTTGCCTGCTATTCTACTGAAGAGGTATCCACTAATGTTAAGAAGAAAGCTCTGTTCCGCAAGGGACTGGATCCTGAGGTTCGTCGTGATATCCATCTCATGTACTTTGTTAAATTCCAAGGTCTTGTTAATAAGGCTATGAAGGCCAAGAGTGGAAAAGTGGAGTATGAAGAAACTCGTAAGCGTCCTCAGGAGGGGTACAACAAGGATGGTTCTGGTAATAAGAAGCGCCGTGTCTTCGTGCCTTACAGTGCTGTGCCACGTGCTCCTTATACTCCAAGGTCTTCTGGATATGCTCCTCGTCCGTATGCTAATTCAAGCAATGCTGGTGGATCAAACTACCCTCCTGCTGGCAATGCATCAGGTTTTATATGTTTCAACTGTCGTCAGCCTGGCCACTATGCAAAGGAGTGTCCTCAAAAGAATGTCGCTGAGAAGTCACAACCAGCAAAGAAGAATGACAAGTACCAAGGTGCTGGAAAAGGACGCCTGAACCATATCTCCGCTGAGAAGGCTCAGGAAGATCCAAGCGTCATCATGGGTACGCTTCGTATCAATCAAATTCCAACTAAAGTTTTGTTTGATTCTGGAGAATCGCATCCATTTCTGTCACAAGCTTTTTCTCAAATGCATGGGATAAGTTTTGAGGGGTTATTCGTTCCTCTGCTAGTTCAGTCTCCTGGTTCTAGGTGGTGTTCCACCATTGTTAGTCATGGGAATTTAATTGAAGTTTAATTTCAACTCTTTCCCACTTCTTTGATCGCCCTCAAGTCAACTGATATTGACATTATTTTGGGCATGGACTGGTTGACCCGTTATCAAGCTATTCTCAATTGTACAACCAAGTCTGTGACTCTGACTAGTCTTGCTGGCATAACAGTCAAGTATTGGACCGTAGGGTCACTATCTCCTTCAGCTGTTTCTATTCCTGAAGCAGAGTTGTATGCTCTTGAAGTTCTACCTCCGTTAGAAATCCAAGATGTTTCTGTGGTCTGTGAGTTTCCGTATGTCTTTCCTGAGGAGTTGCCTAGCATGCCACCTGATCGAAATGTGGAGTTTGTCATAGAGTTAGTTCCTGGAACTGCTCCTGTTTCCAAAAGACCCTATCGTATGCCTCCGCATGAGCTTGTGGAGTTGAAGAAGCAATTAGAGGAGTTAGAAGGAAAAGGACACATTCAGCCCAGCACATCTTCTTGGGGATGTCCTACAATCTTTGTTAAGAAGCAGGATACCAATATACCGCGTCTGGCTGTGGATTATCGCCCACTCAATGCTGTGACTATCAAGAACAAGTATCCTCTCCCTAGGATCAATGATCTATTTGATCAGTTAAGTGGTGCCACTGTCTTTTCCAAAAATGGATTTAAGGTCAGGGTATCACCAGATAAAGATTCGTAAGGAAGACATTCCAAAGACTGTTTTCACTACTCGTTATGGTCTTTACGAGTATACAGTCATGTCCTTTGGTCTTACCAATGCTCCAGCTACTTTTATGCGGCTTATGAACTCTTCCTTCATGGAGTATCTTGACAAGTTCGTCGTGGTCTACATTGATGATATTCTGGTCTATTCCAAGACTGAAGAAGAGCACGTTGAACATCTCCGTTTGGTGTTAACAAAACTTTGAGAACATCGTCTCTATGCCAAGTTTTCCAAATGTGAGTTCTGGTTACAAGACCTCGTATTCATTGGTCATGTTGTTTCCGCTCAAGGGGTTGCTGTTATCCCCGATAATGTCCAAACTATCCTCGACTGGGAGTCTCCTAAATCCGTAAAGGATGTCCGAAGTTTTCTCGGGATGGCTGGTTATTACCGTCGGTTCATTGAAAACTTCTCCAGGATTGCAAAAGCCGATGACCGATCTTCTTAAGAAGGATAAGAAGTACGAATGGTCTAATAAGACTGAAGAAAGCTTCCAGATGTTGAAAACCAAGTTAAGGACTTTGTTGTCTTCTGCGATGCCTCTCACCAAGGTCTTCGATGTGTGTTGATGCAAGATGGGCATGTGGTGGCTTATGCCTCCCGTCAGCTAAAACCACATGATAACAACTACCCAACTCATGATCTTGAGATTGCAACTGTTGTTCATGCTCTTAAGCAATGGCAACATTACCTCCTTGGTAGTCGTTGCGAGTTATACTCGGATCATCAGAGTCTGAAGTACCTTTTCACACAACCTGATCTGAATCTCAGGCAAAGAAGATGGTTGGAACTCATCAAGGACTATGATTTGGGTCTCAGCTATCAACCTGGGAAAGCCACCATCGTTGCTGATGCGTTAAGTCGTAAGAATTATTGCAACAATTTGATGATCAAACAATCTCAACCTTCTCTTCATGACGAATTTGCTCGATTGAATCTTGAAGTAGTTACTCGTGGATTCCTTTCTACTCTTGAAATGAAATCTTCTATAGAGGATGAAATCAAGCTCGCTCAGAAGAATGACTTTGAAGTTGCTGAGATCAAAGGGAACATTGCTAGCGGAGTTGCTAAATGTTTCTCTGTTGATAATCAAGGTATTGTTTACTTTGGTAACCGTCTGGTAGTGCCGAAGAGAACAAAACTGAGGAATTTAATTCTCCAAGAGGCTCATGAATCACCTCTTTCTATCCACCCTGGAGGTACCAAGATGTATCGGGATCTTCGTCAAAGATTCTGGTGGTCTGGTATGAAGAAGGATATCGCTCGTTTTGTTGCTGAATGTGACGTTTGTCGTCGCGTCAAAGCTGAGCACCAAAGACCCGCTGGTCTCCTGCAACCACATAAAATACCTGAGTGGAAATGGGATGAAGTTGGTGTGGATTTCATCACCGATCTTCCTAAGACTCAGAAAGGAAATGATGCCATCTGGGTAATCGTTGACTATCTTTCCAAGGTCGCTCACTTTCTTCCCGTCAAGGAAAGCCTTCGAGCGAGTGAACTGGCTGATGTTTACATCTCTCGGATTGTTGTTCTTCATGGTATTCCTAAGAAGATAACGTCTGACCGTGGAAGTCTGTTCACCTCCAAGTTCTGGGAAAGTTTCCAAACTGCTATGGGAACTCGCCTTTCTTTCAGCATAGCCTATCATCCTAGTACCGGTGGCCAGACCGAAAGAGTGAATCAAATCCTTGAAGACATCCTTAGAGCGTGTGTCATATCTTTTGGCAAGAATTGGGAGAAATGCCTTCCTGTTGTTTAATTCTCCTACAACAACAGTTATTAGTCCAGTACAGAAATGGCACCTTTCCAGTTCTTATATGGAATAAAGTGTCGTACTCCTGGTCAAAAACCGGCGAAAGAAAGTTCTTTGGTCCGGATATGATCCAGGAAGCAGAAGATCAAGTTCGCATCGTTTGAAAACTACTCAGTCTCGCCAGAAAAGCTATCATGATGGGGACCATCAACATGTTGAATATAAAGTTGGTGATCAAGCTTATATCCGGGTCACTCCTCTAAAGGGTGTCCATCGTTTTGGTATCAAAGGCAAACTGGCTCCTAGCTATGTTCGTCCTTTCCGTGTTCTATCCAGGCATGGTAACCTCGCATACAAACTGGAGTTGCCTGCAAACTTCCCTGAGGTGCATGATGTCTTTCATGTGTCTCAACTCAAGCGTTGCTTCAAAGACCCTGTCCGTGGTGTTGATCACCAAACTCTTGATCTCCAAAAGGATCTGACTTATCGTGAGTATCCTGTTCGTATCCCTGATGAAACCGAGCGCAAAACTCGTCGTCAAAACATCAAGTTCCTGAAAGTTCAGTGGTCTTATCACTCTGAGGATGAAGCACCCTGGGAACAAAAAGATCGTCTTATATCTGAGTACCCTGCATTCTATTATAAAACTTAGGAATCTCGGGTCGAAATTCTTGTAAGGGGGGTAGAGCTGTAACAGCCCAAGCTTATAATATATGTAATTAGTATCTAAGCATTGCATGCATGTGTTAAACTCAATAAAATATTGCAAGTGATCAAGTGTGTGAACAAAAGAACAAGTGCAAAACCCTAAACCCTAGTCTTTCCCCCTCTTTTTGGAATCCATTCAATATGGTGTTTGAATTTTGAAAAGTACAAAAATATGGAGCCCAAATAGTGTCAAAGGGCCCCACATTATTTTCATTATATTTACAAAGTCCTGGTATTTTGAAATATCTAAAACAGTATCCAAAATCATTATATAAAAGAGAGAAAAGGAATTTAGGAAATAGAAAAAGGATCTGTCTAAAAAGAATAAGCAATCGGCCGTGGCCCAGCTTCCTCTCTTCTCTCTGCCGCTTGCGTCCAGCAGCCAGCAGCCGTAGCCGGCCCATGGATAGCCCAGCACGGCCCAGTACCGCTTCGCCGCCCTTTCATCGTATTCCTCCTCGAGAGGAAGCAGCTGGGTGTCGTCGGCGCCGCCATCGATCCCCGCCGCCTCCTCCTGGCCGTACGTCGAGCCCCGAGCGAGGATAAGAACGGCGCGTCCATGTCCCCGTCGCCCTCATCCACTCTCCCCCTCTCCAGCGACCCCTCACTCCCATTCCCCTCGCTGACCCGAAACCCTAGCTTCGACGATCTCGCCGTCCCTGGCCTCCCTGTGCCCTGCTGATGACGCCATAAGCTTCGCCGTGCTTCGAGGATCATCCCCGCTGAAGGAATCAAGGCGGGGCGATACGAATTGACGGCTTAGGGTCATCTTCTCCACCTCAGGCCGCCGTCTCCGTCGACGTTGTGGACGCCGCTCGACCTTCCCTCACGCCAACGAACCCTCTACGAGCTTCCCCGTGAGCTAGCGGTTCCCCTGGACCCCTTCTTTTCCTTTCTCTTGCTCTGTAGCTCGCTGTTGCCGTGCGCTGCCGTCGACCGCCGCAAGAGCTTGCTGTTGGAGGTGCTCCGGTGACCAATAAACGGAGGCGCCGCCGCTATTAGGTTCGTCTCGCAGCGCTGGTTCGAGCAGCCCTAGTCGCACGCTGTAGTTCGCCCTCCTCCATCATCTGCCAACGTCGTTGGCCCGTTGGCCGACGAGCCAACGTGGCCCCTGCGTGGCGCTCGGGTGGCTTGATTGCGTGGACCGACCGCACCCGTCAGCCTCTCTGGATAGAACCACCCCCGGTGAAAAATGTCTCTGACCCCGCCTGGCCAACGTGGTTGCTGAGGTGGCTAGAGGCCCACCTGTCTGTGACTGTGATTAGCCTGTCCTGCGGTGTAAAAAAGTTTTAGTTTCTTTTATTTCTGGAAAAGTGTAATAAAAGGGTTTAATAATTTCAGAAATTGTTTTGAATATTGTAAATTCAATAACTAATTCATTATAAGTCAGAAAAATACAAATAATATATAAAAATGTTTAGAAAATGAGTTCTATCTATTTAAGCTATAATCATGCATTGCTAATAAACTTTAATGACAAGTTTATTTAGAACAACATAGTAGCCCCTCTCATGTGTTTCCGGAGTTTTCCGAGTTAGAGTTTTCAATCCTCGGAAACCCCGTTTAAATTGCCGAGCATGTTTTAGGGTTTCGTTTCAATGCAATTCAACATGTGATATCATCATCCTTGTTTGAGCATTGCATCGATGCCATGTCTTGATTGTCTCCTTTGTTTCCGGTATTGGCTCTTCACGATAGAATCTGAACCCGAAGCTGAAGTCAACAACACCGAAGATCCGTACCTGTCTACTGACGGACAAGGCAAGTGTAGCCCCTCATTCTAAACCTATGTTTTATAAAGTATATTACATTCTCGCTATGATGCACACGATTCCAATGTGGTCTTTTGTCAGTAGCTAGTGTTACCTATCTGCTGCACTGTTTAGGTTTTGTAGCCTTATATTCCTGATCCACTGCTCCTAGCATACCTAGGTCTGGCATATGAGCGTTAATAGAGCTTCTGAGGTCGACAGCTTAGCCATGCATAGTATCAATGTCTGATCTATCCGAACGATGAATAAGAGGTGCCGGAGAATCTAGAAAGGTAGGAGGTGGTGACATCATCGAAGGAGTTAACTAATCATGCTAAGGCTTGTATGGGAGGCCACATTGGGTGTGGTTTTTTTAGTACCATGCTCGCCACCATTAGGACCCGAGTTCTTGCCTCTTGAACCAAGACGAGCGTACAACCACACGGGGCCTGGAAAACCCCACGAGCAACTAACTTGCCTAGTAGATTCCATGAGTCACATAGTTCAGGCTTTCCATCTAGCATACGCATTGAAAACCTTTTAGAAAAGGGGAGGAGAAGGAGGTGCATCATAACAGGTAGGGAAGCGTGCACCGGGTTGCTTGGGGTCGATGGAGCCCCTGGTGAACCAACCTCGCCTCACATCTTTAGGGACCGGCTTCGGGAATTGACCCGTTACGGCGGAACCATCCCTAGGGCGTGACTCATGGTCTCGGTGAAAGCAAGGTAAAGGTCGTGGTCAACCACCCTCTGCCGGCCTTCCAAGGAATAGGGCTAATAATTTGGCGTTAAGAGTCGGTTGGTACGTGTGGGTAAAGTTGTACACCCCTGCAGGATATTAATCTTTTCGAAAAGCCGTGTTCACGGTTATGAACGACTTGGGAACGGACGTGATGATCATAGAGAACTATAACCTAAGTAAAACTTGTTGATCCATGTGTGCTCAAGGATGCTTCCTCTGGGTTGAGGGGGTGATCCTAGATAGGAGGTTCTGATGAAGCTGGTGGTTACCAAGATGTGATGAACAAGATGAAGAAGTCGCTATCTTATCCCTTTTTAAAAGATTCTGAGTAGACGAGCCTATTCTCTCTCTTGTTTACAAATAAAGATTGCTTTCCGCAAAAGAAAATCCAGAGAAAGCCTTTCCAGCCAGAGCATGTAGATACTAGGTTATCTAAGTCTTGCGGAGTACATTCTCATACTCAGCCTTGCGCCATTGTTGTTTTTCTACAGAGGATCTGGTTGCAACTGAAGGTGGCTTCTACGTTGACATCGACGAGTAGTTGGGGGTCCCAGGTAGCAGCCTGAGTACTATAGGATGGACGTCGCTTTTGTTTATGGCCTCTTAGGCCTTTTGCTAAGTTGTTGTGTAGAACAACATAATTTGCTTTCGTTGTGTGATGTAATGTTGGGTCTAAGACCTCTGGTTTGTAATAACTCTAATATCTTACTCTGTTAAGAGTTTCAACTTATGTTGTTAAATCCCTGTGTTCTATAATGTTACCGAATCATACTGTGATCTTCCGTGTTTGGAGTTGAACTTATCTTAGATGATGATCTGAGGTTAGTTTAACCCTAACCCCGGGGGTGCTACTGTTGGAGATATGCCCTAGAGGCAATAATAAATGTAGTTATTATTATATCTTTGTGTTTATGATAAATGTTTACATTCATGCTATAATAAGTATTAACAAGGAAACATTAATACTTGTGTGATTTGTAAACTAAAATAGAGTCCCTAGTAAAGACTCTTTATAATACTAGCTTGTTGGTTAATAAATGATTGTGGTTTCCCTATCATGAACATTGAGATGTTATTAACAACAAGATCATATCGTTAGGAGAATGATATGGTGGACATACTCGTATAGATAAGCGTAGCATAAAGATCAAGTCATTTTAATAGTTCAATTGCTATATGCTTTCTGATACATAGTAACCTAATTCCTTCGACCATGAGATCATGCATATCACCTTTACCGGAAGGATGCTTTGATGACATCAAACACCACACCGTAACTGTGTGGCTATAAAGGTGGCATTGAGTGTTCGGAAAGTATTGGTTGAGACACATGGATCAAGAGTGGGATTTTTCCATCCATATGACGGATAGATATACTCTGGGCCCTCTCGGTGGAATGTCATCCAATTAGCTTGCAAGCATGTGAATGGCTCACAAGGGATCACATATCACGGGAACGAGAAAAGAGTACTTATCAGTAACGAGGTTGAACTAGGTATGCAGAGATACCGACGATCATAACCTCGGATAAGTAAACTATCGTGAGACAAAGGGAAATTGGTATCGTATGTAAGTGGTTCATTCGATCGCAAAGTTATCGTAGAAATATGTGGGAGCCATATGAATTTCCAGATTCCTCTATTGGTTATTTTTCGGAGAAGTGTCTCGATCATGTCCGCATAATTCACGAACTGTAGGGAGACACACTTAACGATTCGACGTTGTTTGAGTAGTTATGGAATGATGAGTAAGAGGCCGAATGTTGTTCGGAGTCTCGGATGGGATCCGGGATATCACGAGGAGATCCAGAATGGTCTGGAGAATAAGATTCATATAAGGAAAGTCCTGTTTGGGGGTTGGAGAATGGTTCCGGTGTTTTCATCGAGAATGTTCTAGAAGGTTCCGGAATGTCCGGCACTCCGAAGGGGAAGGGTACATGAATGTGTCATACCAAGTTGGAATGATTGTATCATGTACTAGGTGTCATCGCTGAAAAAAATAAAGGGTTTAATCAAATCCTAGTTTGAAAAGTCAAACGCCAATTTGAAAAGTCAAATGCTATTTTGGGAAGTGGAGGGGAAGGTGGAAACCGAGTTGGGAAGGAGTTCCTCCCCTCCACCGCCGGCCCCCTTGGGTAACCGAGTTGGGGAGGGACTCCCCTCCCCTGGCGTGGCCCCTCCACCTATATAAGGAGGGGCAGGGCTGCCCCTCCTAGCACCCAACACCTCCACCCGCAAACCCTAGCCCTAAGCCGCCGGCCCTCCTGCAGCCGCCGCCGCCCTAGGGCAAGCCGCCACCGCCGCCTAGCTAACCCTAGCCGCCGGCCAAGCCTCCTCCTTGGTGTGTCTAAACCCTAGATCGCCGAGGAGCTCTACATAGTCCACCATACTCGCTCCGGCTTAAGGCGAAGCCCTGCGAGATCTCCCCTCTACTTCCGGTACCACGCCGTTGTGCTGCCGGAATCGCAAGGAGAGTGCTACAACCTCCGCTGCCTGCTGGAACAAGGGAGAAGAAGGTCTTCGTCGAGTACCGAACGTGTGACCGACTGCGGGAGCGCTGCCGGAAGGCAGCGCCGGAAGGATCGTCTATGCGATCTTGAGATCGGGAAGAGTACGACTACATCACCCACGAGAATCTGCTCTCGTTAAACACTTTGGAATCTTTGAGGGTGAGTTATTCCATCGACTCGTTGCTACAATCTAGTAGATAGATCTTGGCTTGTTTGTTTGTATGCGATAGAAAATTTTGTTTTCCATGCTACGAAACCCTACAGCTACATCATCCTTAGCAAGCACCATTGCTGTCACATCCCAAAATTTTCCAAATTTTGAAATGTGAAAAATAATTAAACAAAATAAATAATTGATGAAATTTAGGATGAAAAGAAACTTTTTGATTTCAAATGAAAACATCAAAACCTATTTGGATCAAATAAAATCCTAAAGGGATTTAAAAAGATAAACAAATAATAAATAAAGTTATAATAGTTGGAATCACCATTTTTGGATCTTTAAATAAAAAGATATGGTTTTTATAAGAAAAGGTACAAATAAAATAATAAGGATTTTTTTAAGAGTCAAATTAAATCTTGGACAAGCAAATGAAATAAAATATTTCTATTTGATAAAAAGAGTAAATGATTATTTAAATAAAATAATAAGGATTTATTAATATCCAATTTTATTTAAGTAAAGGCTTTTCCATTTTAAATAAACACTAAAACTTATTAAAGTATTTTAAATAAAAATTCCAAGTGTTTTGTTTTTCAAATAAAACCTACTGAAAAGGTTTTGGTAATATTTAGATTTAAAATAGAGTTTTAAAATATATTAAATCCTATTTGAAATAAAGACTAATGTCTATTTATTTAATTATTAATAGATCCTAAAAGAATAAAAGAATTATACTATTTTGGACTTTAGAATATGATAATAAACAGAATTAAAACATACCCAAAGTTTGGTGGTGGTTTGAATTCAAATGGAGTTTGAATTGTTTGGATTAAAATCAAAACAGAAATTCAAAATAGAAAAAGGAAAAGCATTCACTATAAAAAAATGAAACTAACTCAACCCACTAAGAGCCCAGCCCAGCAGACCCAGCAGCTAGCCCATTTTCCCCTCCTCGCAGCGAAGCGTTTTCCACTCAACCTCGCACCCCCTCAATCGCTGACAGCAGGACCCCACGCGCTATTTCCCTTCTCGCTGACAAGGCTGCCCCACTCTGTTAGTCATCGTCTCCACCGCGACCCGTTCCCCATTTTCTTCCCGGCCGTTTTTGTCCTTGATTCCTCACTTAAATTCGTTTGAATGCTCTAGTAAATTTCGCCTCGCGACTGTTCCTTCTTAATCGCCCCTCTCTCCTCTCTCTTTTCCCTAGTTTCCACCCCACGAGAGCCACCAGGCTGCCACAATCGCTTGCTCGAACCCCTCTGCCCCGACGAACTTATCCGACCAATTCCGGCGCCGTCCAACCGCCCCTCACCTCCCGAGCACACGAGCCTGCTCCCCATCTCTTGGTGCATCTCCCAGTGCCGCTCGCTAGCCCGCGCATTCACCAGAGGCGCGACAACCTCGACACCCGAACGCCACCGTCGTCTGCCATTTCTCCGGCGAGTCCCCCCGGTGAGTACAGACTGCTCCAGTACCTCCCGATGATGCTCCCATGATCCCCAGCACTGTACGCATCTAACCGCATGCTTTGTTTTCCTTCGCACGCTCTCAAACCCTGCCTCCGACAACAACCAGACAAACCCGACGCCGATGCCGTCTCCGTGAGCAATTCCTCGGGAACCAGAGCACCCCTCGACGCACTGATCACGCCTTGAGCTTCGCCGCAACCACGCGAGCACGGTGAGCATCCTCACTCCCTCCCTCTCTTCCTGAATCATCGCCAACACCACCGTCTGAGCGTGCTCTGCCGTCAGCCGCCGCCAGCGCCGCCAGTCCATGGTCAGATGCGTTGTGTCCATTGGATCTTGATCTAGTGGCCCAGATTAGATTTAATCGAAAGGGTACGCGTCCATCTGTACCTTGCGTTTTAAGTGAGATCCAGCGGCCAGTGTTGATCGATCCACACGAATCGTTACCGTCCAATAGTTTTGAGCCACGTGGACAAAGTTTGAATTAAAACAAAATTTTTGATCTATTAGATATGCAAACTTGCAAAATTCATAACTTTTAATCTACACGTCCAAATTTTGCAAATTTTATATAAATGGAATCAGAAGAACAAGTACTTTGCAACCATGCACTTTGTTTAATGTTTTGCTTCTGGAAAATTGGTTGAAATTGCAGAAACTTGTGTAGGCATAATTTGAATATAAAAATTGTTCTAGATATATTTTTAAGGTGAAATCTTTGCTAAATGGTTTGTTTTGAACCTACTGACCATAGGAACCAACTTATGGATTTAAAAAATGTATTTTGTGAAGTTAAGGAATAAATATTTGAATTAGAACATTTCTAGTCAAATAAAAATATTGTTTATGTGTTAAAAATGCTTTTTGAGTAAAACCTTGGGAAAATGATTTGAGTTAAACTCTCTGACCCTAAACACCAAGTTTTCAGATTTAAAAATATATTTGATGAACCCTATAAAAGTATTACCTTGCAAAAGGCATTTTCAACAACATAAAATATCACCTTGGTATAATAATTGGTTTATGGGGTGAAACCTTTTGCAAACGGTTTTACCACATTTGTAAATGATCAATATGGACATTAAAATGGTTAGAGCCTAATAGAAACCACTTTTCTAAATAAAACCATCTTTTGCATGCTTGCATGCATTACCTTGTTTCTATTATTTTATGTGGTAAAATTGTTTGAATGCTAGTTGAATATGTGTTTGCTTGATTGAATTGTAGTGAAGTTAGAAGAGTATGATATTTGCAAGATCAAGAAGTGAACCAACATCATCTACTAAAAAGGCAAGTGACGCTATCATCCATGTCCTACTATTTTCATTACACTTAGTGGATTTATGTAGCATGCATGATAGGACTACTATATTACCATGATATGCTATGTACTATTAGGAAATCCATCTTCCTTAGTGAAAACCTCATAGTTGTAGTATGCTTAGCCATGCTATAGACTTGGAATGGAATACATGATATGATTATATGAAGTGTTGGAAAAATATATGTTTTATATAATAAAACAAGTACTCAATGAACCACCTGGGTGGAAAGAGGATACTCAATTTTGGACAAGGTGGCAACAAAGAGAACCATGTTTATATGGCTATCTTTTTGTATGTGCACTAGAAGAAAATCACCCAGGGACTTAGAGATTGAACATGTTTCTCGTACAGTGGCTTCCGTGTACAGCCACATGCTAAATGGGCTCTAGCTTAGTCAACTACATAGTGGAAGACCCTTGCATTGGCATCTTCAGGTTAACTAGAATTGTGTATTGGAAATATATCCTTATATTGGTGTCTGGTAGACAAGCTAGCATTGTGTATTAGGAGGACTTTTATGGAAAGACTTTGTCACATTCTCGATCTGCCAGTACTCCATTTGGTGTGTACTTATCTAGCGTCCACTGGTGGCGTCAAGACGAGATTGTGTCATGTGGGTAAAGTGTACAACTTCTGCAGAAGATCAAATTCTAAGTACTTAGCCGTGTCCCCGGTTACGGACAACTCTAAGCAACTAAGGCCTGAAGCTATGGAAGGTCTCGACATTCCAATTTCTCAAAATAAAATTTGATGGTGACAACAAGGGATTAGAAGCAATTGGAGTTTTCCAAGGAGTTCAGAAAGATTTGACAAAAGATCAAAACTATTTTGAAAAGATAGGATAAAACTATATTGCTTTCTGCAAAAGAGCCTAAACCCTACTTAAACAAATATGCTTGTAATGATAGGATCCAGTTACTTCTACATAATAGTGAAACTTGACAATACAATTCAAATGTATTGACCCTTGTGGCTGCAACTTATTATGTTGCAGGTTTGTTTGATGTTAGTGAAGTGTGTTTAATAGGATTACAAGTCTACAACCAACATGATTGCCTGTGGAACTTTGAAGATGAAGGACTCCATGTTATATAGATATTCTACTGCATTGTAATGTGATAGCCAAATGAGCTAAGTAAGATGTAATGAATTATTTTATCCTTGGTTATAAAGTTATATTATGACCTTTGTTTCTTGATATTACATCTTAACTGTGGATGCTAGTTATTGATCCAGGGGCTAGCATTGTAAACATAGGGATCTCTCCCTTATTAAAGGTTGGGACCTCTACAGATGGTATCAGAGCACTGTGTTGCCTTTAGGATTGTATCCCTAGGATTGGACAAAAACCCCTTAGAAAAATTGGAGTTGTATTTGTTCCAAAACTTATTTACAAACAATCTTGTAAACTCTTTCCTCAACCATTTTGGTTTTGATTCTACATCTCTTCCTTTTCAACTTGAAGTATAAAGCCTCCACCATGACCAATGATTTCAACTTTAGTTCCACCAAGGACTTCAACTTAGACATCACTAAGGACTACAAGTGAAAACCAAGAGACATTAGATTGCCTACCAAAAACATTGACATCATGTTAGTGTATGGATCATATTGACCTATGAGTTATGACTATACTAAGTTAATTATTTCAAGAAAACTTGTTGTTTCCTTCAACTCATGAGTTAAGCTCATAAGTTTTTAAGTGAATGGTTGCTTGTTGGATGCTTGATTGTTTGATCGAACTTGATTGTTTTGGGTTGTGTGTTAGAACTCCCTTATGCCTATTTGTCATTACTAATCCCTATCAAACCAACAGATGCCTCCCCGACGTGCCAATCCCAACCCAAACAATAACAACATCACTCCCGAGATGCAGCAGATATTGGTATCTCAAGCTCAACTAATGAAGATGATGACGAAGTTTATGCAAAATCAGAATCAGAACAACAACAACAACAATAACAACAATCAAAATAATCCTCCAGCACATGATATTCTCACCAGGTTTCTGAAACTAAGGCCTGCAAGGTTCTCTAGGACACTGATCCAATGGTAGCCAATGACTGGTTACGTTCGGTGAATAAGGACTTAGTGACTGTTGGCTGCACCGACGAAGAAAAAGTTAGGTTTGCATCACATCTGCTTGAAGGACCAGCAGCAACATGGTGGGACAACTTTCAGATCACCACTCCCCTTGAGGATGTGACTTGGGCTATTTTTGAGGATGGTTTCCGTACAGCTCACATCTCATCTGGAGTGATGAACATGAAGAAAAAGGAGTTTCACAATCTGAAACAGCGTCACCTCAGTGTGGCTGAGTACATTGAAGAGTTCAACAATCTGGCACGCTATGGACCAGATGAAGTTGATACTGATGCTAAGAGGAAGGAGAAATTCCTCGAAGGACTTAATGATGAGTTGAACCTGGAGCTATCTATTGCCTATGTCCCAACTTATAAATCACTCTGTGACAAAGCCACCATTCTAGAAAACAAGATGAATCAAGTTGAGAACAGAAAGAGGAAGCATAAACTCAAGTATCATTCAGGATCATCACAAAAGAAGCGTTCATTAAAAAAGAGCAATGAAGATTCTGAACCACATCAGTATCACCACAACAACAATGGAAGTGATAATAATGGAAATGATACAGACAATGGAGATGACCTTGGTCAGAACCAACATGACACTTTCAGGAAGAAAGATATTAGCCAGTTGCAGTGCTATAACTGTAAGGAGCTTGGTCACTATGCATCAGACTGTCATGAGAAGATAAAGAAAAAGGATGCTAGAAGATCCAATGGAAATGACTCCAATGTGACCCAGAAAGGACATGTGAACCACATTGACATGGATGGGAACCTTGAAGATATAGAAGAAGTGGATGTCAGGAATTAGTTAACTCAGAAGAGTCAAATAAGGATTCCTTGTCTCGATATCAAGTGTTGAACCCATAGTCAAGTGAACCATCAATGTAACCCTATGAGACTTTCTTTTAAGGGTGGTAGTACCCTAGTTGTCTTCAAGCCAACTTGTAACCCTATCCTTCCCAAATCTCGGGACGAGATTTCTTTTAAGAGTGGTAGCCTGTCACATCCCAAAATTTTCCAATTTTGAAATGTGAAAAATAATTAAACAAAATAAATAATTGATGAAATTTAGGGTGAAAAGAAATTTTTTGATTTCAAATGGAAACATCAAAACCTATTTGGATCAAATAAAATCCTAAAGGGATTTAAAAAGATAAAATAATAATAAATAAAGTTATAATAGTTGGAATCACCATTTTTGGATCTTTAAATAAAAAGATATGGTTTTTATAAGGAAAGGTAGAAATAAAATAATAAGGATTTTTTAAAGAGTCAAATTAAATATTGGCCAAGCAAATGAAATAAAATATTTCTATTTGATAAAAAGAGTAAAGGATTATTAAATAAAATAATAAGGATTTATTAATATCCAATTTTATTTAAGTAAAGGCTTTTCCATTTTAAATAAACACTAAAACTTAATAAAGTATTTTAAATAAAAATTCCAAGTGTTTTGTTTTTCAAATAAAACCTACTGAAAAGGTTTTGGTAATATTTAGATTTCAAATAGAGTTTTAAAATATATTAAATCCTATTTGAAATAAAGACTAATGTCTATTTATTTAATTATTAATAGATCCTAAAAGAATAAAATAATCATTCTATTTTATACTTTAGAATATGATAATAAACATAATTAAAACATACCCAAAGTTTGGTGGTGGTTTGAATTGAAATGGAGTTTGAATTAAAATCAAAACAAAAATTCAAAATAGAAAAAGGAAAAGCATTCAGTATAAAAAAAATAAAACTAACTCAACCCACTAACAGCCCAGCCCAGCAGGCCTAGCAGCTAGCCCATTTTCCCCTCCTCACAGCGAAGCGCTTTCCACTCAACCTCGCACCCCTCAGTCGCTGGCAGCAGGACCCCACGCGCTATTTCCCCTCTCGCTGGACAAGGCTGCCCCACTCTGTCAGTCATCGTCTCCACCGCGACCCGTTCCCCATTTTCTTCCCGGCCGTTTCTGTCCTTGATTCCTCGCTTCAATTCGTTTGAATATGCTAGTAAATTTCGCCTCGCAACTGTGCCTTCTTAATCGCCCCTCTCTCCTCTCTCTTTTCCCTAGTTTCCACCCCACGAGAGCCACGAGGCTGCCACAATCGCTTGCTCGAACCCCTCTGCCCCGACGAACATCTCCGACCAATTCCGATGCCATCCAACCGCGCCTCGCCTCCCAGAGCACACGGGCCTGGTCCCCATCTCCTGGTGCATCTCCCAGTGCTGCTCGCTAGCCCGCGCATTCACCAGAGGCTCAACAACCTCGACACCCGAACGCCACCGTTGTCTGCCATTTCTCCGGCGAGTCCTCCCGGTGAGTACAGACTACCCCAGTACCTCCCGATGATGCTCCCATGATCCCCAGCACTGTACACATCTAACCGCATGCTTTGTTTGCCTTAGAACGCTCTCAAACCCTGCCTCCGACGACAACCAGACAAACCCGACGCCGATGCCGTCTCCGGTGAGCAATTCCTCGCGAACCAGAGCACCCCTCGACGAATTGATCACGCCTTGAGCTTCGCCGCAACCACGCGAGCACGGTGAGCATCCTCACTCCCTACCTCGCTTCCTGAATCATCGCCAACACCACCGTCTGAGCGTGCTCTGCCGTCAGCCGCCGCCAGCGCCACCAGTCCATGGTCAGATGCGCTGTGTCCATTGGATCTTGATCTAGTAGCCCAGATTAGATTTAATCGAAAGGGTACGCGTCCATCTGTATCGTGCGTTTTAAGTGAGATCTTGCGGCCAGTGTTGATCGATCCGCACGAACCGTTACCGGACAATAGTTTTGAGCCACGTGGACAGAGTTTGAATTAAAACAGAAATTTTGATCTATTAGATATGCAAACTTGCAAAATTCATAACTTTTAATCTACACGTCCAAATTTTGCAAATTTTATATCAATGGAATCAGAAGAACAAGTACTTTGCAACCATGCACTTTGTTTAATGTTTTGCTTCTGGAAAATTGGTTGGAATTACAGAAACTTGTGTAGGCATAATTTGAATATAAAAATTGTTCTAGATATATTTTTAAGGTGAAATCTTTGCTAAATGGTTATTTTTGAACCTACTGACCATATGAACCAACTTATGGATTTAAAAAATGTATTTTGCGAAGTTAAGGAATAAATATTTGAATTAGAACATTTCTAGTCAAATAAAAATATTGTTTATGTGTTAAAAATGCTTTTTGAGTAAAATCTTGGGAAAATGATTTGAGTTAAACTCTCTGACCCTAAACACCAAGTTTTGAGATTTAAAAATATATTTGATGAACCCTATAAAAGTATTACCTCGAAAAAGGCATTTTCAACAACATAAAATATCACCTTGGTATAATAATTGGTTTATGGGGTGAAACCTTTTGGAAGCGGTTTTACCACATTTGTAAATGATCAATATGGACTTTAAAATGGTTAGATCCTAATAGAAACCACTTTTATAAATAAAACCATCTTTTTCATGCTTGCATGCATAACCTTGTTTCTATTATTTTATGTGGTAAAATTGTTTGAATGCTAGTTGAAATGTGTTTGCTTGATTGAATTGTAGTGAAGTTAGAAGAGTGTAATATTTGCAAGATCAAGAAGTGAACCAACATTCTCTACTAAAAAGGCAAGTGACACTATCATCCATGTCCTACTATTTTCATTACACTTAGTGGATTTATGTAGCATGCATGATAGGACTACTATATTACCATGATATGCTATGTCCTATTAGGAAATCCATCTTCCTTAGTGAAAACCTTAACTTGGGATGGAATACATGATATGATTATATGAAGTGTTGGAAAAATATATGTTTTATATAATAAAACAAGTACTCAATGAACCACCTGGGTGGAAAGAGGATACTCAATTTTGGACAAGGTGGAAACAAAGAGAACCATGTTTATATGGCTATCTTTTTGTATGTGCACTAGAAGAAAACCACCCAGGGACTTAGAGATTGAACATGTTTCTCGTACAGTGGCTTCCGTGTACAGCTATAACATCCCAAAAATATTAATCTAGAATCATCAATCTCTAATCCCCAAATTTAGGGTTAACAAAAACTTTTCCAATTAAAATATGAAAGCATTCATATGTGTATGTATTAAAATGTGGATTCTTTTGAATTGCCATGATTATGCGTTTCTTTGCTTGTAAAATGATTCTTAGGTGAAATAAACATCATCTAAACAATGCCCAAACTTTTCTCAAAGACAAGTAAATCAAAACAAATAAAATAAAGGAATGGTCATTTTGACCAATTTAACTACCATGCCTACTTTGGCTGTCTCAAACTTTCAGAACCTAACAGAAACTTTTCTGGATCTTTGCACACCTTGATTGTACTCATAACCAAGTATCAAGGCCCACTTTGTGATCATCCAGAAACATTTAAATGCATAGTTTAAATGACAGTTTAAAATTGAATCTATTTCATATGGGAAGATCCCACTTTTTCAAAAACCACTCAAACAAGCTCAACTTTCAAAACCCAAGCATCTGCAGACTCACCAGCACCAACCTAGCACACCCACCAAAAATCATTTCAAAATTCAAAACTTGAATTCTTGCGGCCATTTCATCAAACACCTTGCAGATGCAAATCAAATCAAATAAAATCCAAACACTATTTGGAGCAGTGATTCGAGCCTAACTGGTTCCCTCTCTAGCTCACAACCATCTCAGTAGATCATCTAGCAAGTTAAACCAAGCACTAGCACCACTATGAGCTTGCCAATGTCATTAATGGTGAATAGCCGAGTGCACTCTTGCCACCCCAGTGTAGACAACAAGCTAGGAAAGAAACTAGCCGTGCCAACCTTGTCTGGGAGATCACCCATGCCTCACCGCCCCCTCTCGACCAGCCCTGCATCGCAGATAATGCCCAGAACCGCCAGGAACGCCGCGCCCGTGCCGCTGTCGACCATGCCGACGTGCGCCGCAGAGCACGCACCGTTCCCACGCAACCCGACCACCTCGAGCCCTCACCGCCCGCCAACATGCTCCCCACCATCCCAGGAACACGCCAGACATGCCCATTTCACTGCCCGTGCCCTGTAGCCACCGCTCGCCGTCGAAGACGCCGGCTCTGCTGCGCAGAGCGTCGCGTGTTCCAGACCAAACCGCACCGCCCCTACAAGTGCATTAAAGCCATAGAGCATCACCAGAATACCACCAATCAATCGCCACCGCCGGCCATGCCTCTAGCAGCTTGTAGCCGTGTCGCCACCGTCGCCTGCCCATGTCGTTCGGTCTCGTTGTCGCGACTATAAATAGAGGCCACCCCCAGCCGAATTGAGCACACCATCTCACTCCCCTATCCTCACTGATCGTGCCACCCCGTTCCCGGAGCAAGGCGAGCGCATCACCGGAATTTCGCCGGAGCCCGCCGCCTCTAGAGAAGAAGGGGCCAGCGATTGGAGCCGCCCCAGGAGAAGCTGCCGATATTAGGAGGTTCGCCGTCGTCGACTTTGTCGTCCGCCCGCCTCGCCGACCCTCGCCTGAGCCCCGGTGAGCCCCCAACAACCCCCACTGGCCGCGCTAGGTTTCTGTCTCGCCGGCGTTGCCCAATGTCGACGATGACTCTCAGCCGTTGGATTAGAACCAGATCGAACGCACCGCATCGCCCCATACCGCTTCGCACCCCCTCGTCTCACTAACGCGTGGGGACAGCCACTTAACCAGCCCGCGTAAGCTCTGTGCTTAGCAGGCCGGCCCAGTATCACTTCCCGCGCAGCCCAGTTATTTGAATTTAACCTTTTCCATTTTATTTCAATCACACTTATGTACCTAGTTTCAAAAATCAACCGAGGTCGATTCAGTACACCAAATTGAATTAAACTAATTTTGTTAGAAAGGTCTGGATGTGCTAAATCCAAGCCCGTTGGATTCAAGTCATTTGGATCTGTAGATCATCCTTGGTAAAAATAACAAGGCAGAACCTTTTCTGCATTCAAAATTTTTTCAGATTAAAACCATAATAGCTTTTGAGTTGATTCCAACTCTCAAAAATCACATTCAACCATACCTTTAAGAATATATAAAAATATATAGGTTTACTTACAGAAATAATGTTCAAGTAATAAAAGAATGCCACGTAGGCATTTCTAGTCACTTTATTTAATTAAAATAAAATGGTAAAACCTTATTAAATTGTGACACCACTTTAAATCATATTCCCATGGACTAAAATATGTGGTGATGACATGTGTCAACATGATCCCATGTTTGGTTTGGAGAATATTAAATCTTAAGTAGTTCTTCAATGAGTGGAATTTACTTTTCTAAAAATAAAAGGAATTAAACCAAGCTTTAATCTTGGATTGTTAGTGATGATGCTAGAGAATATATAGGACCCTTTTGTGTGATGATTGCAAGTAGTTAAGACTTGTTTGGTAATTGTGTACCTCGTATTTATTTATAGACGCTAGTACCGACCACGGATACGAGGAGGAAGAAGGATTCTACGAAGAAGAAGCCGAGGCGAACTTCAACCACTGCTCTGCACAAGGCAAGCCTAATGCTACTAGTTGAATGTGCAAGCTAACCCTTGCAATTATGAAAGTTAGATAACCTATGCAATGCACTAAGCATGCTTGGTTAGACATATTTGATGATACCCAATCCTAGTTTTACTTACAAGCTTTATACTTTATTTCTTTATCAAAGCTATTACTTAGAGTTTACTTAAGTGAATTGTAGATTCTAGAAAGATAATTGAAGGTTGCATAAAGAGCATAAAATTTGACCTAAGCTAGATAATCTTGAAATCATCCTAAGGCATGAGATTGAACTTAGCTAAAAACTCCACTAGTCTACCACCCCTCATTAGTACTCACTCCCACTTGTAGATGCTAGTGCTAAGCATAAAACTTGATCAATTGTAGATGGGAATGCTTGGTGGAAAATGGTTATGAAAACCTTGGAATGATGGATCATTCTATTGAAATGTTTTGGACAGGTGTTTCCGAACACCAAATGATTTATGGTGATGAGAATGTTAAGGCATGAGACTTAGCCCTTTATAAAACTGATGGTTTTCTGGATGCGATACCATTCCAATTTTATCGTACAACCACAATACCCGAGAATTGGGTAGGGCTTGACTGGAAACTTATATACCTTAGCATTAGTTCCCTCACGGCCAAGGTATGAGCTGAGGCTACCTTGTGAAGATTGTCCACCTGTGTAGTACCCAAGATGACAGTTGGTCATGGTTGGGAGGCCAAACTCACATGAGAGGTGCTTATACTAGGGCGTGTAATTGAAAGGTTAGGATTGATTCTTCGCATACTGAGTATGGTGAATTCAGGATTTATTCCTGACGGATGTATCGAATGTTGTGGTGAAAGTGTACAATCTCTGCAGAGTGTCAAACTATTCGAATAGCCGCGTCCGCGGTTATAGACAGTTGGAGTGGCCATACTGTTCCCTCGTCAGACTTTTCAAAATGACTTGTGAAATGAATTGAGACTTTGACTTGAGCACAACAGGGTTGTGATATGAAATATAAGTTCACACTTAGGAGTATAAACTTCAACTAGCTCTCTTGTTTCTGAACTTAGTAGAGATAAATCTGGCTTCTTGCAAAACAACCCTAGAGCCTAGTGTCCTATTACCAAAAACCCCTTTCACTTGTTAGTATTAGTTTGTGAGTACTTAAATAGTACTCATGGCTTTGTCCCTGGCTATTCTCGTGGCCAGACTATGAAGAGGAGTACCTAGAGTATGGACCCCAGGAAGGTTACGACAAATAGGATCATCTCCCATCGTCAGCATTTCCTGTGACCCCGAAGATGGAGCTTCGCCTACGCTACCGTTATTATTACGAAATCCGCTGCTTGAAGTTGTATTAAGAACTGGATCATGAGATCCCTATTTGTGTAAGAACTTATGTACGGTTTGTAATGGATGATGTACTATGGTATCCAATTCTGTTATGTCTCGCAAAAATGGTAATCCTGGGATTGCGAGGTATGGCATAACTGGTATCTGGGATTAAAAATCCGGGTGTTGACAAGTTGGTATCGGAGCCATCCTGACCATAGGAGACCCTAGTTAGACTGGAGGTTTGAATCAAAAACTTAGTTTCAAAACCAAAGGAAGCAAATATTTACAAAAACTTATTCTCATTCTTACCTCTTGGACACTTTCATAAAAATTCACGCTAATCCAAAATTATTTCAAAGCTTACATCAAATTTTGCACCCTAGATCACTTTTAGTAAAACTCACAACTACGCTAGTGCACAAACGTAGTGAGTAGTATTCGGTCCCAATGTATCGTAGTTTACAGAATGGTTCTTATAACCATCTATGTTTCTTTGTTGTGGTGTGTGTTGTATCGTGTGCTATGAATGAATGAATGAATGAATGAATGAATGAAAAGCAAGTTACGAGAAAATCTGAGTCAAACTTTAAAAACTTTTCAAAATCCCAAAACCTTAGAAATTTCCCTCTTTTATCACGATCTATCTCAATCTTCAGATGCCACGCGGAGGAAGTGGTTCAATCCCGGACCCGATGTTGCAGATCCTGCAAATGTTGACCTCTGACCGTGAAGCTGAAAGAGCGGAATGTCAAGCCAACCTAGCCACCCTGAAACAGATAGCCCAGCTAGCCCACAACAACCAAGGCCACGGAAATCAGGACAACCAGGGATCTAAGCTCAAGAATTTCCAGAATACCAACCCACCTGTTTTCACTAAGTCAGAAGAACCCCTAGACGACGATGATTGGCTACAGACCATGGAAAATAACCTCGAAGTCGCTGGAGTGGAAGCCAACGAGAAAGTTCTGTTCGCCACCCACTACCTAGCCAGAGATGCCAGGGCATGGTGGAACAGTGTTCGCGCAATGACCGGAGGCCAAATGATGACCTGGGAGGAATTCAACGTCAAGTTCAGCAGAACCCATGTGCCACCGGGTTTAATCAAGAGGATGAGAGACGAGTTCAGAGAACTGAAGCAAGGGAGAATGACTGTAGTGGAATACCGTGACAAATTTTTGTCATTAGCTAGGTATGCCCCGGATGAGATCGACACCGAAGCCAAGAAGAAAGAAAGATTCCTGAATGGTCTGCATGATGATATGCAGACGGTATTAGTCAATATCCCCTTTGCTGATATTGAAGCCCTTGTCAACTTAGCTATCCAGATGGAAGGAAAGATCAACCAAGCCAATGAGAACCGCAAGTGTCGCATGATGCATCAACCAGGAACCCATCAGACCCCAAAGTATCGCCCTAACCCATCTCCCGGATTTGCCCCAAGAACCAACAGACCCCCGATGAACCGTCCGACCTATCCCAACCGTGTAAACCCTAGGCCCAGAGGAAATCACAACAACCCCGGCAACTCTAGCAATTTCAACCGTACCCCACCCAAGTTCAACACCAACAATGCTACCACCAACACCAACACTGCCCCGAGAACTGGAAGTAATGTTGTGCCTGTAGCAGCTAAGGACAAGTCGCAGGTGACTTGTTATGACTGTGGAAATAAAGGCCACTATTCCAATGAGTGCCCCAACAAGAAGAATGCCGCAGCACCTAGTACCAATGCCCCAGCTCAGCAACAGCGTCGTGTTCAGCCAGGAAGGAGATTTGCCCCAGGGAATTCGCTCAACCGCAACGGCCGTATTTTTCTCATGCATGTTGAAGAAGCTCAGGAAGCGCCAGACATCGTGCTGGGTATGTTTTCTGTTAATTTAGTACTTGCACGAGTGTTGTTTGATTCTGGTGCATCGCATTCATTTGTCACTGAAGAATTTGCATGCACTAGTAAAATTCAATCAACCAAACTGAAGCATGTTATGATAGTTCAAATTCCCGGATCAACCACCAAGGCTAGGCAAATTTGCAAAGCCATCCCTATCCGAATCCATGGCATAGATTTTTATGCAAATCTAATAGTACTCGGAACTAAAGGTCTGGAAGTAGTACTAGGAACAGATTGGATGTACAAACATAAAGGATTGATTGACTGTGCCAAGAAATCCATAACCATCACCAGTACAACCGGAATATCAGTCGAGCATATATCTGAAACCTTACCTCGTCAATTCAAGTGCAACAAGAGTATACCCCAACCTACCCTTGACCAAGTCCGGATAGTCTGTGAATACCCCGATGTATTTCCATATGTTTTGCCCGGTATGCCCCCAGATCGGGATATCGAGTTTATCATCGAACTAATCCCCGGAACTGGACCCATAGCTCAGAGACCCTATAGTATGAACCCATCGGAATTAGCAGAACTAAAGGAGCAACTGGATTCCATGTTGGAAATTGGATTGATTCAACCAAGTGCGTCACCATGGAGATCACCTGTCTTGTTTGTGGACAAGAAGGATGGAGGTAACCGTTTGTGTACGGATTATCGGAAGTTGAATGATGTCACTATCAAGAACAAATACCCCTTGCCTAAGATAGAAGATTTGTTTAATCAGTTGACCGGTGCCAAAGTGTTTTCTAAGATTGATCTTAGGACTGGCTATCATCAACTCAAGATTCGTGCAGAAGATATTCCCAAGTCTGCCTTTACCACCAGATATGGATTATACGAGTATACAGTCATGTCTTTTGGATTAACCAATGCCCCCTCTTATTTCATGAATCTCGTGAATAAGATATTTATGGACTTCCTGGATAAGTTTGTCATTGTTTTCATCGATGACATTCTGATTTATTCCAAATCAGAAGAATAACATGAGCTACACCTAAGGACCATTCTTGGAACCCTTAGAGAGCATTAGTTGTATGCAAAGTTTAGCAAATGTGAATTTTGGTTACAGGAGGTAGGATTCCTCGGTCACATTGTATCAGCCGGAGGAATTGCCATTGACCCTGCCAAAGTGAAAGATGTAGAAGATTGGCAAGCCCCAACCACTCAAACCCATGTTCGCGCATTTCTCGGATTGGCGGGATATTACCGCAAATTCGTAGAAGGATTCTCGAGTATCGCAAGACCCATGACCCAATTACTGAAGAAAGACAAGAAGTTTGAATGGACCGACAAATGTGAACCGAGTTTTCAAGAACTCAAGAGGAGATTGATTTCAGCCCCAATCTTGATCATGCCGGATATCACTAAACCTTTCGATGTGTATTGTGACGCATCCAAGATTGGTCTCGGATGTGTGCTAATGCAAGAAGGCAAAGTTATATCTTATCTATCTCGACAACTGAAGCAACATGAGCAAAACTACCCAACCCATGACCTAGAACTCGCAGCCGTAGTTCTAGCCCTGAAAACATGGAGGCATTACCTGATGGGAAACCGTTGTGATATTTATTCGGATCACAAGAGCTTGAAATATATATTCACTAAGAAGGAGATGAATATGAGACAGAGAAGATGGATTGAGCTAATCAAGGATTACGATCTGGACATTCACTATCACCCTGGTAAAGCCAATGTGGTAGCCGATGACCTTAGGAGATTGCCGTGCCGCTTTAACTCCATGATTTTGAAGGAGCAACCAAGTTTGCACAAGGAAATGGAAGATTTCCGAATGGAATTAGTGAGTGAAGGATTTTTGGCTAGCATAGAACTTCAGCCCACTTTGATCATCCAGATCAAAGAGGCGCAGAAAGGAAATGCTAGTATCGACGGAATCAAGCATCATATTGGTATAGGCAAAGTACCCGGATTCACCGAGGACAACGAAGGAGTTCTGTGGTACAAAGGACGCCTTTGTGTACCAGCAGATTCAGAGTTGAAAGAAGTTATTTTGAAGGAGGCTCATGATACTCTTTATTCTATCCATCCCGGAGGAACTAAGATGTATCAGGATTTGAAAGAGCAATTTTGGTGGCATAAGATGAAGAGAGAAATCGGAAGTTATATCGCCAAATGTGACATATGTCAGCGAGTCAAGGCAGGACATCAAAGACCCGCTGGATTGTTGCAACCCTTGCAGATTCCGGGATGGAAATGGGATTCTGTTGGAATGGACTTTATCACTGGATTGCCTACTTCTAGTAGGGGAAATGACTCTATCTGGGTCATAGTGGACCGATTGTCCAAAGTCGCCCATTTCTTACCCGTCAAGACCACATATCAGAGTTCGAAGCTAGCAGAGTTATACATCGCTAGAATCGTTAGTTTGCATGGAGTCCCCAAGAACATCGTATCGGATCGAGGAACTCAATTTACCTCGAGATTCTGGAAGAAAGTCCAAGAAGGTTTAGGAACCCGCCTAGATTTCAGCACCGCTTATCACCCTCAGACCGATGGACAAACGGAGCGAGTAAATCAAATACTCGAGGATATGCTGAGAGCTTGTGTATTAGAATATGGATCCAAGTGGGAAAGACTGTATGCCATTTGCAGAATTTTCATACAACAACATTTATCAAGCTAGTTTGCAAATGGCCCCATTTGAACTCATGTACGGAAGGAAGTGTTGCACCCCTTTGAACTGGTCGGAAGTAGGAGAGAGTCAAATTTTCGGACCCGACATCCTACGAGAAGTCGAAGAGAAGATTCACAAGATTTGTGAGCACCTCAAGACCGCCCAGTCTAGACAGAAGAGTTACGCCGACAAGAGACGTCGCCTCCAACATAGGAGATTTTGTTTATCTGAAGGTGTCGCCATTGAAGGGAATGTAGCGTTTCCAACTCAAAGGAAAGTTAGCCCCCAAATATATCGGACCCTTCAAGATCTTGAACCGTCGAGGAGAAGTGTCGTATCAATTGGAACTGCCCGAAGAGATGTCAGCCGTACATAATGTGTTCCATATCTCATTACTTCGCAAGTGTCTCGAAGTCCCAGAGAAGACCGAAATGTCCAAGAATATCGATCACCGGACCATAGAGATCAACGATGACCTGACATATCCTGAAGTACCCATCCGTATTTTGAAAGAAGCTTTCCGAACTACCCGAACCCGAAGCATCAAGTTTCTCAAGATTCAGTGGAGCAACTGTGGCATCCCGCAAAAACCACTACTAGAAAATCGCGGTTGTTTGTATGTTGCGCATCATCATGACATCATCATGCATGTGTTTGACTAAACCTATTCCCCAAAAGCCTATATTGTTTTCTAATTATCCCCTTTTCTAATTCAAATTGAAATCTCGGTCTTTTCCGAATATTTTGTTTTGTCTAAAATTATTTACAAAAGGCCTCATAAATAAAATAGGAAAAATATTAAACCTAAATATTTTGTTCGGGGAAGGCAGCCGCAGGCTAGGCCCAAAAGCCCAGCCCACAGCCACCTACCACCCCTCTAACCAAACCCTAGCCTAACCCTAACCATAACCTACCCCATCCCCAAACACTCCCAGCCGCCACACCCCAGCGGCCACCGCACGCGACACACGCCGCAACGCACCCAACACGCTTCCCTGCCTGGACCCACTCCCTGGCCCCACACCCCACGCCTCCCTCATCTCGCCCAGCCCGCTCACGATCCCCACCCCGACGCCCACCTCGCTCGCAACCCCAGAGCGCCGCCGCCGCCCGTCCCTCGTCCCTGCGAGCTCCCCGCCACCGTGTGTTCCTCCGTCGGCCATCGCGCTCCCCACCTCCTGAGCCCGCCGCCGCGCCGCGTTGCCCGGCTCCTCTGGCCGTCTCCTCATCCCTTCGAGAGCGCCGCTGGCCGCGGCAGCAACCACCACCAGCGAGCACCGTGGTTCGGCCCTGCATGCCCGCCTCCGTGGCTCCTTCCGAGCGCCGCCTCTCCTCCCGGCCCTGCAGCGCCTCGCCGCCAGGGACGCCACTGCATCGAGGTACCCCTCCCCTGGACCTCTTCAACCTCCGCCCGGCTGCTGTGCATCGCCGCCTTGCAGGTCCTACCGCGGCCGCAAGCCATCCTCTCCGAGCTCCATGTCGACGCTGTCAGGTCCTTCCCATCTTCTGCGCCGGCCTCCATCGACCCGGCCTCTGCCCCTGCCGACCCTGGCTCCGCCAACCGTGGCCCCATCGGTGCAGGCCCCGTTGAACTCCAGTTCTCGGCGACTTCCCCGTCAAGCCTGCTGTCTTGAAGCTCTGTCCACCGGTGGCGTTCGTCCGTTACTGCCGCCTCCTGCTGACCTCCGTGTTTGCGTCTGGAGTATGAAGTGATACAAGGGCAACCGTGTACTGTTGGCGTGGATATATCTGTGTTGATGATCAAGTTCTTGTTGGGAACAAGTGCCAAGTTTGGTCAATGTTATCAGTGATGCTCGGATGACCCCTCGACCACTTCCGCTCCGGCGATTGAAGCAATACATGATACCACTTGAAGACCACAGTTGCCAAGCCCAAGATCGACGCCGGCAATCGAAGCCGCAAGACCTCGTGAACACAGACGTCGAGCAACAAGATCTCCTTCATGGGTTGGATGGAACCTCCATGACCTTCTTCAAGGATCCGAAGACCAAACCCCGAAGCCCGATCCCGAACCCGGCGCCACGCCAAGTGCTCCTTCCCGGACCCGAAGACCATTGGTCAAGTTCACCACCGACAAAAGACGGACGACAAGACTCCAACCGAAGATCGGATGTGATGGTGTCGGAACGACAAGTTCTACTTCACGGGCACCGAGCGTCAAGATCGCCTTCACGGGAAACCGCAAGACATCCTTCCCGGGATTTGGAGACCGAACCCTCGGCACGCCAAGATCTTCTCCTCGGAACGCCATGATCTCCTTCACAGATCCGAAGACCCTAAATCCCGGAGTCCGAACCTCGTTTCCCGTCGAACCGATCCCCGACGAACCCTGTCGAACCCCGAACCCCTCGGAGCCAAGTTCGCCGAACCCTAATGTGATTCCTTTCCAAGACCCCTATTTTTATAATATATGATATAAACTCGTGCATATTAAATTGTTCATGCATGCATACTTGTCTGTGGTTTGGGGGCATTATGCCAATTCATCTCATAATTAAATATGGAGTCTATATGCGGGGTATCTTTGTCTTATTCCGGATTTCATTTAAATTGGTGTAGCGAACCGGTGCTATCTTCTGCCATGTTAAGACAACATTTAAAATGTGGGGTATCTAAGCAACATGAACCTAGTAAATACTTATCGGGACCCCGGTTCCGCTTAATATTGCTTAATTGCATCGCACCTTTGCCATGCCATACATCATACATGCATCATGCCCGATCTTCTGTCATAGTATTAAATATTGCATCCGGTGTTTATTCTAGTGTTTTGGTTCTTCGCGGATAAGGCCGTTGAGTTGATGCGAGTGTCGACCCGATCTTCAGTTGAACCTTCGGCAATGTTTTTCAGGCGAGCACCTTCCCCCTTTCTACCTATCTTACTTTTATAGTATTATTCCCTCCTATTGATCTATTGCTATCTGTGTTGCGATGCTCTAGCTTTCCTACCCGTGATATCCCTTGCAGCCTTATATTGCCTTCGACACCTCCTATTACCTGTTGTTTGGTAGATAGTTGGACCTGCGCGTCGTAGTCGCTTGCTCAAGTGCTGTTGCGTGTCGTCAAGTACCACAGTTGTTGGAGTATTGCCGTGTGTTTATTGTTGGAGATGATCAAGACTTTAATTACTGTTTAACAAATAAAATTGAAGTAGGTAAATGCAGAGGCACAGGTGGGCAATAGATGTTATTTGGTTGTTAACCGTCCACTTGTGTCCCGTAGGACCCCGAGTACTTGATACCTGTTCCTTGAATATTCGCGCTATCCACATCCGGGAGGATTATGGGACCCCCCCTGGGCCAGAGCTTGATTCATTCTTATTTCTTGGGGCCACAGACTAGTTTGAGGTTTTATTTACTATCCTATACTTATGCCATGCTTTACTGCTTTATTTAAATTGTGCGATGTACTGCACTTGTACTGTTTAGGATCGGGACACGATTTCGCGGTATCGACAAGCCCAGTCACACTTTCGGGTTCCTAATCGTTTACAGCCGTCCACCCAAACCTTGAGTCCGTCTCGGAGTCAGCTAACTTCGTTGCGGGTAGCTTAATGGGGTGCCCCCCTGAAATATTTCTGAATCTGGTGATTGCTTTGTCGTGAAGGCCTCGTTGGGTTTTGATTTGGTTTTTCCGAGGTTGATCGAGTGTGTGTTGCTATTTGTGCACCCCTGCAGGGTAAAACTTTCTGAAAGCCGTGTCCGCGGTTATGGACGACTTGGAGCACAGTATCTCGATCATAGACAACTATAACTAAAGTAGTGCTATAAATTTGACTTTATAATGACTAGTAATCAGCTTCACTATAATGGAATGGCTAAATAAAATTGCCAACAATTGCTTGTTTGGGTTGTCGCTTGCTACCATTATACCTGACTAGTAAGTATTGCAACTATAACGGAATGGCTAAATAAAAGTACCAACAACTGCTGGGTTTGGGATATCTCATGCTAATTGTATTTGACTAGTAAGTGTCGCAACTACAACGGAATGGTTAACTAAAACTGCCCACTGCTTATCTTATCAGGATGACTATCTATACCTGATTAGTAATTGCTGCAACGATAACTGAATAATTAAAACTACCAACTGTGTGAGTTCCTCGGTCGACTTCCTCGTTTGGTCTCGAGGGGGAAATACCAGGATGGGTATGTTTGGTGGTAGTATCAGATTGGTACCGAATAGGTCTCTCTTATCCCTCTCTGATAGCCGACAGTTATATCGAGTCTCTATAGGTTGTTTAGTGCATGCTGCGCTGCCGCTTCAGTCCACCATACCTATGTAGGCGAGGACCGCCGAAATTCTAGCCTCGCCGTGTACTGGCCTCAGTACTGACCGCTCTCTCTTTTTCCTTTGCCCTTTGTCGGCACCCCTTTGTTTAAGCAGGTTTTGAGATCGACGTCGTTACAAGGGTTACCCTTCCGGCTTGGCCTGGGCAGGGTTATGGACGCCATTGGTTATTCTTCAGGGCTCTTAGCCCCATTTGCATCTTGTCCGTAGCTGGACGCTCTATCGTTTTCAAGGTGATTTGGATCTTTGTTCTGTATATCTGTATTCTTGACTCATTGAGTCGTTGTTGTATATATATATGTTCTGTGGGTCCCATCGAGGACTGTTGTGTAATGTTATTACTTCGTTTTCCACCCGCACGAAAGTGCCTGGTGGGCACCTTTGGATCGTTTCTATGCGGGTTTGGCGGGAAGCGCTGAAACTTGCATAGGGTCGATTCTGAGGGTGTTACAGAGTGGTATCAGAGCTCAGCAGTTGCGATACCCCACAAGTCCAGCCTGTAGGATAACCTAGCTAACGGCCTAAGTAGAGTGTCAAAACTATTTTTGCAAAATCGGTTGGATAGTTCTGATTAGGTCTGATTTTACTCCTTACCCCTCTGCTTCTCTCCTCTCACCTCTGCGTTTTTTGAATCCGCTCTCTTCTCTCTCTTCGAGTCCAGGATTTCTCGTGGTTGGGTTCCGTCGTACCTTCAGGGTTTCGCCTCCTCCTTTGGTAACGGTGTTGCTACATCTGGTCTTCATGCTATCCGAGGAATCCTTCGTCTGGTAGACTTCTCTTTGTTCCTTCTTGTGCCTTCCGGTGTTTTCTGACGTGACGACATCATCTACGCCAGATCCGATGCAGAGTCTGCATCACTCCTTTGTTTCTGAACCTCGATTGTCGAGATCTTCAGTCTGATTCCGAGAATGGTTGCACGCTTATCTACTGATTGTGCAGAGTAATAGTTTGGGTGCGTGATGGATTGGCCCCCATGCCGACTACCCCTTCTATTCGCTTTTGTACATTGAAGTGGATGAGAATGCATCGGTTCCCTCTTTCCATCGAAGCTAGAGGTGGCTTTATTTTTTGATACCTCTACCTTCGACCTTTTGTTCCCGGAGTGTTCTCTCGACGATCACGGACAACGACCTCTTGTTAGTGGTGTCGCGAGGATCTACACGATGCGAGAAGATTCAGATCGCCGCCCTTCTTTCCGGTACCATGAGGCGGATCTCGAGGGCGAGATCCATTGTTAGTGGTGTCGAATTGTGGCATCCCGCAAAAACCACTACTAGAAAATCGCGGTTGTTTGTATGTTGCGCATCATCATGACATCATCATGCATGTGTTTGACTAAACCTATTCCCCAAAAGCCTATATTGTTTTCTAATTATCCCCTTTTCTATTTCAAATTGAAATCTCGGTCTTTTCCGAATATTTTGTTTTGTCTAAAATTATTTACAAAAGGCCTCATAAATAAAATAGGAAAAATATTAAACCTAAATATTTTGTTCGGGGAAGGCAGCCGCAGGCTAGGCCCAAAAGCCCAGCCCACAGCCACCTACCACCCCTCTAACCAAACCCTAGCCTAACCCTAACCATAACCTACCCCATCCCCAAACACTCCCAGCCGCCACACCCCAGCGGCCACCACACGCGACACACGCCGCAACGCACCCAACACGCTTCCCTGCCTGGACCCACTCCCTGGCCCCACACCCCACGCCTCCCTCATCTCGCCCAGCCCGCTCACGATCCCCACCCCGACGCCCACCTCGCTTGCAACCCAAGAGCGCCGCCGCCGCCCGTCCCTCGTCCCTGCGAGCTCCCCGCCGCCGTGTGTTCCTCCGTCGGCCATCGCGCTCCCCACCTCCTGAGCCCGCCGCCGCGCCGCATTGCCCGGCTCCTCTGGCCGTCTCCACATCCCTTCGAGAGCGCCGCTGGCCGCGGCAGCAACCACCGCCAGCGAGCACCGTGGTTCGGCCCTGCACGCCCGCCTCTGTGGCTCCTTCCGAGCGCCGCCTCTCCTCCCGGCCCTGCAGCGCCTCGCCGCCAGGGACGCCACTGCATCGGGGTACCCCTCCCCTGGCCCTCTTCAACCTCCGCCCGGCTGCCGCGTGTCGCCGCCTTGCAGGCTCCTACCGCGGCCGCAAGCCATCCTCTCCGAGCTCCATGTCGACGGTGTCAGGTCCTTCCCATCTTCTGCGCCGGCCTCCATCGACCCGGCCTCTGCCCCTGCCGACCCTGGCTCCGCCAACCGTGGCCCCATCGGTGCAGGCCCCGTTGAACTCCAGTTCTCGGCGACTTCCCCGTCAAGCCTGCTGTTTTGAAGCTCTGTCCACCGGTGGCGTTCGTCCGTTACTGTCGCCTCCTGCTGACCTCCATGTTTGCGTCTGGAGTATGAAGTGATACAAGGGGCAACCGTGTACTGTTGGCGTGGATATATCTGTGTTGATGATCAAGTTCTTGTTGGGAACAAGTGCCAAGTTTGGTCAATGTTATCAGTGATGCTCGGATGACCCCTCGACCACTTCCGCTCCGGCGATTGAAGCAATACATGATACCACTTGAAGACCACCGTTGCCAAGCCCAAGATCGACGCCGGCAATCGAAGCCGCAAGACCTCGTGAACACGGACGTCGAGCGACAAGATCTCCTTCATGGGTTGGATGGAACCTCCATGACCTTCTTCAAGGATCCGAAGACCAAACCCCGAAGCCCGATCCCGAACCCGGCACCACGCCAAGTGCTCCTTCCCGGACCCGAAGACCATCGGTCAAGTTCACCACCGACAAAAGACGGACGACAAGACTCCAACCGAAGATCGGATGTGATGGTGTCGGAACGACAAGTTCTACTTCACGGGCACCGAGCGTCAAGATCGCCTTCACAGGAAACCGCAAGACATCCTTCCCGGGATTTGAAGACCGAACCCTCGGCACGCCAAGATCTTCTCCTCGGAACGCCATGATCTCCTTCACAGATCCGAAGACCCTAAATCCCGGAGTCCGAACCTCGTTTCTCGTCGAACCGATCCCCGACGAACCCTGTCGAACCCCGAACCCCTCGGAGCCAAGTTCGCCGAACCCTAATGTGATTCCCTTTCCAAGACCCCTATTTTTATAATATATGATATAAACTCGTGCATATTAAATTGTTCATGCATGCATACTTGTCTGTGGTTTGGGGGCATTATGCCAATTCATCTCATAATTAAATATGGAGTCTATATGCGGGGTATCTTTGTCTTATTCCGGATTTCATTTAAATTGGTGTAGCGAACCGGTGCTATCTTCTGCCATGTTAAGACAACATTTAAAATGTGGGGTATCTAAGCAACATGAACCTAGTAAATACTTATCGGGACCCCGGTTCCGCTTAATATTGCTTAATTGCATCGCACCTTTGCCATGCCATACATCATACATGCATCATGCCCGATCTTCTGTCATAGTATTAAATATTGCATCCGGTGTTTATTCTAGTGTTTTGGTTCTTCGCGGATAAGGCCGTTGAGTTGATGCGAGTGTCGACCCGATCTTTGGTTGAACCTTTGGCAATGTTTTTCAGGCGAGCACCTCCCCCCTTTCTACCTATCTTACTTTTATAGTATTATTCCCTCCTGTTGATCTATTGCTATCTGTGTTGCGATGCTCTAGCTTTCGTACCCGTGATATCCCTTGCAGCCTTATATTGCCTTGGACACCTCCTATTACCTATTGTTTGGTAGATAGTTGGACCTGCGCGTCGTAGTCGCTTGCTCAAGTGCTGTTGCGTGTCGTCAAGTACCATAGTTGTTGGAGTATTGCCGTGTGTTTATTGTTGGAGATGATCAAGACTTTAATTACTGTTTAACAACTAAAATTGAAGTAGGTAAATGCAGAGGCACAGGTGGGCAATAGATGTTATTTGGTTGTTAACCGTCCACTTGTGTCCCGTAGGACCCCGAGTACTTGATACCTGTTCCTTGAATATTCGCGCTATCCACATCCGGGAGGATTATGGGACCCCCCTGGGCCAGAGCTTGATTCATTCTTATTTCTTGGGGCCACAAACTAGTTTGAGGTTTTATTTACTATCCTGTACTTATGCCATGCTTTACTGCTTTATTTAAATTGTGTGATGTACTGCACCTGTACTTTTTAGAATCGGGACACGATTTCGCGGTATCGACAAGCCCAGTCACACTTTCGGGTTCCCAGTCGTTTACAGCCGTCCACCCAAACCTTGAGTCCGTCTCGGAGTCAGCTAACTTCGTTGCGGGTAGCTTAATGGGGTGGCCCCCTGAAATATTTCTGAATCTGGTGATTGCTTTGTCGTGAAGGCCTCGTTGGGTTTTGATTTGGTTTTTCCGAGGTTGATCGAGTGTGTGTTGCTATTTGTGCACCCCTGCAGGGTAAAACTTTCTGAAAGTCATGTCCGCGGTTATGGACGACTTGGAGCACAGTATCTCGATCATAGACAACTATAACTAAAGTAGTGCTATAAATTTGACTTTATAATGACTAGTAATCAGCTTCACTATAACGGAATGGCTAAATAAAATTGCCAACAATTGCTTGTTTGGGTTGTCGCTTGCTACCATTGTACCTGACTAGTAAGTATTGCAACTATAACGGAATGGCTAAATAAAAGTACCAACAACTGCTGGGTTTGGGATATCTCATGCTAATTGTATTTGACTAGTAAGTGTCGCAACTACAACGGAATGGTTAACTAAAACTGCCCACTGCTTATCTTATCAGGATGACTATCTATACCTGACTAGTAATTGCTGCAACGATAACTGAATAAGTAAAACTGCCAACTGTGTGAGTTCCTCGGTCGACTTCCTCGTTTGGTCTCGAGGGGGAAATACCAGGATGGGTATGTTTGGTGGTAGTATCTGATTGGTACCGAATAGGTCTTTCTTATCCTTCTCTGATAGCCGACAGTTATATCGAGTCTCTATAGGTTGTTTAGTGCATGCTGCGCTGCCGCTTCAGTCCACCATACCTATGTAGGCGAGGACCGCCGAAATTCTAGCCTCGCCGTGTACTGGCCTCAGTACTGACCGCTCTCTCTTTTTCCTTTGCCCTTTGTCGGCACCCCTTTGTTTAAGCAGGTTTTGAGATCGACGTCGTTAGCAGGGTTACCCTTCCGGCTTGGCCTGGGCAGGGTTATGGACGTCATTGGTTATTCTTCAGGGCTCTTAGCCCCATTTGCATCTTGTCCGTAGCTGGACGCTCTGTCGTTTTCAAGGTGATTTGGATCTTTGTTCTGTATATCTGTATTCTTGACTCATTGAGTCGCTGTTGTATATATATCTGTTCTGTGGGTCCCATCGAGGACTATTGTGTAATGTTATTACTTCGTTTTCCACCCGCACGAAAGTGCCTGGTGGGCACCTTTGAATCGTTTCTATGCGGGTTTGGCAGGAAGCGCTGGAACTTGCATAGGGTCGATTCTGAGGGTGTTACAGCAACCACACAGAAGAGGAAGCTACCTGGGAGCGCGAAGATCACATCAGGACGGAGTTTCCTGATCTTTTCAAATCCTAGGTAATCTTTTTCGTCCTTTTTCAAATCTCTGGACGAGATTTTGTTTAAGGGGGGAAGGTTTGTAACATCCCAAAAATATTAAACTAGAACCATCAAACTCTAATCCCCAAATTTAGGGTTAACAAAAACTTTTCCAATTAAAATATGAAAGCATTCATATGTGTATGTATTAAAATGTGGATTCTTTTGAATTTCCATGATTATGTGTTTCTTTGCTTGTAAAATGATTCTTAGGTGAAATAAACATCATCTAAACAATCCCCAAACTTTTCTCAAAGACAAGTAAATCAAAACAAATAAAATAAAGGAATGGTCATTTTGACCAATTTAACTCCCATGCCTACTTTGGCTGTCTCAAACTTTCAGAACCTAACAAAAACTTTTATGGATCTTTGCACCCCTTGATTGTACTCATGACCAAGTATCAAGGCCCACTTTGTGATCATCCAAAAACATTGAAACGCATAGTTTAAATGACAGTTTAAAATTGAATCTATTTCATATGGGAAGATCCCACTTTTTCAAAAACCACTCAAACAAGCTCAACTTTCAAAACCCAAGCATCTGCAGACTCACCAGCACCAACCTAGCACACCCACCACAAATCTTTTCAAAATTCAAAACTTGAATTCTTGCGGCCATTTCATCAAACACCTTGCATATGCAAATCAAATAAAATCCAAACACTATTTGGAGCAGTGATTTGAGCCTAACTGGTTCCCTCTCTAGCTCACAACCATCTCAGTAGATCATCTAGCCAGTTAAACCAAGCACTAGCACCACTGTGAGCTTGCCAATGTCATCAATGGTGAACAGCCGAGTGCACCCTTGCCACCCCAGTGTAGACAGCAAGCTAGGAAAGAAACTAGCCGTGCCAACCTTGTCTGGGAGATCACCCATGCCTCACTGCCCCCTCTCGACTAGCCCTGCATCGCAGATAATGCCCAGAACCGCCAGGAACGCCGCGCCCGTGCCGCTGTCGACCATGCCGACGTGCGCCGCAGAGCACGCACCGTTCCCACGCAACCCGACCACCTCGATCCCTCGCCGCCCGCCAACATGCTCCCCACCATCCCAGGAACACGCCAGACATGCCCATTTCACCGCCCGTTCCCTGTAGCCACCGCTCGCCGTCGAAGATGCCGCCTCTGCCATGCAGAGCGTTGCATGTTCCAGACCAAACCACACCACCCCTACAAGCGCATTAAAGCCGTAGAGCATCGCCAGGAGACCACCAATCGATCGCCACCGCCGGCCATGCCTCTAGCAGCCCGTAGCCGTGTCGCCACCATCGCCTGCCTATGCCATTCGGTCTCGTCGTCGCGACTATAAATATAGGTCATCCCCATCCGAATTGAGAACACCATCTCACTCCCCTCTCCTCACTGATCGTGCCACCCCGTTACCGGAGCAAGGCGAACAGCGCATCGCCGGAATTTCGCCGGAGCCCGCCGCCTCTGTAGATGAAGGGGCCAGCGATTGGAGCCGCCCCAGGAGAAGCTGCTGGTACCAGGAGGTTCGCCGTCGTCGTCTTCGTCGTTCGCCCACCTCGCCGACCCTCGCCTGAGCCCCGGTGATCCCCCAACGACCCCCACTGGCCGCGCTAGGTTTCTGTCTCGCCGGCGTTGCCCAACGTCGATGATGACTCTCAGCCGTTGGATTAGAACCAGATCGAACGCACCGCATCGCCCCATACCACTTCGCACCCCCTCGTCTCACTGACGCGTGGGGACAGCCACTTAACCAGGCCGCGTAAGCACTGTGCTTAGCAGGCCGGCTCAGTATCACTTCCCGCGCAGCCCAGTTATTTGAATTTAACCTTTTCCATTTTATTTCAAACACACTTCTGTACCTAGTTTCAAAAATCAACCCAGGTCGATTCAGTGCACCAAATTGAATGGAACTAATTTTGTTAGAAAGGTATGGAAGTGCTGAATCCAAGCCCGTTGGATTCAAGACATTTGGATCTGTAGATCATCCTTGGTAAAAATAACAAGGCAGAGCCTTTTCTGCATTCAAACATTTTTCAAATTAAAACCATAATAGATTTTGAGTTGATTACAACTCTCAAAAATCACATTCAACCATACCTTTCAGAATATATAAAAATATATAGGTTTACTTACAGAAATAATGTTCAAGTAATAAAAGAATGCCACGTAGGCATTTCTAGTCAATTTATTTAATTAAAATAAAATGGTAAAACCTTATTAAATTGTTAAACCACTTTAAATCATATTCCCATGGACTAAAATATGTGGTGATGACATGTGTCAACATGATCCCATGTTTGGTTTGGAGAATATTAAATCTTAAGTAGTTTTTCAATGAGTAGAAATTACTTTTCTAAAAATAAAAGGAATTAAACCAAGCTTTAATCTTGGAATGTTAGTGATGATGCAAGAGCATCTATAGGACCCTTTTGTGTGATGATTGCAAGTAGTTAAGAATTGTTTGGTGATTGTGTACCTCGTATTTATTTATAGACGCTAGTACCGACCACGGATACGAGGAGGAAGAAGGATTCTACGAAGAAGAAGCCGAGGAGAACTTCAACCACTTCTCTGCACAAGTCAAGCCTAATGCTACTAGTTGAATGTTCAAGATAACCCTTGGAATTATGAAAGTTAGATAACCTATGCAATGCACTAAGCATGCTTGGTTAGACATATTTGATGATACCCAATCCTAGTTTTACTTACAAGCTTTATACTTTAGTTCTTTATCAAAGCTATTACTTAGAGTTTACTTAAGTGAATTGTAAATTCTAGAAAGTTTGCATAAAGAGAATAAAATTTGGCTTAAGCTAGATAATCTTGATGTCATCCTAAGGCATGAGATTGAACTTAGCTAAAAACTACACTAGTCTACCACCCCTCATTAGTACTCACTCCCACTTGTAGATGCTAGTGCTAAGCATAAAACTTGATCAATTGTAGATGGGAATACTTGGTGGAAAATGGTTATGACAACCTTGGAATGATGGATCATTCTATTGGATTGTTTTGGACAGGTGTTTCCGAACACCAGATGATTTATGGTGATGAGAATGTTAAGGCATGAGCCTTAGCCCTTTATAAAACTGATGGTTGTCTGGATGCGATACCATTCCAATTATCATACAACCACAATACCCGAGAATTGGGTAGGGCTTGACTGGAAACTTATATACCTTAGTATTAGTTCCCTCACGGCCAAGGTATGAGCTGAGGCTACCTTATGAAGATTGTCCACCTGTGCAGTACCCAAGATGACAGTTGGTCATGGTTGGGAGGCCAAACTCATGGGAGAGGTGCTTATACTAGGGCGTGTAATGGAAAGGTTAGGATTGATTCTCCGCATACTGAGTATGGTGAATTCAGGATTTATTCCTGACGGATGTATCGAATGTTGTGGTGAAAGTGTACAATCTCTGCAGAGTGTCAAACTATTCGAATATCCGCGTCCGTGGCTATGGACAGTTGGAGTGGCCATATTGTTCCCCCGTCAGACTTTTCAAAATGACTTGTGAAATGAATTGAGACTTTGACTTGACCACAACAGGGTTGTGATATGAAATACAAGTTCACACTTAAGAGTATAAACTTCAACTAGCTCTCTTGTTTCTAAACTTAGTAGAGATAAATCTGGCTTCTTGCAAAACAACCCTAGAGCCTAGTGTCCTATTACCAAAAACCCCTTTCACTTGTTAGTATTAGTTTGCGAGTACTTAAAGAGTACTCATGGCTTTGTCCCTGGCTATTCCCGTGGCCAGACTATGAAGAGGAGTACCTGGAGTATGGACCGCAGGAAGGTTATGACAACTAGGATCATCTCCCTTTGTCGGCATTGCCTGTGGCCCCGAAGATGGAGCTTCGCCTACGCTACCGTTATTATTACGTATTCCGCTGCTTGAAGTTGTATTAAGAACTGGATCATGAGATCCCTATTTGTGTAAGAACTTATGTATGGTTTGTAATGGATGATGTACTATGGTATCCAATTCTGTTATGTCTCGCAAAAATGGTAATCCTGGGATTGCGAGGTATGGCATAATAGGCATCTGGGATTAAAAATACAGGTGTTGACAACAGCCACATGCTAAATGGGCTCTGGCTTAGTCAACTACATAGTGGAAGACCCTTGCATTGGCATCTCCAGGTTCACTAGAATTGTGTATTGGAAATATATCCTTACATTGGTGCCTGGTATACAAGCTAGCATTGTGTATTGGGAGGACTTCTATGGAAAGACTTTGTCACATTCTCGATCTGCCAGTACTCCATTTGGTGTGTACTTATCCGGCAGCCACTAGCGGCGTCAAGACGAGATTGTGTCATGTGGGTAAAGTGTACAACTTCTACAGAAGATCAAATTCTAAGTACTTAGCCGTGTCCCCAGTTACGGACAACTCTGAGCAACTAAGGCCTGAAGCTATGGAAGATCTCGACATTCCAATTTCTCAAAGTAAAACTTGATGGTGACAACAAGGGATTAGAAGCACTTGGAGTTTTCCAAGGAGTTCAAAAAGATTTGACAAAAGATCAAAACTATTTTGAAAATATAGGATAAAACTATATTGCTTTTTGCAAAAGAGCCTAAACCCTACTTAGCCAAATATGCATGTAATGATAGGATCCACTTACTTCTACATAATAGTGAAACTTGCCAATACAATTCAAATGTATTGACCCTTGTGACTGCAACTTATTATGTTGCAGGTTTGTTTGATGTTAGTGAAGTGTGTTGAATAGGATTACAAGTCTACAACCAACATGATTGCCTGTGGCACTTTGAAGATGAAGGACTCCATGCTATATAGATATTCTGCTGCATTGTAATGTGATAGCCAAATGAGCTAAGTAAGATGTAATGAATTATTTTATCCTTGGTTATAAAGTTGTATTATGACCTTTGTTTCTTAATATTACATCTTAACTGTGGATGCTAGATATTGATCCGGGGACTAGCATTGTAAACACAGGGATCTCTACCTTATTAAAGGTTGGGACCTCTACAATTGCTAAAGCTCGTTGTTTCGAAGCACCACGTGATGATCAGGTGTGTTAGATTCTGCAAGTGTATACAACGTGAGCAAGCCAGATTTGCTCATGCGGAACCTAAGGTTTGATCTTGATGAGCCTAGCATGTACAGACATGGTCTCGGAACACGGATCACCGAAAGGTAAAGCATGAGTCATATAGCACATATGATGAACATGTTGATTGTTCGCCATTGAAGCTGCATCAACTCTCGTGATGATCGGTTTTGATGTGGTGGATTTGGTTCGGGTGATCACTAAAGCAATGTGAGGGATATTGTTTTGAGTGGGAGTTCACCTAGATTAATTTAACTATTAATTATAACTCAATTTATAATAAACTTAGTCTAAACTATTGCAAATATGTTGTAGATCAATGGAGGCCCCTACCATCAATTTTAATGTGTTCCTAGAGAAAGAAAAGTTGAAAAACAATGGAAGCAACTTCGCGGATTGGTTCCGCAATTTGAGGATTGTCTTCAATGCTGGTAATTTGACCTATGTGCTAGATGCACCGCTGGGTGACCCGCCTGCAGCTGATGCTACCGATGAGGTAAAGAATGATTTCCTTGCTCGGAAGAATCAGTACTCCACAGTTCAGTGTGCTATCTTGTATGGTTTGGAATCGGAGCTTCAGAAAAGGTTTGAGAACCATGACCCACGTGATATTTTCCGTGAACTCAAAATGATATTTGAGGCTCACGTGGCAGTTGAGATTTATGAGGCTTCTGAAAAGTTCTTTAACTGCAAGATGGAAGAGGGCAGCTCCGTCAGTGAGCACGTGCTTAAGATGTCTGGGCACGCAAGCAAGCTTCAAAGCTTAGGTATAGTGATTCCTAATGCTTTGGGGATTCACCATGTCCTCCAATCACTACCACCAAGTTACAAGAACTTTGTGATGAACTACAATATGCAAAACATGGACAAGTCATTGCCCGAACTCTTCTCCATGTTAAAGTCTGCAGAAGTGGAGATCAAGAAAGAGCACCAAGTGTTGTTGGTTAATAATACCACCAAATTCAAGAAGCAAGGCAAGTCTAAGAAAAAGGGAAACTTCAAGAAGGGCGGTAAGAAAGTTACCGCGCCGGCGAAGAAGACCAAGGCTGGGCCTAAGCCTGATACTCAGTGCTTTTACTGCAAGGGAGAAGGTCACTGGAAGCGTAATTTCCCTAAGTACTTGGCGGATTTCAAGAACGGAAACATCAAGAAGAAAGGTATATCCGATATACATGTTATTGATGTGTATCTCACTAGTACTCGTAGTAGTGCCTGGGTATTTGATTCCGGTTCGGTTGCTCATATTTGTAACTCGAAACAGGTGCTGCAGAATAAACGGAAGCTAGCAAAGACCGAGGTGATGATGCACGTTGGAAATGGATCAAAGATTGATGTGATCGCGGTCGGCACGCTACCTCTTCATCTACCATCGAGATTAGTTTTATACATAAATAATTGTTATTTGGTGCCTATGTTGAGCATGAACATTATATCTGGATCATGTTTATTGCGAGACGGTTACTTGTTTAAGTCCGAGAATAATGGTTGTTCGATTTATATGAGTAATATGTTTTATGCACATGCACCTTTGATAGATGGTCTATTCTTATTGAATCTCGATTGTAGAAATACACACATTAATAACATTGAAGCTAAACGTTTGCAATTGAGCGATAACTCGACCTATATGTGGCACTGTCGTCTTGGTCATATTGGAGTGAAGCATATGAAGAAACTCCATTTCGATGGACTTCTTGAATCACTTGAAAGATGCGAAGCATGTCTGATGGGTAAAATGACTAAGACTCCATTTTCTGGTATGATGGAGCGAGCTATACACTTATTAGAAATCATACATACCGATGTGTGTGGTCCAATGAGTGTAGCATCGCGCGGTGGTTATCGCTATGTTCTTACCTTCACGGATGACTTGAGTAGATATGGGTATATCTATTTCATGAAACATAAGTCCGAAACTTTCGAGAAGTTTTAGGAATTTCAAAGTGAGATAGAGAATCAACGTAACAAGAAGATTAAATTTTTATGATCTGATCGTGGAGGTGAATATCTAAGTTACGAGTTTGGCGAGCATTTGAAAAAATGCGGAATACTTTCACAATTGACACCACCGGCAACACCATAACGTAATTGTGTGTCCGAACGTCATAATCAATCTCTCTTAGATATGGTTCGTTCTATGATGTCACTTACAGATTTACCGCTATCATTTTGGGGTTATGCATTAGAAACAGCCGCATTCACTTTAAATAGGGCACCATCTAAATCCGTTGAAATGACATCGTATGAATTATGGTTTGGGAAGAAACCTAAATTGTCGTTCCTTAAAGTTTGGGGTTGCCAAGCTTATGTAAAGAAGTTACAGGCCGACAAGCTTGAACCCAAAGCGGAAAAATGCGTCTTCATAGGATACCCGAAGGAAACTATTGGGTATACCTTCTATCATAGATCCGAGGGAAAAATCTTCGTTGCCAAGAATGAATCCTTTCTAGAGAAGGAGTTTCTCTCGAAAGAAGTGACTGGAAGGAAAGTAGAACTCGACGAGGTTGTTGAACCTTCTCTCGAACTTTCAAGTAGCGCAACACCGGAAGTAGTTCCCGTGGCGCCTACACCAATAAGAGAGGAAGCTAATGATGTTGATCATGAAACTTCGGTTGAAGTTACTACAGAACCTCGCAGTTCAACGCGAACTCGTACCACTCCTGATTGGTATGATCCCGTTATGAGTGTCATGTTGGTGGACAACACCGACGACCCTGCGACATATGAGGAAGCGATGATGAGCCCAGATTCCAATAAATGTCAAGAAGCCATGAAATCCGAGATTGGATCCATGTACGAAAACCAAGTATGGACTTTGGTGGACTTACTGGATAGCCGGAAGGGTATCGAGAACAAATGGATTTTCAAGAAGAAAACAAATGCTGATGGTAATGTTACTGTCTATAAAGATCGACTTGTCGCAAAAGGGTTTCGACAAATTCAAGGAGTTGACTACGATGAGACTTTCTCACCAGTAGCGAAGCTAAAGTCTGTGAGGATTATGTTAGCAATCGCTTCATATTAGGATTATGAGATATGGCAGATGGATGTCAAAACAGCGTTCCTCAATGGAGTCATTGATGAAGAGTTGTGTATGATGCAACCCAAAGGTTTTGTCGATCCTAAAGATGCTAACAAGGTATGCAAACTTCAACGGTCCATATATGGATTGAAGCAAGCATCCCGAAGTTGGAATCAACGTTTTGATATGGTAATCAAAAGCTTTGGTTTTATACAAACTTATGGAGAAGCTTGTATTTACAAGAAAGTGAGTGGGAGCTCTGTAGCATTCTTAATACTATATGTAGATGACATATTGTTCTCGACAGCATTCTTAAAACTATTATTCGTAATACTATATGTAGATGACACTATTGGGAATGATGTAGGCCTCCTTAATAGTGTCAAGGATTATTTGAATAATAGTTTTTCAATGAAAGATCTTGGCGAAGCAGCTTACATATTAGGCATAAAGATTTATAGAGATAGATCGAGACGCCTAATATCATTGTCATAGAGTACATATTTGGACAAAGTTCTAAAGAGGTTTGGAATGGAAGATAGCAAGAAAGGGTTCTTGCCCATGTTTCCCAATACGACCTTGAGTAAAACTCAAAGTCCTGCAATGGAAGAAGATAGAGAAAAGATGAGTAAGACTCCCTATGCCTCAGCCATAGGATCTCTCATGTATGCCATGCTATGTACTAGACCCGACATTGCATATGCTGTTAGTTTGACTAGTAGATATCAAAGTGATCTAGGGGTGGATCATTGGACAGCGGTCAAAAACATCCTTAAGTACTTAAAAAGAACTAAGGATATGGTTCTTTCTTATGGAGGTGATGAACAACTCGTTGTTAATGGTTACACCGATGCTAGTTGGAACACCGATCCAGATGATTCTAAATCTCAATCTGGATACGTATTTACTTTGAATGGTGCAGCAGTTAGCTGGAGGAGTGCAAAGCAAAGCGTTGTGGCGAGATCTTCGGCTGAATCGGAATACATAGCTGCTTCGGAGGCTTCACAACAGGCGATATGGATGAAGGAGTTCGTTACAGAGCTCAGTGTGGTTCCAAGTGCGCTGGACCCAATGTCTATCTACTGTGATAACATGGGGGCCATAGCCAATGTGTAAGAACCAAGGTCACACAAGAAGCTAAAGCACATCAAGCTACATTTTCACGCTATTCGAGAGCATGTCCAAGATGGTTACATAAAGATTTGCAAAGTACACACAAATCTGAATGTGGCGGATCCGTTGACAAAACCTCTCCCGAGGGCAAAAGATGACCAGCACCAAACCACCATGGGTGTTCGGTATATTACCATGTAATCTAGATTAGTTGACTCTAGTGCAAGTGGGAGACTGTTGGAGATATGCCCTAGAGGCAATAATAAAAGTGGTTATTATTATATCTTTGTGTTTATGATAAATGTTTACATTCATGCTATAACAGTATAAATCGGAATCATTAATACTTGTCTGATTTGTAAACTAAATTAGAGTCCCTAGTAAAGCCTCTTTGTAATACTAGCTTGTTGGTTAATAGATGATCGTGGTTTCCCGATCATGAACATTGAGATGTTATTAACAACGAGATCATATCATTAGGAGAATGGTATGATGGACATACTCCTATAGATAAGCGTATCATAAAGATCAAGTCATTTCAATAGTTCATTTGCTATAAGCTTTCTGATAAATAGTAACCTAAATTCCTTCGACCATGAGATCATGCTAATCACCATCATCAAAAGGATACTTTGATGACATCAAACGCCACACCGTAACTGGGTGGCTATAAAGGTGGCATTGAGTGTTCAGAAAGTATGTGTTAAGGCACATGGATCAAGAGTGGGATTTGTCCATCCATATGACGGATAGATATACTCTGGGCCCTCTCGGTGGAATGTCATCCAATTGTCTTGCAAGCATGTGACTGGCTCACAAGGAATCACATATCACGGGAACCATAAAAGAGTACTTATCGGTAACGAGGTTAAACTAGGTATGCAGAGATACCGACGATCAAAACCTCGGATGAGTAAACTATCGTGACACAAAGGGAAATTGGTATCGTATGTAAGTGGTTCATTCGATCGCAAAGTAATCGTATAAATATGTGGGAGCCATATGAATTTCCATATTCCTCTATTGGTTATTGATCGGAGAAGTGTCTCGGTCATGTCCGCATAATTCACGAACCGTAGGGAGACACACTTAAGGATTCGATGTTGTTTGGTAGATACGGAATGTTAGTAGGGATACTGAATGTTGTTCGGAGTCTCGGATAGGATCCGGAATATCACGAGGAGATCTGAAATGGTCCAGAGAATAAGATTCATATAAGGAAAGTCCAAATTCGGAGTTCAGGAAAGATTCCGATGTTTTCATCGGAGAGGTTCTAAAAGGGTCTAGAAGGTTCACCGGTCCGGAAGGGGAATGGTCCATGAATGTGTCATTGGTAAGTGGAATGATTGGATCATATCTTAGGTCACTTGGTGTGGACATGTAACATCCCAAAATATTAAACTAGAATCATCAAACTCTAATCACCAAATTTAGGGTTAATAAAAACTTTTCCAATTAAAATATGAAAGCATTCATATGAGTGTGCATTAAAATTTGGATTCTTTTGAATTGCCATGTTTATGTGTTTCTTTTCTTGTAAAATGATTCTTAGGTGAAATAGACATCATCTAAACAATCCCCAATCTTTTCCCAAAGACAAACAAATCGAAACAATCAAATTAAGTGAATGGTCACTTTGGCCAAATTAACTCACATGCCTACTTTGGCTATCTCTAACTTTAAGAACTTAACAGAAACATGTATGGATCTTTGCACCCCTTCATAGTACTCATAACAAGGTACCAAGGCCCACTTTGTGATCATCCAAAAACATTCAAATGCTTAGTTTAAAGGACATTTTAAAATTGAATATATTTCATATGGGAAGAACCCACTTTTTCAAAAACCACTCAAACAAGATCAATTTTCAAAACCCAAGCATCCACAGAATCCTCAACACATACCTAGCACACCTACCAAAAATCTTTTCAAAATTCAAAACTTGAGTTCATGCGGCCATTTCATCAAACAGGTTGCAGATACAAATCAAACAAAATCAAAACACTATGTTGCGCAGTGTTTTGGGCCTAACTTGTTCCCTCTCTGGACACCACTAGCCTTAGTAGATCATCTAACAACCTTAACTAATCACTAGCACTACTGTAAGCTGGCCATTGTCATCAATGGTGAGCATGCCGAGAGCACCATTGCCACCCTATAGTCGACAGCAAGCCACGAGCAACACTAGCCTCGCCAACCTTGTCTGGGAGCAAGCTAGCACCCCACCGCCACTCCCTATCCCAGCCGCGAGCAATGCCAGCCACTGGACCACACACCCAAGACATGCCAAGCCTCTCTGCAAGCATGCAGAGAGCACGCTCCCTACGCCATGCTCGACAGACGCCCACAGACCGCGCGCCGCCCTCGCCGAGTGCACGCATGATCACCACCGTCCCAGCAACCCAGCAGACACGCCCGTTCACCGCCGCGCGGACCACGCGTGTTGTGCGCCATTAAAACTTCCACCGGGCACACTCAGAGCACCGCAGTGTTCCGACCGATCAGCACCGCCCCCTACCGTCGCCCACGCCGATAGCGCTCTGTACCATCGACCACGACGAGCTCAGCTTGCGCCCGTCGGTCCCCCACGCCGATAGAGGCATCCCCCGCTTGAATTATTCACACCATTCTACTCCCTCTCACCCAGAACCACCCCACCTCATTCCCGGAGCAAGGCGAGCAGCGCATCGCCGGAATTTCATCGGAGTCCGCCGCTGCTGGAGGAGAAGGAAGCCGTCGATTTCGTCCACCCCAGGAGCTGCCGCGACCACCCCTGAGTTCGTCGTCGTCGACTTTGTCGTTCGCCCGCATCGCCGACCTTCACCTGAGCCCCGGTGAGCCTCCCACGACCCCCACTGAGCCGCTAGGGTTCGAGCTCGCCGGTGACTAGTTCATCGTCGACGATGACCCTCAGCCGTCGATCTTCATTCTAATCCAACGCACCACATCGCCCCGTACCGCTTCGCGTGTTAAGAGTCGCTGACCAGTAGACCCCCCTGTCAGTTGTGCCCCGGTCTACAGAGTGACACTGGGCCGGCCCGTTAACCTTTCACGCGCAGCCCACTCGTTTGAATTTAGCTTTTTCTTTTTAAGTTCAAACATAGTTCTGTACCTAGTGTCAAAAATCAACCTAGCTCGATTCATTGCACCAAATTGAATGAAACCAATTTTGTTAGAAAGATATTGAAATGCTTAATCCAAGCCCGTTGGATTCAAATCATTTGAATCTATATATCAACCTTGGTAAAAATAACAAGGCAGAAGATTTTCTACATTCAAATATTTTCCAAAATTAAACCATAATAGCTTTTGAGTTGATTCCAACTCTCAAAAATCACATTTGATCATACCTTTCAGAATATATAAAAACATATGGGTTTACTTACAAAAATAATGTCCAAGTAATAAAAGAATGCCACATAGGCATTTCTAGTCACTTTATTTATTTAAAATAAAAAGGTTAAACCTTATTAAATTGTGACACCACTTTAAATCACATTCCCATGTACTGAAATATGTGGTGATGACATGTGTCAACATGATACCATGTTTGAGTTGGAGAATATTAAATCTTAAGTAGTTTTTCAATGAGTAGAAATTACTTTTCTAAAAATAAAATAAATAAGACAAATGCTTTAATCTTGTAATGTTAGTGATGATGCTAGATCATTTATAGAACACCTTTGTGAGATGATTGAAAGTAGTTAAGTATTGTTTGGAGATTGTGTACATCGTATTATTCATAGACGCTAGTACCGACCAAGGATACGAGGAGAAAGGAGGATACTATGAAGAAGAAGCCGAGGAGAACTTCAACCACTGCTCTGCACAAGGCAAGCCTAATACTACTAGTTGGTTGAGCAAGCTAACACTTGCAAGATACTATACTTATACAAGCCTATACTGATACTGATGCAAGCAAATACTTGATTATTACCATTCCAACCATATGCCTTAAGCATATGTGGTCATACTCACTTGATAACCCAATCCTAGTTTTACTTGCAAGCTTTCTACTTTATTTCTTTATCAAAGCTATTACTTAGAGCTTACTTAAGTCAATTGTAGATTCTAGAAAGATAATTGAAGGTCGCATAAAGAGCATAAAATTTGGCCTAAGCTAGATAATCTTGATTTCATCCTAAGGCATGAGATTGAACTTAGATAAACTCCACTAGTTTACCACCCCTCATTAGTACTTACCCCCACATGTAGATGCTAGTGCTAAGCATAAAACTGGATCAACTTTAGATGGGAATACTTGGTGGAAAAAGGGTTATGAAAACCTTGGAATGATGGATCATTCTATTGAGATGTTTTGACATGTGTTTCCGAACACCAGATGATTTGGATGATGAAAATGTTAAGGCATGAGCCTTAGCCCTTTATAAAACTAATGGTTGTCTGGATGCGATACCATTCCAATTTTACCGTACAACCACAATACCCGAAGATTGGGTAGGGCTTGACTGGAAACTTATATACCTTAGTATTGGTTCCCTCACGGCCAAGGTTTGAGCTGAGGCTTCCTTGTGAAGATTGTCCACCTATGCAGTACCCAAGATGACAGTTGGTCATGGTTGGGAGGCCAAAATCACAGGAGAGGTTCTTATACTAGGGCGTGTAATTGAAAGGTTAGGATTGATTATCCGCATACTGAGTATGGTGAATTCAGGATTTGTTCCTGACGGATGTATCGAATGTTGTGGTGAAAGTGTACAATCTCTGCAGAGTGTCAAACTATTCGAATAGCCGCATCCGCGGTTATGGACAGTTGGAGTGGCCATACTGTTCCCCCGTCAGATGTTTTCAAAATGACTTGTGAAATGGATTCAGAATTTTGACTTGACCACATCAGAGTTGTGATATGAAATACAAGTTCCCACTTAGGTGTTATAAAACTTCAACTAGCTGTTCTTGCTTCTAAACTTAGTAGAGGTAAATATGGCTTTTTGCAAAACAACCTTAGAGCTTAGTGTCCTATTACAAAAACCCCCTTCACTTGTTAGTATTAGTTTGCGAGTACTTAAAGAGTACTCATGTCTTTGTCCCTGGCTATTCCCGTGGCCAGACTATGAAGAGGAGTACCAGGATGATGGACCCCAGGAAGGTTACGACAACTAGGATCATCTCCCATCGTCAGTATTTCCTGTGACCCCGAAGATGGAGCTTAACCTACGCTACCTTTATTATTACATATTCTACTGCTTGAGTTGTATTAAGTACTGGATCATGAGACCTTATGTATGGTTTGCAATGGATGATGTACTGTGGTATCCAATTCTTTTATGTCTCGCACAAATGGTAATCCTGGGATTGCGATGTATGGCATAACAGCCATCTGGGATTAAAAATCCGGGTGTTGACAAGTTGGTATCAGAGCCATCCTGACCATAGGAGACCCTAGTTAGACTGGACGTTTGAATCAAAAACTTAGTTTCAAAACCAAAGGAATCAAATATTTACAAAAACTTATTCCCATTCTTATCACCTTGATTCTTTCATAAAAATTCATGTTCCTCAAAAACTCTTGCAAAATACATAAAATTTGACACATTTGATCACTCTACTAATCTACTCATCCTATATTCTTATAGATGGATGTAAAGTACAACAAGTTTTATCAGTTGCGGAATGGAGGAGACCTTATCTTTGAGCGGGATTTGGACCAGCTTTCAGAACTTCTAGAGCGTCCGCACCCCGAGTTCTTCGGAGCTCAGCTCAATGATCAAGGAGGAGAAGATCTGCAGTGTCTAATTGTTGCAAGTCTCCGAGGAAAGATTGAACCTCCCACTGCCGAGGGAATTCAGTTCACCTTAAGAGAGAACAACTGGCTCGATGGACTTGCCAGGGCCATGCAAGAAGCTCTTGCCTGTCTGTGTGGGCAGAGTATCAACCAGATCAAGGGTACCCGCTTTGAGTTTTGTCCAAGGCGTGATGCTATGGGACAGCCACTGGAAGCCCCATACCACCATGAGCTGAAGACTCAGTTAGACCACCTTAGCTTCATGATGTACGATCGTCAGCAGGAATTGGACAATTGCCGTGACTACTCCAATCACAAGTCCGCCATCATCAAGACGAAGGATCAAACCATCGCCATGCTAGCGAAGGTTCGTAAGTCTCGCCGCCGTCAGCTCGACGAGAAGGAGCGCATCATTGCCCGTCTTCGCCACCGTATCTCGGATTTGGAGGAGACCATCCACGAGAGAGACATGCAGTTGGAAGAAAGGGAGAATGCCGGAGAATATCTTTGTGGAGACCCCTACTCCTATCTCAGCGATGATGATGATTTTCTAGAGGATCAGGCTATGGATTTCTTCACCGATGAGGATGATTTCGCCTTCATAAATGACGACGATGATGATGAGGATGACCACTGCACCGACTCCGAGGAGTAGTAGCACTTGAGCACTAGCGTAGTGAGTTGTATTCGATCCCACTGTATCGTAGTTCCCAGAATGGTTCTTAAAACCATCTGTTTACCTTTGTTGTGGTGGGTGTTTGTATCGTGTGCTATGAATGAATGAATGAATGAAAAGAAAGTTGATAGAAAATCAGAGTCAAACTTTAAAAACTTTTCAAAGTCCCGGAACCTTAGAAAATTCCCTCTTTTCTCATGATCTATCTCAATCTTCAGATGCCACTCGGAGGAAGTGGTTCATCCCCGGACCCGATGTTGCAGATCCTGCAAATGTTTGTTTCTGACCACGAAGCCGAAAGAGCCGAACGTCAAGTCAACCTAGCTACCCTTCAACAGATAGCTCAGCTAGCCCACAACAATCAAGGACAAGGAAATCAGGACAACCATGGATCTAAGATCAAGAATTTCCAGAATACCAACCCACCTGTTTTCACTAAGTCAGAAGAGCCCCTAGACGCCGATGATTGGCTGCAAACCATGGAAAATAACTTAGAAGTCGCCGGAGTGGAAGCCAACGAGAAAGTTATGTTCGCCACCCACTATCTAGCCGGAGATGCAAGAGCATGGTGGAATAGCGTTCGTGCAATGACTGGAGGACAGATGATGACCTGGGAGGAATTCAAGTTCAAGTTCAGTAGAACCCATGTGCCACCGGGTTTGATCAAGAGAATGAGAGATGAGTTCAGAGAACTGAAGCAAGGAAGGATGACTGTAGTGGAATACTATGACAAATTCTTGTCATTAGCTAGGTATGCCCCGGATGAGATCGACACCGAAGCCAAGAAGAAGGAAAGATTCTTGAATGGTTTGCATGATGAGATGCAAACGATGTTAGTCAATATCCCCTTTGCTGATATTGAAGCCCTTGTCGACTCTGCCATCCAGATGGAAGGAAAGATCAAACAAGCCAATGAGAACCGCAAGCGTCGCATGATGCATCATCCAGGAACCCATCAGACCCCAAAGTATCGCCCTAACCCATCTCCAGGATTTTCCCCGAGAACCAACAGACCCCCGATGAACCGTTCTACCTATCCCAACCGTGGAAACCCGAGGCCCGGAGGAAATCACAACAACCCCGGCAACTCTAACAATTTCAACTGTGCCACACACAAGTTCAACAACAACAATGCTGCCGCCAACACCAACACTGCCCCGAGGACTGGAAGCAATGTTGTGCCTGTTGTAGCAAAGGACAAGTCGCAAGTGACTTGTTATGACTGTGGAAATAAGGGTCACTACTCCAACGAGTGCCCCAACAAGAAGAATGCCGCAGCCCCCAATGCAAATGCCCCAGCTCAGCAGCAGCGTCCTGTTCAGCCTGGAAGAAGGTTTGACCTAGGGAATTCGCTCAACCGCAACGGCCATCTTTTTCTCATGCATCCTAAAGAAGCCCATGAAGTGCCAAACGTTGGGTTGGGTATGTTTTCTATTAATTCAGTACTTGCTCGAGTGTTGTTTGATTCTGGTGCATCGCACTCATTTGTCACCGAAGAATTTGCATGCACTAGTAAGATTTAACCAACCAAACTGAAGCATGTTATGATTGATTAAATCCCCGGTTCAACCACCAAAGCTAGGAAAATTTGCAAAGCCGTCCCTATCCGAATCCATGGCATAGATTTTTATGCTAATCTGATAGTACTCGGAACTAAAGGTTTGGAATTAGTACTAGGAATGGATTGGATGTCCAAACATAAAGGACTAATTGACTATGCCAAGAAAGCCATAACCATGACCAGTACAGCCAGAATATAGTCGAGCATGTATCTGAAACCTTACCTCGTCAATTCAAGTGCAACCAGAGTATAGCCCAACCTACCATTGACCATGTCTGGATAGTCTATGAATACCCCGATGTATTTCCAGATGTTTTGCCCGGTATGCCCCTAGATCGGGATATCGAGTTTATCATTGAACTAATCCCCGGAACAAGACCCATAGCCCAGAGACCATATAGTATGAACCCGTCGGAACTAGAAGAACTGAAGAAGCAACTGGATTCCATGTTGGAAATTGGATTGATTCAACCAAGTGCGTCACCATGGAGATCACATGTCTTGTTCGTGGACAAGAAAGATGGAGGTAAACATTTGTGTACGGATTATCGGAAGTTGAATGATGTCACTATCAAGAACAAGTACCCATTGCCCAAGATAGAAGATTTGTTTGATCAGTTGACCGGTGCCAAAGTGTTTTCTAAGATTGATCTTAGAACAGTCTATCATCAACTCAAGATTCGCACAGAGGATATCCCCAAGACTACCTTTACCACCAGATATGGATTATACGAGTATACCATCATGTCTATTGGATTAACCAATGCCCCCGCTTATTTCATGAATCTCATGAATAAGATATTAATGGACTTCCTAGATAAGTTTGTCATTGTTTTCATTGATGAAATTATAATGTATTCCAAATCGGAAGAAGAACATGAGCTACACCTAAGGACCATTCTTGGAACCCTTAGAGAGCATCAGCTGTATGCCAAGTTTAGCAAATGTGAATTCTGGTTACAGGAGGTAGGATTCCTCGGTCACATTGTATCACCCGGAGGAATTTCCGTTGACCCTGCAAAAGTGAAAGATGTCGAAGATTGGCAAGCCCCAACCACTCAAACCCAAGTTCGTGCATTTCTTGGATTGGCGGGATATTACCGAAAGTTCGTAGAAGGATTCTCGAGTATCTCCAGACCCATGACCCAATTGCTGAAGAAGGACAAGAAGTTTGAATGGAACGACAAATGTGAAGCGAGTTTTCAAGAACTCAAGAGAAGATTGATTTCAGCCCCAATCTTAATCATGTTGGATATCACGAAGCCCTTCGACGTGTTTTGTGATGCATCCAAGATCGGTCTCGGATGTGTGATAATGCAAGAAGGCAAAATTATATCTTATCTATCTCGACAACTGAAACAACATGAGAAAAATTACCCAACCCATGACCTCGAACTCGCAGCCGTAGTCCTAGCCCTGAAGACATGGAGGCATTACCTGATGGTAAACCGTTGTGAGATCTATTCGGATCACAAGAGCCTGAAGTATATATTCACTCAGAAGGAGCTGAATATGAGACAGAGAAGATGGATTGAGCTAATCAAGGAATACGATCTGGACATTCACTATCACCCTGGTAAAGCCAACGTGGTAGCAGATGCCCTTAGAATATTGCCGTGCCGCTTGAACTCTATGATTTTGAAGGAGAAACCAAGCTTGCACAAGGAGATGGAAGATTTACGAATGGAATTAGTGAGTGAAGGATTTTTGGCTAGCATAGAACTTCAACCCACTTTGATCAGCCAGATCAAAGAGGTGCTGAAAGGAAATGCTAGTATCGACGGAATCAAGCGTCTTATCGGTACAAGCAAATTACCCGTATTAACCGAAGACGAAGAAGGAGTTCTGTGGTACAAAGGATGCCTTTGTGTACCAGCAGATTGGGAATTGAAAGAAGTTATTCTGAAGGACGCTCATGATACTCTTTATTCTATCCACCCCGGAGGAACGAAGATGTATCAGGATTTGAAGGAACAATTTTGGTGGCATAAGATGAAGAGAGAAATCTGAAGCTATATCGCCAAGTGTGATATATGTCAGCGAGTCAAGGCAGGACATCAAAGACCCGCTGGATTGTTGCAACCACTGCAGATTCCGGAATGGAAATGGGATTCCGTTGGAATGGACTTTATCACTGGATTGCCTACTTCTAGTAGAGGAAATGACTCTATCTGGGTCATAGTGGACAGATTGTCCAAAGTCGCCCATTTCTTACCCGTCAAGACCACATATCAGAGTTCGAAGCTAGCGGAGTTATACATCGCTATAATCATCAGTTTGAATGGAGTCCCCAAGAACATCGTATCGGATCGAGGAACTCATTTTACCTCGAGATTCTAGAAGAAAGTCCAAGAAGGTTTAGGAACCTGCCTAGATTTCAGCACCTCTTATCACCCTCGCTCAGACCGATGGACAAACAGAGCGAGTAAATCAAATACTCGAGGATATGCTGAGAGCATGTGTGTTAGAGTATGGATCTAAATAGGAAGACTGTCTGCCGTTTGCAGAATTTTCATACAACAATAGTTATCAAGCTAGTTTGCAAATGGCCCCATTTGAATTCATTTTCGGAAGAAAGTGCCGCACCCCTTTGAACTGGTCAGAAGTAGGAGAGAGTCAGATTTTCGGACCCGATATACTACGAGAAGCACAAGAAAAGGTTCACAAGATTCGTGATCACCTCAAGACAGACCAGTCCAGACAGAAGAGTTATGCCGACAAGAGACGTCGAGACCTCGCCTTCAACATAGGAGATTTTGTGTATCTGAAAGTGTCGCCATTGAAGGGAATGCAGCGTTTCCAGCTGAAAGGAAAGTTAGCCCCCAGATATATAGGACCCTTCAAAATTCTGAACCTTCGAGCAGAAGGGTCGTATCAATTGGAACTGCCCGAGCAGATGTTAGCCGTGCAGAATGTGTTCCATATCTCTTTACTTCGCAAGTGTCTCGAAGTTCCAGAGAAGACGGAAGTGTTCAAGAATATCGATCACCGGACCATAGAAATCAACGATGACGTGACCTATCCCGAAGTACCCATCCGTATTTTGGAAGAATCTTTCAGAACTACCAGAACCCGAAGCGTCATTTTTCTCAAGATTCAGTGGAGCAACCACACAGAAGAGGAAGCTACCAGGGAACGCAAAGATCACATCAGGACGGAGTTTCCCGATCTCTTCAAATCCTAGGTAATCTTTTTCGTCCTTTTTCAAATCTTGGGACGAGATTTTGTTTAAGGGGGGAAGGTTTGTAACATCCCAAAAATATTATACTAGAATCATCAAACTCTAATCACCAAATATAGGGCTAACAAAAACTTTTCCAATTAAAATATGAAAGCATTCATATGAGTGTGCATTAAAATTTGGATTCTTTTGAATTTCCATGTTTATGTGTTTCTTTTCTTGTAAAATGATTCTTAGGTGAAATAAACATCATCTAAACAATCCCCAAGATTTTCCCAAAGACAAACAAATCAAAACAATCAAATTAAGTGAATGGTCACTTTGGCCAAATTAACTCCCATGCCTACTTTGGCTATCTCTAACTTTCAGAACTTAATAGAAACATGTATGGATCTTTGCACCCCATGATAGTACTCATAACAAGGTACCAAGGCCCACTTTGTGATCATCCAAAAACATTCAAATGCTTAGTTTAAAGGACAGTTTAAAATTGAATCTATTTCATATGGGAAGATCCCACTTTTTCAAAAACCACTCAAACAAGCTCAATTTTCAAAACCCAAGCGTCCACAGAATCCTCAACACATACCTAGCACACCCACCAAAAATATTTTCAAAATTCAAAACTTGAGTTCATGCGACTATTTCATCAAACAGGTTGCAGATACAAATCAAACAAAATCAAAACACTATGTTGAGCAGTGTTTTGGGCCTAACTTGTTCCCTCCCTGGACACTACTAGCCTTAGTAGATCATCTAAACACCTTAACTAATCACTAGCACTACTGTAAGCTGGCCATTGTCATCAATGGTAAGCATGCCGAGGGCACCATTGCCACCCCATAGTCGACAGCAAGGTACGAGCAACACTAGCCTCGCCAACCTTGTCTGGGAGCAAGCTAGCACCCCACCGCCACTCCCTGTCCCAGCCGCGAGCAATGCCAGCCACTAGACCACACGCCCAAGTCATGCCAAGCCGCTCTGCAAGCATGCCGAGAGCGTGCCCCGTGCGCCACGCTCGACAGACGCCCACAGACCGCGCGCCGCCCTCACCGCGTGCACGCGTGATCACCACCGTCCCATCAACCCCGCAGACACGCACGTTTGCCTCCGCGCGGACCACGCGTGCTGTGCGCCATTAAAACTTCCATCGGGCACGCTCAGAGCACCGCAACATTCTGACCGATCAGCACTGCCCCACGCCTCGCCACCACGCCGTTGAGCTTCGCCAGGGAGCACAGCATCACCCCTACCGTCGCCCACGCTGATAGCCCTCTGTACCGTCGACCACGACGAGCTCAGCTTGTGCCCGTCGGTCCCCTCTCGCCACTATAAATAGAGGCATCCCCCGCTTGAATTCTTCACACCATTCTACTCCCCTCTCACCCAGAACCACCCCACCTCATTCCCGGAGCAAGGCGAGCAGCGCATCGCCGGAATTTCACCGGAGTTCGCCGCTGCTGGAGGAGAAGGAAGCCGTCGATTGTCCATCCCAGGAGCTGCCGCGACCACCCCTGAGTTCGCCGTCGTCGACTTCGTCGTTCGCCCGCATCGCCGACCTTCGCCTGAGCCCCGGTGAGCCTCCCACGACCCCCACTGAGCTGCTAGGGTTCGAGCTCGCCGGTGACTAGTTCATCGTTGACGACGACCCTCAGCCGTCGATCTTCATTCTAATCCAACGCACCACATCGCCCCGTACCGCTTCGCATGTTAAGAGTCATTGAACAGTAGACCCCCCTGTCAGTTGCGCCCTGCGATGCGGAGTGACACTGGGCCGGCCCGTTAACCATTCCCACGCAGCCCACTCGTTTGAATTTAGCTTTTTCTTTTTAAGTTCAAACATAGTTTTGTACCTAGTTTCAAAAATCAACCCAGCTCGATTCAGTGCACCAAATTGAATGAAACCAATTTTGTTAGAAAGATATTAAAATGCTTAATCCAAGCCCGTTGGATTCAAATCATTTGAATCTATAGATCAACCTTGGTAAAAATAACAAGGCAGAAGCTTTTCTGCATTCAAACATTTTTCAAAATTAAACCATAATAGCTTTTGAGTTGATTCCAACTCTCAAAAATCACATTTGATCATACCTTTCAGAATATATAAAAAGATATGGGTTTACTTACATAAATAATGTCCAAGTAATAAAAGAATGCCACATAGGCATTTCTAGTCACTTTAATTATTTAAAATAAATAGGTTAAACCTTATTAAATTGTGACACCACTTTAAATCACATTCCCATGTACTGAAATATGTGGTGATGACATGTGTCAACATGATCCCATGTTTGAGTTGGAGAATATTAAATCTTAAGTAGTTTTTTAATGAGTAGAAATTACTTTTCTAAAAATAAAATAAATAAGACAAATGCTTTAATCTTGTAATGTTAGTGATGATGCTAGAACATCTATAGAACACCTTTGTGTGATGATTGAAAGTAGTTAAGTATTGTTTGGTGATTGTGTACCTCATATTTATTCATAGACGCTAGTACCGACCAAGAATACGAGGAGGAAGGAGGATACTACGAAGAAGAAGCCGAGGAGAACTTCAACCACTGCTCTTCACAAGGCAAGCCTAATACTACTAGGTTATTGAGCAAGCTAACACTTGCAAGATATGATACTTATACAAGCCTATACTGATACTGATGCAAGCAAATACTTGCTTGTTACTATGCCAACCATATGCCTTTAGCATATGTGGTCATACTCACTTGTTAACCCAATCCTAGTTTTACTTGCAAGCTTTCTACTTTATTTCTTTATCAAAGCTATTACTTAGAGCTTACTTAAGTGAATTGTAGATTCTAGAAAGATAATTGAAGGACGCATAAAGAGCATAAAATTTGGCCTAAGCTAGATAATCTTGATGTCATTCTAAGGCATGAGATTGAACTTAGCTAAACTCCACTAGTTTACCACCCCTCATTAGTACTTACACCAACATGTAGATGCTAGTGCTAAGCATAAAACTGGATAAACTTTAGATGGGAATACTTGGTGGAAAAAGGGTTATGAAAACCTTGAAATGATGGATCATTCTTTTGAGATGTTTTGACATGTGTTTCCGAACACCAGGTGATTTGGATGATGAAAATGTTAAGGCATGAGCCTTAGCCCTTTATAAAACTGATGGTTGTCTGGATGCGATACCATTCCAATTTTACCGTACAACCACAATACCCGAAGATTGGGTAGGGCTTGACTGGAAACTTATATACCTTATTATTGGTTCCCTCACGGCCAAGGTTTGAGCTGAGGCTACCTTGTGAAGATTGTCCACCTGTGCAGTACCCAAGATGATAGTTGGTCATGGTTGGGAGGACAAACTCACAGGAGAGGTGCTTATACTAGGGCGTGTAATTGAAAGGTTAGGATTGATTATCCGCATACTGAGTATGGTGAATTCAGGATTTGTTCCGGACGGATGTATCGAATGTTGTGGTGAAAGTGTACAATCTCTGTAGAGTGTCAAACTACTCAAATAGCCGCGTCCGTGGTTATGGACAGTTGGAGTGGCCATACTGTTCCCCCGTCAGATGTTTTCAGAATGACTTGTGAAATGGATTCAGAATTTTGACTTGACCACAACAGAGTTGTGATATGAAATACAAGTTCCCACTTAGGTGTTATAAAACTTCAACTAGATGTTCTTGCTTCTAAACTTAGTAGAGGTAAATCTGGCTTTTTGCAAAACAACCCTAGAGCTTAGTGTCCTATTACAAAAAAACCCTTCACTTGTTAGTATTAGTTTGCGAGTACTTAAAGAGTACTCATGGCTTTGTCCCTGGCTATTCCCGTGGCCAGACTATGAAGAGGAGTACCAGGATGATGGACCCCAGGAAGGGTACGACAACTAGGATCATCTCCCATCGTCAGCATTGCATGTGACCCCAAAGATGGAGCTTCGCCTATGCTACCTTTATTATTACGTATTCGGCTGCTTGAGTTGTATTAAGAACTGGATCGTGAGATCCTTATTTGTGTAAGACCTTATGTATGGTTTGTAATGGATGATGTACTGTGGTATCCAATTCTTTTATGTCTCGCAAAAATGGTAATCCTGGGATTGCGATGTATGGCATAACAGGCATCTGGGATTAAAAATTCGGGTGTTGACAGGACATTTGCAAGAGAGAATTAAAGCTCTAAATTGAAAGTCAAACGGGAAGTTTGAAAAGTCAAACTGAAACAATGGTTTCCTAGTGGAAGAAGGAAAGAGTCCTTCTCTCAATCCAACTTGCGTTTGAGTTTGGATTCAAACCCACCCCTCCCAAGGCTACCCCCTCTCATAAATAGAGGGGGAGGGCTGCCCCAAACACACAAGCCCTAGCCCTCCCACACCCAAGCCGCCGCCGCTGCCGCGCCGCGCCGCCGCCGACACCTCCTCCTCCTCCCGGTCTTATAAATCCTAGATTACCAGGAAACCCTAGATCCACCATAACTCTTACCGGTTTAGGCGAAGCCCTGCGGGATCTTCCCTCTACCTCCGACACCATGCCATCGTGCTGCCGGAATCACGAGGGGAGAACTACAACCTCCACTGCCTGCTGGAACAAGGGAGAGGAAGGTCTTCATCGAGTACCGAATGTGTGACTGACTGCGGAAGCGCTACCGGAACGTAGCGCTGGAAGGATCGTCTACGCGATCTTGAGATCGGCAAGTGACGAGGTTTGATCTCATCAATTCCCATTGTTATGGACTTGGGTTTTGGAGAAGATGGGGATGCTGGAGATCGTGGCACGGTTAACAGACAAGCAACCAGGGGACACGAGATTTACCCCGGTTCAGGCCCCCGGAGGGAAAACCCTACTCCTGCTTGTCTGCTCTTTGATTACGGCGGAACCGAAGGTTACAGGGTGCGCAGATTCGATCTGGCGTGGATGCGTGTGCGAAAGTATGAGTCGAGTTGCCCTAGGACGTGCCCTCCTGGCCTTTATATAGACTTAGGCAGGTCCCGGGCGTAGTCCTAGTCGGTTACAAGTTCTAGGGTTTTACCCCTTTGAATTTCCTATCTCCTCTAGTCTTGCTCTCCAAGGATCCGAAGACGTCATGGGCCTTGGCCACCCGAAAATCTTCATGGGCCAGCGTATGTCTACCGTGGGCCTTCCTTGGGTTGGACTAGGTATGCTGAAGTTACGTACCCGCAGGGTATAACCATGTCAGTAGCCCCCGAGTGATCAGTCGAATCATAGATTCGGCTGAGGACTATTCCATCCTTCGGGAGCAGCTATATGTTAATAGTATATGTGTGTAGGTATTGTTGATGCGTGTGCCTGACTCACCCGACGAATCAGGGTCAGTTAACTGTCTTAGTACGAAACAACATGATCTTCTTCAGGTTCGGGTCCCTTAACCCGAGCCTGGAACATATGCTGGCGTAATTCAACTCAGGCCGCGGAGGACTTATAGGAGTAGAATTCCAGTGATTTTAATTGGTGTACCCAACGCGTCCGTCGGGATTTTTCATCGTACCTGCTAGTACGGATTCATACTAGCAGAGCGCAGTCAGGTGCGTTGCCAGGCCATCAGATGATATCTGTAGGTCTTATCTTTGCGTCGCAGACGCAGCATCCGAACATTTATCACCTCGGAGGTGCTTCGGGTGACCAAGGAGATTGTCGCTCACTCAGCGTTTTGTTGGGGCAGAGTTGCCAAAAAGTTTTTGCGTGCTGATCCGAAAGATCGCAGTCGAAGATTTCATAGGGTGCGCGACCAGCGCTCCCTATGGGAGTAGCCCCCAAGTGTCTGTTTGAGTCGTAGACTCGAACGGAGACTTTTAGTTCAAGCATTGTTTCAATCATTAGGTCCGCAGGACTCGAAAATTTTCGGATGCTTAAATCCATCCTCCCTATGGGAGTAGCCCCCGAGTCCATAGTGGAGTCGTAAACTCGACGTAGGACTCAGAGAAATAATTTTGTCCTCATTTGTCTGTCGGGTGCGCGGCCAGCGCTCCTGATAGGAGTAGCCCCCAAGTATTTAGTCGAATCGTAGATTCGAGTGAGTACTTTTAGCTGTGGAGCCGAAGTGGTGCTAGTATAGCTTTTGATGACGTCAGTGCTTACGATCGATGACCTCAAGCGTCTCCTACGCCAGAGATGACTTGACTGGACGAAGCGTGGGTCCCACTTGCTGACTTTGAATTGACCGGTCACGCGCGGCGTGGAGATGATTACGGCGTCTCCTCGATTTCCGCACGTAGTGGACGGCGTGGTAACGACGGTTCGTTTTGGTGCTGACACGTGTACGGCCAGATCTACCGTTGGCGTTAGGTCTTCTCGATGGACGGCCAGTGTGCGTCGTCTTCGCTGTTATAATCCTGGGTGAAATCGTGGTTTGTTTTTCACCACACCAGTTCATCTGTTCACTGCCTCCTTGTTCTTGAGCGATTCTTGCTGCGCGCTGAGCTTTCCTTCCACATTTCCTTCGTTTTTTCTGCGTTGTCATCGCCACCACCGCTGCAGCGCCATGGGGAAAACAAAGAAGTCCTCATCTGCGGTTGGGACCAGCGTCGCCGGAGGCAAGAAGAGCACCGCCGCTGCTCGCGTCACCGATGGTGGCTGGCGGCGATCAGAGACGCGGGAGAGCGATCTCCGCAAACTGCGCGAGCGGGGCCTAATCCCGCAGGATACGACGGCCGTCAAACTCCCCGGCAATGAGTTAATCCCCCGTCCCCCATCTGGGTACCGGGTTATGTTTCTTGCCTTCGTCTTGCGTGGGTTTTCGTATCCAGTCCATGACTTCCTTCGTGGACTGCTCTTTTTCTATGGGGTTCAACTCCATCATCTGTCTCCCAACTCCCTTCTCCACATTGCGTGTTTTATCACACTTTGCGAGTGTTGGCTTGGCATTGAGCCGCACTTTGGCCTCTTCCGGAAGCTTTATTCCGTGAAGAGGCAGTCTGGTTCGGATGGTGTGTATCCCATTGGGGGTTTCATCATCTCCCCCAGTCCCAATGTGCAATTCTTTTCCTTTTCCATGTCCGAATCTGTCCAGTACTGGCGGAGGAAATGGTTTTACATCCGTGACTCCGTACTGCCTGGGCAAGATTTTGGTCTCGTTCCTTTTTACCCCTCCCAATTGATTGAGAAGAAAAGATCCTGGAAAAACCAAATCTTAGACGGTGAAGTGGCAGAGATATAGGCCCTGTACCGTCGGGTGGAGGATCTCCAATTGATTCCTGAGAAGGAGGTGAACGGTGTTGACATCATCCGGACGTTTCTTGAGCGTCGGGTGCAACCTCTCCAAGCGAGGGCGCATCCGATGTTTCTTTACTCTGGGCGCCGTGATCCGACGAGGGTTTCGAGTGAGAAAATCTCCGAGGTGGAACTTGACAAGGCTCTTCGCGCGCTGTTGAAGTTCAAGGCCGACGAAGAAATCCCGGAGAAGTCGCTGACTCCTCCCTTTTCTTCGACGTTGGTCGTACCGAAGGTGTAGATTTGTGCACGTAGTGCTCCCCTTTTGTTTTTGTCAGCTGTGTACTTTTTCCTTTGTTTGCTAACAAAGTTCCTTTTCCTTTTGCAGAGCTTCAAAGTGCCGGGCATGGCACCACCGTTGCTCGAGAGGTATCCGAATGCCCCGGATAATGAAGTGGTGGATTCCGTGTCCGAGCTACCGTTAGCGCGATCCCCAGCGGAGGATGCCGATGAGTCGAGTGAGGACCATTCGCGCAAGCGATCACGGAGCTCCAGCGAGTCTTCGGATGCCTCGACTCCTCCGACTCCCAGAAATCCTCTGGACCTTGAGCGTCATGATGATGTTCATGGGGGTTCTTCCTCTCCCCTTCCTGCCATTCCTGTGCGGGCTGTTGCTCCGCACCCGCCAACAAAGCGGAAGAAGGAAGAAAAGAAGGAGGAGAAGAAGGAAGAAAAGAAGGAGGAGAAGAGGGCCCGAAGGGCTTCTCCTATCTTCGACCTGAGCGCGTTGGGCTCGTAAGTTTTCTTGTTGCCACTGTTGTCCTTTGTTCCCTTGTTATTTTTGCACCTGTGTTGATTGGTTCGTATGCAGGCAATCCTCCGACGGCTCTAGTAATGGTGCGCGCGAGATGATGGGGGAGTCGAACATTGCGTCGCCTCCTCCTCAGACGGTGGCGACTTCTGGTGACGCCGCGCCAGTTCCTCCTGTGCAGGAGAGGCTGGTGGTTGCGCCTCAGAATTTCGCAGGCAGGCCTGCGGGTTCGCCTTCGGAGCACGTAAGTTTTTCTGCTTGATGTTACGGGGGGAGCCCCCGAGTGTCTTTGTGTGCTGATGTTGTTTTTGCTTCTTTGTGTTGGGCGTAGCCCCCAAGTCCTATTCTTACTGCTATTGCCTTTTTCTACAGCCTTTTGTCCAAGAGGCCAAGCGGCTGGTGGAGGAGCGCCTGATGCTGGAGGCGAAACTGCGGCAACTTCAAGGTATTCGTCTACCTTGTAGTACTTCTCTTGCTTATCCTGGTCCTGTTCTTTGACACTTGCTTGTTGTAAATGCAGAGGAGCATAACGACTCTCTCCGTGAGGTCGATGCTCTGAAGAAGAGCCTTGGCCAATCGGAGCAGAAGGCCGAAGCTGCCGCTGGTGCGAGAAAGCGCCTTGAGCTGGAGCTGGCGAAGGCAGCTGAAGCGAAAGAGCGTCTGCAGCAGGAGGCCGCAGATCGTGAGGAGCAGCTGGCCACCGTTGCGGCTGCTCGTGAAAAAGGGGTGGCGGATAAGCTCATGGCTGCTGCCAAGGCTATTTCGGGTGAGTACAAGCTTTTGTACTTGCTTCTTTTTCTACGGATCTTCTTCTATGCTGACTTTCTTCATATTTTTCTTCGTTTTTGTCTCAGATGCCGCAGGCATCGAGTTCGACCGCGGTGCTCTGGAGCACGGGAGTGCTCCAGATGATGCCACTGTGGCGGTCGAAGACCGCTGCAGCACCGTCGTCAACTCTCTTGCCAAGGCGAAAGAGGTCCTTGGTCGCTTCTACCAGGAGCTTTTCCCGAAGAGCGCATCCCTTGAAGATGTGGATGCCCTTGCAGAGGCTTTGTCAGCCGAAGCGCCTGCAGCGTACAAGCGCAAGCAGAAGGGCATCGGCGCGTCCGTCGGGCTGGCGATGGCCATGGCGGCTGGGGCTGAGCTGGACCTGCCCCAGATTACTTCTCGGATGCCGACGGCTGCAGATGGATCCGAGGTAGCCTTCGCCGCATACTCTGCTCGCTGCAGACGATATGGGACCAAGCTCATTGACTTCCTGTCTGAGTACGCATTGCGGCAGCAGGGCGAGGCCAAAGCTAGGCAGTCTGGTTCTGAGGCGACTCAGTGCCCTCCGCCTTAGGCATAGTAGACGTAGGGTAGTTTGTAGTCTATTTTTTTTGTAAATATCTTTTGCAGTACCATCCTTGTGCCACGTAGTGGCCTTATATATTTTAATGAATTCCTTCGAGTTGTGCTCTATCCTTGGCTGAATGTCTGTGTGCCTTCTTTTTCTGCTGCTATAGGTTCCTTCGGGTGCTGACTCGGTTGACACTTCATCCGAAAGGCCCTTGCGAGCATCATTGGATGATTCCTCGCAGCTCACTTTTCTTCGAGATCGCGTGCGCAGCTTGGAGAGAGATTTGCTTGGGTTACGTGGTCGCGCTGACGTTTGGAAATCCAAAGCAGACCGTGGTGCAGCCAGAGAGGAGTATTTGATGGCGGAGCTGGGTCGGCTGTCCGAGCAGCTGCAATGTAAGTTGATCCTTCTTTCGGTCTGTAGCTCAGTTCTTCGGGTGAGCCTGCTGGCCTTATTCTTGTTTTGTGCGGTTGCCGCAGGTGCCAATCTTGCTCCGAGGGAAGAAAAGGAGCGTACCGCTGTTCGAGTCAATTGCTTGACTCAACAGGACATGGAGGCCGGCGGCTTCTTCTGGATGGATCGTGATCGCGCCATGGTTCTGGCGACGGTGCAGGATCGTGTCTACCAGGTTTCACGGGTGCTCCGCCAGGTGCAGACATCACTTTCCTCGGTGCTGCACGTCATGTTTCCGTTGGATGCCGTGCCAATGACCCTTGCAGGTCTTCTGACGAAGTTTCGGAGTGCCAGCAATGTCAAGGAGCTGGTGCGGCAGCAGCTCGTCGCAGGGGTGAAGGCTGCCTTGTCTCTTGTGAGGGTGCACCGCCCTGACGTAGATTTGGCTGTTGTGGCGACTGGGCCACCTCCTCGACCAGATGATGGCGAGTGGGATATGCGTCCGCATTACGCGGCTGTAAGGCAGTATGCCGAACAGATTGTAGATTTGTTTGAGCAGTGTGCTCAGGTTATTCTTCAGAATAGGTAGGACCTGAAAATAAACAGATAGATGTAAAATTTGTATATTGCGGCTGGGCGTGTGTGTGCCCTTTGTTGTAAAGGCTTGCTTGTTTGTGAGCACGCAGTGCTTTGATTGAGTACGTGTCCTTTTCGTTTTCCTGACGTGGTCAGCTACTCAGGTGTACACGTTTGGTCCTCAGTGAATGAAATCGTGAGGTGGGGGGAGCCCCCGAGTGCGTTTGTAGCATGTAGTAAAGTTGCAGAAAAATAGTCAACCGAAGGTTGGGGGCAAGACACTTAGCTTTATTTATATCGTAATGGAGGAGGTACATGGTTCGGCTGAGTGGCCTTGGCTGAAAGCCTTATTGAAAGTAAAAAGGGGGGTAGGTTGCTACGGGTAGAATCGTCGCAGGTGCGAGATGTTCCATGGGTTGGAGTATGCGACTCCAGACTCCACGTGCTTGAGGCGATAGGTGCCACCTGGGATGACTTCGGTGATGACATAGGGTCCTTCCCATGGTGACTCGAATTTATTCGGTCGCTTTTGCTTGAGTCGTAAGACGAGGTCTCCTTCGACGAAGGACCTTGGGCGCAGCCGGCGGCTGTGATAGTTGCGGAGACTCTGCTGGTACACCGCTGATCGAGCTGCTGCTATATCCCGTGCTTCGTCGAGTGTGTCGACGGCGTCTTCGAGTGCAGCCGTGGACTCGGCTTCGCTGTACGCGACGACTCATGGAGCCTGATGGCGTACTTTGGCTGGTAGCACTGCCTCGGCTCCGTGTACCATGAAGAACGGTGTGTAGCCGGTGGAGCTGTTTGGCGTAGTCCGTAAGCTCCACAGGACAGACGGTAGCTCTTTCGTCCAGTTTCCAGCTTTGTGCTCGAGTGAGCTCATGAGGCGCTTCTTGATGCCAGCGCCGATTAGGCCGTTGGACTTTTCCACTTGCCCGTTTGTTTGCGGGTGTGCCACTGAGGCATACGTGATATTGATCCCGAGGCCTTCGCAGAAGTCCTGGAATTCTTCAGAGATGAAGTTCGATCCGTTGTCGGTGATGATGCTGTGCTGTACGCCAAACCTGTAGACAATGGATTCGAAGAACTTGACGGCGGTTTTGCCCTTCTGGTTGGTGACTGGCATGGCCTCGATCCACTTGGTGAATTTGTCGACTGCGACCAGGAGGAAGACGTGTCCTCCTTTCGAAGATTTTGGCAGTTTGCCGATCATGTCGAGGCCCCATTGGGCAAAAGGCCAGGCTATGGGTATGGGTCGAAGTTCGGACCCAGGTGCGTGCGGTTTGTCGGCGAACCGTTGGCACCCGTTGCATCTTCGGACGATGTCCTTCGCGTCGCTCATGGCCGTTGGCCAGTAGAATCCTGCTCGCAGAGCTTTGGCGACGAGGGAGTGGCTACCTGCGTGGTGGCCGCAGATGCCCTCGTGGATATCTGGGAGTATGGCCTTGTCATCGTTGATGGTGACGCACCGTTGTAGTACGCCCGTAATTCTGCGTTTGTACAGCTCGCCGTTGATGATGGTGAAGGCTTTTGACCGACGAGATACGTGCCGGGCATCTGTCGGGCTGTCTGGCAATTCTCCGTTTATCAGGAACTGGAGGTATGGACGTGTCCAAGTTTCTTCGACTGCCATGACCTGCATCAGGTTGACCATGGCAACTTCGGTATCCAACTTTTCGGGTCCTTCATGACCTTCGGGTAGCGTAGCTCCCGAGTGTTCTGCTTCTTCGGGTGATCCCTTGGGGAATTTCCGCTTGATGGATGGCACGCAGATCTGTTCGAGGAACACACCTGGTGGTACCTTTGCATAAGTGGAGCCGATGTTGGCGAGTCTATCGGCCTCCTCGTTGCTCTCTCTTCCAACGTGCCGAAGTTCGCAGCCGTCGAATTCTCCTTCGAGTGCGTTGTATAGCGCGCGGTACGTGATCATGTTTTCGGCGTGTGCGTCACACTCATTCATCGTCTGCTGTACGACAAGGTTGGAGTCACCGTAGATGACCAGGCGCGTTGCGCCACATATTTTTGCCATCTTCATGCCATGGATGAGGGCTTCGTATTCGTCCTCGTTTTTGGAGGCTCTGAATTTCATCCGAAGGACGTACTTCATCTTGTCACCTTGCGGGGAGGTCAGTATGACTCCTGCCCCTGCTCCGGCTTCGCGTTTGGAGCCGTCAAAATGCATTGTCCAGGACTGCGACATGTCTGGGGTGTCAGGCAGCTGCAGCTCCATCCAGTGTACCAGGAAGTCCGGAAGGACTTGAGATTTGATTGCGTGTCGCTTCTCATAGATGATGTCCAGGGGTGATAGTTCAATGCCCCACAGGGCCACGCGTCCTGTGGCCTCTGGGTTATTCAGGATGCTGTTTAGGGGTGCCTCGTTGACGACCATCACCTGATGCTCCTGGAAGTAGTGGCTCAATCGTCGAGCCGTCATGAACACGCCGTAGGCCAGCTTCTGGTAGTGCGGGTACCGCTGTTTTGTTGGAGTGAGAACCTCGCTGAGGTAGTAAATTGGGCGTTGTACCCCGTGGGTCTTGCCTTCTTCGGGTCGTTCGACCACGAGTACTGTGCTGACCACCTGGTGTGTGGCTGCTATGTACAGCAACAGGGGCTCGCGCTCTTTTGGCGTGACCAAAACTGGCGAGGTGGAGAGGAGCCGCTTGAGGCTTTCGAATGCATCGTTGGCTTCTGGTGTCCACTCGAACTTGTCTGCCTTGCGCAGCAGCTGGTAAAATGGTAGGGCCTTCTCGCCCATGCGGCTGATGAACCTGCTTAGTGCCGCTACTCGCCCTGCGAGCTGCTGAACGCCTTTGAGGTTTTCCGGCTTCTCCATTGTCATGATAGCTTTGATTTTCTTCGGGTTCGCTTCGATCCCTCGTTGAGAGATGAAGTACCCGAGCAGCTAACCCGAGGGGACGCTGAAGGCGCACTTTTCTGGATTGAGCTTGATCCTGTAGCGATCAACGTTGTCGAATGTCTCGCGGAGATCGTCGATAAGTGTTCTGGCCTCCTTGGTTTTTATGACTATGTCGTCGACATAGACTTGGACGTTGCGACCGATCTGGTCCTTGAGGCAGGCCTGCATGCATCGCTGGTACGTGGCACCCGCGTTCTTTAGCCCGAAGGCATTGTGTTGTAGCAGAATACTCCGAACGGTGTGTTGAACGCCGTTTTCTCTTGATCTTCGACCTTGAGTCGAATCTGGTTATAGCCTAAGTAGGCGTCGAGGAAGGAGAGCTTCTCACAACCTGCAGTCAAATCGATGATCTGGTTGATCCGAGGTAGAGGGAAGTGGTCCTTTGGACAGTGTTTATTTAGTGCCGTGAAGTCCACGCACATCCGCAGGATGTCCGTGTCCTTCTTCGGAACCATCACCGTATTTGCCAGCCACTCGCTTTCCTTGATTTCCCGGATGAAGTCTGCTGCGAGTAATCTGTTGATCTCCTTGCCGATAGCTTCGGCTCGTGGCTCCGACAGTCTTCGGATAGACTGCTTGACTGGCTTGGTGTCTGGGAAGACATTGAGTGCGTGCTCGGCGAATTCCCTGGGAACTCCTGGCATGTCCGCAGGACACCAGGCGAATATTTCCCAGTGCTCACGGAGGAATTCGACGAGCGCGCCTTCCTATGCGGTGCTGAGGTCGTTGGCGATCAGCGCCGTCTTGGAGGCGTCTGTCGGATGGACCTGCACTTTCTTGGTGTTGACGATGGAGTCGAAGGACATGTCGGGTGCGTTCTGCCTTGTGACTGGGGGTAGCCCATTGTCCGTCACCTCGCGGAGCCTTACGAGCTCGTCTTGCATGCCGAAGGACTGGGAGATTTTGTTGAAATCCCTGTCGCATTGGTCCGATCGGGTGAAGCTCCCGTGGACTATGATGACGCCCCTTGGTCCTGGCATCTTGAGTAGTAGGTATGCGTAGTGTGGGACGGCCAGGAACCTTGCGAATGCTACACATCCCAGGATGGCATGGTATTGCAACGGCTAGTCCACCACTTCGAATTCTAGGCGCTCCTGCTGAAAGTTGTCCGGCTTCCCGAAGATGACGTCGAGCCCTATTTTTCCCAGGGGGAAGATGCCCTTCCCTGGGACAATGCCGTGGAACGTTGTGTCTGATTGTTCCAGGCTGCATTGCGGGATCCGCATAACTGCTAGAGTGCTTGCGAACATTAGGTTGATGTCGCTGCCGCCGTCCATGAAGACGTGACTCATCTCGAAGCCTCCGATCTGCGCCTCCAGCACCAGGGCAGCATGACCTGGGCGAGGGATCTGGCAAGGGTGATCCGCGCGAGTGAATGTGATGCAGGACTCCGATCCGCTGAGGTACTCAGGGATTGCAGGCGGAGTTGCCACGGCCAAGTTGATTTGTCGGGTGATTTTCTTCTGCACCCTATTTGTGGGGCGTCCCTTCTGTATCATATTGAGTGCTCCTTTTGGTGGGGGTATGCGACCCCGGCGTTGTTTTGCGCTGGTGCGATTGGTTGATTTGGGCCTCCAATAGGCGGCGGTGGAGGAGCTCCGTGTGCTATTTCACCTGGCGCAGGTGTGTTTCCGAACGCAGGGATTGGAGCTGGTTGCCTCATCTGCACCATGCCTTCGCTGAGTTTCTGGAACTCGCGGCATTCCTTGAGCATGTGCCTAGCTTTCTTTTTGCCATCCTGTTTGTCGATGTAGAAGTGGATGGTGCATGGACCCGAAAGTTTGTCGAATGCTGAGGGTCCGTTGTCGCGGTCGCGGCGTTGCCACGACTGCGTTGGTCGTCCGTTGTCGCGGAAGTTTCCGCTGCGGTATCCTCCGCTGTTGCGGCTGTTGTCGTTACGGCGGTCGGCGTAGCCGGCTGCGACCATGTCGGGTCCGTTGCGGTCCTCGTAGACGCGCGATCTCCTCTTGCTGCGGCGTTCGCGTCTTCGGCCGTAGTCGTCCTCTTCATCTGATTGCGCTCGCTGGATGCAATCTGCGCCGTCTGCCCAACTGTTGGCAATTTCCATGAGGTGGTCGAGTGTCTTGGGCTTTACACGCCCAAGTTCCGCCTTGAAGTCTGGGCGTTTGACGCCGTCCCTGAAGGCGTCGATGGCCCGCTCTTCGGAGATGTGTGCTGCGGGGTTCTTGGTTGTAGACCAGCGTAGTATGTATGAGCGAATAGATTCACCCGTTCTCTGGGTGCAGGCTCGCAACTCTTCGATTGAGGCGGGCCTCTTGCTGGTACCTTTGAAATTTCGGATGAAGCTGTAGGCGAGCTCCTCCCAGCTTTGGATGGATCCTGATGATAGGCTGCTAAGCCAGACCCGCGCCGCGCCTGTCAGCTGCAGCTGAAGGCATTACATGGCGGTTTCTTTGTTGCCTCCGTGAAGCTTGACGGATGACAGATGGTCACTAAGCCAGGACTTTGGATCTTGCGTGCCGTTAAACTTCGTAGTATCCGAAGGAAGCTTGAAGTTGCGTGGCATCTGCGTTCGCCGAACAGATCTGCTGAAGCATCGAGCTCCGCAGAGTTCTCCTTCGTCTTCATCCATCTCAGATTCGGATGAGCATGCGCGTTTAGCGCATGCTTTGTCGATCTTGTGCTGTGTAAGCTTGTCTCTGGCGTCGTAGTCGCGTTTATGGTGGTGCGAGCTCTTCTTTCTTCGAGGGAGATCGTGCTCCTCTTCCTCTTCGGATGAGGGGGCGGGGCTCCATTCGCGCCTGGCCGGAGCTTTCTTCTTCGGCTCCGCAGGAGCGTCTTCGTGGAGCGCAGCTCCGATTAGTCCTAGTCCTGTGAGTGCGGACCTATGCATGGACCTTTTCGGGTTCCCCTCCGGAGGTGGGTGAGCCGCGAGATACGCAGTGGCTGCCATGATCGCAGCTTGTGGCGTCTTCGGGATGATGTTGCCGTCAGCGTCCATATCCATGAACGATGTATGGAGATTTCGGGTCACGTCACGCCGCTCCTTGGGGTCCATGTTTTCCACCCGAGAGCGGAGCTTGTTTCCCTGATTTCCGTTTGTGCTAGAGCCGGGTCCCATGGCGGAGAGCGCAGCTCGTCGCGCACTGGACTCAGAGGCTGCTTGCTTGCGTTTGTCGAGCGTCTCCTGCATCTTGACTTGCTTCTTGTGCTCCTCGATGAGGAGGTAGTGGTATGCCCTCAGCAGATCACGTGGGGAGTCCAGAGGTAGGACTATTTCGCATGCGACGGCGCGGCGTGCTTCGACCCATCCTTCTTTGCTAAGTTGGATGAGGTGGCCACGATTTTCCCCGTTTTCGCCGTTTCCGCTGTTTTCGCCGTTTCTGTCCTGCGGGTTGGGGTTGGGCGGCGGGTTAGGCGTTTCCTCGTCGGTTTGGATGACTGCGGCGCACAGATAGCGCCTGCAGATTGGTTGGCTGCTGCCGCAGCTTTCGGATCCGGAACCGTAGGTCCCTTCATCCGAAGGTGGATCACACAGATCGGAGTTGTAGCTGCTGCTGCTATAGAACTCATCTGTTGATGGTGAAGTGCGTAGCACGGGGTGTGGAGCCCATGAAGCGGGCCTGATTGACGGCACGGGCACCCGCTCAGGGAGGCGGAGGGTGCCAGTTTGTCCCACCTGGAAGCAGAAGCTCCCGAACAAGATTTCGAGTCCGTCGCCTACGGGCTCGAAATCCTTCATGGTATCCGGCGAGTGGGCGGTGAAGTCGAAAGCGTCGAAGAGGAGGTGATTCTCCGTCGCCGTGGAGTTGTAGATCGATCGGGTCGGAACCGTCACGACCGCACAATCAGCAGCCCCGATTCCCACAGACGGCGCCAATTGACGAGGTTTGATCTCATCAATGCCCATTGTTATGGACTTGGGTTTTGGAGAAGATGGGGATGCTGGAGATCGTGGCACGGTTAACAGACAAGCAACCAGGGGACACGAGATTTACCCAGGTTCAGGCCCCCGGAGGGAAAACCCTACTCCTGCTTGTCTGCTCTTTGATTACGGCGGAACCGAAGGTTACAGGGTGCGCAGATTCGATCTGGCGTGGATGCGTGTGCGAAAGTATGAGTCGAGTTGCCCTAGGACGTGCCCTCTTGGCCTTTATATAGACTTAGGCAGGTCCCGGGCGTAGTCCTAGTCGGTTACAAGTTCTAGGGTTTTACCCCTTTGAATTTCCTATCTCCTCTAGTCTTTCTCTCCAAGGATCCAAAGACGTCATGGGACTTGGCCACCCGAAAATATTCATGGGCCAGCGTATGTCTGCCGTGGGCCTCCCTTGGGCTGGACTAGGTATGCTGAAGTTACGTACCCGTAGGGTATAACCATGTCAGCAAGTGTATGACTACATCACCCACAAGAATCTTCTCTCGTTAACCGCTTTGGAATCTTCGAGGGTGAGTGCTTCTATCGAATCGTTGCTACAATCTAGTAGATAGATCTTGGCTTGTTTGCGTGCATGCGGTAGAAATTTTTTGTTTTCCATCCTACGAACCCCTACAGAATACCGTCAGACGGCTACTAAGACACGGGCTGCAAATTTAACTAAGTAAAAGTATAGAACGAGCCTTGGGGGCTACACTACATCGTTCTTTTGCAACCTAAAAGAATGAACCCGATTCAGTAATGCTTAATCCGACTTTATGCTTGGGGGCTAGAGGATATGATAATAAATGCAAATAAGAATCGGAAACTTACAATGTGTTCCAGATGCAACTTTTCAAATCCGAGCTTGGTGTTGTAAAACACCTTCTCGGTAAGGGTGAGGGATGGAACATCCGTCGTTACAAGTTCGCCAGATGTGATTTTAGCATCCCGGACCAAAATTTGGTCAAGAAGGCTGACTAGGTTGACGTCTTCCTCCTCTTGGCTCACTGTTTCTGAGGTCAAGATTTGTTTCTCAATACTGGACTGAGCCAGTTGGAGGATCTCTTCTTTCTCCTTCCTCTTGAGGCCAGGAACAGCTGAGTCGACCACTTTAGCCACCGTATCTGTGGTCATTACCATGGGATCATTACCCTTTCCGGGTTCACCCTTGTCAGTTGCCTGGTCATCAGCGATGACCAGGGCTTTTGAGGTTTACCAGCGTCAGGGGATGTAGAAGCTACCTATGCTGATGGAGCAGTGGATGGGGTCGATGGTGGCACAACCGGAGAAACAATAAGCTTCTGCTGACGCAGCTGCTTGCCAGGCTTGCTTTCCGGCTTAATATTGCTCTTTAGAGATGATTTAACTCTAGAATACAGAAATCCTAAGTATTAGGTGTGCTCTGGAAAGATAACAAAGGTACAGGAGTACTAAAAATGAAAGGTGACATGCTTACCTTTTAACTACTGGTAGCACTTGGCTACCAGCAGCGACAACTTCCTTCGCCTTACGCTTCTTGGAGGCGGAGGCGGCAAATTCTTGCACCTCATCATCTTCTGTTGCCTCTGGGTCGTCTGAAGCATAGCCCTCTAGTGGAGCTAGCTGGGACTCAGAGAGTTTCTCGAGCTCACATAATCAGAAAGGCATCGATGAAAATAGAGTCAGAGGAAGAACCAAAGAGAATGACGAAACGCGAAAGCAGAGTCGAATTATTTACCGGAGTCAGAGGACGGCTGGATGTATACATCTTCATGGAAACTTCCGGAACTTTTTGTTCCACTCTTTCCTTGACCAAATATTGCATGAGGGTCCTGTAGTCCTTCGGCGCGAGCCGTTTCGGGATGACCTTCATGTTGTCCTTTTTGTCGCCGGTGATTTGGTGCATGAGGCGGTCTCCGTGGTGCTGGAGACGCTGAATCCGGTGCTCCAGGCAACAGTGGATCAAGTCGGCTCCACGAAGCCCCTCATGCTTCATCACAAATTCGATCCGCCTCTTGGCAAGGATCAAAATATCTGACGGCTCCAGCGGCTCCGCATCCCATGAATCTTGGTGAGGAGCGGCGCCATTGGCGAACGCCGGAAGACCTTCCGCCTTACCCGGAGCCAGAAGATCCTTATGATAAAAGAAATTTCAGGCCCAACGTTTGACAGACTCACTAGCATTAATACTAGGATAGATTCGATTCCTCCTAAGGACTAAGCTAAGAGTGCCGGTGACATAAGGCACACTAGCACTGATGGAATTCTTCCGAGTACCATAATAGTACCAAAAATGGGTGAGACTTGGCCTAATGCCAAGAAACCCCTCGCACAGAGCTGCGTGAGCACTAGGCTCAAGCAGAGAGTTGAGGGAAGATTGTGGAGTTGCACACCGTAATGGTTGAGGACCTCGATGAAGAAGTCCGACGGTGGAAAACTGAGACCGCGGTCGACGTGAGTGTCGAACAGCACCCTCTCGCCATTTTTCGGTGCGGGGATGGCGTGTCCAGCAGCGCTCCGCCACGCGCCGGCAGCGATGAACCCCTCATCCTCTATGACTTGGATCTCCACAGTGTCCATGGCGCTGGGGATCCACAAACCCCACATCTTTTTCTCGTCCGCCACCGACGAACCCGCCGCCGCCGTTCCAGAGGACGAGGCAGATGCCATAGTTCTTGGAGGAAGATGGGCTGGTGGGGGAAGGAGAGTTTTTTCTCAACAATGGGCTGATTGGAACTAGTGCGGAGAGCTCGAGGAGTACGAGGAAGCAATGAATGAATGAATCGACGGAGAAGTGAATTTGGGAAGGAGGGTTTTATCTCCTCTTATTTGCCTCTGTGTAAAGATTCGTGCGGTGAGACGCGCGATTATCACCACGCGTATAAGAGAGCGGGAGTTAGCTTCCTCGCGACTCTTCCGCCCCCTCGATTTTCGCGTAGGCATTGAAACGGTGTTCCGTTCCGTAAGGAACAGACCCACCAACGGTCGTGCTGATGGAAATCCTGTCAGTGATGGGACCTGACCTATAAAGTTGTCAGTCAGCAGGGCCGCTAAAAAATCCGGCTTATGTTTCAAATCAAGCAACGGAAAAATCAAGGTCAGAGCAGAATATATCCGACTAAACTGATTCGGAATCCTACATCAATGTAAGAAGTTTTCGGGAACCCTTCAAGATTCTTAAGACGAAGAAACCATAAAGCTAGACGATTTATCCGACTTCAGATATTGGAGGCTTCCGGGGGCTACTGTTGGGGATTTACTTTCCATGTATACCCACAGGACTCACAGACCAGGGTGGCCCACCAATAGGTTAGAGCTTTGCTTCACGGGCGGTCCAGTCAGAGAAAGAGGAGGAGCCAGTTTCGGCTACGACAAGGCCCAGAAGAGTTACCAACTTATGCCTGTAGTATTACTTATTGTCCAAGTTGTACATAGTTACCGACTCTGTAACGTAACCGGATATGTCTCTCCCTGTAACCCGTGGCCCCGGTGACTATATAAACCTTCCCCATGGGAACCTTTATGGCACAATACAACGTAACGACTCAATAGAAAACCACAACCAACTCGCACAGGAGAACCTCTCTTGTAATCCGATATAACATCCGGCTTACGTCGATATATTAGTGGGTTGCTAGCAGGAGTAGGATCCGATCACCACAGTCAGATCTAAACCTGGGTAAACTTGTGCTCACCGCTCCTGGAACATCCGACGTCTCACACCTCATCCTTCCAACGCCACTTGGACCCCCTATGACGCATTTGTCGAAAGTCTGACGACATATGATCTAAAAAGATTATATAGAAGAAATTTTTCTGTAGTAGAATCGTCTAAAATTCTTATGCAATTCCTCAAACCAAAAGATGCCCTAAAGGGCCGTGTATATATAGTCGTACATGAACCGATTGTCTTGACTACAGGAACAGAGCTGGCATATAGCCGACCTCAGTAAAAATTAGCAATCTATTTATTATATATTAATAAATAATATAAATTTGAGCAAAATAACATCGGTAGAATAATGATAGTATAGCAGCGAAATTTCTTCACATACGACGTTACATGTCCGATAACTGTACGACACCTCCTTCGTTTCCATGCGCTAATTATTTCTGACCATGTCAAGGCCTAGCCCAAAGCCAAACCCATGCTACTCTATGTTCAAAAAAGAAAAAAAAACGTACTAATCTGCTCTTTTTAACCCTACCAAAATCTATCCACGACCAAAATCTCTCTAAAGAGTTCATGAAGCTAGCTTCCACTCACCTCTTTCTTGGAGATTGTTTGATAAAAAAGTATCAACATATCACCTCATATGTTGTGGACCATCTCCAAAAAACTCAACCATCATCATCATCGAAGAACTCATCTCCACCTCCGCCTCCTCGGCTAACTCCATCACCACCTCCATAACCTTGAAGGATTGGCGGCAACGCTGGTCGGACGCGGGAGGGGGCTCAGGGAGGGTTCGCCAGAGAGGCCTTCCGAGCTGCTGGAGTCCGTGCTGCCTTTGGAATCGTTGTCACGGCGTTCTTCCTCTTCTTGGTAGCCACCACCTCGACGAGCGCCATTTTCATCGGAGTCGTCTTGCTCTGCCGCCGACCAGACACAAGAGCTAGCAAAGGACGAGGGTCCACCTTCGGAGCCGCTACGTGCTTTCCACCGGCCTTCGCTGTCGTGGCAACGGGCCAGACATCATTGTTTGGCCCCAACCTTTTACTTCCCGTGAGATCGATGGAGATGCTTGATTGCGGTGGCGGCGCGCCGTCGGAGCCATCGGGATGGCTGGCAAGGGTGCAGAATCGAGTTTGGCGTCAATTGTGGCCAGAGTCGGCGACATCGGCGCCGGCGGGAAGGTGGACGGGCACGAACGATCGGGTCGGGAACCGTCAGGCGGGAGGAGGCTGAAATTGTTTTCTGGCACAGTCAATGACTCTTATATTTACTCCTCTACTGCCTTTTTTGGGCAACCGGCAGCTGCCTTTTCATTAAAGAGAGATAGAAAACGTCAACGATAGTACAACGGTCATGTTTTTCCTGTGGTGTAAACATGCCGAAAACACCCAAATAAATCTACACAGAATGGCCTAACCAGGCTCCGGGGGGGAGCGGTAGGCTCGAAAGCCGTAAAAGCACGCTCCCGCTGCCGGATATCCTCCCTTGCGATGCCAGCGACCTCCTCAAAGGTTTGGCGCCGACTAGTGAAGATCCTCCTGTTTCGTTCTTTCCACGCATTCTAGAGAACATATAGCAATCGCCCACGAACTTTTCTTTTCTCGCTCGTTGACTAGCCCGTGATCATGTTATCCCACCAATCTGAGATGGAAGTAAAGTTTTGCCCGGGGATTCCACGTGAGGAAGAGTTGTCCTGCTGTAGGAGATTCCATATCGCCGTTGTGTAGGGACAGTCTTTGTAGGGGCCCCCGGCATAATGCGCATAACGGCTCGTGGGTTCAATTCCTAAGTACAAGGTTGTCGGTCGTGAGGAGTTTTCCATGCATCACCAGCCAGGCCAAGAGTTTGCATTTCGGTTCTGCGTGCGCGTCCCAGATTTTCGGGGCTTTGAACTTTGGGAAGCTACCGTAAGACTAGGCGTGATAGGCCGAGCTGGCACTGTAAGATCCATCTGAGGTTAGTGTCCGGGTGATGGAGTCGGCCTGGCCATGGATCAGGTGTGTGTCTTGAATGATGTCCCAAATCTTGAGGTACTCGGTGAGCTGCACCGGAGTTTGGAGTCTATAGATTGAACGGATCCAATTGTCGTCCGCCAATTCTTTGGCGACACTTCTATTTTTCCTGGTGGCAATTTTGAAAAATTCAGGCACCCATAAGTGAATAGGTCCAAGTCGTGGACCAGTTGTCGTGCCAGAAAGATGCTGACCAGCTCGGCCTATCACGCCCATAAACGACTCTTATATTTATTCCTCTGCTGTTTTTTTAGGAGCCGACTCTTATAATTTTTACTCTAACCTTTTTAAAGGTGGAACTATCTCATATTTTTACTCCTTTAAACACTTTGGAGGATCAATTAGAGATGCACTTACACGACGTAGCCGTGGCAGCTGGCTTGCTAGAATACTCCATCCAACCGTGAGCAAAGGAAGTGAGTAAGAGGTAAAAAATAGTTATTTAGGTGGGGCCTAGCATCAGAAGAGCCGGTCCCATCCAAAACCCAGCCCAAACAGCTCGCTCGCCCCTTAGATGTACAGAAATCGTAGACACATCGTGCGTACGTATAGCACCGCCGATATAGCAGTGACCCCATTGAGAATTGTTTCAAGCTTCGTCCCTGTTTGGCTACGATAGCCGGTGGAGAAGAACAAACATGATGCAGGCATGCGAAATGCTTTTTTGTGGCCACATGTTCGTACTTTCTCCATTTTAAAATATAAAATGTTTTAGCTTTCACACACTAAAACAAGTCTAGATACATTTTCTTCATAAAGCTAAAACATCTTATATTTTAAAATAGAGGAAGTAGCTAGCTCGAGCTACTCTAGCTTTCGGCCGTTATTTGCATGGCGCCATCGACAAGCCAACACGGACCATGCATATGCGCCAACATTGTAGATACGCTGCCGGCCTGCCGGTTGTTGTGTTGGTAGTAACTAGTACGAACAAAGCTACACTAGATAGGGAGACTGTATACGTACGCACGAGCACGACGCAAGCCTGGCATGCCTCCCTTTGTGTATACAGACGTACTTACGGGCGGGAATGAGATCCCCTGCCGTTTCCTGACTTTGGGTCGCTGATATGTGGGACCCACTCCCTACGGGACCCATATGTCAGTGACTCAAAGACAGAATTGGCTATGTCGGGGGAGTCGTGTCCCTTACGGGCGGGCGGTGAAAACTCTAGGTGGTTCATGCATATACTCTGACTTGTCGAAATGAAACGCCACGATCGGACGTAGGACTACCAAATTACACTAGTGAGTAGGGCCTCTTGTCTCTATTCATAAAGAATTTTAGTTACAGTTGTTCAACTGAGATGGGACAATCGGGACTAAAAGCCCTACCCTTTAATTTCGGTTAGACTACGCACCGGGAAAAAAAGATTTCACGTGATCGCTTTCTGGTGAGAGGGGGAGGAGCATCCGTTCCGGTTCGAAATACGAATTGGGATAGATCTGTTTCTGCCGCGGCAGCAATTTGACGTTTTTCTGTGCCGTGGCAGAGACTTCATTTTGGCCATTTTCTTGCCGCGGCAGCATTTTGGTCACTTTTTGTGCCGCGTCAGAGAATTCATTTTGTATTTTTCATTTATTGTTTTCCCTTTTACTTTGTGTTTTGCATTCAGCAATGAAGGAACCATTATATTACACAACATCATCATGAATATAGAGATCGAAGTGTCGCACATATTATATTTGATACACGAGTTTCATGCATATATATATAAACAAAATAATCTTTTTTTATGGTCTCTATTGCCTTATATGGAACTCCATATAGTATTCTCCTTTTGGTTTTAGAACCTCTTCATCTAAGAATCCAGTCAATTCCTCTTGAATTACTCGTAGGCGATCCTCTGTCAAAAGACCGTCCCGCAACCATTCGATCTGATTTAAAGAAGGAGTCAACATATATAAATGTAACTAAGCACAATTGATGGTAATAAATAACTATGAAAATTGTTTACATACATGAAGTTGTTCTAATTTTCTGCCCTTCTCACAGAATGTTTGACGAATAAACTCGCAAACACATTATCCACATAAATAATTTCCGGGTCCCTGCGTCAGGCACTTTATGACAACAGATTTCAATCAAAATAATAATCAAGCATAATAATAATCGAAACTAGAATCAAAGAGATACGCGGATCTAGCTAATAGTACTTACATCTAGTGGTTCAAATGTAAAATCCTCTTTCCAAGAACCCTATCATTGTTGGTGAACCATTTCCATACGCTGTCCGGCGAAGAAAACGAATAAAAGGAATTATTAATTACTTGATATTAGAAAATTCATGAAAGTTGCCGATATAGTGCCATAATGATTGAAATTACCGTTGGAGCATCATCTGCATGTCCACCCACTGCTCAAGGGGCTTATTTTTCAAGTCCATACCTTGTACTCGCCCTTTGTCAGGTTGAATAATTAGCAGAATATAGTGGAAGTTGTGCACGCATAACTCATCAATTATACACTTAACATCGAGTAAGAGAAATAGTATGTGTACAAGACAATAACACTCAGTCGAAGTTGTAAGGAAATAGTATTTCCCTTCTGGTTTCTTAAAACCTTAACGAGTGTACAATATTATCCTCTATTTCCTTGGGTCTTTCTTTGAGATTAAGTTCATGAAAAAATTATGGGTCAATGAACCCAATGTCATAGATGCGTCATCTTTTGCATTCGAGAATCTTTATTCTGCATAATATAGTGAGAATGATTATACATGTAATAAACGAGGTGATCAAGCTAGATACTTAATTACAGAATTTGTACTTACAAACAATAGGCATTGACGATCGATTTGTCGATGGCGTCTTGATTAAATAACTGAAATAGTTCGTCAAATTCAATCATTACCACGTCATCTCCTTTCCCGTAATGCTCTTTTTCAACTCCCGGCTTTATCTAGTTTGTCTCAACCTTTGAGGCATCCATGTACCAGTTACGCAATCTTCGCATTTTTGTTGATAGATTCTTGACCTCCTCAGGTTTGATGAGAGACTTTCTGTACTGGTATTTGTATGCTTCTTTAGCCTCAGGGAAGTACTGTAACTGGGATAAGTACTTACCAATACTCATACCTTGAGCAGCGGACGCTTCTCTGTACAGTTCAACTAACTCTGGATCATACTGCTCTTCGACCGCACATTTGCTCGACCCTACATTGGTATGGGAAATCACCTTGAGCGGGGGCACGATTTTTTTTGTTCTCCGAGCTGGGGAACTGATTTCCCGCTTGCACTACTACTCTTCGACTATTTCTATGCCGCATGTGACTTGAGAATAGAGCGCTCATAGTCTGATCGCATCCTTGGCTCGGGTTGGTGAAGGGTCTTTAGCATTTTGAGCAGTCGGGCTTTATCTTCTTTGGTGTTGGGGAACTCTGGCTCTTTCGGCCGCTTCAGTTTAGCAAAAAACTCTATCATGTCCGCCTCTACGATCAACACAGTCTCCTCTGGAGTATAGTCGTAAGGTCTCTTGGGAGGAACCTTTGGTACTTTTGGTAGGATCTCATGTTTATGTCTCGGTGATCTCTTACCATTCCACAGAGTAGAGCTGGTACTCTTACGCTTTAGTCCCTGAGCAATAGTGGGCTAAGACGACTGCCGCGGCGGCAAAGACGACCGTGCTGGAGACGGCTGGCGCGGTGGAGAAGATGGCTGCACTGGATATGGCTGACGCGGTGGCGACGGCTACGCTGGAGACGGGTGAGGCGGCGGAGAAGATGGATTGCTCTGAGAAGTCGATGGCCTAGGTGTCCGATTTGGAAGCACGATGTATTCCTTTCGCCATAGAATGGTGTTGTTTTTGGCATCTCCCAGTTCAGTCACATCCCCTTCACCAGGGTAGTCAAACTTCAGCTAGTGAAATTTGGATATAACTTCATCCACCCCGACAATAGCATAGCCCTATGGAACAGGACGACAATGGTAAGTTGGTTCTGGTCCAATTGGTAATGCATAGACGACCGCCACCTTCATTTTGATGTTCACAACTTTCACATGTAGCTCACAATGTGTCATCTCCGCGATATCATCCACTAGGTAGTGAAGAGGAGCCGTCGGTGCATCATCAGCGGCATCACCTGGGAGCTCCATGGAAGCCACCCTGCTTTTCCGATTAGATAGGCCGGTAGCATCAAATGTAGGTTCTACCATGTTCCACTGAGATGGGTTGGTAGTACCATGTTGGCTAAGTGCGTCAATTGATCCTGATCATGCTTCAATTGTTCTTCTATGTTACGCATCCGGTTTGCATGAATCTTCCTCTTACGACTTCTGTCGGGATATTTCTTCGTGCTGTCGGGAAACCCAGTTACCCATGGTTTTGAGCCCTTCTGTGCCTCGTGTGCGTCCTGTGCGCTCCTCATTTCCAAAGGTGAGTGTGAGCTTGTAATTCTCTCTATTGGGAATGAACCTCCGCTCTTCAACAACTTTTACTGCATTTCTAATGTCTTTGATGGGTATGGGATTTTATTTATGTCTTTTGTTATATATGCACTTCCCTTCTGAGTTGAACCTGCCCCCATGCCCGTAAAACCAATTCTTTACCCGTTCGGGAAAATCGTGTGTCTCTGGAGTGACCCCTTTAGCACGTAGGTCGTCCTCAAGTTTCTTCAACATAGGAATGCCAGCCCTGTAGCCACCTTGCCCCATAGTATGGTGATACTTCTTGTTAGCAGCATTTTTCTTGTTTGTTTTAGACCTTTTCTTAGCTACCTCTTATTTCTTGTACATAACAATCTCATTCCAATGGTTTTTTTCTTCTCATATGCTCCCTTGAAATCCAGATTCTTCTCTTTCCCGATAAAGTCTAGTTGGTGAATTGTTGGGCCATCTTCTTAAGAGCTGATGAGTGCATACTTGCATCATATTTTATATTATTATTTTGCATTGTAGTGGTAAGATATTGGTATTTTACAACGTTCGCGCGCACCTTTTATATTTATTTGCACCAGGATTAGTTCAGATGATGGATACGATGGACACAATTCGTGTACCAGTTATATTGGAGTGAAAGGAGCCAAAAACAGCGTAAATTGCTAAATTGGGAAATATCAATAATAGTAGAAGAAAACCCGAAGCGATTGGAGGACATAGAAGGTTTAACGACCAACTATATGGCGGGAATAAATTTTCCGGCCGTATAGTTCCCACCATATAGTTGTAGGGTTCGCAGCATAGAAAACAAAAAATTTCCTACGATGTGAACTATGTACCAAGATCTATCTATTAGATACAAACAACGGGCGGATGTATATCCGTAGAGAACATACCCTTGAAGACCGACAAAGCTTAACGAGTTCAACTCGTGGTTGATGTAGACGATCTCTTGCCGATCTCAAGATCGAGAGGAAGTCCTAGCGCCGCAAATCAGCAGCGCATCCGTGCTCGCACACACGTTCGAGGCACCGAGCAACCTCCGCCTCCTCGCTCCAGCGATGCAGCGGAAGCACAACTCTTTCTTGCCGAATAGCCATCGGGAACATGTATCTCGCTAGTCCGAGACCATGGGGGATAAATTCTAGAGGGGGAGAGAGATCCTTCACGAGAAGGTGTAAGTGAGAAGTGAGAGGAGGGGCTCCTTATATAGGGGAGGGGGGAAGCCCAAGGGGGCATGGCCGACGGCCATGGAGGGGGCCCCCACCTCTCCCTCATTCATGTGGGTGGACACTCCACTCACAAAATGGCCCTTCAATTTTCTCCACTCAAAAACCCACTCAAATTCCCATTAAATTTCCACCAAATTTAATGCAAACTCTCATTAAATAAAACTCTTTTATTTTATTCAGAATTTTTTCAATTACTTTAATGACAAACATTCAAAAATAACCCCTTGCTATAATTCTATTTCACATGCATAACCTCTTTATGAAATTTCACCCGAAAACCTGTTTTGGTATCTAGTGAAATAAATTCCTGCGCTTGTTCATTCTTTCGACATGAAACTTTTGCTCCAATTGGAAGTCGGTGTCTCTTAAGTGTGTCATCCTACGGTTCGTGAATAATGCGGACATGATCGAGACCCCTCTCGGATCAATAATCAGAAGCAGGATTTGGAGACCCATACTGACTCCCACACATTCAACGATGACTTTCTTGTCATCGTCAGAACCTTTTACGCTAGTATCTTAATCCCTTTGTTTCACGATATATTACATGTACGAGATTCGATCATCGGTATCTCCATACCTAGTTTGATCTCGTTACTGACATGCACTCTTTTCTCGTTCCCGTGATATAACATTCTAGTGATCAAATCACTTGCTTGCAAGCTAATCAATGTGATATCACCGAGAGGGCCCAGAGTATATCTATCCGTCATCGGGATGAACAAATTCCACTCTCGATCCATGAGCCTCAACATAACACTTTATTAGTTCTGAATCCATCTTTATAATCACCCTGTTACGGTGTGACGTTTGATGTTATCAAGAAACTCTTCCGGTGTTAGTGATTGACATGATCTCATGGTCTAAGGATTAGGATCACTTTGCAAGTTGTTATAGCAATATAAACTCAATGACTTTGATCGTAATGCTATACTTCGGATGAATGTTCATCACACCATTACACTAATGTTGTGATCCCGTTATTAACAACATCCAATGTCCATGATCAGAAAACCTTGATCATCTTGTTAATCAACGAGCTAGTTTATGAGAGAGGCATAACTAGGAACTTTCTGTTTGTTTATTAAACACACATGTATTAATGTTTCCGTATTAATACAATTATAGCATGCAAAATAAACATCTATCATATACTTGGAATACACATAATAAACACTTTATTATTGCCTCTCAGGGCATATTCCCTTCACATTGCTCCTCTTAGGGGCCTCTCTCGCAGCCCGTCTATGGAGGACGGCGATGAGGAGGTGGAGAGGTTTAGCCCGAGGTACAACGAGTACGTCGAGCCAAGCTTCTACAACAGCGATCCCGATGAAGGCTGGAGTGACGTTCACATCAGCCATGACATCTATGATCCTCTAGAGATCAACTCGGCGGCTATGAAGAGAGCTCAACAAGAGAGAGAAGGCAACAAGCCGCATGGAAAAGGGCATGTGGAGACGGTCAAGTTCATCACCACGGATCCCAGGCCGCACAAGCATAAGGAATTACCTAATGTTGGTGCAGGTGCTAGAAGGGAAGCGACGATACCAGGCTCCAAGACTACCATTGGTACTCGTATGAGGGTAAAGCCTGAAGATGAGGGGAGGAACAGTTTCTACTTCCCCGATCCATCAATCATGGATCAGGAAGAGGAAGTTGTCCCCAGGACCAAGGACCACGTTCGAGCGCTTGAGATATATCAAGAGGAGGAGCTACTCCATCGCGTTGAAGTCCGTCATCGTCTCAAGGAGATATACAAGAAGGATGATCTTCTCCCCTTGGTGACTAAACTTGCGGATAGAGTGGAAACTTTGCAATCTGATTTGCACAGGTGCTACAGCTGTAGGGTTCGCATCATAGAAAACAAAAAATTCCTACGATGGGAACAACTATGTACCAAGATCTATCTACTAGATACAAGCAACGGGTGGATATACATCCATAGAATACATACCCTCAAAGACCGAGTAGCGTTAATGAGGTTGTACTCGTGGATGATGTAGTTGAACGCTTGCCGATATCAAGATCAAGAAGAAGTCCATCCGGTCCAGCAGGTCTAGCACCATCTAGTCCAGCACCGCAAAGCAGTGGTGCATCTGTGATCGCACACACGTTCGGGTAACCCGACAACCTCCGCGCCCTCGCTCAAGCCAAGCAGTGGAAGCAACAAATCCTTCCAGAAAAATCCACTCGGAACATGTATCTCGCTGATCCGAGACCATGGGGAAATTCTAAAGGGGGGAGAGAGACCACGTGGACATATGCGCCATATAAGTTCCAACTTCTGTGGCGCATTTTTCGTATATGCACCACAGAAGTTGGAAGACTTCTGTGGCGCATTTGATGAAATGCGCCACTGGACAACTTTTGTCGCGCATGGTCAGAACCATGCGCCACAGAAGGTCTGTCTATCTATAGCTAGTTTCCTAGTAGTGTTCGCAAGGCGGTGTGAGAGAGAAGTGAGAGGAGGGGGTCCTTTTATAGGGGAGGGGGCAGCCCAAGGGGGCATGGCCGCCGGCCATGGAGGGTGCCCCCACCTCTCTCTCATTCATGTGGTGGAATCTCCACTCACATAAAAACACCTCCACTCACAATTCCACTCACATGCATTAGTTTTCGACCAAAATTAATGCAAACTCTCATTTAATAAAACTTTTATTTATTTTATTCAGAATTTTTTTAATTACTCTAATTAACAAACATTCACATAAAACCCCTTATAACATTTCAATTTCACATTTAAAACCAGTTTCAGCAATTTCAACCGAAATGAGTTCAGTGTCTAGTGAAATAAATTCATGCGCTTTATTTTTCTCTCTCTGGCATATCATTTGCTCCGAATGGTGTCAGTATCCCTTAAGTGTGTCACCCTACGGTTCATGTATAATGTATACATGATCGAGACCCCTCTCCGATCAATAATCAGCAGTGGGACCTGGAGATCCGTATTGACTCCCACATATTCAACGATGACTTCTGTGATCGTGTGAACCTTATACGCATGTAACTCAATCCCTTTGTCTCGCGATATATTACATGTTCGAGATTCGATCATCGGTATATCCATACCTAGTTTGATCTCGTTTTCGACATGTACTCTTTTCTCGTTCCTATGATATAACATTCTAGTGATCAAATCACTTGCTTGCAAGCTAACTAATGTGATATCACCGAGAGGGCCTAGAGTATATCTATCCATCATCGGGATGGACAAATTCCACTCTTGATCCATGAGCCTCAACATAACTCCTTCGTAGCAATGAACCCATCTTTATAGTCACCCTGTTACGGTGTGACGTTTGATGTTATCAAGATACTCACTACTAGGAAAACGACTATAGGTAATCCACACTTCTGTGGCGCACTTGCTAGTGGTGCCCCACGGGTGAAACAGGCATGGCACACTGCCCACAGGTGCCCTACGGCTAACTGTCGTAAGCGTGGCGCACATGGGGGTGGTGCGCCACGGCTATGAGTGGGCCAGGGCACATGTGGCCACATCACACATACCCGTAGCGCACTAAGTCAAGGTGCGCTACGGATGTGTCACTTAGCTATAGCGCACCTTGACCTAGTGCGCTACGGGCATGTGTGATGCAGCAGCTGGGTCAACTTAGCCGTAGGGCACTCTGCCTTAGTGCCCTACGGCTAAGTGGCTTGGACCAACTCGACCCCCCCCTTGGATCTCCTTTTTAGGTTTTTCAAAAAATAAAAGAAAATAATAAACACTTAAAAAAATAAAATCCTTTCATATTTAGGTAGGTAATGTGGTATAGTTTCTAGGAAAATTAACAAACATGAGTTTCCACTTTTTCTGCAAAAAAAAGTCGTGCCACGGTAAAATGGCCGTAACTTTTGCATACGATGTTGAAAAAAATCGTATAATATACCAAAATGACGAGAACGAGATTTCGCATCTGCTCGCAACGACCTCTAGTTGTTTAGCAATTATTTATATTTTCAAAATTCGAAAAGAGTAAAAAGTTACGGTCAAAAGACCGTTTTTTCCTGCAGAAAAAAATAGAGGGCAACTTACCCGTAGCGCACCACCACCTAGTGCGCTACGAGTAAGTTGGGCGGGATTCAAAATTTGAATCCCCACCCCGCCCTCCTCCCTTTTCCTTCTCCTCCTTCGCCTTCTCCTCTCCTTGCAGTGACGGCACGACAGCGGCCTTCTCCTCTCCTTGTAGTGACGGTGGCGCGGCGGTGGCGCAACGGCGGCCTCCTCCTCTCCTTCTCCTCCTCCTCGCAGTGATAACGGGCGACGGTGGCATCCTTCTCCTCACCGACCTCCCATCCTCCCTCTCTTCCTCCATCTCTTCCTACCTCCCTCTCTTCCTACCTTCCTTTCTCCAACCACACCCTTCCTACCACCTCGACGTCGGCGAGGACTAGAGCGGCCACGTCCTCCCGCACCTCCCTGCGGTGGTAGGTCGTGGCGACAGCCATGCTCCGGCGAGGTGACATGACGGCGGCGATGCACGGACTCGATTGCTTTTGCAATTCAAAACGAGGGTGTTTTTTGCATTTTTTTGTTTTTTGAAAAACACATCCATGGCGCACCCTGTACCCCTACCCGTGGCACACCTGGTAGTGCTCCACGCCTATCTCGAGATAACCATAGCGCACCAGGCAGTGCACTATGGGTAAGAGATAGCCGCAGTGTGAGGCCCGTGGCGCATAGCTAGTGCGCCACGGATGCTCTTTTCAAGTGCGCCACGAATGGCCATTTTCCTAGTAGTGACTCTTGCGGTGTTAATGATTGACATGATCTCATGGTCTAAGGAATAATATTACTTCGTATGATGTTATAGCAATATAAACACAATGACCTTGATCGTAATGCTATACTTCGGATGAATGTTCATCACATCATTACAACAATGATGTGACCTTGTTATTAACAACATCCAATGTTCATGATCAGGAAACCTTTGATCATCTTGTTAATCAACGAGCTAGTTTATAAGAGAGGCATAACTAGGAACTTTCTTTTTGTTTATTAAACACACATATATTAACGTTTCCGTATTAATACAATTATAGCATGCAAAATAAACATTTATCATAAATAAGGAATACGACAATAACCACTTTATTATTGCCTCTCGGGCATATTCCCTTCAGCCTCCCACTTGCACTAGAGACAATAACCAAGTTTGAAAACTTTCCGTATTGAACACCTATGGATTTCTGGTGTTCCATATACGCAATTGCAGGTGATTTACATAATCTACGGATCTAACGCTTCAGGTCCTTATGTATTTGCATGTCTTTGCATCTTCACGCATCACTCATTCTCCAATGAGATGGCATTGTAGAAATTTGGTCTTTTGTTGAGACCTTTAGTTCCTTGGGGTTAAATCATGTCGATACTATTGTCATACAATATATCTTTAGTGTTAGCCCGTTGCGAACCACACCTTAGTTTGATAACTAACTACTTGACACAAATGCCCTCCTTTGCTGCTACTATAGCAGTCATATGCTTAGCCTTATGTTGTAGTATCCGTCACAATGTCTTAACTTTGGAATTCATCCAAATCCGTCATGGAAACTCCTTTCCATTTCATTGTGCCACCCATATTTTAAATTGAGATAAACTTAATTTGTATCTTGTGACAAAACTAGTATCAATGTAATGCTTTACAATGAACTATTTGTAACTTATACAAATGGAACATATTCTTAATTATTCCAAAAGATTATAAGAATATCCTTGCTATCGTCCAATGATCATTTTATGATTCATTCTGGTATATGCTCATAACACTTGCATCTTGATTCAATTCTTTTCCATGTGACAAGATCCTTTTCTCGTCGTTTTTATATTGAACCCCTTCAATATCTCATATATGTATGTTTGGCACGACCATATTAGCGTCACTGTCAATCCATGTAGACATTCATGCTAAATATTCGGTTTTTGTCTAAGTCTTTGTCACATCCCAAGATTTTCCAAATCTTGTAATGTGAAAAATAAATAAACAAAATAAAATTATTGTTGAAAATCAGGGTGAAAATAAACTTTTGTTTCTGAATGGAAACTTAAAATCTCATCTTGAACACACTTTAATTAAAAGTTTGAATTCAACAAAATCCAAAATCAAAAGAAAAGCATTCCTCATAAAATGCATCTGGAAATTTAAACATGGAAATAAATCCAAACCCTAAACCCTAATGGAATAAAAATCATTTCCAAGTTATCTCCAAGCCTATGGATTTGATCCATATAAAAATTTGTCAACAAACATTTACAAATGATCAAAAAATACAAATAGAAATATTATAAAGCCATAGAAATTGGTTTCACTTAATTTGGAGCCATAAATAAAATCTTATGAATTTAAATAAGATAAGGAAATTAAATTTCCAAAGCTAATAAAGCACTTATCTAAAATCTATACAAATGGTGAGCAAATAATCCTAGAGATATTTAAAAGGATAAATAAATATCAAATAAGATTTTATAAATTGGAATCACCAAGTTTGGATCTTTAAAATAAAAAGATATGGATTTTATAAGATAAGGAAAGAACTATTAAATAAATAATATTTAAAGACCAAATTAAATCTTGGAAAAGACCTTAAGCAAATGGAATAAGATATAATCCAAACCCAAATAAAATAAAAGGATAAAGAATTTTCCAATAAAATAAAATGGCATAAAACAAATCCTATTAGAATAAAGACAAACCTCTAATAAGAATAATTATATAATTCATGAGAAAATAGTATTTTGGAATATACCCAAGTAAAATAAAAGTTGTTTAATTCAACTTAATTAAGATTAAAGAAATCTTCCAAATAAACTTTAGGGAATCAAAACCATATTTAAATTCGATTGGAATTAAGACAAATAGCCAATTCAAATGATTTTTAAATCATATTAAATACTTTCCAAATATTTCAAGATGAATTATGTGACACCCTATTAAGTGAATGAAAACCTACTGAAATGATTTGGAAGGATTTAGAATTTAAATGGTGTTTGAAATTATTATTATTAAATCTTAGTTGATTTAAAACAAGGGCTTATTTTAATAAATAAAAACCCCAAAAACAATAAAGTTTTATTTCAAAAATTGACTTCATATTATGTTACTAATCAGTATTTAAACCTACACAAATTTTGACAAAGGTTTGAATTCAAATAAGTGTTTGAATGGTTTAATCAAAATCAAAACAGAATAATAAGAAATGAAAAAGGAAAAACATTCAGAACAAAAAAAAGGAAACAAAGCAGCCCAACCCGGCAGACCCAGTCCAGGCCCAGCAAGCCCACCTATCCGCCTCCCCCGAAACGTTTTTCCTCACCACAGACCTAATCCGCTGAGTCTATGACGCGTAGGCCCCATCTCACCCCTCGCTATCTCGCTGACGTCAGGCCCCCACTGCCACCTCACCATCTTCTCCACCCACGCGAAGACCGCGTCCTCCCCGGCCGTTTCCTGCCGTTAACTCCTCGGAGTAAATTACCGGTAAAGTCTCGACATTTAATCCTCGCGACCACGCCAGTTAAGTATCCTCCCTCTCCTCTTCCTTTCCCCTCAAACACCACTGCCAGTGAGCCACCAGGCTGCCCCTAATTCACTTTGCTTTGCCGCTGCTCCTACGAGCTTCACGAGCGAATTCCGGCAGCCCCTCGCCTCCCCTCGTTTCCTCGACCACTCGAGCATGCTCACATGAACCATACGCACATCCCAGCAGCCCCAGGTCACCTGCGCACGCTCTGGACACTCGCCTTCGTCTCGAACAGAACACCACCGTCGACTACCACCACTCCGACGAAGTCTCTGGTAAGAATCTGACCGCGCCGCCCCTTCTCTGTGAAGCTTCCGCACTCCCTAATCTTCTACGCATCTAACGCCACTGTTATCTTGCCTTCTCGTGCGATGTAGCCTCGCCCCCGTCGACGTCTGACCGTACCCGACGCCATCGAGAACTCCGGTGAACGATTCCATCATCTCCGTGCGCCCCTTCGCCAACCACGAGCACGTTGAGCTCCAGCACGTCTCGGCGAACACGGTGAGCATACCCTCCGTTCCCCTAGCTTCCTGGAATAGCCAGAGCACCGCCGCCCGAGCATCGCCGCCGCCAGCCACCGTCGAGCGCCGCTAGCTTTTGGTCACATGCCCTGAACCGCTAGATTTTGATCTGACGGATGCGATAGAACGAGAGCGAAGGGGTAAGTAGCACCTCTGTGCCATACGATGTAACTTAAATCCAACGGCCCTCAGTGCATGATCCGAACGAACCGGTACCAGCCAGTAGGAAGCAGCCACGTGTCCCTGCTGGTTTGATTTAAAACAGAATTGTTCTATTAGATATGCAAATTTGAAAAATTCATAACATTCAAACCACACGTCCAAATTTTGCAAACTTTATATCAATGGATTCAGAAAAACAAGCCCTAGCCAACCATGCACTTTGTTTAGTAAAAAGCTCCTGCTAAATTGTTTGTTTTTACAGAAACTTTTGTATGCATGTTTAGGATATAAAATTTATTCCAAAATGATTTTGAGGATAAAATCTTTGGAAAATGGTGTGTTTTAAACCTACTGACCATAGGAAACAAATTGTGGTTTCAAAAATGTATTTGGTGAAGCAAAAGAATAAATCTTTGATTTAAACCATTTCTAGTCAAATAAAAATATGGTTTAATTGTTAAAAATGATTTTAGAGGAAAACCTTTGGGAAATGTTTTGTAAATAAACTCTCTTACCCTAAACACAAGATTTTATGGTTTGAAAACATATTTTGTTAAACCTATAGAATGTTGCCTTATTAAAAGCATTTCTTCACCACATAAAATAATGACTTGGTTTAAAAATGGTTTATGAAATGAAATCTTTTGAAAATGATTTTGCCACTTTATAAAATGACTAATAAGTGTTTTAGAATGTTTATAACCTATTATAAATCACTTTTTGTAAATAAAACAATCTTTAGCATGCTTACATGCATTGTTTTGTTTCTATTATTTTTATGTGATGAATTGCTTGAATGGTAGATTGAAATATTGTTTGCTTGATTGAATTGCAGTTACTTGAAGTGTGTGAACATTGCAAAGATCAAGGATTGAACTTATACCATCTACCAAAAAGGCAAGTGATGCTTCATACTTTTGTCCCATTATTTTCACTATGCATTAGTGATATTTCTAAGTAGGACTTGCATGGAATTTTTGCTAAGTGTAAACTATGCCATGGGAAATCCTAGTAGATGAAACCTTAGTAGAAATTTCCTAAGTTAAGATTCCTACTACTATCATGCTTAGCTTAGCTAGTAGAAAACAAGGGTGGAATATATATTCATGCTATGGAAAATTTCTAAGTCTGAGGACTTGTGTTTTGTTTAATAAAACAACTAAGTGAATGAATCACCTGGGTGGAATGGAAGGAATGGTTTGTGTTGAGTGGTTACACAAGGCCAGGGGACCGGTGAACCATGTGTATCTCACTTGTGGATGGCCACCCAGGAACAAAGAGATTCGAGATGTCAAATGTTGAGAAGCTTCAAGTGCAGCCACTTGGCAATATGGGCTCTGCCTAGATCATATAGGTTACAATAACTTAGCCAAATGGACAGTTGGTGGTAGGGGATGATAGGTTGGAACACGTCCATTCTGGTCTAAGGGAAGGCTTCTGAAAGATCTTGTCTTGGTGAAACCAAGTCTTGTGGGGAAAGTGCACCACCTCTGCAGCGTGAAAAATCTAAGTACTTAGCCATGTCCCTGGCAAAGGACAATTTGAGCATCAAGACATGGAAGCTATCAAGAATCTCATCATCCCAATTTCTAAGTTAAAATCTTGTGGGTGAACAAGGGTTGAAGGATCACCAATTTCTATTGGGAGATGCCTTGGGAAAGATTTTGTCAAGCAAAAACTTGGTGTTTTCAAATGATAAGGAAAAACTATTTTGAGCAAAGCAAGCCTAAAGCTCCACTTAGCCAAATGCATATAGATGATAGACTCCACTATACTACCATAGTATCACTTGCCAATACAATTCAAATGTATTGACCCTTGTGGCTGTAACTTGTTATGTTGCAGGTTTTTTTGATATTAGTGAAGTTTATTGATTAGGATTACAAGTCTACAACCAACATGTCTGCATGTGGCACTTTGAAGATGAAGGACCCCATGCTATTGTTATATTCTGCTGCATTGTAATGAGATAGCCAAATGAGATATGTAAGATGTAATAAATTATTTTATTCCTGGTTATAAAGTTGTATTATGACCTATGTTTCTTGATATTACATCTTAACTGTGGATGCTAGCTAATGATCCAGGGACTAGCATTGCAATCACAGGGATCCTTTTCCTTTATAAAGGAGGGATCTTACAGTCTTTCATCGAAATGAAATTCTTTACCTTTGTCAATAAAAGATACATCATTTCCAATCAACAACATTTCCTCCACATAATGTATTAGAAATATGTCTTAGCCCTCCCACTTAATTTTTTGCAAATGCAAGCATCTTCATCGTCTCTTCATGAAATTAAACTTCTTTAACAGTTTCATCACGGTGAAGATTCCAACTCCGCGACATTTACTTCAACCATTGAAGTTAGCATGCCCTTTTTCGCATCCTTTGAATTAACAAAACCCTTTGGATCGTGTTATGCACACGTTCTAGGTAACCATTCTATTAGAAGAACTTTGTTTTGTTTATTCATCTATCATATACCAAATTATATGTAGTGGTTGCTACTTTAATCCGTCCAGACTAAATATCGCTAGGAAAAATCAAATCTTGTCATAGTCAACTCCTTGAACATTGTCGTAAAATAATTTATGACATGTCGACTATTTCATAGGTGTGAAACATCCATGTCTGTTTCTTTATAGATCCAAATACGACCAATAGGTTTTTACACCTTTCCGGAGGGTCTTCCAAGTTCAAAAATTGATTTCTCGTTTATGGAACTATCACGGATTTTATGGCTTCAAGCCATTTGACGGTGTCAGGGCCCATCATTACTTCTTTGCATGTAGTCGGTTCATCATTGTCAAACAACATTGATTTACTCTCAAATTTCAGCATTTTATTGTTTATCCAACCTACTTGGTTCAATAGGAACTTAGACCTCCGTGACCACAACCGTTGAGGCACGTGAGCCATGAGCATTGTGGCTGCCTCCGACACGTTTTCCGGCGCTGCGCAACTCAGCACATATAGCTAAGGTTCGTTAACCTTATCAAAGTTCTATTGTCCTCCCACTTAAATTTTGCGAAAAATTCCTTTTACAAGAAACTTCACGTTTCAAACGACAAATCCGTCCTCGGTGTTATGGAGGAATACCCAATGGTTATTCGAAATAACCTAGAAAGACATGCTCATCTGACTTTGGTTGTAAACATCTTACTTATGCTTAGCATACCAAAATTTAAGAAATGACAACTTGGGTTTTACCCCAAACCATAACTTACATGGTGTCATTTCAACGGATCAAGATGGAGCTCTTTTCAGTGTAAACGCGGTAGTATCTAAAGCTTTTAATCTTTTAAAACATAATGGTAGTTTTATAAATAACACCTTTGATCCAACCATGTCAAACAAGGTCTCATTACAAATCTCAAACACTCCATATTCCAATGGTGTTTCGAGAGATGTAAATCTAGGTGATTTGCTAAACTTGCAACTCAAATAAATCCCTTTATGATGAAATTGGAAATCATTTATATTCTTATTACACTTGCAACTCAAATAAATCCCTTTATGATGAAATCATAAATTATTTATTTTCTTGTTACAATGATTTTCCACTTCATCTTGAAAGTCTTTGAACGTTTTCAAATATTTCATACTTCTTTCTCATTAAGTGAATATTCACTCAAATTTCCGGAGAAAGCATATGAAGTTGAAATCCATCGCTTATGACTACACATAATGGACTACATACATCGATATGTATAAATTCCAATATTTTAGTCGTTCGTTCTTCTTTGGCCTTTGAACGAAGTTTTAATTATCCCGAGGAAAATCTCACAAGCGTCACTTGATCAAATCAAAAACTCCAAAAATCCATGAAAATGGAGTTTCTTCATGTTTTATTTCCAATATAATTTAAACGGCGATGTCACTTCGTAAATGATCTTCCAATCATTTGTCTTGCGATATTTTAGCATTAGTTTTATGGATGTGATTTCTCCAACTAGATTTGTAAATCATCCATCTTATATTGAATACGGTAATTATTTGAACAATCTTTGTTCTCATAATACCTGATTTAAATAACTATTATTAAAACAAATCTTAAAGGAAGGCTTTGATGTCAACGAGATATACAAACAACGACTTGCTTGTTTTCGATGATCATCATCACATATTCTCTTGCTAGGTACATAGGCCATTGTAGTTCATGAATTGCATCCTTATGTCTGATATTTCATACCAACCAATTCGGTATCCAATACCCAAGAACCATATTGTTTAACAAGCAAAGAATAGAACCATAACATGTATATCATCTATATACCTAAACTGGATATTTCTAGTCTTTTATTTTCTGCCAAATATATTTTATAGAGTATCTTTCAGCATTTCATTTTTCCTTTTTAAAAGAATCTATAAACATCAACAGTGGCGCCATATACATGACACATAGTCCAAAGCGTGTATATTCAAATACTAATACCTTTGGACTTGCACTTTGAAGTAGATCACCATCATCAATTGATCGACGTTCTTTAAAAATCCATTCTTTAGTAATCTTACAGTGTAGTAAACACTTTACATACATATTCTATTCATCCTTCTCATGACAACTTTCATGATCAAGCTAATGTAGCTTATAAAGGCGAATCGTGAGTTAAACATTACTTTCCAAAACCCTTTTTGATGATTAGGATGTCTAGCATCTCCAACCTTTGCAAATTCTCATCCAATATGAGAACATATATTATACTCAATCATATTGCAACCAAAACATTGTTTCAGATATCGTTACATCTTCCACACATGATGGTTTCTTAAACAATTCTTTCAGCTCCTAGATAAACTTGATATTAAAAGACTCAAGAATCATGGAGGCAAACATGATACTTAAGATACTAACACTGGAATTGTTACTCTCGATTTAATACCAATTATTAAATTTCACGGAGTAAATAGAGTTTGATGAAAGTTTGCAATAGGACTTTAAACTTTAGATTGACACTCAACACAATACGATACCAGATTGTAAAGTAAATATCCAGAATTCTATAGTTCTATTATCTCAATTACATCTAAGCATGAGGTGGTGAACGAATGCCAATGACTACAACAAATTATGCAAATTAACTTTGATTTAATTTATGATAAATTGAGTTCTACTAATCTAAATAAGAAATAAACTCCCACTCAAAAATGACATCCCTCGTGTCTTTTTGGTGATTACATGAACCAAATCCACTACACCAAGTCCGATCATCACGTGAGTCGGTGTAGCTTCAAAGGCGAGTATCAAATGGGCATCATATCTTTCATATGACTCATGCTTAACCTTTTGGTCCATGTTCCGAGGCCATGTCTGGACATCCTAGGCTCGTCAAGTAAGAACCTTAGTATTCACGTGTGTAACTATCTTACACCCGAAATATGATCGTGGATCCAAGAACACCCGATCATCACGTGATGTCTTGGAGCGACAAAACATAATCGGTGCATACTTAAGGAAGAACACATTTTTATCTTGATACATACCCTCGAAGACCGAATAGCGTTAACGAGGTTGTACTCGTGGATGATGTAGTCGAACGCTTGCCGATCTCAAGATCGAGAAGAAGTCCATCCGGTCCATCACCATCCAGTCCAGCACCACAAAGCAGTGGTGCGTCCGTGATCGCACACACGTCTAGGTACCCCGACAACCTCCATGTCCTTGCTCCAGCGAAGCAGTAGAAGCAACAAATCCTTCCAGAAAGATCCACCAGGAACATGTATCTCGCTGATCCGAGACCATGGGGAAATTCTAAAGGGGGGAGAGACATCCTTCGTGAGGATGTGTGAAAGAGAAGTGAGAGGAGGGGGTACTTTTATAGGGGAGGGGTATCCTAAGGGGGCATGGCCGCCGGACATGGAGGGTTCCCCCACCTCTCCCTCATTCATGTGGTGGAATCTCCACTCACATAAAAACACCTCCACTCACAATTCCACTCACATGCATTAATTTTCCACCAAAATTAATGCAAGCTCTCATTTAATAAAACTATTTTATTTATTTTATTCAGAATTTTGTTAATTACTCTAATTAAAAAACATTCACATAAACCCCCTTATAACATTTCAATTTCACATGTAGAACTAGTTTCAGCAATTTCAACCGAAACGATTTCGGTGTCTAGTAAATAAATTCCTGCGCTTTCTTTTTCTTTCTTTGGCATATCATTTTCTCCGAATGGTGTTGGTATCCCTTAAGTGTGTCACCCCACGGTTCGTGAATAATGTAGACATGATCGAGACCCCTCTCCGATCAATAATTAGCAGCGGGACCTGGAGATCCGTACTGATTCCCACATATTCAACGATGACTTCTGTGACCGTGTGAACCTTATACGCATGTAACTCAATCCCTTTGTCTCGCGATACATTACATGTACGAGATTCAATCATCGGTATCTCCATACCTAGTTTGATCTTGTTACCGACATGTACTCTTTTCTTGTTCCCGTGATATAACATTCTAGTGATCACATCACTTGCTTGTAAGCTAACTAATGTGATATCACCGAGAGGTCCTAGAGTATATCTATATGTTATCGGGATGGAGAAATATCACTCTTGAGCAATGAGCCTCAACATAAGACCTTCGTAGCACTGGACCCATCTTTATAGTCACCCTGTTATGGTCTGACGTTTGATGTTATCAAGATACTCTTCCAGTGTTAGTGATTGACATGATCTCATGGTCTAAGGACTAAGATTACTTCGTATGATGTTATAGAAATATAAACAAAATGACTTTGATTGTAATGCTATACTTCGGATGAATGTTCATCACATCATTCCAACAATGTTGTGACCTCGTTATTAACAATATCCAATGTCCATGATCAGGAAACCTTTGATCATCTTGTTAATCAACGAGCTAGTTTATAAGAGAGGCATAACTAGGAACTTTATTTTTGTTTATTAAACACACATGTATTAACGTTTCCGTATTAATACAATTATAGCATGCAAAATAAACATTTATCATAAATAAGGAATACGATAATAACCACTTTATTATTGCCTCTCAGGCATATTCCCTTCAACAGCCGCATCACTGCCCTGGAGAATACCAACAAGAAGTTACGAACCGCGGTGCTACATGCCATGGATCCACAGTGATCTACAAGAAACCACGGTATCAATTAATCGCGTGAGATTATTTGATCCCGCCTGGCTTGATTCCAAGCTTGGGTAGATCTTTAAGACCTTGTAATCTATCTTATAAGTTTTTATTACTATTTTAAGTTTGCATTAGTTCGAGTTTGGAAATAAAGTTTGCATTATTAGAATTCCCTTCAGGAATAGTCGATCCCTTTTATGAAATTATGATTTTATTATAATATATGGAGCATTATTGAGTTAGAGTTTGTCTTATTGGATATATGAATAGCTTGATTACAATTTTACTTGCACTTGATGATAGCAATAGGAGTCTTCCACCCCATTGGTATTAATGGAGCATACAAAGATAATTTGATCAATATGTTGTAAGTCAATGGTTTGATTTACAAAAAGGAGAAATTATATAATTAGTTAAGTTGAGAAAGAAAACCTTGAACAAAGGGAAATTAAAAGTTCTATCAAATTAGAGTGAGAACAAGACGAGGTACAATATTCAAGCTATAAAGATACTTCATATAAAATTGGAATTTGGTAATTGAGATCATTAAACTTTGAATTCCTACATGAATTGGAATGTATGGCCAGCTCCTTTGCACAACACTTAAACAAAAGTGTGAGCATATATATATAAAGAAAGAAGAAAAGAAAGAAGAAAAAGAGAGAATGTGCAAAGAGAAAATATGCATATACCACTATATTATAGTAAGACAAAGAAACGTTTGAGATTTTGAATCCCAAGTGAATATGTTAATCCTAAAACACTTGGGACTACCTCACTAGCTCATTCAGTCGAACCGAATACTTTTACATCATGTTAAGAGTAATCTTTTGTGAACTTTTAAATGCTAAGGTGTGGAAGCCTACTAAAATTAGTCGGATGGTTTGAGTAAGGTACTATTCATGAACTTATTCCTATGTATCATATATGATAAACACATGCTACAACTGCCTCATTTATTTTATCGACTTAGCTTCATGGATATGAGGATCACATCCATTGAGCTAAACTTGCTCGAGACGAGCAAGAGTCTAAGCTTGGGGAAGTTGATGAGTGCACACTTGCATCATGTTTTATATTATTATATTGCATTGTAGTGGTAGGATCTTGGTATTTTATGGCGTTCGCGTGCACCTTTTATATTTATTTTCACCAGGATCAGGCCAGATGATGGATATGATGGACACAATTCTTGGACCAGTTATATTGGAGTGAAAAGGAGCCAAAAACAACGTAAATCGCTAAATTGGGAAATATCAATAATACTAGAAGAAAACCTGAAGCGAGTGGAGGACACAGAAGGTCTAACGACCAACTATACGGCGGGAATAAATTTTCTGGCCATATAGTTCCCGTCTTATAGTTGGTGCCGACACCGCATCCTCAAATAGTTTCACACCGTGCAACTGGATTAGAGAGACGACATATAGAACGACTAGAAATTGCCGAAACCTCACCTCCGGAAGGGATCTTGAGGGGGGACTCATACACCGGGGATCCATCTTCGCCCTACGCAGATCCAGGAGGCTAATGCATCGATCTTCATCATCAACCGCTACATCACCACCATCTCCATCCATCCCATCTACATCTTGTCTAGATCTTGTTGTAATTTCTGTACTCGTTATGGATTTATACAAGTACTATTCATCTATGATAGATTTCATTGTCTTGCCATCTTGCCATGATGTTGATTGCTTCCATGTATGAGTAGATCAATAGTTCTTGGGGAGATGGAGAAACCCTAGCATAAGATTGAAATAAGATAAAGTTTATTAAGATATTCATCATTGTGACCATGTGCTAGATTGTCTTCATCTTGATGTTGGGAGAAGTCGACCTCTCAATATTTGCCTCTTGTGGTTACTTGATGGAGGGAACTACTTGTAGGTAGACGGAGGTGTGTTAATACTTACAGTGACTATAAAGCTGTTGGAACTCCTTACGTATCAACTTGGGAACCAAGGAAACTCGCGGAACACTATCCATGCCATGGGATACATCCTACGGGGTAAAGTCCCTTAATTGCGCAGTAATTCGATTGATGTCGATTACTGTCTATTGTGGTTATGAGGATGATGTGAGCAGTGGTTGGTGCCTATTCGTCCAAATACAAAGTTCCTCCCATACATACATAGTTGAGAATGTTCATGATAATAATATTTACCTTAGACACTTTATAAATGCTAGATGTGTATCCGCTACTCCCTAAGAATGCTTTTCCCCATTGTAGTTTCAAATCTCTTTTACATATGCGATACTTATTTTGTATATTTAGTTTGTTTTACTTTACTTATTGTTCTCTTATACCAAAAACCCAAAACCACCTTTTTTACACAACACTCGCATTTTATCTTGTTACTTAGAACTTTATTTAGTATTTCTATTTTAGTATTTATTTAAAGAGTTATTAGACTTCAGACTCCTGCTCCCTGTGGGATCGATTTATTTATATCAAAACTAGCTACAAACAATCTGTGTACTTGCAGACATCAAGAGCCCACTACTTGACCTTTTCCTTCATGGCATTCTCATATTGCTGGGCCTCCTCAACTAGATTCTCTGCATTTGGATCCACCTCTACCATAGATAGGGTGAAATTAATCATGAGCCTCCCCCAAAGTAAATCTTTGGCTTTGTCCGGGACATATGTATACGTAACTCCTTCCTCCTTTGGCTTATTCCAATCTCAAACAGTGATCGGGACAAAGTCCCTAAGAATTACTCCGTATTACGCTACAAATTTGTTTTTGACATGAAGGGGAGCGTTCGGTTCGCCATCGGCAGTGACTTCTTGGTTGCACCTCGTTTGCTCTTTGCAGAAGATTTGCTCGATCCGGAGGGCTAAAAGAAGAAAGAGCGTTAATATATGTATATAGACAGCAGAGGATTGATTAATTAATATTTATATGCACCTCTCTGGAGTTTGTAATAGTTAATGTTCCACCGAAACCGTCGCCTTCTCCCTCGCCGAAGCCGTCGACTTCTTCCTCACCAAAGCCATCTCTTCTGGTGAAAAGAGGATCACCCTCACCGGAGTTGTTCAGAAATGTCGAGGCATTGATATCTTCCTCGCGGATCATACACTCTAGAAAGTTTTCCTTTTCTTCTTCTCTACCGGTTCCACATTTTCTGCAAAAGTGGAAAGCGGATGAGTCGAAGCGGCTAATCGAGGAGGTTAGGTAGGCAAGATTTGAGGGGCTAGGTTGCCGTGATTTGAGGGGCTAGGGTGTCGTGGTTCCATGGTCGAGGGATATAAACCCTAAATCCACATAACGAATACAAAAAATGTTAGAGGACTACAATATTTAAAACTAAAATAAACTAAATACACTAAAATCAATATTTACAATTTTTATAACTAAATCAATATTTACATACACAATATTTACAACTAAAATCAACTAAATCCACTAAAATCAATATTTACAATATTTACAACTAAATCAATATTTAGATACACAATTTACAATATTTACAACTAAAATCAACTAAATCCACAATATTTACACCTAAAATCAACTAAATCCACTAAAATCAATATTTATAATATTTACAACTAAATCAATATTTACAATATTGGAAAACCAATGGTGGGGTTCTATAGTACTATATACAAGGATTCTAGAAAGGTATTATTTCTAAAATTTGGATTTACAAAATAATTACAATGATTTAAATACTCTAGAATAGATATTAAATATTTAAAATACTTTTATTCGGAAAGGTTCAATTTTAGCTCAATACAATAATCTACGCAATTTAAAGGACATTTTACTAAAAAAACCTAAAAGAAATTACAATGGGAGCAACCTAGTTTTTTTGCTAAACTATACACTATCTTGTGTTAGTTTAGACAAATTTGCTAAAGTAAAAAATTCTAATCCTAACTAATTAACCCTAATTATGACCCTAACATATTAACCCTAAAAAACCTAAATCTAACTAATTAACCCCTAATTCTAACTAATTAACCTAATCCTAAATAATTAAACAAATAATTAATCCTAATTCTCAATAAATGTAAATTTGCTAGCGGCGTCGTGCGTGCGCATGCACAGATGTAGGTGGGTGTGGCGACCACGCGATGAAGGCGAGCTCGACGGCGGCGGTCTGGGAACGTCAGGCTCGGTGGCGGGTGGTGGCGCGAGGCTTGGCGGAGCGGTGACACGGGTGACGAGGCATGCGCGGCTGCTAACGAACGAAGGGTGCGGTGCTCCGGTGCGTTGCAGACGGCTGTGGCTGCGGACGAACGACGGCTGCGGCGCACGGATGAAGGCGGCGGTGCGGACGAAGACGGCGATCAGGTGGGGTGGCGGGGCAGCCTGCCGGTGTCGCTGGAGATCGGGGAAGAAGAAGAGGCACGTGGTTTATAAAGGGAGGGCTTTTCGTCTCGGTTGGAGCCACCAACCGGGACGAAAGGGTCAAAAGTCCCGGTTGGTGGCTCCAACAGGGACAAATGCTCCACCCTTTCAGCGTTGGAACCACCAATCGGGACTAAAGGGCCTATTTTGGGCTAGCCCTAAGCGGTGCGTGCAGAGCCCTTTCGTCCAGATCACAATAACCAACCGAGACTAAAGGGGTTGTTTCAACTTTTTAGTCCAGGTTCTCGCCTTATTTTTTATTTCGGAGTTTAAATTTTTAATGTTTTTTAAATGGTAAATCATTTGGAATTTTAAAAAACTTTAAAAATAAAAAGTGTTTGAATTTGAATAACTAATTCAAAACCATTTTATTTTTTCTAAAATAATTATTGTAACTATTTAAACTATTAACCATTTTCAATTAAAAATGAATTAACTAATATTTTTTTTGCATATTTTGGAGTACTAAAAACTTTAAACATAAAAAGTGTTTGAATTTGAATATCTAATTCAAAACCATTTTATTTTTTCTAAAATAATTATTGTAACTATTTAAACTATTAACCATTTTCAATTAAAATGAATTAACTAATACTTGCATATTTTGGAATACTAAAAAACTTTAAACATAAAAAGTGTTTGAATTTGAGTAACTAATTCAAAACCATTTTCTGTTTTCTAAAATAATTATTGGAACTATTTAAAATATTACCATTTTCAATTCAAAATGAATTAACTAATATTTGTTGCATACTTTGGAATCTCAAAACACTTTAAACATAAAAAGTGTTTGAATTTGATAAACTAATTCAAAACCATTTTCGTTTTGAATTAAAAATATTAAGCGTTTTTAAATTTCTTATGCCTGTTTCGAATTTTCCCGTTTCAAACTATGGTCAAAACGGCGGGCATGAAGATAGGGGATGATTCTCGTTATAACTTGCATTTAATCTCTGAATAAACAATATATTGTGAGTCTAAAAAGGACTTTTTCAAATAATCATGTGCGTTAGATCATGTACCTGTAGTTCAAACCAGACCCACTTCCTGCCGATTCGGCAGACATTTGTATTTTTCACCCGAGAAGGACAAAAAGGTTTTATATCTCCCGACTGGGATATCTTCCATGTAAGGTGGTCTAATATTTTATAAAAATGGGGTGGTAGCATTTTTAAACAACATTTTAGTGGTTTCTTCACAAAATGACCTTTTTTTGCGCTTTGAAAATGGAAAATGGCTTTTCTGTGCGACGAAAAGGAAAACTTTCTCCTACAACATTGGTTTCCATCCCAAGGTCCACATGCTAGCATAATATGGGCACAATATCACAAACTATGTCGCGATTCTGCATATAACATTGGTCACTTCGACCGAAAGCCATGAAACCTCGAACATGATAGGTCATTTTGTGAAGGTTTTTTCGAGACATACTCAATATCCCAAGTATGGTATTTTGCCTTGCAACTATGTCACATAATGTGACACCACGCGAAGGATTTATATTGTTCGGACAGTTTTTGAATTTCTTATGCCCGTTTCGAATTTCCCCGTTTCAAACTATGGTCAAAACAGCGGGCATGAAGATAGGGGATGATACTCGTTAGAACTTGCATTTTATATCTAAAGAAACAATATATTATGAGTCTAAGATCATGTACCTGTAGTTCAGACCGGACCCACTTCCTACCTATTTAGCAGACATTTGTATTTTTCACCCGGGAAGGACAGTGAGGTTTGTGATTTCCCGTTTGGGAGATCGTCCATGTAAGGTTGTCTAGTATTTTCGAAAAATGGGGTGGTAGCATTTTGAAACAGCATTTTGGTGGTTGCTTCACAAAACGACCCATTTTTGCGCTCGAAAAATAGAAAATGGCTTTTCCATGCGAGGACAAGGAAAACTTCATCCTGCAACATTGATCTCCATCCCATGGTCCACATGCACGCATAATATGGGTACAATATCATAAACTTTGATGCGATTATGCACATAACATTGGTCATTTTGACCGAAAGCCATGAAACCTCGAACATGATAGGTCATCTTGTGAAGGTTTTTTCGAGAAATAATCATTAACCCTAGTTTGGTATTTTTTCCTTGAAACTATGTCACATAATATGACACCACGCGAATGATTTACATTGTTTAGACCGTTTTTGAATTTCTTATGCCCGTTTTGAATTTTTCCCATTTCAAACTATGGTCAAAACGGCGAGCAGGAAGATAGGGAATGAGACTCATTAGAACTTGCATTTGATCTTTGAAGAAACAACAAATTGTTAGACTAAATATGATTTTTTTTTAAAAATCACGGGCATTAGATCATGTACCTGTAGTTCAAACCGGACCCACTTCCTATTGATTCGACAGACATTTGTCTTTTTTACCCAGGAAGGACATAAAGGTTTGAGATATCCCGATTGGGAGACGTCCATGTAAGGTGTTCTAGAATTTTAGAAAAATATGCTGGTAGCATTTTGAAACAGCATTTTAGTGGTTGCTTCAAAAAACGACCCGTTTGTTGCGCTCGGAAAATGGAAAATGGATTTTCCGTGCGACGAAAAGGAAAACTTCCTCTTGAAACACTGTTCTCCATCCCAAAGTCCATATGCACGCATAATATGGACATAGTATCACAAACTATGTCACGATTCTGCACATAACATTGGTCATTTCGACCGAAAGCCATGAAACCTTGAACATGCACTTCTAGGAAACTAGCTATACATAGACATACCTTCTGTGGCGCATGGTTCTGACCATGCGCCACCGAAGTTCTAACTTCTGTGGCGCATATGGACATATGCGCCATAGAAAGCTCAGGTGGACCCTATCACGGAATCTCGTTGACTGTACTCTGACCAACATTCTGTGGCGCATATGACTATATGTGCCACAAAAGGGTTCATCTTCTGTGGCGCATATAGAGGTATGCGTCACAGAAGTTGGAGTAGGAAAAACAGATAATAGAAAATGAAAATCAGTTCAAAAAATAAAATCCTTTCACATAGTAATAGGTAATGTGGTCTGGTTTGTAGGAAAATTAAGAAACATGCATTTCGAATTTTTATACAAAAAAAGTTTATGCCACGGTAAAACGGTCGTAACTTTTGCATACGATTTCGTAAAAATACGTATAATATACCAAAATGACGAGAACGAGATTGTGCATCCGCTCGCAACGAACTTTGGTCGTTTAGCGATTATTTAGATTTTCAAAATTTGAAAAGAGAAAAAATTTATGGCCAAAAGATCATTTTTTCCTGCAAAAAAATAAAAAAGAAGGACAAACTTCTGTGGCGCATTTCTTCCATATGCGCCACAGAAGCCTTGGGCGGGATTCGAATTTTGAATCCCTCCCTCCCTTATCCATATCTTATACTCTTCCACTCCTCCATCCTTCTTCTCCTCCACTTCTTCTCTCATTCTCCTCACCTTCTCCTCCTCCTCCTCCACCCTGGTGAGATCCTCCTCCTCCTCCTCCTCCACCACCACCACCCGGGAGAGCTCCTCCCTCCTCCACTCCGGTGAGCTCCTCCCTCCTCCATACTGGTGAGCTCCTCCTCCTCCCACCTCCCTTCTCCCTCCTCCTCTAGCCCGGCGAGCTCCTCCTCCTCCCACCTCCCACCTCCCTCCTCCTCCACCCCGGCGAGATCCTCCTCCGACGACCTTCTCCTCCTCCTCCACCCCGGTGAGCTCCTCCTCCTACCACCTCCATCCTCCTCCACCCCGGCGAGCTCCTCCTCCACCAGCTACCTCCTTCTCTCCTCCACCGGCGACCTCCACCTCCTCCACCAGCGACCACCTCCGGCCTGATGTGGCCAGTTTTTTTTAAAATTTGAAATAAAACTCCTATGGCGCATATTGGAAAAATGCGCCACAGAAGTTTGAGATCTGGTTCGGGACTTCTGTGGCGCATTTTGCCAATATGCGCAACAGAAGTTTTTCAGACTTCTGTGGCGCTTTTCAATATGTTCCACAAAACTGCACTTTAGTGGCGAGATAACAGTGGCGTTTCCCATATGCACCACAGAAGTCCCAAAATGATGCGCCATTGCTAGACCTTTTCCTAGTAGAAATGATAGGTCATTTTGTGAAGGTTTTTTCGAGACATAATCAATATCCCAAGTTTGGTATTTTTCCTTATAACTAAGTCACATAATATGACACCACACGAAGGATTTACATTGTTCGGACTGTTTTTGAATTTCTTATGACCGTTTCGAATTTTTCCCATTTCAAACTATGGTCAAAACAATGGGTATGAAGATAGGGGATGAGACTCATTAGAACTTGCATTTGATCTCTGAAGAAACAACATATTGTGAGTCTAAAAATTATATTTCAAAAAATCATGGGCGTTAGATCGTGTACCTGTAGTTCAAACCGGACCCATTTCCTACCGATTCTGCACACATATTTCGTTTTCACCCAGGAAGAACAGAAAGGTTTTAGATCTCCCGATTGGGAGATCGTCCATGTAAGGTGGTCTAGTATTTTAGAAAAATGTGGTAGTAGCATTTTGAAACAACATTTTTGTGGTTGCTTTACAAAACGACCCATTTTTGCGCTCGAAAAATGTAAAATGGATTTTCCATGCAACGAAAAGGAAACTTCCTCCTGCAACATTGTTCTCCATCCCAAGGTCCACCTGCATGCATAATATGGGCACAGTATCACAAACTATACCGTGATTCTGCATATAACATTGGTCATTTTGATCGAAAGTGATGAAACCTTCAACATCATAGGTCATTTTGTGAAGGTATTTTTTGACAGATAATCAATATCCAAGTTTGGTATTTGTCCTTGCAACTATGTCACATAATATGACACCACGCGAAGGATTTACATTGTTTGGACCGTTTTTGAATTTCTTCTGCCCGTTTCGATTTTTTCTTGTTTCAAACTATGGTCAAAATGGTGGGCATGAAGATAGGGGATGAGACTCGTTAGAACTTGCATTTGATCTCCGAAGAAACAACATATTGTGAGTTTAAAAATGTTTTTTTTAAATCATGGGCATTAGATCATGTATCTGTAGTGCAAACCGGACCCACTTCCTGCCGATTCAGGAGACATTAGTCTTTTTCACCCGGGAAGGATAGAAAGTATTGAGATCTCCCGGTTGGGGGATCTTCCTGTTGGAATTATGCCCTAGAGGCAATAATAAAGATGTTATTAATTATTATAATTCTTGTTCATGATAAAGTTTATATTCCATGCTAGAATTGTATTAAGCGGAAACTTTAATACTCGTGTGGTTTGTGAACAACACCGTGTCCCTAGTATTCCTCTATGGACTAGCTCACTGATTAATGATGGTTAAGGTTTCCTAACCATAGACATGAGTTGTCGATTAATAATGAGATCATATCATTGGGAGAATGATATGATGGACAGACCCAAACTAAGCGGAGCAATTAGATCGTGTCATCGTGTTCATCTTTGCGAAGCTTTTCTTATGTCCAATATTGTATTCCTTAGACCATGAGATAATACAAATCCATGGTATCGGAAGAAAGCTTTGAGGTCATCAAACATCATCCTATGAGAGGGTGATCATAAATGTGTCTCTCAGGTGATCGGAAAGTACCTGTTGGGTTGTATGTATCGACATGGGATTTGTCCCTCCCAAGTCGGAGAGATATACTTCGGGCCCACTCGGTAATCGATGTCAACAACGCTTGCAAGCATGTGGTTAAGGATTTAATCACAAAGTGATATCAGATTACGGAACGAGTAAAGTACTTGCTGTGAACGAGATTGAACTAGGTATGATGGTACCGACGATCAAATCTCGGGCAAGTAAAATATCGCGAGACGAAGGGAATATATATATGGGATTGATTGAATCCTGGCATCGTGGTTCATCCGATATGATCATCGATGAATGTGTGGGAGTCAATATGGGTTTCCAGACCCCGCTGTTGATTATTAATAGAAGATCGTGTCTGCATATTCTCGAACCCGAAGAGTCACACACTTAACGTGTCACGACGCTAGGATAGATTGGATAATTGGTTTATGAGTTTTTGTTCTGAGTCTCGGATGAGATCCAGGACGTGACGAGAGGTTCCGGAATGGTCCGGAGAATAAGATTCATATAAGGCAATGCAGTTTTTGGAGTTCGGAATTGTTTCGGGTTAATCGGTATTGTACCGGAAGCTTCTAGAACCTTCCGGAGTGGGACCAACGTGGCCCCACTTGTCGGGAGGGGGCATGGGCCTATGAGGGAGTGCCCTGGCCGCCTTGGGCCAGGGGCACAAGCACCATAGGGCCCAGCCAGCCAAGCACCTAGGGAAACCCTAGGGGAGCTTCTAGAAGGGGGTGGGGGAACTTGCCCCCCACTCCTCCCTCCTTTGGCCGCCGGCCTAGGGCTTGGGGGAGGGGAAAGGGGCATCAGCCCACCCCTCCCACACCTCCTCCACAACCCTAGCCGCCCTGCTGCCCCTCCTCTCTCTCCCTCCCGACTGCGCGTAGGCGAAGCCCTGCCGCAGAAACTCTCCACCGCTTGCACCGCGCCGTCGCGTTGTAGATCCAATCCATCTCTCCACCCTACTTGCTGGACCGAGGAAGGAGGAGACGTCGAGGTTCCGCACGTGTGCATCTCTCGGAGGCATCGCCACTTGCGGTGTTAGATCGGATCAGATCACGAGGAGGAGAAGCGAGTACGACTACATCACCCACGTTCCGTCGAACGGTCCGCTGTGCGAATCTTCAAGGGTATGAAGATCTCATCTATTCCCCCCTCGTTGTTTGCATCTCCTAGATTAGATCTTGGCTTTCCCCATTCGCATTCGTAGAATTTTTTGATTTACTATGCTGCAAAATCCTTGAGTGGTATCAGAGATAGATCTATGCGTAGATGTGATTCACGAGTAGAACGCAACATGGTTGTTGCGGGCGTTGATGTTTTCTGTTGCAAGCCTCTTGTTTGTGTACTTCTTATGACGCGGGATAGTGAGATCGAAGCGGTCCAGGCCAACCTTACGTGACCTCGTTCGCGAGACCGGCTCCGCACTTGACGTGTGGCTTGTTCCACACATGCGGCTGGTGGATGCCAGTTTCTCTCACTATAGTTTTCATGGGATTTACACCGGACTTTGGAAACCATAATATCACCGTTGTGGCTTTCCGTAGGTAAGAATCGTTCTTAGCTTGCTACTCCCATAAGCCACGTAAAACATGCAACAACAAAGTAGAGGCGTCTAACTTGTTTTTGCAGGGAGTGTTTTTTGTGATATCGTATGTCCCAAGATGTGATATGTATGTTGTATGCGATGATCATGTTTTGTAATGTTTCACGACTTGCATGTCGAGGAGTACACAACCGGCACGAGCCATATGGTTGTCTTTATAATTGTGTATGACCTGTGTATCAACTTCTTATACGCCATGTAATAGCTTTACTTTATCGCTAAGTAGTTAGCAATAGTTGTAGTTGCTATTCGTGGTGGAGGCAATCATGGTGGAGTGATGGAGATCATGCCGGTACGCACAAGATGGAGATCATTGCGCGAAGATTAGCTATACCATGTCACATAAAGTTATATGCATGTGATGTTTATCCTTTTATGTATCTTATTATGCTTAGATCGCGACGGTAGCATTATAAGATGATTCCTCACTTAAAGATCAAGATAAAACTGTGTTCTCCCCATGTATGCACCGTTGCAAAAGTCCGTCGTGTTCAAGCATCACGTGATGATCGGGTGCTATAAACTCTACGTTCACATACAACGGGTGCAAGCTAGTTTTGCACACGCGGAAATACTTGGGTTTGACTTGACGAGCCTAGCATGTATAGACATGGCCTCGGAACACATGAACCGAAAGGTTAAGCATGAGTCATATGAATGATATGATCGACACTTCGTTGTCCAGCATTGAAACCACATCTCTTCTCGTGAAGATCGGATTAGGTGTGGTGAATTTGGATCATGTTCACTAAACAACTTGAGGGATGTTGAATTTAGTGGGAGTTCATCTAGTAATTTGATTAAGTTGAACTAGTTATCATGAACATAGTCTAAATTGTACTTGCAAATTTTGTAGATCAAATGGCTAAGTCCAACTTCAACTTCAACGTTTTTGCTGAGAAAGAAAAGCTTAGAAACAATGGGTTAACTTCACCAACTGGTTCCCCAATCTGAGAATCATTCTCGCTGGCGGACAAAAGGACTATGTCCTTGAGAATGCGCTAGGTGACGCCCCTGCTATAGATGCGCCGGCTGATGAGAAAGCTGTTTATCAGTCGTGCAAAGATGATTATGGTGTGATTAAGAGCACCATGTTGTTTGCTATGGAATCGAACCTTCAAAATCGTTTTGAAGATTACCCCGGGCCCTTTGAGATTCTTGAGGAACTGAAAACTATGTTCTAGACTCAGGCCCGTTCTGAGAGATATGAGATCTCTGAGAAATTCTTTAACTGCAAGATGGAGGAAGGGAGTTCCGTTAGTGAGCACGCCATAAAGATGTCGGGATACACTCAACGCCTTGAGCAACTGGACTGCAATATTCCAGAGGAGCTCAAGATTGACAGGGTTCTGCAATCACTCCCTCCTAGCTACAAAAGTTTTGTAGTGACTCATAATCAGATTGGTTCCACTGGTACGATCACCGAGCTCTTCGCTAAGCTGAAAGCTATGGAGGTGGACATCAAAAAGGATAATCATGTGTTGATGGTCAACAAGCCCCCCAGCTTTAAGAAAGGTAAGGGTGCAAAGAATCCCTTCAAGAAAGGTAGCGGCAAGCGCGTTGCCCCTGCTGAGAAGAAGCTCAAGTCTGGGCCTAAGCCGGATACTGAGTGCTTCTATTGCAAGGACAAGGGTCACTGGAAGTGCAACTGTCCGAAGTACTTAGCGGACAAGAAGGCTGGCACCATCAAAGGTATATTTGATATACATGTTATTGATGTTTTCCTTACTAGCCCTCATTGTAGTGCCTGGGTATTTGATACTGGTTCAGTTGCTAATATTTGTAACTCGAAACAGGAGCTACGGAATAGACGGCGGCTTGCGAGGGATGAGGTGACGATGCGCGTTGGCAACGGATCAAGAGTTGATGTGATGGCCGTCGGCACGCTCTCCTTAGTTTTACCTTCGGGATTAGTTTTAAACATTAATAAATGTTATTATGTGCCTGCGTTGAGCATGAACATCATATCTGGATCGTGTTTATTGCAAGACGGTTATTCATTTAAATCTGAGAATAATGGTTGTTCTATTTATATGAGTAACATATTTTATGGTCATTCACCTGCTGTGAATGGTTTATTTCTTATGAATCTCGAAAGGGATGAAACACACATCCATAACATTGAGGCTAAGAGATGCAAGGTAGATAGTGATAATACTACTTATTTGTGGCACTGTCGTCTAGGTCATATTGGTGTAAAACGCATGAAGAAACTCCATTCTTATGGACTTTTGGAGTCTCTTGATTTTGAATCATTTGACACATGCGTACCATGCCTCATGGGCAAGATGATCCAAACCCCGTTCTCCAGAATGATGGAGCGAGCAACGGACTTGTTGGAAATCATACATACCGATATATGCGGACCGATGAGTGTTTCGACGCGCGGTGGATTTCGCTACTTTCTCACTTTTACAGATGACTTAAGTAGATATGGGTATATCTATTTAATGAAACATAAATCTGAAACATTTGAAAAGTTTAAAGAATTTCAGAATGAAGTGGAAAACCATCGTAACAGAAAGATTAAGTTTCTACAATCCGATCATGGAGGTGAATATTTGAGTTATGATTTTCTCACGCATCTTAAAGCAAGCGGAATCGTTTCGCAACTCACGCCACCTGGAACACCACAACGCAATGGTGTGTCTGAACGCCGGAATCGAACTCTATTAGATATGGTCCGATCAATGATGTCTCTTACTAATTTGCCGTTATCATTTTGGGGTTATGCATTAGAAACCGCTGCATTAACTTTAAATAGGGCACCATCTAAATCCGTTGAGACGACACCGTATGAACTGTGGTTTGGTGCTAAACCTAAGTTGTCGTTTCTTAAAGTTTGGGGACGCGAAGATTACGTCAAGAAGTTGATGCCGGACAAGCTCGAACCCAAAGCGGAGAAATGCGTCTTCATAGGATACCCTAAGGAAACTATTGGGTATACCTTCTATCACATAACCGAAGGCAAAGTGTTTGTCGCAAAGAACGGATCCTTTCTTGAGAAGGAGTTTCTCTCGAAAGAAGTGAGTGGGAGGAAAGTAGAGCTAGACGAGGTTGTTGAACCTTCTCTTGAGTTGGAGAGTAGCGCAGCACCTGAAATTGTTCTAATGCCGCCTGCACCAACAATAGAGGAAGCTAATGACAAGGATCATGAAGCTTCGAACGATGCTACTACTAAATGTCGTAGGTCAACAAGGTCGCGTGCCCCTCCTGAGTGGTACGGCAACCCTGTCTTAATTGTCTTGTTAGTAGATGACAGTGAACCTGCGAACTATGAGGAAGCGATGATGAGCCGAGACTTTGAGAAATGGCTAGAGGCCATGAAATCCGAATTTGGATCCATGAGCGAAAACCAAGTATGGACTTTGGTGGACCCTCCTAGCGATCGAAAGGCCGTTGAGTGCAAATGGATCTTCAAGAAGAAAACGGACGCGGATGGTAATGTTACCGTCTATAAAGCACGACTTGTCGCAAAAGGTTTTCGACAAGTTCAAGGTGTTGACTACGATGAGACTTTCTCTCCCGTAGTGATGTTTAAGTCCATTCGGATTTTATGAGCAATTGTTGCGTTTCATGATTATGAAATATGGCAGATGGATGTCAAGACTACGTTCCTCAATGGCAACATTGATGAAGAGTTGTATATGATGCAACCCGAAGGTTTTGTCGATCCTAAGGATGCTGATAAAGTAAGCAAACTTCAGTGTTCCATTTATGGACTAAAGCAAGCATCTCAGAGTTGGAACCTTCGTTTTGATCAAGTGATCAAGAGCTTTGGATTTGTTCCAAATTGCTACGAAGCTTGTATCTACAAGAAAGTGAGTGGGAGCTCAGTGAAATTTCTGGTACTATATGTGGATGACATATTGATTATTGGAAATGACATTGACATCCTTAACGATGTGAAGAGTTATTTGAACAAATGTTTTTCAATGAAAGACCTAGGGGAAGCTGCTTATATATTGGGAATCAAGATCTATAGAGATAGACAAAGACGCCTGATAGCTTTAAGCCAGAGTCCATACCTAGACAAAGTTTTGAAAAGGTTCAGAATGGATAAGGCAAAGAAAGGTTCAGTGCCTATGTTGTCAGGTAAGATATTGAGCAAGGCTCAGTGTCCAGCTACGGTAAATGACAGAGAAGCTATGAGCAAAGTGCATTATGCCTCGGTCATAGGTTCTATCATGTATGCCATGCTGTGTACTAGACCGGATGTGTCCAAAGCTCTTAGTTTGACGAGCAGGTACCAAAGTGATCCAGGAGTGGAACACTAGACAGCCGTGAAGAACATCCTAAAGTACTTGAATAGGACTAAAGAAATGTTCTTAGTCTATGGAGGTGATGAACAGCTCGTCGTAAAGTGTTACGTCGACGCTAGTTTCAACACTGACAAGGATGATTCTAAATCTCAGACATGATACGTTTATATTTTGAATGGAGGAGCTATGAGATGGAGAAGCTGCAAGCAAAGCGTGATCGCTAGATCTACAGTAGAAGCGGAATACATGGCTGCTGCAGAAGCGTCAAGTGAAGGAGTTTGGATCAGGAACTTCATCACTGAGCTTGGCGTGGTTCCAAGTGCCTTGGACCCACTGGAGATATTGTGTGACAACACTGGCTCCATAGCACTAGCTAAGGAACCAAGATATCATCCAAAGACCAAGCATATCAACCGCAAGTTTCATATAATCTGCGATTACATAGCAGATGGAGATCTGAAGATTAGCAAAGTACATATAGATCTGAATGTCGTAGATCCATTGACTAAACCTCTTCCACGTGCAAAACATGATCAGCACCTTAGTGCCATGGGTGTTAGATTGTTGCCAGATGTAAAATAGATTATTGACTCTAGTGCAAGTGGGAGACTGTTGGAATTATGCCCTAGAGGCAATAATAAAGATGTTATTATTATAATTCTTGTTCATGATAAAGTTTATATTCCATGCTAGAATTGTATTAAGCGGAAACTTTAATACTTGTGTGGTTTGTGAACAACACCGTGTCCCTAGTATGCCTCTATGGACTAGCTCATTGATTAATGATGGTTAAGGTTTCCTAACCATAGACATGAGTTGTCGATTAATAATGATATCATATCATTGGGAGAATGATATGATGGACAAACCCATACTAAGCGGAGCAATTAGATCGTGTCATCGTGTTCATATTTGCAAAGCTTTTCTTATGTCAAATATTGTATTCCTTAGACCATGATATGATACAACTCCCTGGTATCGGAAGAAAACTTTGAGGTCATCAAACGTCATCCTATGAGAGGGTGATCATAAAGGTGTCTCTCAGGTGATCGGAAAGTACCTGTTGGGTTGTATGTATCGAGATGGGATTTGTCCCTCCCAAGTCGGAGAGATATACTTCGGGCCCACTCGGTAATCGATATCAACACCGCTTGCAAGCATGTGGTTAAGGAGTTAATCACAAAGTGATATCGGATTACGGAACGAGTAAAGTACTTGCTGTGAACGAGATTGAACTAGGTATGACGGTACCGACGATCAAATCTCGGGCAAGTAAAATATCGCGAGACAAAGGTAATATATATATGGGATTGATTGAATCCTGGCATCGTGGTTCATCCGATATGATCATCGATGAATGTGTGGGATTCAATATGGGTTTCCAGACCCCGCTGTTGATTATTGATAGAAGATCATGTCTGCATATTCTCGAACCCGAAGGGTCACACACTTAACGTCTCTGAACGCTAGGATAGATTGGATAATTGGTTTATGAGTTTTTGTTCGGAGTCTCGGATGAGATCCAGCACGTCACGAGAGGTTCCGGAATGGTCCGGAGAATAAGATTCATATAAGGCAATGCAGTTTTTGGAGTTCGGAATTGTTTCGGGTTAATCGGTATTGTACAGGAAGATTCTAGAACCTTCCGGAGTGGGACCAACGTGGCCCCACTTGTCGGGAGGGGGCATGGGCCTATGAGGGAGTGCCCTGGCCGCATTGGGCCAGGGGCACAAGCCCCATAGGGCCTAGCCGGCCTAGCACCTAGGGAAACCCTAGGGGAGCTTCTAGAAGGGGGGGGGAACTTGCCCCCTACTCCTCCCTCCTTTGGCCGCCGGCCTAGGGCTTGGGGGAGGGGCAAGGGGAAGCCGCCCACCCCTCTATATAAAGAGGGCTGGGGGCGCACCCCTCCCACACCTCCTCCACAACCCTAGCCGCCCTGCTGCCCCTCCTCTCTCTCTTCCTCCCGACTGCGCGTAGGCGAAGCCCTGCCGCAGAAACTCTCCACCGCTTGCACCGCGCCGTCACGTTGTAGATCCAATCCATCTCTCCACCCTACCTGCTGGACCGAGGAAGGAGGAGACGTCGAGGTGCCGCACGTATGCATCTCTCGGAGGCATCGCCACTTGCGGTGTTAGATCGGATCGGATCGCGAGGAGGAGAAGCGAGTACGACTACATCACCCATGTTCCGTCGAACGTTCCGCTGTTCGAATCTTCAAGGGTATGAAGATCTCATCTATTCCCCCCTCGTTGTTTGCATCTCCTAGATTAGATCTTGGCTTTCCCCGTTCGCATCCGTAGAATTTTTTTGATTTACTATGCTGCGAAACCCTTCACTTCCATGTAAGGTGTTCTAGTATTTTTGAAAAATGGGGTGGTAACATTTTGAAAAAGCATTTTAGTGCTTTCTTCACACAAAATGACCCGTCTTTTGCGCTTGAAAAATGGAAAATGGCTTTTCTGTGCGACGAAAAGGAAATCTTCCTCCTGCAACATTGTTCTCCATACCAAGGTCCACATGCATGCATAATGTGGGCACAGTATCACAAACTATGTCGTGATTCTGCACATAACATTGGTCATTTCGACCGAAAGCCATGAAACACATGGTGGGAAATAGAGGGAAAGGTCTATTTTTAGTCCCGGTTGGAGAAACAACCCGAGACATAAGGGGGGACTAAATATGAACCTTTAGTCTCGGTTGGAGACCCCAATTTAGGTTCATGGCATTTAGGTTCACAATATGCGGTCGACCGACCAAATTTGAACTAGAGGTACACAATATGAGGCCATGAACTTCTTGGCTTATGTCCCTTCCTTATGATCGCTTTGGCTGTAACCATGGAGCATCTTCTTACTTAACGGAATGCTTGGGCCAGTTCTCACTTTGAAGGGCAGAATTTCATCAAACTTATTATAATCTTCTGACATGTCTGTCTTGTCCTTGACTCCCATGATGTTTCTCTTCGTGAAAGAACTATGTGACGCTTTGGCTAAACGTATGATGTATTTGTTTGCTTATTTTTTTATTTTTTCTATCTAGAGGACATGTCCTTCACATAAAAAACCCGATCCACATCATTGGCTGTCAACACCCGGATTTTTAATCCCAGATGGCTGTTATGCCATACATCGCAATCCCAGGATTACCATTTTTGCGAGACATAACAGAATTGGATACCATAGTACATCATCCATTACAAACCGTACATAAGTTCTTACACAAATAGGGATCTCATGATCCAGTTATTAATACAACATCAAGCAGCGGAATACGTAATAATAACGGTAGAGTAGGCGAAGCTCCATCTTCTGGGTCACAGGCAGTGCTGATGATGGGAGATGATCCTAGTTGTCATAACCTTCCTGGGGTCCATCCTCCAGGTACTCCTCTTCATAGTCTGGCCATGGGAATAGCCAGGGACAAAGCCATGAGTACTCTTTAAGTACTCGCAAACTAATACTAACAAGTGAAAGGGGGTTTTGATAATAGGACACTAGGCTCTAGGGTTATTTTGCAAAATCCAGGTTTATCTCTACTAAGTTGAGAAGCAACGAATGCTAGTGTCACATCCCAAGATTTTCCAAATCTTGTAATGTGAAAAATAAATAAACAAAATAAATAATTGTTGAAAATTAGGGTGAAAAGAAACTTTTTGGGAACTTAAAATCCCATCTTGAAAAAACTTTGGTTAACATTTGAATCCAACTAAATTCAAATCAAGTGGAATGCATTCTTCATAAATGCATCTGGAAATTTAAACACTTGAGAAACAAACCAAAACCCCAAAACCCTAATGGAAGGAAAACATTTCCAAGTTATCTCTAAGACCATGGATTTGATCCAAATAGAATTTATCAAACAAACATTTCAAAATGATCAAGAATGACAAATGGAAATATTATAAAACCATATAAATTGATTTCATTCAATTTGGAGCCATAGATAAAATCTTATGAATTTAATAAGATAAGGATATTTAATTCCCAAAGCTAATAAAGCATCTATCTATAAATCCATACCAAATGGTGAGCAAATAATCCTAAAGGGATTTAAAAGGATAAACAAATATCAAATAAGATTTTACAAATTGGAATCACCAAGTTTGGATTTATAAATAAAAAGATATGGATTTTATAAAATGAAGAAAGAAATATTAAATAGGGATTAATTAAAGACCAAATTAAATCTTGGCCTAATCTATTAAGCAAATGGAATGAATAGAATCCAAAATCCAAATAAAATAAAAGGATAAAGAATTTCCAAAATAAAATAAAATTGCATTAACCATTCTATCCCTATTTTAATAAAGACAATTCTCTAATAAGAATAATTATATAATTCATGAGAAAATAGTATTTTGGAATTTACCCAAGTGGAATAAAAGTTGTTTAATTAACTTAAATAAAATAAATCTTCCAAATAAAATTTAGGGAATTAAAAATATATTTAATTCCATTGGAAATAAAACAAATACCCAATTCGAATGATTTATGAATCATATTAAATACTTTCTAAATAGTTCAAGATGAATTATTTGACACCCTATTAAAGAAAAAAACCTACTGGAAAGATTTGGAAGGTTTAAGAATTCAAATGGTGTTTTGAAGATATTATTGAATCTTATTTGAATTAAAACAAAGGCCTTATTAAATAATTAAAAGACCCCAAAGAAAATAAAGTTTTATTCCCAAAAATTGACTTCAGAATATACTATTAATCAGTATTTGAGTCTTCACAAAATTTGGCAAAGATTTGAATTCAAATGAATGTTTAAGTTGTTTAAACAAAATCAAAACAGAATATTAGAAACAGAAAAAGAAAAACAAAGCAGTATAAAAAAACAAGGTCGACCCAACCCATCTGGCAGCCCACTAAGCCCAACCCCAGCCCAGTCCTTCTCATCTGCGGAAAAAAGCTTCGCACCAGAGAATCTACCCACGCAGTCACTGACGTTCGGACCCCACCTCCCCTGTCTCTCCTTCGCTGACGAAACGACCCCACCGCCACCTCATCGTCGTTTCCACCCGCGCCAACCTCGCTGCCGTTTCTGGCCGGGAATCAAACCCGTTAAATTCACCTCTAAATGCTGGAGCAAACCCCGCCCCGATCACGCACACTTAAACCCCTGCTCCTCCTCTCCGTTCCCCCAAGAAACCACCTACTCCCTGCCCCCAGGCCGGCCCCATTTTTGTTTGTACCGCCGCAGCCTCCGTCAGACTCCGACGTCAATTCCGGCCAGACGACGTCGCCCCTCGCCCCCTCGACCACACACGCGTGCTCCACGTACCCTGGCGCACCTCCCAGTGGCCTCGGCTCGCTCGCGCGTGCCCCCAGCATCGGCAACAACGACGACCAGCAGTGCCGCCGTCTGCTTTTTCTCCGACGAAGCCTCCAAGTAGTCTCTGGCCGCGCCACCCCCTCTCTTTGATGCTCCCACACTCCATACTCTCTTACGCATCTAACGCACCCTTTTTTGCATTGGCGCTCCCTGTAGCCTCGTCCCCGACAACGGCCGAGCGAACCCGTCGCCAGGAGCAACTCCGGCGAGGAATTGCCGTCACCACCGTGTGCCCCTTGACGAGCTATCACCACGTTGAGCTGTCACTCCGCGAACCTGGTGAGACACTTCCCTTCCTCCCTCGCTTCCTGCATCGCCAGCACCGCCACCGTCTGACCACTCCGCCGCCACCAGCCGCCGCCAGCGCCGCCCAACTCTGGCAGGCACGCTGTGCACTGTCCGATCTTGATCGCGTGGCCACGACAGAATTTAACCGAAGGGGTATGCTTGCTTCTGAGCCGTGTGATCCCACTTAAATCCAACGGCTATCAGCGATCGATTCGCACGAAGCGGTACCGACGAAAAAAAACGTGCCGTGTGTCATAGAGTCTGTTTTAAAAACAAGATTTGATCTATTTGTGATTCAATTTTGTAAAATTCATAACTTTCAAACCACACGCCCAAATTTTGCAAATTTTATATCAATGGAATCATCAAGACAAGTACTTTCTGACAATGCACTTTGTTTAGTAAAATGCTTCTGTTAAATGGATTGTTTTTGTAGAAACTTGTATATGCATGTTTAGAATATAAAAATTGTTCTAAAATGATTTTTGAGATAAAATCTTTGGCAAATGGTTTGTTTTGAACCTAATGACCATAGAAATCAATTTGTGGTTTCAAAAACATATTTGGTGAAGCAAAAGAATAAAACCTTGAATTAAAACATTTCTAGTCAAATAAAAATATGGTTTAATTGTTAAAAATGAATTTGGAAGAAAACCTTTGGGAAATGTTTTGATTTAAACTCTCTGACCCTAAACACAAAGATTTATGTTTTGAAAACATATTTTGTGAACCCTATAGATTGTTGCCTTATTAAAAGCATTGCTCCACCACAGAAAATAATGCTTTGGTTTAAAAATGGTTTATAGGAAGAATCTTTTGCAAATAGTTTTGCCACTTCATAAAATGAACAATAAGTGTTTTAAAATGTTTATAACCTATTATAAACCACTTTTGTAAATAAAACAAAGTTTGGCATGCTTGCATGCATTGTTTTGTTTCTATCATTTTATGTGATGTTTTGCTTGAATGGTAGATTGAAATTGTGCCCTTGCTTGATTGAATTGTAGTGATTTGAAGAGTGTGATCATTGCAAAGACAAGGAGTGAACTTATATTCTCTACCAAAAAGTCAAGTGATGCTTCATACTTTTGTCCCATTATTTTCACTATGCATTAGTGATATTTCTAAGTAATACTTGCATGGAATTTTGCTAAGTATAAACCATGCCATGGGAAATCCTAGTAGATGAAACCTTAGTAGAAGTTTCTTAAGTTAAGATTCCTACTACTATCATGCGTAGCTTAGCTAGTATAAAACAAGGGTGGAATATATATTCATACTATGGAATATTTCCAAGTCAAGGACTTGTGTTTTGTTTAATAAAACAACTAAGTGAATGAATCACCTGGGTGGAATGGAAGTAATGGTTTGTGTTGAGTGGTTCACAAGGCCCATTTATATGGTTTACCTTGTGTATCTCACTTGTGGATGGCCACCCAGGAACAAAGAGATTTGAGATGTCAAATGTTGAGAAGCTTCAAGTGCAGCCACTTGGCATTATGAGCTCTGCCTGGATCATATAGGTTGCAATAACTTAGCCAAATGTACAGTTGGTGGTAGGGGAATGATAGGTTGGAGCGCGTCCATTCTGGTCTAAGGGAAGGCTTCTGAAAGATCTTGTCTTGGGAAACCAAGTCTTGTGGGGAAAGTGCACCACCTCTGCAGAGTGTAAAATCTAAGTACTTAGCCATGTCCCTGGTAAAGGACAATTTGAGCATCAAGACATGGAAGCTATCAAGAATCTCCTCATCCCAATTTCTAAGTTAAAAACTTGTGGTTGAAAAAGGGTTAAGGATCACCAATTTCTATTGGGAGATGCCTTGGATGATTTTGTCAAGCAAAAACTTAGTGTTTTCAAATGATAAGGAAAATCTATTTTGAGCAATGCAAGCCTAAGCTCCACTTAGCCAAATGAGCTATGTAAGATGTAATAAATTATTTTATTCCTCGTTATGAAGTTGTATTATGACCCTTGTTTCTTGATATTACATCTCAACTGTGGATGCTAGCTATTGATCCAGGGACTAGAATTGTAAACACAGGGATCTCTACCTTATTAAAGGTTGGGAACCTTACAGCTAGTTGAAGTTTTATAACACCTAAATGGGAACTTGTATTTCATATCACAACCCTGTTGTGGTCAAGTCAAAGTCTCAATTCATTTCACAAGTCATTTTGAAAAGTCTGACGGGGGGACAGTATGGCCACTCCAACTGTCCATAACCGTGGACGCGGATATTCGAATAGTTTGACACGCTGCAGAGATTGTACACTTTCACCACAACATTCGATGCATCCGTCAGGAACAAATCCTGAATTCACCATACTCAGTATGCGGATAAGCAATCCTAACCTTTCAATTAAACTCCCTAGTATAAGCACCTCTCCTGTGAGTTTGGCCTCCCAACCATGACCAACTGTCATCTTGGGTACTGCACAGGTGGACAATCTTCACAAGGTAGCCTTAGCTCAGACCTTGGCCGTGAGGGAACAAATACTAAGGTATATAAGTTTCCAGTCAAGCCCTACCCAATCTTCGGGTATTGTGGTTGTACGATAAAATTGGAATGGTATCGCATCCAGACAACCATCAGTTTTATAAAGGGCTAAGGCTCATGCCTCAACATTTTCATCACCAAAATCATCAGTTTGTTCGGAAACACATGTCCAAAACATTTCAATAGAATGATCCATCATTCCAAGGTTTTCATAACCATTTTTCCACCAAGTATTCCCATCTAAAGTTGATCAAGTTTTATGCTTAGCACTAGCATCTACAGGTGGGGGTAAGCACTAATGAGGGGTGGTAAACTAGTGGAGTTTTAACTCAGTTCAATCTCATGCCTTAGGATGACATCAAGATTATCTAGCTTAGGCCAAATTTTATGCTCTTTATGCAACCTTCACATATCTTTCTAGTATCTACCATTCACTTAGGAAAAATCTATGTAAGAGCTTTGATAAAGAAATAAATTAATAATCTTGCAAGTAAAACTAGGATTGGTTTATCAAGTGGAGATGATCATATATGCTTAGCGCATATAGTGGTCATGGTAATAAGCAAGTATTAGCTTGCATAAGTAGGGTATCTTGCAGGTGTTAGCTTGCATTGGTCCACTTAGTTAGTAAAGCTTGCATTAGTGTCAATATAAGCTTGCTAAATTGCAAGTGTTAGCTTGCACATTCAACTAGTAGCATTAGGCTTGCCTTGTTCAGAGCAGTGGTTGAAGTTCTCCTCGGCTTCTTCTTCGTAGAATCCTCCTTCCTCCTCGTATCCTTGGTCGGTACTAGCTTCTATAAATAAATACGAGGTACACAATCACCAAACAATACTTAACTACTTGCAATCATCACACACAAGGGTCCTATAGATGATCTAACATCATCTCTAACATTACAAGATTAAGGCTTGGTTTAATTCCTTTTATTTCTAGAAAAGTAATTTCTACTCATTGAAAAACTACTTAAGATTTAATATTCTCCAAACCAAACATGGTATCATGTTGACACATGTCATCACCACATATTTTAGTCCATGGGAATATGATTTAAAGTGGTGTCACAATTTAATAAGGTTTTATCCTTTTATTTTAATTAATTAAAGTGGCTAGAAATGCCTATGTAGCATTCTTTTATTACTTGAACATTATTTCTGTAAGTAAACCTATATGTTTTTATATAGTCTGAGAGGTATGGTTAAATGTGATTTTTGAGAGTTGGAATCAACTCAAAAGCTATTATGGTTTAAATTTAAAAAATGTTTGAATGCAGAAAAGCTTCTGCCTTGTTATTTTTACCATGGGTGATCTACAGATCCAAATGACTTGAATCCAGCGGGCTTGGATTCAGCATTTCAAGACCTTTCTAACAAAATTAGTTTCATTCAATTTGGTGCAATAAATCGACCTGGGATGATTTTTGAAACTGGGTACAGAAGTGTGTTTGAAATAAAATGGAAAAGGTTTAATTCAAATAACTGGGCTGCGCGGGAAAAGTTAACGGGCCGGCCTGCTAAGCATAGCGCTTCCGCGGGCTGCTTAAGTGGCTGTCCCCACTCGTCAGTGAGACAGGGGGTGCGAAGCGGTATGGGGCGATGTGGGACGTTCGATCTGGTTCTAATCCAACAGCTGAGAGTCCTCGTCGACGTTGGGCAACGCCGGCGAGACAGAAACCTAGCGCGGCCAGTGGGGGTTGCTGGGGGCTCGCCGGGGTGCAAGCAAGGGTCGGCGAGGCAGGCGAACGACAAAGTCGACGACGGCGAATCTCCTGGTACCGGTGGCTCCTCCTGGGGCGGCTCCAATCGCTGGCTCCCTTCTTCTCCAGAGGCGGCGGGCTCCGGTGAAATTCCGATGAAGTGCTGCTCACCTTGCTCCGGGAACGGTGTGGCATGATCAGTGAAGAGAGGGGAGTAGAATGGTGTGCTCAATTCGGCTGGGGCTGGCCTCTATTTATAGTCGAGCGAGGGGACCGACGGGGCGCACGGTGAGCTCGTCGGGGTAAATGGTACAAACGGCTATTGGAATGGGCGAAGGTAGGGGACGGTGCGGTGTTCCCTGGTGATGCTCAACGATACGGTGGCGAGACGTGGGGCGGTGCAGGTTGGTCTGGAACACGCGACGCTCTGCGCGGCAGAGGCGGCGTCTTCGACGGCGCGTGGTGGCTGTGCGGCATGGGGTGGCGAACGGAGATGTCTAGCGGTCTCCTGTGTCGGTGGTGATCGTGTATGCACGCGGCGAGGGCGGCGCGCGGTCTGTGGGCTTCGGTCGAGGGTGGCGCTCTGGCACATGCTCGGCACGGTTGGCAGAGGCACGGGCGCGGAGTTCCTGGGTGCTCTGGTCGGTGTCTTCGAGGCAGGGCTGGTCGAGAGGGGGCGGTGAGGCATGGGTGATCTCCCAGACAAGGTTGGCACGGCTAGTTTCCTTCCTAGTTTGTTGTCTACACTGGGGTGGCAAGGATGCACTCGGTTGTTCACCATTGATGATATTGGCAAGATCACAGTGGTGCTAGTGCTTGGTTAATCTTGCTAGATGATCTACTGAGCTGGTTGTGAGCTAGATAGAGAACCAGTAAGGCTCAAAACACTGCACACTATAGTGTTTTGATTTTGTTTGATTTGTGTCTGCCAAGTGTTTGATGAAATGGCCGCATGAATTCAAGTTTTGAATTTTGAAAAGATTTTTGGTGGGTGTGCTAGATTGGTGCTGGTGAGTCTACAGATGCTTGGGTTTTGAAAGTTGAGCTTGTTTGAGTGGTTTTTGAAAAAGTGGGATCTTCCCATATGATAAAGATTCAATTTTGAATTGTCATTTAAACTATGCATTTGAAAGTTTCTGGATGATCACAAAGTGGGCCTTGATACTTTGTTATGAGTAGAATCAAGGGGTGCAAAGATCCAGAAAAGTTTCTGTTAGGTTCTGAAAGTTTGAGACAGCCAAAGTAGGCATGGGAGTTAAATTGGTCAAAATGACCATTCCTTTATTTTATTTGTTTTGCTTTATTTGTGTTTGGGAAAAGTGTGGGAAATGTTTTAGATGATGTTTATTTCACCTAAGAAACATTTTTACAAGCAAGGAAACACACAAACAAGGTGGTTCAAGAGAATTTCAAATTCAATGCATACTCATATGCATGCTTTCATAATTTTATTTAGAAAAGTTTTTGTTAACCCTAATTTTGATGCTTAGAGTTTGATGATCCAAGTGTTGTATTTTTGGGATGTTACATTGGCTAGAATGAATCATTCGTATGTGCAACCAAGATTGTTGAGATCCACTTTTGTCATTCCGTACAAGTGGTCTACCTTTACCCCTTCTCCATTCATGTTTACCCATTTGCTCCGAAACAAAGGGACCCTAAAAATAAACTCCATAGTCAAGTTCCCATATCTCCTCTATGTAACCATAGTATGTGTCCTTTTTCCCATTCTCGTCTATTGCATCAAAGAGGACACCACTGTTTTGGTTGGTGCTCTTTTTATCTTGGGTGATCGTGTAAAATGTATTCCCATTTATTTTGTACCCTTGGAAATTCACTATAGTAGAAGATGTTGACCCGGCCAACAAGTAGAGATGATATCCAACAGTGGTGTCATTCATGATATGTGTTCGCAACCAACCGCCGAAAGTCTTCATGTGTTCATCTCTAATCCAGGAGTCAGGATTCCCCGGGTTATTGGAGCGTACAATATTCTTGTGTTACTCGATATACGGAGTTGCCAAGGTGGAATTCTAGAGAACTATGTAGTGTGCTAGAGTGAAAGATTGCCTGTCCCTACATATCATTGCTTTCTTTCCTAGCAGGCCTTTTCCACTTAGTCTCCCCTCATGCCGCGAGTCAGGAATATAGTCAACACAAAACTCAATGACCTCCTCTGTTTCATAGCCCTTGGAGATGCTTCCTTCTATCCTAGCACGGTTATGAAAATATTTCTTTAAGACTCCCATGTTCCTCTCATAGGGGAACATATTGTGTAGAAATATAGGACAGAGAATGGCAATCTCTTCCACTAGGTGAACCAAGAGATGCGTCATAATATTGAAGAAGGATGGTGGGAACACCAACTCAAAACCAACAAGACATTGTACACATCCTTCTATGACCTTGGAAGAATATCTGAATTGATTACCTTCTGACATATTGCATTAAGGAATGCACATAGCTTCACAATGGGTAGTCGAACATTTTGCGGTAGAAGCCCCCTCAATGCAACCGGAAGCAACTGCGTCATAATCACCTGACAGTCATGAGACTTCAGATTTTGGAATTTTTTCTCAGCCATACTTATTATCCCCTTTATATTAAATAAGAATCCATACGGCACTTTCATACTATAAAGGAATTCAAAAAATATTTCCTTGTCTTCTTTGGTAAGAGAATAGCCGGGATGACTTAAGTGACACCCTTTATCCGTCTTGTTCTGTGTATGCATGTTCTTTGGGTCTTTCATAAGTTGTTGGTCCTCCCGTGCTTCTGGTGTATCTTTTGTATTCCCATAAACGCCCAAGAAGCCTAGCAGGTCCACGCAAAGATTCTTCGTCATGTGCATGACGTCGATTGAAGAGCAAACATGTAGGAATTTCCAATAGGGTAGCTCCCAAAATATAGATTTCTTCTTCCACATGGGCGCGTCTCCGGTAGCGACATTGTTCGGAATAGATTGTCCGCCAGGACCCTTTGCAAATATTACTTCTATGTCCTTGACCATACCAAATACATCATCACTAGTAGGGAGGTCAGGCTTCTTCCGGTGATCCGCCTCACCTTTGAAAAGCTTGCCTTTCTTTCTTACGGAATGACTAGTCAGAAGAAATCGTCAATTCCCTATGTACACAACCTTCTTTCATTTATGAAAATATGTACCTTCAATCTTATCTAAACAGTGTGTGCATGCCTTATATACCTTATTTGTTTGTTCTGAAAGGTTACTAAGAGAAGGCCAATCATTAAAGGTTACGAAAAGCAACCCTCATAGTTCAAATGGCTCCTGTTTGTGCTCATCCCACACAAGTACACCTGGTTTTCCCCACAGATATAAGAGTTCCTCAACTAATGTCCTTAGGTACACATCAATGTCGTTGCCGGGTTTCTTAGGGCCTTGGATGAGCACTGGCATCATAATGAACTTATGCTTCATGCACAACCAAGGAGGAAGGTTGTACATACATAGAGTCACAAGCTAGGTTCTATGACTACAGCTTTGCTCCCCAAAAGGATTCATGTCATCTATACTTAGACCAAACCATAAGTTCCTTGCGTCACCTATAAAGTCCGGGAAGTCTCTCTGGATTTTTCCCCACTGCGAATCATCAGTGGGGTGTCTCAACTTCCCGTCTTTCTTACGGTCTTCTTTGTGCCATCACAACAACCTGGCATGCTCTTTGTGTTCTGAACATGTGTTTCAACCATGGTATTATAGGATAATACCAAATAAACTTAGCAGGAACCCTCTTTCGAGGGCTCGCCCTCAACATCACCAGGGTCATCTCCTCTGATCTTATACCGCAATACAGTGCATACCGGGCATTTATCTAAATTCTCGTAATCCTCACTGCGTTAAAGGATGCAGCCATTAATGCATGCATGTATCTTCTGCACATTTAGTCCTAGAGGGTAGAGAGTCTTCTTTGCTTCGTACGTACTCTCGGGAAATTCTTTATGCTTTAGAAGCTTCAGCTTCATTATTTTCAGCAACTTTTGAAATGCGGAGTCAGCTAGACCACATTCTGCCTTCCATCGTAATAATTCTAGTGTGGTACCAAGCTTTGTGCTGCCATCTTTGCAATTTTTTGTGATCTTATAACATGTCCTCCAACTTCAGCTTCTCCTTTTCTATTTCATAGTCTCGCTTTGCATCAGAATTGACTCGACCAAGATCATCAGTAGGATCATCTGATGTCTGTTCTTCACCTTCTTCCTCTTTGTTGTCTTCCATTGCAGTATCACCGTATTCAGGAAACATATGATGATAGTTGTTATCATCATCCTCTTCTTCTTCATTGTCTTTCATCATAACCCCTCTTTCTCCATGCTTGGTCCAACAATCATAGCTGGGCATGAAACCTTTCATAACCAGGTGGCCGCGAATGATTTTCGAGGAAGAGTACTCCTTGTCGTTTCTACATTTAACACATGGACAACACATAAAACCATTCTCTTTGCTTGCCTTAGCCACATCGATAAATTTATCCACGCCCTTAATGTACTTGGAGTCATATCGGTCACCGTATATCCATTCCCGCCTATTCATCTGCATCATATAATTAAGTTTATCAAAAACCATGATATAACATCTTAAATAGTGAAATGACAACTTCACATCGACACATGCATTGTATCAATGACAGATGAAAAGATAAGGTGCTAACCTCGATTGAGGAGGAAAGAAAGAGGAGAAAGATCAAGTGTGGCTCGAGCACATCATATCATTTTTGTTTTGTGAGATATCAAGCGGCACCATTCACTCAAGCATTTCCTCGAACACCTTGCGTGCATAGAAAAAACAAACTAGCACACACATCTCACACATTTCACCAAGAGAAAACAAAGGAGGGAGGGAGAGGGTTGGATGCGCATTTATAGGCAGGGACTATTTGTCCCGGTTTGTGACACAAACCGGGAGTAAAGGTGTGCGGCAGGACATGTGCCATGCCGCATATCTTTAGTCCCGGTTTGTGTTACAAACCGGGACGAAAGCCCCCTTACGAACCGGGACCAATGCCCTCGGCTTCCGAACAATGTTGTGGCCGCTCTGATCGGGACGAATGCAAGCATTAGTCTCGTTTTGTGGTGCGACCGGGACAAATGCTCCAGACGTGAGCGAACGAAAGGCCGGTTTCTACCAGTGTTATGGGACATCCAAATTATTTGAAGATGAAGAGAAATTAATAAGTACAGATCACCCTTCATGCAGTCATGTTCTATTAAACAAGAGTTTTAGGGTTTGGGTTTTCATGACACCAATTGGGTCGGCCTTGTCATATATATATATAGTACATCAATGTGTACGGTTTCAAATACAGAGAGACAATACAATACCTGTACAAAATCTAGTATATGCATAGTATAACACCTCAATCTTAACCGTGCTCTGAAGAATTCAGGAGATTTAGATTGCGTCGACATCCTTCAAAATGAGGCAATGGCAATGGCTTCATGAAGATGTCTGCTAACTGGTATTTAGTGGAAATAAACATGATCTGAATTAGCTTATGTGCAACACGTTCCCTGACAAATTGATAGTCGACCTTAATGTGTTTCGTCTGTGCATGAAATACCGGATTAGAGGAAAGGTATACAACACTAATGTTATCATACCAAAGGAATGACGGCTAATCCTGAGAGATCGCCAACTCTCTAAGCAAAGTCTAGATCCAAATAAGTTCAGTTGTGGCATTAGCAACCGCTTTGTATTCAGTTTCAGTGCTACTACGTGACACTATTGCTTGTTTGTGAGCACTCCAGGCGATCAAATTAGGACCAAGAAATATAGCATAGCCCCCAATTGATCGCCTATCATCTTCACTACCAACCCAATCTGCATCAGAGAACTTAGAGAGAGATCCTGACATCGCCGGCTGTTGATGCAGTCCATAGGACGAGGTCAACCGAATGTAGCGCAAGATGCGCTTAACAACAGTCCAATGAGAATCTCATGGTGCATGAAGATACTGACAAACACGATTGATGACATAAGTGATGTCAGGATGGGTGATAGTAAGATAATGCAAACCACCAACAACACTGCGGTACTCAGTGGCATCATCAGCAGACAAAAGAACACCATCGAGATTAGACAACCTATCAGTAGTAGACATAGGAGTGCTGGCGGTCTTACAGTTCAGCATACCAGATCGCTGAAGTAAGTCCATAGAATATGTCTTTTGAGTAAGTGTCAAACCATCATTAGAATAATAGGCCTGTAATCCAAGGAAAAAGTGCAGTTTTCCTAGGTCTTTGACAGCAAAGTCACCACTCAAATCAGAAACCAGACGATCTGCTCACAAATAGACGAGCTGACAAGAATGATATCATAAACATACACTAGCAGGTACATGGTAATAGTCGGTCGCCGAAGAAGAAACAGGGATGTGTCAGCCGTCGAAGGAATAAATCTATGAGCAGGAAGAGCTACATCGAGGCGAGCATGCCACGCACAAGGATCCTGCTTTAGACCATATAGTGCTTTAACCAGGAGACAAAGATGCCGAGGGTGACCATGGTCAACAAAACCAGGTGGTTGGCGGATATATACCTCTTATTCAAGGACACCATGAAGAAAGGCATTCTAAACATCCAGCTGATGAAGGGTACATCCATGAGTAACAGCTAACGGGAGCAGTAGACGAGTAGTAGTGGGCTTGAACACATGACTAAATGTGTCCTCGTAGTCAAGACCATATCGTTGTTGGAATCCTTTTGCAACCAGCCTAGCCTTGTACCATTTAGTGGACCCATCAGCATGTTTCTTAACTTTGGAAACCCACTTAGAATCAATGGTGCTGGCGCCATATTTGGGGGGGGGCAAACACCAAGTGTCATTCTTGAGAAGAGACTAGTATTCCTGTTGCATTGTAGAACGCCAGTGAGGGACGCTCATAGAAGCCTGATAGTTTCGAGGTTTGACAGTGGGATCCAACTGAGCCTGCGCCAAACAAGTCGTGAGCCACACAATTGTTCCATCAGTGCATTCACACGGAAGAAAAATGCCACTTTTACTGCGCGTATGAGGACACAACACAGTGGGTGGTGACGGTGTTGACGAAACTATCGTGGTTGATGGAGCAGAGGACACAAGAGGCGGCTCACTGTCATGTAGCTATGAAGACAGCGATGCAACATGAGAGGCATCCGGTGGAGCATATGCGTCCAACCCACTAGAATATAGAGTCTGTCGGGGAAGCCGACCTAGGCAAGATAGGCGGAGTCCATCGCACGAGCGATGAAGAAGAAACCAATGACGTGCAGGAAAGTTGTGCGAAACCACATGCATGGGTGTTTGATGAGCCACTGTTCGGGTGGGCGACATAGCAAGCAACTGTAGCTATTGGGCCGGATCCGAGGGATAGGTCGGCACCGAAACACGATCTGCATGGCGCATGCAGACGCCAGACCGATTGATGTGCTCCTGGTTGTGATCGGGAATAGGAAGTGCCATAGCAGTTTCTGAAACTCTATCATCCAGAAGTAGGGGCGGAATCGAGCCGAGCTGAGCCGGCTCGCTGCTCGGCTCGTGAAAGCTTGACAAAATCAAGCTGAACCTAGGCTCGGCTTGGTATTGAAAAACCACTGTAAAACGGGCTCGTGGCTCAGCTCGAGATGGATCGTGGCTTGTTCGAATGGCTCGATGAGCCGGCCAGCTACCCCGAAAAATATCCCGTCCTCCCCCGTGGACCCGCCCCTCGCTTGGCCCTTCCCTGACCCCGTTCGACTCTCTCTCGCTCTCGAATCGACAAGCGAACACCACCCCATCGACCTAGACTCATGGTTCCTCCCCGTTGCTCGCCAGGCCGCCACCAAGGACGGCTGCCGCGACGCCACCAAGGTCCGATGCCGGCTGCCTCCTCCTTCCCTTCTTCCCTAGTGCTCTGCTCATTCCCCGCATGGCCGCGCTACTCAAGCTAGGGTTAGGGTTAGCGGGGGGCACTGGTACACCGGCACGACGGCTCCAGGCCGCCAGCCCTCCAGCCGCCACACCGGCCTCACGCGAGTCATGCCACCTCGGCACCTCCCACAGTCCCAGTATCCCACCACCAAGGCACCAACGAATGACTGCAGCTGTCCAGGTCCCAGTGTGCACATGTCACCTTTTTGTAATTGAACCCGCAATAGTAGAACATCTATTGTCTTGATTTAATCTTTGTGATTACTCTATGTGCAGGCTCAAACAATTGAGAGCGGTGAGGAAGAAAATTCTTATGACAATAATGATGCCATGTCGGATAATGATGTATTTGTTAGTGGTCATATTGACATATCCGATGATAGGAATTCTGCTGGTACTAATGGTGGGGTTTCATAGAGAGGGAAGAAGCGATAAAAGGGAATGAAGGTTGGTCCGAAAGTTATCATTGAATCGAGTGCCAAGTCTAAGTCAGTTGTATGGGAGCACTTCGACAAGGTTCCTCGGCCATCCAAAGAGGATCCTACTGTTGAGGTGATAATGGCACAATGCAAGTATTGCAAGAAGTTTTTCTCCTACAACAAGGACAATGGGGGAGCCACTTCCCATCTGCTGCGACACTATAGCAAAGCATGTCCAGATTATAAGGTCGCTATGGAAAAGGTGGCTAGTCAAACCCTTCTCAACTTCCAGCCATCTAATTCAAGTGATACCGATGTTCCTGTTTTGCAATCTTCTAGGAAGTATAGTCAAGAAGAAGCAAAAAATTAATTGCTAAGATGTTGATTTGTCATGATTATCCATTTAAGATGGTAGATCACACACGGTTCAACATAGTGATGAAATATTTAAATCCTCGGTATGAGTTTATTGGTAGAAAAACTTGCTTCTCTGGCTGAGGTGTCCACTGCATTATCTGGCTCTCAGGCTAAGGTGTCCACTGCATTCTCTGGCTCTACATATCCTACTTTGAATATATTTTACCCTCAAATTATCAATGTCAAGATTACAATTACAGAGGCATGTAGATCCACCAAACCAGCTTTGAAAACTATGGGGGAGGCAATTTTGGACAAATTCAACAAGTATTGGGAAGAACCCAATAATGTCATGGTGATTGCTACTATTCTTGACCAAATGTACAAGCTGAAATACCTTAAGTGGGGTTTTAGAAAGATCTATTCAGAAGAGAAAGCTACTACTGAATATAATTTGATCAAAACCGAGTTAGCAAAGCTGTATGACACTTATGATATACATCATCGTTATCAGAAAGCTGATTCTTATATATCTGCTGCATCCTCATCTACACCTAGGGATACAAGTTCATCTTTACCATCAAGTGCCAGCGAGTTTACCTCATACTTAAGTGAGACTTTTGTGGAGACATCAAAGAATGAGATTGATAAGTATCTTGGTGAGGCAAATGAGAGATTGCTAAACAAAAAAATTGATGTGCTATTCTGGTGGAAGTTGAATGCCCAAAGATACCCCGTCGTGTCAAAGATGGCAAAGAATTTCTTTTCTATAGCAGCGACTTCTGTGTCTTCGGAGTCTACTTTTAGCATCGGGGGGCGAGTTCTAGATGACTATAGGAGCTCTCTATACACAGTGATGGTGGAGGCGCTGGTGTGTGCTTCTAGTTGGATTAAAGGTGCTCACAATGACAACAAAGTCTTTCTAGATGTGTTATGTGCCTTGTTGATTCATTTTGTGCTAGTTAGTCTACTATACTATGTCTTATACATACCTAACTTTCACCATTTTCACTCTTTTAGGAACCAGATGATATTGATGATGTCGAGTGTATTCCATTTCCAAAAAGCGTGGTGGGGAGGAACTAGTAAGTATATAGTGATTTTTGTTTCTCTACTTGCAGTAAATTTTTGTACAAGAACACAAGTAGTGCAAAAATCATAATATAATGCCATTTCGCTCACTTGCTGTAACATATCTGATGCAAAACCATGTATGTGATGATTTCTTTTTGTCTTTGTGATAAACATATTCGACATATTAGTGTATGAATGAGATGTAGGAGATGGCAGCAAGGGTAGAGGCCAAGGAGATGTTAATGGTTGATGTTTATGATCAATTTGCGATATCATGGATCATGTTACTTTTGTTGAATTTGAACTATGTTCTTGTGTTTGTCATGTACTCATGTATGAGACTCCTATTGGACTAAGTGGTTAGTTTGTGTTATGAAAGTTGTGTTGTAATGGAACTATTATGGTTATTGGTACTTTATTTAACTTGTTAGACTATTTAGCTTGTATAAAACTATGAATTCTTATAATTTCAACAAAGTTCATGGCGAATTTTTTAATTTCATCGAGCTTTCAAGCCGGCTTGCAAGCTTCACCGAGCCGGCATGTCGAGCCTCGACCCTGAATAGCAAGGTTTAGGCTTGGCTTGACCATCCTCCAAGCCGAGTAGAGCCCGAGTAGAGCACGAGTCGAGCCTCGAGCTGCATGTCCACCCCTATCCAGAAGTTGTAGTCGAGCTCCTCTACCAATACATGCGCCTTGGTTAGACAACAAAGAGGGAGAATGTGCAACATCACCAAGTTGGTTAGGCAATATAGGAGGGGATGACACATGCGGTGTGGATGTGGTAACATGGATTGGGAGCATGGCAAAGGGGAAAACATGTTCATCAAAAATAACATCCTGTGAGATGTACACACGGTTGGATGAGACATGGAGACATTTGTATCCTTTGTGCATAGAATTGTACCCCAGAAAAACACATTTTTCGAATGGTACTCTAGCTTGTGATTATTGTAAGGGCGGAGGTGTGGCCAGCACGCACAACCAAAGACTTCAAGAAAAGTGTAGTCAGGAGTCTCACCAAGAAAGAGTTCTAGCGGAGTCTTCATCTGGAGAAGACGTGTGGTAAGCCTATTGATGAGAAAACAGGTTGTACTAAATGCATCACTCCAAAAACGAAATGGGACAAAGGAATGAGATAGCAAGGTTAACTCAATTTCAACTATATGATGATGCTTGCATTCAGCATCACTGTTTTTTGATGTGTATGAGGACAAGACACACGATGTGAAATCCCAAGTTTCTCAAAGTAAGTATTAAGATTACGGTACTCATCCCCCTAATCCGACAAGACATGAATAATTTTATTCTTGAGAAGCTGCTCAACATGTGCTTGCAATTGAAGAAACTAAGTCAACTATAGGCACCAATAAACCGGACATAGTACTCATGACCACTAACAGAAGTCTGGGAAGGACCCCACACATCAGAAAACACAAGTTCAAGAGGAGTTTTGACTACATGAGTGGAAACAGAAAACAGTAACTGATGACTCTTGCCTTACTGATAGGCATCACAAATGGCAGCATCTTTATTGCTAGACAAAGATGGTAACTCATGGCGGTGAAGAACATGGCGAACAATGGGTGTCAGCGGGTAACCAAGGCAGGAGTGCCATTGCGGTGGATACACACGAACACCACTGAAAACTTGAGGCACGACAATAGTAGGAGGCGACACATCGAGTGCATATAAGCCATGGCGATATCGACCTCTAAGAAGTACGTCCTTCAAATCTCGCTCCTTAACAAAGAGATGAAACAAGTGAAATTCAACAAAAACATTATTATCCTGAGTAAGTTTAGGAAGAGAGAGCAAATTCCGTGCAACTGAGGGAACATGAAGAATATTTCTAAGATGCAATTTCCTAGAGGTGTGTGTAGAAGGGATGCCTAATCAATATGAGAGATGTGCATACCTACCTCATAAGATGTATGAACCTTGTCGTGCCCGTGGTATGCCTCCCGAGTAGCGAGCTTTTCCCTCTCATAAGCTGTATGAACCTTGTAGTGTCGTGTCCATGTACCACGCTGGATCGACGGGGTAGGATGGCGTATGTCCATGTTGCACCATATGTGCTTGGCTCTCATTCCCTTTACCATTATTGCCAAGACCAAGGAAGTCAGTCTTGAAGTGGCGATGGAAATAGGAGGCAACACGACCTTCAAGACCACACAACTGGCACGATGCCTGGGCGCCACACGTCGTGCAACACGCACGGGGACATCCCATGTTACTGGTGATGATGGAACGAGTTGGTGGCGTCTGCTTGGCAGGTTGCGACTACTTGCCTCCTCCGGGGGGCGTGGAGGTGGGGCGGTAGGTGTATTCCCCCCATGATATGCAGCATTGACGAAGGGGGTGTCAGGGTATCCATCAGGGCGACGAGCGAAGAGTAGTTGTTCCATCGCAAGAATACATGCATAAAGCTCTTGCGATTGTATTGGGACAACCTGCTCCTTGATCACCTCCACTAGTGAGTCATACTCTCCATCGAGACCCTTGAGAATATAGCCGGTGAACTCGGGATCATAAAGAGGCTCTCCTATGGAGGAAAGTGTGTCGACCAATTTCTTGACCTTGTTGAAGTTGGTAGTGACCGAGTCGTTGTACTTTTGGATATCACCAAGCTTGGAGCGAATGGCCATGGACTAAGCCATGGACTGAGAGGCGAAGCTCAACTCTAGGACATCCCACTCAGCGAGAGATGAGGGAGTGAAGAGGACCAAGCCAGTGACTCCCTCCCCAAGAGAGGACTGAATCGCTGAGATAATGGCTTCATCTTGAGAAACCCACAGACGATACATCCGGTGCATCAACGGTGGGCATGGGAGGGTGCCGTCAACAAACCCCTCCAAGTACTGATTTCAAAGGAGTGGAAGGATTTTTACATGCCAGTATAGGTAGTTATCCATCTTTATTTTCACCAGAAGGAGGTGCGAGAAATAGAACGGTGGCGAAGCAATCATGGCGAGGGCAGCCAACGCGTCGATGTAGGGCGTACCAGGGCATGCATCGGTACAAATGGTGACACATGCGGGACATGCTGCAACGAAACGTCATAGTGGGGTGTATTGGCATACGTCACCAGAGCGCCAACTGGAGAAGCGGCAGCACATGGATCATGTCCGTCGAGCGTGCCATATGACGGCAATGGCGAGGGTGGTGGTACGAATGGAGCATCGTTCGGGTAACCAGAGGTGCGACCGTAGGCTGCATACATGGTGTCGAGTGGAGTAGTGGTCGGTGTCGTGTAGGTAGAGATAGCTGGTGCAGCAACCAGGGGCGCCATAAATAGCGCGATGGCATTGTGGCCAGGACCTGAAGAGGCGACACCGGTCGATCCAAAGAAGAGCGAACCAAGAAGAGGGCCCGGCCGATCACGTCTGGAGAGGGCCGATGACGAGGGTTAAACTCATCAATGCCCATTTTTATGGACTTGGTTTTTGAGGAAGCGTGGTGCATTGGATATCGCATTCAGTTAACAGACAAGCAACACAGGACATAAGATTTAACCAGGTTCAGGCCCCCGGAGGGAAAACCCTACTCCTGCTTCTTTGCTCTTGATTGACGGATAAACCAAAGGTTACAGGGGTGCGCAGATGAGATCTAGCGGGTATGTATGCTAGGGTGTTTTGTGAGCCTCCTCGGCATGCCCTCCAGGCCTTTATATGGTGAGGCCAGGTCTCGTGACTAGGTAGAGTCGATTACAGATTATGGTTTTACCCTTTAAACTTTTTATCTAAAGCTATTCTTCTCCTCCAAGGAATCGCCTCCTTCATGGGCCTGGGCCATCGAATCCTTCCTAGGCTTCCTCATCTGGTACAGATCATCTCATGTGCTTCCGCTGGACCGGGCCATATAGGCTAATATTGGGCACTCGTAGGGCATGCCCATGTCAGTAGCCCCCTGAGTGTTCAGTTGAATCATAGATTCGAGTAAAGAATCCGAAGTCTTCGAGTGCCTTCATCCGAAAAAGCTTTCGGGTCATAGTGTTAATTCATAGGAATAGTTGATATGTGTGCCTGAATCAGCCGATGGATCGGGGTCAGTTAACTGCCTTTGGGAAAAACAACGCTATCTAATCAGACTCAAGTCCCTCGACTCGAATCTGGAAAAATGATGGCGTAATTTGACTCAGGCCGCAGAGTTCTTACAGGAGTATAATTCTAGTTATATTAAGTATGTACCCAACGCGTCCGTTTGGATTTTTCATCGCACCTGCAGGCAAAGAATATTGCTGGCAGAGCGCATTCGGCTGCATTACCAGGCCATCAGACTATGCATGTAGGTCTTATCTTTGTGTCGCATACACAACTTCTGAATTTTTGTCATTGCAGAGACGATTTGGGTGGCAAGGAGACGTCATAAATTATAGTAAATAATGGGCGGAGTCTCCATGTTTTTGATTGCATGTCGGTTTTTGATTTTTTATTATCGAGACATGGTCGCTGCAGAGGATCCAAAAGATCACCATTGTTCATATGGTGCGTGGCCAACGCTCCCTATGGGAGTAGCCCCGAGTGTCTGTCCGACTCATAGACTCGAGCAGAGTGCGGTGACCCAGCATACCACTGCATGTGCAGTACACTATAGTCGTTGACATGACACTCACAAAACACCGTTCCACAAATATCACATCCCTCAGAGTGGTACAATAGAAAAATTGCGGGTCCATACTACAAACATACACACATTATTATTATTACAACACCAAAGTATCATTACTTCAAGTTATTCAAACTTACAAACCAAACTTAAGAAGTTTCAGCGAAAGATCAAAGTTTCAAACTCATTACCATAATTGAGCTCAAGAACTTATTATATAAAGTTTGTGCTGCTCGGCTCATCTGGATTACTATCTAATTATGGCAACTACTCGGACTCGTTACCCTCCACTCCGTAGCGTATCTCATAGTCCACCCCTTCCACTCCTACGTATAGGTCTGGATCCTTGTAGTAGACATCCTCTTATTCTTTGGTAGTGTACATTGGAGTGTCTTCTGGCTCCTTAGGGTCTAAGAAGGGGGTCGAAGGAAAGAGTGAGTAACAGCGTTACCTAGCAAGTTCATTATATCCAAGGTGGGAGGTTTGATGCTCTATCTACCACCTCGGACTATCAGTCCTTGGTACTATGCAGTTTTTGTAAAAATTTCTTCAAAGGTTGAAATTAATATAAAAACTATGCCCATCAGCCTTCACAGGTTGACCAGAACTTCATGGAGTTCCTTTCCTTGTGCATTCATAGTTCCTTCCCGAAACAGGGAGTAATAAGCTACAGTTATTACACTCTACAGAGGTGCATTGCTTTACCCATGAGAGATCAAATCCTTTGTTGCACAAACGGCTGTACTTCCCCATCGACAATTCCGTGATGTGGGGCCTAGTAGATGATCCAAGCCAATCACTGCCCTTATTCACGACCCCGCATGTCTCCTTGGTGTACGCCATGCCCACCTACTGAATTACTGCAATGGACAGTACAGACCATTCAGATGCCAGAACTACCGTGGGACGTTAAGGGATCCCACGCATATGCTACATATCCTCTACGAATTACATAATCACACTACAAGGATAACAACCACATCCTGCGCATCCTGCTACATGCGAAAGGAAGAAGATATAGCTAACTTCTTTGTTCCATTCAAAATCTCATGGTTAACTTGTATTATATGGCGCTAGAATCACTAATGTCATGGGTTGTTAATTCATATGTGAGGAATCACACTGCAATTGGAAACCTAAGTTACATTGCCAATCTTATATTTACCATCACTTAGGATGATAATAGCATTTTATTTATTTGATAAAATAGTATTTTCTTTCTTCTCTTTAAAACAAATATGATAACACACAATTTGCAAATACTTTGATAAAACTCATCAAAGGATATGAGCAAGTGATGAACTTGCCTTATGATTGCAAGGTAGTGAAGTTGGATGCTTGCACTCGACCTTGAGCTTATATTTCTACAAAACACCAATATTGCCCGGTAAGGACAATATTTAAATAATCAATAATGAACATTCATAGTAATGCAATGCATCATTTTATTATTTACCTTCTTTGCGTGTCTTACCCACATTATCAAGTTCTTAAGTTTCTTTATTAATAAAAGAAAGTTAGTAGTTAATAATTCCTAAAATCTTGAAAATATTATATTTAATATTTTTGTGGTACAACACATTAATATAAGAGTTTAAAACTATTTTTTATTTAATTTTAACTGTTATTATTATTTTTTAAAAATTCTAGTTAATAATAAGTATTTTAATTTAGATAATTTCATTTTACTAATTTAAATAACAATTTAGTATTTTTCTAAAATACTATTGTAAAATTGATTTTTTTATTTCTAGATATTTTATTTATTTTTATAAAATTCCTTAAGGAATATATATGTCACTTCCCAAAAATTTCCAAATTTTGAAATGGGAAAAATAAATAAACATTTTTTTTTGAAATTTAGGGTGAAAAGAAACTTTTTGATTCAAATTGGAAACATCAAAACCCATCTTGATCAAACTATGAATAAAATTTGAATCCAACTAAAATCAAGTGAAATGCATTCATCATAAATGCATCTTGAAATTTAAACACTTGGAAAGTTAAACCAAAACCTTAAAACCCTAATGGAAGAAAATCAATTCCAAGATCTCTTTAAGACTATGGGTTTGATCCATAGTAAAAGTTTAGCAACAAACATTTATAAATGATCAAAAATGATAAATAAAAATATTATAAAACCATAGAAATTGATTTCATTCAATTTGGAACCATGGATAAAAATTTATGAATTTATTAAAAGGAAATAATTCCCAAAGCTAAAAAAGCTCCTATCTAAAATCCATACCAAATTGTGAGAAAAATAATCCTAAAGAGATTTAAAAGGATTAGCCACTATCAAATAAAATTATACAAATTGGAATCACCAAGTTTGGATCTTTAAATAAAAAGATATGGATTTTATAAGATAAAGAAAGAAATAAATAAATAAGGAATATTTAAAAGCCAAATTAAATCTTGGCCAAACAAATGAAAAGAAAGTTTATAGAATAATAAAAGGAGTAAAAGATTATTTAAATGAAATCATAAAGAATTAAACTATATTCAATTTTATAATAAAGATAAATTGCCTAAACTTAATAATAAATCCCAAGAAAATTATTTAGAAGACAATTTAAATTAAATCCATAAGCAAATGGAATAAAGATAATCCAAATCCAAATAAAATAAAGGGATAAAGAATATTCAAATAAAATTATATGGCATTAACCAAATTATATTCCATTTGAATAAAGACAAAATCCCTAATAGAAATGATTAATTAAATCATGAGAAAATAATAAATGGGAAAAGTTATTTAATTAACTAAAATGGAATAAAAGAATCATTTGAATAAAAATTTATATGGATTTAAAACCATATTGAATTTTATTTGAATGAAGACAAATGCTCAATTTGAATGATTAATAAATCATATTAAAAAATTCAAATAATTCAGAATGAATTATTTAACACCCTATTAAATAAATAAAACCTACTGAAAAGGTTTGGTGAAAATTGGAATTCAAATAAGGGTTTGAAAGTATAATTAAATCTTATTTAAATAAAGGAAAGTGCCCATTTTAAATAAAATTTAAACCATAAATGAATAAAGGAATTATTCCTAAAAAGGACTTTAAATACATGTTTAAAACATATTAAAAAATGACTGAAATGTTTGGACGGTTCTGAATTCAAATGTTTGTTTGAATTGTTTGAACAAATTCAAAACAGAATAAAAGAAATAGAAAAATAAAAATAAACAGGAAAGAAAAAAATAAAGAAAACAGCCCAGCCCAACAAGCCCACTAGGCCTAACCAGCCCACTCTCTTCTTCCCCCCGAATTGTTTTGTGTCACTCACGAAACAACCCGCAAAGGCACTGACTTGCTGACCCCACCGCACCCCCTCTCTCTCTCTCGCTGCCGCCAGGCCCCACAGCCACACAATGATCTTCTTCCTCACTGCCGCTGACCGCGCCCCTCTCTGGCTACTTTACTGTCGTTGAATGCCGGCGCTAATACGCGTTAACGAGACCATGAAACTGTCCTGTGACCGTGCGTACTTAGTCGACTGTCTCCCCTCTCCATTTCCCCTCTCTCGCTCGCACCAGATCGCCACCGGGCCGCTCCGATTTTGCCCGAGACCATCCTCTGCTCCGACGCGCCTCCGCCAAAATTCCGGCAGCACCAGCCACCACCTTGCCCCATCGAACACTCAAGTCTAATCCCCACCTCCCTACGCACCTCCCAGCACCAACCACTCACCCACACGTGCCCCCTATTGTCGACAACGTCAATGCCAGAACGCCACCGCCTCGTGCTCCAACTCCAGTGAGCTACTGACGCCAACCCCGTGCGCCCCGCATGTTCTGGTGAGTACCCATATAACCCCCGAGACCGTGCGCATCCTCCTGATGCTTTCCCTCTCTCGCTTGCATCCTAGGCGCTCGTCTTCGACCACGGCATTGCTTGCCCGACGCAGACACGAACTCCGGCGAGGAATCCCTGACGACCTCGAGCGCCCCTTCGCCAACAAGGACCACCTCGAGCATCCACACTTCACGGCGAACTCAGTGAACATCTTCCCTTGCTTTATCGCTTCCTGTATCACCGGCGATGCCACTGACAGAGCGCATCCGCCGCTCGACGCCACGCCATCGCCGATAGTTCTTGGCAGGATGCTGTGAGCCATCCGATCTAGATCCGATACATAGGATAGACGACTTAAGTGAAGGGGTACGAATCCATCTGAGCCGTGCAATGCACTTTAAATCTGACGATCCAAAGAGCCTGATCCACGCGAATCGGTATGAGCCAATAAGATCATTCCACGTGTCTAGTGATCTGTTTTAAAACCAGAAACTTATCTACTAGGTGTTTAAACTTGTAAAATTCATAACTTTAAATCTACACGTCCAAAATTTTCGAACTTTATATCAATGGAATCAGAAAAAGTAATTCTATCCAACCATGACATTTTTTTAATGAATTACTTCTGGAAAAGTAGTTGTTTTGCAGAAACTTGTGTAGACATATTTTGTGTATAAAATTTATTCTAAAAATGTTTTTAGGGTAAAATCTTTTGTAAATGGATTGTTTTGAACCTCCCGACCATACAAACCAACTTTTGGATTGAAAAACATATTTTGTGAGGCTAAGGAATAAATCTTTGAATAAAAGCATTTCTCGCTAAATAAAAATATTGATTATGGTTTAAAAATGCTTTTTGAGTAAAACCTTTTGAAAATGGTTTGAATTAAACTCTCTGACCCTAATCACCATGTTTTGGATTTAAAAATTTATTTGATTAACCCTAGAAAATTATTACTTGGTTTAAAGGCATTTCTAGCAAAATAAAATGTTGCTTTGATATAAAAATGGTTTTTAGATGAAACCTTTGGCAAATAATTTAATATTAAACACTTTGGCCATAAACACTAACATTTGTGTTTAAAAATATATTTGACAAACACTAGAAATTATTACTTTGATTTAAATCATTTCTAACAAAACAAAAATGATTTAAAGTGGCCATTTTCACTAAATTAATATCAAATGGTTTTGTCACTTTTATAAATGACCATTAGGTGTTTTATAATGTTTATAACCTATTAGAAACCACTTTTCCAAATAAAACAATCTTTAGCATGCTTGCATGCATTGCTTTGTTTTTATTATTCTATGTGATGAATTGCTTGAATGGTAGATTGAATTTGTGCCTTGATTGAATTGTAGTGAACTTTGAAGAGTGTGACTATTGCAAGATCAAGGAGTGAACTTATAATCTCTACCAAAAAGTCAAGCGGTGCTTCATACTTTTGTCCTATTATTTTCACTATGCATTAGTGATATTTCTAAGTTGGACTTGCATGGAATTTTCTAAGTATAAACTATGCCATGGGAAATCCTAGTAGATGAAACCTTAGTAGAATTTTCCTAAGTTAAGGTTCCTACTCCTATCATGCTTAGCCTAGCTAGTAGAAAACAAGGGTGGATTATATTCATGCTATGGAATATTTCTAAGTCAAGGACTTATGTTTTGTTTAATAAAACAACCATGTGAATGAATCACTTGGGTGGAAAGGGACTTGCATGGATGGATTATTGTTGAGTGGTTACACAAGGCCAGGGGACTGGTGAACCTTGTGTATCACACTTGTGGAATGCCACCCAGGAACAAAGAGATTTGAGATGTCAAATGTTGAGAAGCTTCAAGTGCAGCCACTTGGCATTATGGGCTTTGCCTAGATCATATAGGTTGCAATAACTTAGCCAAATGGACAGTTGGTGGTAGGGGATGATAGGTTTGGAGTGCGTCCATTTTGGTCTAAGGGAAGACTTCTGAAAGATCTTGTCTTGATGCATGTCGAGTCTTGTGGGGAAAGTGCACCACCTCTCGAGAGAGTAAAATCTAAGTACATAGTCGTGTCCTCGACAATGGAAAATTTGAGCATCAAGACATGGAAGCTATCAAGGATCTCCTCATCCCAATTTCTAAGTTAAAAACTTGTGGTTAAACAAGGGTTAAGGTTCTTCAATCAATGATTGGTAGATGCCTTGGGTGATTTTGACAAACAAAAACTTAGTGTTTTCAACTGATAAGGAAAATCTATTTTGAGCAAAGCACGCCTAAGCTCCACTTAGCCAAATGCATATAGATGATAGTTACCACTATTCTACCATAGTATCACTTGCCAATAGAATTCAAATGTATTGACCCTTGTGGCTGTAACTTATTATGTTGTAGGTTTGTTTGATGTTAGTGAAGTGTGTTGATTAGGGTTACAAGTCTACAACCAACAAGATTGCTTGTGGCACTTTGAAGATGAAGGACCCCATGCTATAGTTATTTCTGCTACATTGTAAAGAGATAGCCAAATGATCTATGTAAGATGTAATGAATTATTTTATTCATGGTTATAAAGTTATATTATGACCTTTGTTTCTTGATATTACATCTTAACTGTGGATGCTAGCTATTGATACAGGGACTAGCATTGCAATCACAGGGACCTTAAATAAAATGATCAAGAAAGACAAATAGAAAAAAATAAAGCCATATAAATTGGTTTCACTCAATTTGGAACCATAAATAAAATATTATGAATTTAACAAGATAAGAAATTGAATTCCCAAAGATAATAAAGAAACTATCTAGAAACCCATACCAAATGTTGAGCAATTGATCCTAAAGGGATTTAAAAGGATAAGTAAATATCAAACAAGATTTCACAAATTGGAATCACCAAGTTTGGATCTCTAAATAAAAAGATATGGATTTTATAAGAAAAGAAAGAATAATTAAATAAAGAATATTTAAAGACCAAATCAAACCTTGGCCTAATCCATTAAGCAAATGGAATGAATATAATCCCAATCCAAATAAAATAAAAGGATAAAGAATATTCCAAATAAAATAAAATGGCAATAACCACTCTATCCCTATCTTAATAAAGACAAATCTCTAAATAAGAATACATGAGAAAATGATATTGGAATTTACCCAAGTGGAATAAAAGTTGTTTAACCAACTTAAATAAAATAAAACCTCCAAATAAAAATTTGGGAATTAAAACTATATTAAACTCCATTGGAATTAAAACAAATACCCAATCTTACATGATTAATAAATCATATTAAAATACTTTCCAAATAATTCAAGATGAATTATTTGAACCAACTAAACAAATAAAAACCTATGGAAAGGAATTGGAAAGTTTAAATAATTTAAATGGAGGTTTAAAATTATTATTAAATCCTATCTAATTAAAAACTAGAGCCTATTTTGAATAAATAAAAGGCCCCAAAATGAATAAGGTTTTATTCAAAAATTGACATCAGAATACAATACTAATCAGTGTTTAAACCTACCCAAAAGTTGGCAAAAGTTTGAATTCAAATGGGTGTTTGAATCAATTAAACAAAATCAAAACAAATTTGAAGAAATAGAAAAAGAAAAAGAAACAGAATAAAAAAAATGATTTGGAAGCAGCCCAACCCAACCTGGCCCACTAAGCCCAACAGCCCACCTCCTCTTTCCCCTCCCGAAGCGTTTTCCTCACCCGTGTCTGAACCCGCGCAACCACTGATGAGTAGGCCCCACCAAACCCCTCTCTATCTCGCTGACGCTAGGCCCCACCGCCAGCTCACCTTCTTCCTCACCCGCCGCTGACCACGCCCGGCCGTTTCTGCCGTTGAAAGTTCGCGTAAATTCGTCGTAACGCCGCAGTGATTCCGCTCTACAACTGCGCCCTCTTAATCACCAACGTCCCCTATCCATTTCCCCTCGCTCGCCATCCTCCCTCTGCCCCCAGGATGCCCCTGATTTGGTTTACACGACCACTGCTCCGACAAGTTTCCCCAGCCAATTCCAGCGAGCCCAGCCACCGCCTTGCCCCCTCGACCACACGAGCGTGATCCCCATCTCCCTACGCATCTCCCAGCACCAACCACTCGTCCGCGCGTGCCCTAGAACACCGGCAACAAACACGACAGAGCGCCACCATCTTCGTCATTAACTCCGACGACCTCCCGTGGTAAATCCCGACCTCCCCTCTCCTCCTCGTTGACACCCGCGTAACCATCATCATCTTCCACATCTAACGATATACTTGTCTTTCCTTCCCGAGCCGTGTAGCTTCGCCAATGTCGCCAGCCCGAGCACACCGTCGCCAGGAGCTTCTCCGGCGAGCAATACCCGTCGACTCCGTGCGCCCCTTCGCCAACCAAGTACACGTTGAGCATCAACAAGCTTCGACGATTCTGGTAAGCCACCCCACTCCTCCTCTAGCATCCTGTATCGCCGGCACCGTCATCGTCTGAGCGCGCCGCTGCCAGCCACCGCCGCAGCGCCACCAGTTCATGGTCAGTGCGATGAGGACCGTCGGATCCCGATCCAGCGGTTAGGATAGATGACTTATCGAACCATTTTTGATTGATCTGTGCCGCATGATCCTCTTAAAATCCAACAGTCCACGTTAGACGATCCGCCCAAACCGGTACCAGCCTATAGGATTGATCCACGTGGCTCAGACTTTGATTTAAAAACAGAAACATTTCTATTAGATATATGATTTTGTAAAATTTATAACTTTAAATCTACACGTCCAAATTTTACAAACTTTATATCAATGGAATCAGCAAAAATATTACTTTTAACCATACACTTTGTTTAGTAAAAAGCTTCTGGTAAAATGTTTGTTTTTGCAGAAACTTATGTATGCTTGTTTAGGATATAAAAATTATTCTAAAATGATTTTGGGGATAAAATCTTTGGCAAATGGTGTATTTTGAACCTACTGACCATAGGAATCACTTTGTGGTTTCAAAAATGTATTTGGTAAATCAAAAGAATGAATCTTTGATTTAAATCATTTCTAGTCAAGTAAAAATATGGTTTAATTATTTAAACTGGTTTTGGAAGAAAACCTTTGAGAAATGTTTGGAAATAAACTCTCTGACCCTAAACACAAGGTTTTATGGTTTGAAAACATATTTTGTGAACCCTATAGATTAATGCCCTATTAAAAACATTTCTACACCACATAAAATAACACCTTGTTTTAGAAAATGGTTTATAAAGTGAAACCTTTTGCAAATGACTTTGCCACTTTATAAAATGACCAATAGGTGTTTCCAAATGTTTATGAACCATTAGAAACCACTTCTCCAAATAAAACAATCTCTTGCATGCTTGTATGCATTATTTTTGTTTTATTATTTTATGTGATGAATTGCTAGAATGGTAGATTGAACTTGTGCCTTGGTTAATTGAATTGTAGTGACTTGAAGAGTGTGATTGTAGCAAGGACAAGGAGTGAACTTATACTCTACCAAAAAGGCAAGTGATGCTTCATAATTTTTGTCCCATTATTTTCACTATGCATTAGTAATATTTTCTAAGTAGGACTTGCATGGAATTTTGCTAAGTATAAACCATGCTATGGGAAATCCTAGTAGATGAACCTTAGTAGAATTTTCCTAAGTTAAGATTCCTAATACTATCATGCTTAGCTTAGCTAGTAGAAAACAAGGGTGGAATGTATATTCACACTATGGAAAAATTTCTAAGTCTGAGGACTTGTGTTTTGTTTAATAAAACAACTAAGTGAATGAATCACCTGGGTGGAATGGAAGGAATGGTCTATGTTGAGTGGTTACACAAGGCCAGGGGACTGGTGAACCTTGTGTATCTCACTTGTGGATGGCCACCCAGGAACAAAGAGATTTGAGATGTCAAATGTTGAGAAGCTTCAAGTGCAGCCACTTGGCATTATGGGCTCTGCCTGGATCATATAGGTTGCAATAACTTAGACAAATGGACAGTTGGTGGTAGGGGTTTGATAGGTTGGAGCGCGTCCATTTTGGTCTAAGGGAAGGCTTCTGAAAGATCTTGTCTTGGTGAAACCAAGTCTTGTGGGGAAAGTGCACCACCTCTGCAGAGTGTAAAATCTAAGTACTTAGCCATGTCCCTGGCAAAGGACAATTTGAGCATCAAGACATGGAAGCTATCAAGAATCTCATCATCCAAATTTCTAAGTTAAAAACTTGTGGATTGAACAAGGGTTAAAGGATCTTCAATCTTTGATTGGTATATGCCTTGGGTGATTTTTGCCAAACAAAACTTAGTGTTTTCAACTGATAAGAAAATCTATTTTTGAGCAATGCAATCCTAAGCTCCACTTAGCCAAATGCATATAGATGACAGATTCTACTATTCTACCATAGTATCACTTGCCAATACAATTTCAAATGTATTGACCCTTGTGGCTGTAACTTGTAATGTTGCAGGTTGGTTTGGTGTTAGTGAAGTTTATTGATTAGGATTACAAGGCTACAACCAACATATTTGCCTGTGGCACTTTGAAGATGAAGGACCCCATGCTTATAGATATTCTGCTGCAATGTAATGTGATAGCCAAATGAGCTATGTAAGATGTAATGAATTATTTTATTCCTGGTTATAAAGCTGTATTATGACCTTTGTTTCTTGATATTACATCTTAACTGTGGATGCTAGCTATTGATCCAGAGACTAGCATTGTAAACACAGGGATCTCTACCTTATTAAAGGTTGGGAACCTTACAGATGGTATCAGAGCATTGTGTTTCCTGTAGGATTTGTAAACCTAGGATTGGACAAAACCCCTTAGAAAAAAATAGGAGTTGTATTTGTTCCAAAACTTATTTACAAAAAATCTTGTAAACTCTTTCCTCAACCATTTTGGTTTTGATTCTACATCTCTTCTATTTCTACTTGATGGACAAAACCTACCCCATGGCCAAAGACTTCACCATGTGCAAAGGACTTCATCAACTCTAATGACTTCAACATCTTCAACTCTAATGACTTCAACATCTTCAGCATTTTCACCATGGACTTCAATCTTGGATATCACTAAGGACTACAAGTGTGACAAGAAATGTTTCTCAAGATTTGAAGACCAAGGAAAAACAACTTAGAAGGAGCCATCATCACCTTTGAAGTTTTGTGACCAAGAATTTTCTCAAGAAGAAAAAGATCTCATTCAAGAAGAATCAACCAAGAGGGATGAAAAGATCCCAAGTGAATCATATAGATAGACCACCATATTTTGTTTAAGTCAAACCCACCAACTTATGTGGTGCAACAAATATATTTTTGGTTGCCTAAAATTATGCTTGAAACTTGTTGTTTGAGTGGAATGTTTGTTTGTAAATACTTGCACATTGCTTGTGTGAATTATGATGTGTGTGATTAGAATTATTCCCTTAGAAATACTTTGCCTATTCTAATCCCAATCCAACCCAAACAGATGACTACTCCAAGAGACTCCAACATCAAGGTTGATGGCAACAACAACAACAACCAAGAGATGCACATGAGAGAACAACTACTAGCAAACCAAACCCAGTTGAGCCAAGTGACAACTCAGCTTTTAGCCAACAACAATGGACTAGACCCAGCCATACAAAGGATTTTGAAACTTCAATCCCAATTGTTGCAAGGATTGGCTACTCAAATGATCAACATGGGAGAAAACTTTTCCCAAGGAGCTAATGACAACAAGGATGACAAAGATGTTATTCTAGAAGGAACCCAAGCATGCAATATTTGTGGAGACAAGGATCATACATCCAAGGAGCATGAAGATCAATGCCCTAATATTTAAGAGAGACATCCAACTAATCAATGCCCCACATCTCAAGTGACTTGTTTCCTATGTGAAGGAAATGATCATGCCCCTATTCAATGCCCCATCTATCCTATAGTTCAACAAATGAAGCAAGATGGAATGCATCAAATGTTTGGAAACCTCCATAAGGGAACAACTTCTACCAAGATGGATGAAGGCAAAGTCAGAACCATGCCACATAAGGCCAAATCCAAAGTGACCATAAAGTGTTGCTACTCTTGTGAAGAAGAAGGTCATATCTCTAGTAACTGCCCCAAGAAGAGAGAAAGATTTCCCACCTTGAGGTGAGGTATGAAGAGCATGAACTAGAAGAACTCCTAGCTTTGGAGAGACCCAAAAAGAAGAAGAAGGACAAAAGCCAGTTGCAATGTTACAATTGCAAAGAGATGGGACACTATGCCAGTGAATGTCCAGAAAAGAAGAAGAGCCAAGAAGACAAACAAAAGCTAGTGAAACCCAAGATGAGGAAGGATATTAGCCAAGTGACGTGCAACCACTGCAAAAAGTTAGGACATTATGCATCATACTGTCCAGAGAAGACACCTCAAGACCTCAACCTTATCACATGTTTCAAATGCAAGGAGCTAGGCCACTATGCAAACCTCTGTCCAGAAAAGTTACATCAAGATCCCAAGTAAGACAAGATGTAATCTAGTTGGAAATTTTAAGGGTGGTAGTGCCCTAGATGCTTTTGAGCCAACTTGTAACCCCTAGCCTCCCCAAATCTTGGGACGAGATTTATTTTAAGGGTGGTAGCCTGTCACATCCCAAGATTTTCCAAATCTTGTAATGTGAAAAATAAAATAAACAAAATAAAATTTTGTTGAAAATCAGGGTGAAAAGAAACTTTTTGTTTCAAAAAGGAAACTTAAAATCCCATCTTGAACAAACTTTGGTAAAAGTTTGAACTCAACAAAATCCAAATCAAGGGAATTGCATTCCTCAATGAATGTATCTGGAAATTTAAACACTTGGAAAAATAAATCCAAACCCTAAAACCCTAATGGAAATAAAATCATTTCCAAAGTTATCTCCAATCCTATGGATTTGTTCCATATAAAAATTTGTCAACAAACATTCACAAATGATCAAGAAAGACAAATAGAAAAAAATAAAGCCATATAAATTGGTTTCACTCAATTTGGAACCATAAATAAAATCTTATGAATTTAAGAAGATAAGAAATTGAATTCCCAAAGAAAATAAAGAAACTATCTAGAAACCCATACCAAATGTTGAGCAATTGATCCTAAAGGGATTTAAAAGGATAAGTAAATATCAAACAAGATTTCACAAATTGGAATCACCAAGTTTGGATCTCTAAATAAAAAGATATGGATTTTATAAGAAAAGAAAGAATAATTAAATAAAGAATATTTAAAGACCAAATCAAATCTTGGCCTGATCCATTAAGCAACTGGAATGAATATAATCCCAATCCAAATAAAATAAAAGGATAAAGAATATTCCAACTAAAATAAAATGGCAATAACCACTCTATCCCTATCTTAATAAAGACAAATCTCTAAATAAGAATACATGAGAAAATGATATTGGAATTTACCCAAGTGGAATAAAAGTTGTTTAACCAACTTAAATAAAATAAAACCTCCAAATAAAAATTTGGGAATTAAAACTATATTAAATTCCATTGGAATTAAAACAAATACCCAATCTTACATGATTAATAAATCATATTAAAATACTTTCCAAATAATTCAAGATGAATTATTTGAACCAACTAAACAAATAAAAACCTATGGAAAGGAATTGGAAAGTTTAAATAATTTAAATGGAGGTTTAAAATTATTATTAAATCATATCTAATTAAAAACTAGAGCCTATTTTGAATAAATAAAAGGCCCCAAAATGAATAAGGTTTTATTCAAAAATTGACATCAGAATACAATACTAATCAGTGTTTAAACCTACCCAAAAGTTGGCAAAAGTTTGAATTCAAATGGGTGTTTGAATCAATTAAACAAAATCAAAACAGATTTGAAGAAATAGAAAAAGAAAAAGAAACAGAATAAAAAAAATTATTTGGAAGCAGCCCAACCCAACCTGGCCCACTAAGCCCAAGAGCCCACCTCCTCTTTCCCCTCCCGAAGCGTTTTCCTCACCCGTGTCTGAACCCGCGCAACCACTGATGAGTAGGCCCCACCAAACCCCTCTCTATCTCGCTGACGCTAGGCCCCACCGCCAGCTCACCTTCTTCCTCACCCGCCGCTGACCACGCCCGGCCGTTTCTGCCGTTGAAAGCTCGCGTAAATTCACCGTAACGCCGCAGTGATTCCGCTCTACAACTGCGCCCTCTTAATCGCCCACGTCCCCTCTCCATTTCACCTCGCTCGCCATCCTCCCTCTGTCCCCAGGCTGCCCCTGATTTGGTTTACACGACCACTTCTTCGACAACCTTCCTCAGCCAATTCCGGCGAGCCCAGCCACCGCCTTGCCCCCTCGACCACACGAGCGTGATCCCCATCTCCCTACGCATCTCCCAGCACCAACCACTCGTCCGCGCGTGCCCTAGAACACCGGCAACAAACACGAAAGAGCGCCACCATCTTCGGCATTAACTCCGACGACCTCCCGTGGTAAATCCCGACCTCCCCTCTCCTCCTCGTTGACACCCGCATAACCAGCATCATCTTCCGCATCTAACGAACTACTTGTCTTTCCTTCCCGAGCCGTGTAGCGTCGCCAATGTCGCCAGCCCAAGCACACCATCGCCAGGAGCTTCTCTGGCGAGCAATACCCGTCGACTCCATGCGCCCCTTCGCCAACCAAGTACACGTTGAGCATCAGCAAGCTTCGACGATTCTGGTAAGCCACCCCACTCCTCCTCTAGCTTCCTGTATCGCCGGCACCGTCATCGTCTGAGTGCGCCACCGCCAGCCACCGCCGCAGCGCCACCAGTTCATGGTCAGTGCGATGAGGACCGTCATATCCCGATCCAGCGGTTAGGATAGATGACTTATCGAACCGTTTTTGATTGATCTGTGCCGCAAGATCCTCTTAAAATCCAACAGTCCACGTTAGCCGATCCGCCCGAACTGGTACCAGCCTATAGGATTGATCCACGTAGCTCAGACTTTGATTTAAAAACAGAAACATTTCTATTAGATATGTGATTTTGTAAAATTTATAACTTTAAATCTACACGTCCAAATTTTACAAAATTTATATCAATGGAATCAGCAAAAAGATTACTTTCTAACCATACACTTTTTTTAGTAAAAAGCTTCTGGTAAAATGTTTGTTTTTGCAGAAACTTATGTATGCTTGTTTAGGATATAAAAATTATTCTAAAAGTATTTTGGGGATAAAATCTTTGGAAAATGGTGTATTTTGAACCTACTGACCATAGGAATCACTTTGTGGTTTCAAAAATGTATTTGGTAAAACAAAAGAATGAATCTTTGATTTAAACCATTTCTAGTCAAGTAAAAATATGGTTTAATTATTAAAAATGGTTTTGGAAGAAAACCTTTGAGAAATGTTTGGAAATAAACTCTCTGACCCTAAACACAAGGTTTTATGGTTTGAAAACATATTTTGTGAACCCTATAGATTAATGCCCTATTAAAAACATTTCTACACCACATAAAATAACACCTTGTTTTAGAAAATGGTTTTTAAAGTGAAACCTTTTGCAAATGACTTTGCCACTTTATAAAATGACCAATAGGTGTTTCTAAATGTTTATGAACCATTAGAAACTACTGCTCCAAATAAAACAATCTCTTGCATGCTTGCATGCATTATTTTTGTTTTATTATTTTATGTGATGAATTGCTAGAATGGTAGATTGAACTTGTGCCTTGCTTGATTGAATTGTAGTGACTTGAAGAGTGTGACTGTAGCAAGGACAAGGAGTGAACTTATACTCTACCAAAAAGGCAAGTGATGCTTCATACTTTTTGTCCCATTATTTTCACTATGCATTAGTAATATTTTCTAAGTAGGACTTGCATGGAATTTTGCTAAGTATAAACCATGCTATGGGAAATCCTAGTAGATGAACCTTAGTATAATTTTCCTAAGTTAAGATTCCTAATACTATCATGCTTAGCTTAGCTAGTAGAAAACAAGGGTGGAATGTATATTCACACTATGGAAAAATTTCTAAGTCTGAGGACTTGTGTTTTGTTTAATAAAACAACTAAGTGAATGAATCACCTGGGTGGAATGGAAGGAATGGTCTATGTTGAGTGGTTACACAAGGCCGGGGGACTGGTGAACCTTGTGTATCTCACTTGTGGATGGCCACCCAGGAACAAAGAGATTTGAGATGTCAAATGTTGAGAAGCTTCAAGTGCATCCACTTGGCATTATGGGCTCTGCCTGGATCATATAGGTTGCAATAACTTAGCCAAATGGACAGTTGTTGGTAGGGGTTTGATAGGTTGGAGCACGTCCATTTTGGTCTAAGGGAAGTCTTCTGAAAGATCTTGTCTTGGTGAAACCAAGTCTTGTGGGGAAAGTGCACCACCTCTGCAGAGTGTAAAATCTAAGTACTTAGCCATGTCCCTGGCAAAGGAAAATTTGAGCATCAAGACATGGAAGCTATCAAGAATCTCATCATCCAAATTTCTAAGTTAAAAACTTGTGGATTGAACAAGGGTTAAAGGATCTTCAATCTTTGATTGGTAGATTCCTTGGGTGATTTTTGCCAAACAAAACTTAGTGTTTTCAACTGATAAGAAAATCTATTTTTGAGCAATGCAAGCCTAAGCTCCACTTAGCCAAATGCATATAGATGACAGATACTACTATTCTACCATAGTATCACTCGCCAATACAATTTCAAATGTATTGACCCTTGTGGCTGTAAATTGTAATGTTGCAGGTTGGTTTGGTGTTAGTGAAGTTTATTGATTAGGATTACAAGTCTACAACCAACATATTTGCCTGTGGCACTTTGAAGATGAAGGACCCCATGCTTATAGATATTCTGCTGCAATGTAATGTGATAGCCAAATGAGCTATGTAAGATGTAATGAATTATTTTATTCCTGGTTATAAAGCTGTATTATGACCTTTGTTTCTTGATATTACATCTTAACTGTGGATGCTAGCTATTGATCCAGGGACTAGCATTGTAAACACAGGGATCTCTACCTTATTAAAGGTTGTGAACCTTACACTCGCACGATCTAGACATGAAAGCACAAGGAGGAGATACAACCATCTAGCTACTACATGGACTCGTAGTCCCATGTGGAACTACTCACGCTTCATACCGGAGGCTGGCATGATGAAGAAGAAGGCCTCCGGGATGATCTCCCAGGGTGCCATGAAGAGCTTCAGATCCCCCCGATCTAGGGACGATGGTGGCGGCGGCTACATACGGTTTCGTGGAATATTGATCGGGTACTTAGTATTTAGGCATCGGGGGTTTCTCATAGGCGAAGTGGCGAGCCCGAGGGGCCACCAGGGAGGCTGCACCCACCCAGGCACGGGGTGGGCCCACCCGCGCGGCCAGGGGGTGTGGCCCCCTAGTGAGTATCCTTCGTCTCGTATTCCGGCTTCGTGTTCCCCACGACAAAATATTGACTTTGGCTTTTGTCCCGTCCAATTCTGAGAATATTGATTTTCTGCCTTTCTGGAACCAAAAACAGAAGAAAACAGGCAACTGACACTGTGGCATCTTGTTAATAGGTTAGTACCAGAAAACATATAAAAACACCTCAAAGTGTGGACAAAGAAGATCAAAGTAGATACTAAACAAGCATGGAACATCAAAAATTATAGATACATTTCCGACGTATCACCTCACAATCCGTGCACTGCTATTCAGATTCGGTCTCTACACCTGTCTCCATGACCCCCTAGTGCTGCAACATAAAGCGAATATTCATAATTATATCATGCATATGTGTTCTAAGCTCAAGTTCATGCTCAAAACTAGTCACACAATGGAAAACAAAATCCAAATAAGAACCAAATATGCATTATACATACTATACGTCATTACAAGCCCATACGATATAGGTACTACAAACTCATGTGAATGCTACCTCACTTATTTAAATACAACATCCTCTCAAACACAACAATATGCAATGTTGTTTACTAATCTACTTGAGTATCATAAGTCCTTAGTAGCCACGACGCTCATTATACATGCCTAGAATCCAACCGTGCTGACATGAAGTATGACGCACAGTCTGCGGAACAACTGGCCTTCCAGATGGAATGTACTCTGTATCTGAAATATCAGGACTTGAGTTATCACTCAGCCTGAGTGTATCGACTCCATCTAGCTCAGCTGAAAAGTCTTCATAAACCCGTTCATCACTGTCACCCACCTTCATCTCCTGAGCCCCATCCCTAGAGTAATCAACAGAATACTCGGATTCCAGCGCTCCCTAGGTGCTCTGCTGGGTATGATAGTTATCATTAAAGACTGGGTAATGTATATTTTATAGGTTATGATAATGTACTAGTGAATCAAACACCCTCCCTTCAGGATCTTCCTCCTCATCCCGACTTCCTCTAAACGTGGCATTTCTGCTGCTATAATTAGCATTGGACCTCGCACTCATCCAGCTAGATTATCCAACATCTCTATCAGAACCATCTAATGACATTTTATTTCCTTGAGATCCAGCAGATGATCACGTTCTCCATCCATCAGAATTCTCAATAGGAAGTTCTGAATCAGTTGCTTCCTCAGAAGCCCGTGGTACTGGATTCCTCATATCTAAAGTAGGATCATAGGTAGGTTCTGGTCTAGGTGAATAAAGATATGGTGTGAAAGATACTGGATCTATAGGAATATCCTTAAAAATTGGGTTAACCCTACCCACTGCTTCATTCTCTAATTGAGATACTAACTTCTCCCTCCTTTCGGTATCAGCTAAGTCCTCCAGTATACCATTATTATCCTCCTCTATGACTTGATGTGTCTTATACAAAGACCCAACTATCAGTCGATACCGATCCATAAACTTGGAAGCAAATTTTGGATGCTTCTTTACAAAAGCAAGATGATCTGGTACTGGCTCTGTGTCTATAGAGTCATGAGGAATCCCAACAAATGTGCTTCCTACTAACTCTTGGGATTTGTACTCCCGAATATTGTTTATCGCCTCCAAGAATAGCAACATGGTATGCTGCTAAGTGACTTATACCTTCACCCATAGGTAAATCGTGGTATAAACCAAGCTTTTCTGGTAGGTGGATACTAACACGATATTTGGCTAACATACACCCATCATAGTATGTCAAGGTACTAACTGGATTAGTAGTTGTACAACCAAAAACCCTCAAAAGTTCTCGAAGTTGTTTAGTTAAAGTCCCATGATAATCATTAAGAGTCTCTTCCTTCCTTACCAAAGTATGTTTTGGAAACTTTGGTGCCATTTTCATTGTATACAAAATATTTTGATTAGTAATTAATCAATTATAACAATGCATCATAATAAAGAATTATCGCACTAAAAATATACAAAGAAATATTCTCAATTGAATATTCATTATACTTTTTAGAAAACTCTTTATCATTGCTATTACATTCCTATAGGTAATACCCTTTACTAGGTTTCCAACCTAACATCAAAGCAATTGCTCTGATACCAGCTGCGGTGACCCAACATACCTCTGCATATGTAGTACACTATAGTCATTGACATGACACTCATAGAACACCGTTCCGCAAATATCACATCCCTTAGAGTGGTACAACAGAAACATTGCGGGTCCGTAGTACAAACATACACACATTATTATTATTACAACACCAAGATCAGTACTTCAATTTATTCAAACTTACAATCCAAACTTAAGAAGTTTTAGCGGAAGATCAAAGTTTCAAACTCATAACCAGAATTGAGCTCAACAACTTACTATATAAAGTTTGTGCTGCTCGGCTCATCTGATCACTATCTAATTATGGAAACTACTCGGACTCGTTGCCCTCCACTCCGTAGTGTATCTTGTAGTCCATCTCTTCCACTCCTTCTGATAGGTCTGGTTCCTTGTAGTATACATCCTCTTATTTTTTGGTAGTGTACATTGGAGTGTCTTCTGGCTCCTCAGAGTCTAAGTAGGGGATCGAAGGAAATAGTGAGTAATAGAGTTACCCAGCAAGTTCATTATATCCAAGGTGGGAAGTTTGATGCTCTATCTACACCTCGGACTATCAGTCCTTAGCACTATGGAGTTTTTGTAAACATTTCTTCAAAGGTTGATTTTAATATAAAAACTATGCCCATCAGCCTTCACAGGTTGACCATAACTTCATGGAGTTCCTTTCCTGCCGCGTTCACAGTTTCTTCCTGAAACACTAACAAGTTACAGTTCTTTCACTATGCAGAGGTGTGTTTCTTTACCCATGTGAGATCAAATCCTTGTTGAACAACCGAGCGTACTTTCTCGTCGACTATTCCATGATGTGGGGCCTAGTAGATGATCCAAGCAAATCACAACCCTTCTTTGTGATCCTGCATGTCTCCTTGGTGTATGCCATGCCCACTTATTGAATTATGGCAATGGACAGTACAGACCGTTCAGATGCCAGAACTACCGTGGGACGTTGAGGGATCCCATCCATATGCTACATATCCTCTACAAATTACATAATCATGCTACAAGGATAACCCCGGCTACATAATCACGATCCAAGTATAACCCTGGCTACATAATCACGCTATCGTTGGACAGTTAACTCAGTCAAACGATCTGTTAGTTACTTCCTAACGATAATCCCGGTGTTTTTACCGCGCGAAGTAACGGGTAGTCCCACGATTACTAGAGACATAGCGCTATAAATGGCAACCTGCGGAGGGGAATGACGATCTTCTTATGTTTTCCCTATGCTTGCTTTCTTCTCCATTCGCATTCACCTCCGATGCAAACTTTTAGATCTCAGCGAATCCACCGTCAGGACTCCCTCCTGGTCCAAATCCAAGTGCATAGAGCCACCCTATAGTCCTTCGAGGATGCAGGGATTCTCATCAAGTGTAACTAGCAAGCTCTGCTAGCCAACAAGAGCATGTCTAATCGATGGCCCGACGAGTTCATCTTTTTCCTGAGCTACCTAGAGCGCGGCCTAGGATTTCCCACTTCCCTCTTCTTCAGGCGTTTCTTCCACTTTTATCGGATCAAGCCCTCCGATCTAGGTCATCATAGCATCGAGAAGATCGTGGTCTTTATCGCGTTCTACGAATCATATCTGGGGTCTGACCGCTACTTTCCTCTCTGGCTTGAGCTGTTTCACGGCCGAGCCAGTCGCGAGGGCAAGAAGGGGCCCCTGCTAGCGGCTAGCGGAATCACATTTCAGGTGAAGACCGGCGCCAGTTTCTTTATGTTGATGCTACCAAAGAACCAGTGACTGGAAAAAGGAGTGGTTTTACATCAAGGAGTCGACTCCCACTGGGAAGGTAGTGATTCCAGTGTACACCGCAGAGTAGAGCGTTCCGCAGTGGATGTCGGTGAAGGAGCTGCCATGGTTGTAGAGAATGGTGGTCACGGAGATGATCGCCCATATGATCGAGCGGGAGGATGCGGGGTTGAAGATGATAAACCTCTTCAACTGTTGGCTCGTTCGTCGGCTAGTTCCTCTGATGAAGCCACCGACGCTAATGTACGAATAAATCGGTCATGCCGACCCATCAAGGACGAGCTCAACGCAATGGAAGGTAGAGGACTGTGTCGCTGTCCTCAACAAGATTACGCAGGCAACATACATATCCATGGCCGATAGACTCGCCCCGTATAGGCCAGATGACGTTCCGGCCCCCACAGTAAGTAATTCCCAATTGAACCTTATTTCATTCGCGCTTCACGAGTCCACCTCTTTAACAAACTCGATCATTTGCATACATTCAGGGTCTTGGAGCATTATCTCCCTCCCCCGGACGAAGAGGTGTCGCAAGAGCTTCTCGAGGAGGAGGAAGGAGGCTCCACCGGAGGGGAGGAAGAAGAAGAGGTCGTCAAAGAGGAGCGCGAGCCTCCCTCGGCGACTCGAAAGACGCGTGTCCGGAAGCGCCATGAAGCCGAGGCTAGTCTTAGCATTGGCGAAGGAGACAACAACTCGGAGGTCACCGTAGAGGCGATCTCCAAGCGGGTCCAACACCGTACAAGCCCGCAGGCGAGACGAGAGCTCCATCAAAACAGCAGCACCAAACAAGCCTGCTGGAGATGGTGATGTCGTGGCCCATCGGGCCAGAGCTAGAGAAACCCGCTCATATCACCATCGGGCTATGAAAGATCCCGGTCGCCAAGTAAGCTTCGACATCTATTCTGTTTGATCCTTCTCCGTATCTTTTGAATCGCCTACTTAGATATTGTTTTGTTTGGAAGAGGTAGCCCGAAGAAGATCCAAAGGGGAACCGCGGCGAAGGTCACAGATGAACCTTCCATGATCGAGGATCCTTCCATGAAGGGGAAGGACTATGCAACCGATGCGCCTGAGGCCGACGCGAAGAAGAAGAAGAAGAAGGTTGCCGACTCGACGACCAACATGGCGGCGACAACTAAAGCGGGTGTGGCTACTGCTCAAGCAGTGGAGTCGGCGGCCAAAGAGGTCGATATCGTGGAGGTCGACGCTCCCTGCGACGAGAAGCTATCATCGGCGAAGTCGCCCGAAGCAAAGCCTGCCTCGTTCGTGTGCTTTGTGGAGAAAGCCATGAATGTGCAATCTCCGGTGGTGTCGAAGGTGATCGATGACCACACCGAGTCGGTGTCGCAGCCTCCGAGTGGTGGGGTGACTTTGACGTCCTCCATGGGAGTCGCCGAGCTTCATCACCTGCTAGGCGTGGCCATCCAGTTAATCCCAGTCCCCGAGTGCTCGGTCGCAAATTTTTGGCAATTGGGCATTTAGAACTTGTGCTCCCCAGTCCCCGAGAGTCGAGTCGCTAAGTTGTTTGGCGGATCAAATCTTGAAGTATTTGTACTGATAATGGACTTGTTTTCTGCAGGCTAAGGCGACCAACCGGCAGTCGGCGCTGCAGTGGGTGGATAAAGAGATGTCCATGATGCAAGAGGAAGCGCGGCGTCTAAAAGCTTTAGTTGGTGAGTGTCATCTGTGTAGGTAATCGTACTTACTTGGTGGTTCTGGAGCTGATGCAGGCTTAAATGTTCTACAGTGAACGAGCCTGGCGAAGGCTCGCGAATGCTATGTTTCAGTCGTTGAGCTAGAGTCGGTGAAGGTGGCCCTTGCCACGACAGAGAAGAAGGCGAGATTGGCAGTCGTGGCCACGAATTTGGATTGCACCGCGTCGGACTCCGTTATCACGGATCTGCAGACCAAGTTCTCCAATCTGGAGAAGCACATGAACTCGAGCTGCCACCGTCTCCTTGGTAAGGATGATCCTTGTTTTTGCTAGCATTGGATGGAGTCTCCGAGCGGGTCTAGTCCTCGAGTGGGTCAGAGTGACTACCACCTTGTGTTGATGTGATCTGACTTTGGAGATGCTTTAGGACTGGGCAATGCTCTGTGTGGGATTTTTCTGCGAAGCAGTGCATGAATGCGACATTAAATGCCGCCTCAGAGTCGTTGTGCATCCGTGCCGTCCTCCAGAACATAACCCCGACTAAGGTGGTGCCCGCACGGTTCATGGACGTGTGGCACTACCTGAAGTTGGCGCCTACGGTGTTGGAGTGGATGGCGTGGTATGCGTTTCATTGTGGGCGACTGCGGCCTAGAGCCTTGGGCTTGCCCACTTCCCCGAGGACTTCGACCTCGACGACAGGACCAATGGGTATCCCTTGTCGATTGGGGCAATGGAGGCCATCGAGGTTGTCGCGCTGCATGCAAAGGCGGCTCTGTATGCAGAACGAGTGCTAGCCATGAATGACCTCCTTCCGTACCAAGCGACGCAGGTGGTGCACGGCGACGCCGACCCGGAGCACCTGGACTTCCCGGCGGAGCGTCCCTTTTGGTCGGCGAGCAATAAGGCTCTTTCCACCTACTCGGCGAAGCCTATCAAGGTAGCCAAGTCACCGAGTGATGCTTTTGGTTTGCAGCCTATAAAGTAGGAGGACTAACCATGTAATAGGGTTAGTGTCGACTAGACTTCATGTTTTTTTTGTTTTGTTCAATTTTTTACTTTGTGAATTAGGTGCATCGGGGGTAGATAATACCCAAGCATGTATTGATTTTCTTTGCACGCGTGTGACTGACGAGTTAGTATGTGTGCGAGTTGTTTGGGATATCTCTTAGTCGAAGTGCCATGGCTCGAGGAGCCAGTTATGTGGCGACCTCAAAGGACCCGCTGTACTTGGCATTTTTCCCTGGACGCGTACGGGTTCATATTTGATGTGTCCCCGAGCGTGGTACTTGGCCATTCGAAGCGCTGATCCTAAGTTAGGAAGGACTTGTGTCGCGTTGTTTGTTGTAGCGTGTCACCCCTCCTGGCTCGTGGAGCCAGTCGCTAGGCGACCCCTAGGCGATCTCTGTACTTTTTGTTTTCGCAAGGCGTGTGCGGGTACGTGTCTTTACGAGTCCCCGAGCGTGCTACTTAACCATTCGAGTCGTTGCATCCGAGGGGGGACAGGGTGCTGTGAGAAGCACGACAGGTCGTCTTGGCCCGGTGGGCCAATCGAGCAAGCCGACTCCGATGGGGGCTCTCGCTTGGCATTTTTCATGGATAGTGCAAGGCTCGGGGTTCCCTGATGCCCTTGCACTACACTACTTGGCCTTGTCGAGTCACGCTTCCAAGGGTTGGCGACCGGTATTGTATACATACATTTTATGAGTGCAGTTTGCACAAGATGTGGAGAGTAGACACGATTGGCGGAACGGTTGCTTTTATTCATCGGAGGGGTACATAATTTGTGTTACAAGGTTTGACACAAAGTGTGATACTTGTGCCTGGTATTGAGCGTTTCGGGGGTTTCTACCGCCGGACGTGTGTTTTTCCCGTCGAGCGGACCTTAGATATAGGTCTTGGGCGAGTTGTAGTCGACGCACATTATCCGGGTGTCGTTTCGTTTCAACACCAATAAGGGCTTCGTCAGCCAATCGGAGTAGTTGTTGGGGCGTACAAGCCCAGTAGCAAAGAATCGCCGAATTCTCTTGGCAAATGATTAGCCATGCTCCATAGTCTGTGGTAGCAGTAGTTGCTTGTGGTGCCCACCCATTGGGTCGCTGCCTTGCATGTGCTCAGCGAGGCCCTCCATGACGCCTATCTTGCCGGGCTTGTCCCGGGTGGCGTCGTGCTTCTCATGCCGGGACTCGCTGAGCGCGTTTTCCTATGCATGGATGAGGTCCGCTTCGGGTGCTGCCTATTGCTCCGACTCTCCATTGGCGAGTTATTTTGCATTGCTTGGTGCTGGGGCGGCAAAGGTGCCGGGGAAGAAGCGAGTGGTCGCTTGTTTCTTCAGGGCCATCGGGGCGTCCTGGTATGCTCCACTCGCCAATATGGCGAGTCCATCGGCATGTTGCGCCTCTTTGGCGATGACTGTGTTGGCGATCTCTGCATTGTTCTCCTCGCATTCGACAGCCATATCTAGGCCGCCGCGAATGATGATTATGCCGTGGGGACCCGAGAGCTTCATCATGTTGTAGGCGTATTGTGGGGTCGCCATAAATAGGCGAACGCCTGCCTGCTAAGTACGCAATGGTACGGGCTTCTGAAGTTAACCATCTTGAAGACTATCCGCTTCATGCGGAAGTTGGCTGGAGTTCTGAATGTGACTGGTAGCGTCACCTTTGCAATTGGGTATGCCTTCTAGCCTGGCACAATGCTATGGAAGGTGGAGAGGGTGGATTCCACCATGGACTGTGGTAACTGTAGTCACCTAAACGTGTCCAGGTGGACGGTGTTTATGGAGCTGCCCCCATCAATGTGGGTTTTGGGCAGCCAGTAATCAGCCACTTTGGGCCTGAGGACCAGGGCGACTTTCCCTCGGCATTCTATCCTAGGCGTGTGGTTTTCGTGACTCCAGGTGATGCTCTGCTCTGAATAGTTTAGCTAGCGGGATATCGACTTGCTACAATGCATTGACGGCAACAGCATGGGCCAGCACCTTCTTCTCGTGGCGTGTTCCCACGCCAGTGAATTTGTGGAGGGATGACGAAGTGTCCTAACGCGCCAACATTGCCGTTGTTGCGTGGCTGATCGGGGTTTGGGCCCTCCCTGGCACTCCTTGCCTTCTCGATCTCCTTGAGAGAGTGGAACTCAGCGGTGGTATGGGTGGCTGGCTTGCCTTACCTGCTATGGTAGATGCAAGGTTGGCTCAGTATGGTGGCGACGTCAAATCTAGGCTAGGCTGCATTGTTTCCACATGGGTTGTTCCACTCGCGGCGGCAGTTCTTGGAGTCGCATGGGCCATAGCTAGCATTGGTTGCATGGCGGGTGTTTCTGTAGCGGAGGTCGTGTCTGTGTCCGCTGTTTGGGCTGCTTGTGCGGCGTCTCCCATCTGATTCGTCATCGGATTCCTAGATCGGGTCTTTTTTCGAGTACCACTTAGTGTCCTTGATCTTACCGACCAAGGGCTCGTACCGGCATGCATTCTTGAAGAAGTGGATGTCCGCATCCGGGTGGATGCCAATGGCGTTTATCCATAGTTCTTGCCATCGTTGGACCCAGTGGCAGGTCGAATCACTTGGTCCCTGGACACATCGCTCTAGGTCCTCTATAGTTGTGGCGTGCGAGTAGGAGCCTTCGAAGTTCTTAATGAAGGCGGCATGCATTTCTTCCCAGGAGTCGATGCTATTCTCCGGGATGGTGTTGATCCACTGGCAGGTCGTGCCTTCCATCATTAGGGGAAGGTAGCGAGTGGCAAGCAGCTCGTTGTGGCCGGCGATCCCCATTGTCATGAGGTATCTATCGATCCATACTTTGGGATCGAGTTTGGGGTCGTACTTCTCCATGTCCTTTGGACCTCGGATGTTTGGAGGGTATTTCTTGCCCAAAACCATTGGTGCAAAGCATGGAGGGCCGACTTGGCTGAGGCTACCGCGACTGGAGAGCGTGTGGTTGAGGTCGTATGGTTGTCGGGCTCGCCACACTTGTGTGTTGATAATGTGGCCTCTTGTGTCAACGGGATGGCCATTGTCTGCTACCACGCTGTATTTCGGTCACGGGTCATTGGTGGAGATGGCAGGGTTGGTGACCACCAGTTGTCGCGGCTCTGGGGGCAGGCAGTTTTCCACGTTGGTGATTGTCCATTCGCCTAGGCTACCGGACGACGCTGCTCTGTTGTTAGTGGATCGGGTGTACACTCGGCCCTAGGAGACTCTGTCCGTGTTCTGCTGCTCGACCGCTTTGGCGAGCAGGTCTTGGGCGTACTTGATCTGGAGGGCGCCTTCGCCTGTAGGTTTCAGGTTGGTGGCTGTCGCTTTACTCATGATGACATTGTACATCGGAGTTGAGTAGATGGGAAGGCCGTTGGCGTCTTACTCCCGAGGCACGATGATGACGCGAGGTTGTTCCGGGGGAGGTGCGTGGTTGCGTGGTGGTGGAGCTCCATTCGTGGATGTCCCGGTCGGCGGGCAACTGCCTCCTGGTGGAGCGTTATTGCAGAGCTCATGGTCGGAGGCCCGCACGGGGCCATTCTCATCGTTGAAGTTGAGAACTCGCCCCTACGAGTCAAGATTGAGTCGGAGCGTAACACGGTAGCGGTGATACACCGAGAGCTGTTGAGTGGTTTCTTGCTCAAGGCAAAAAATCACAATCGACCTTTTCTTTCTCCCTGGCCTCATTCAAGGACATGCGATGCTGCACGATCTCAGCGGTAGTTGTGGTGGGAGGGAGGGGCGTGGAGAAAGGATACACCTGAGGTTCGTTGTCATTTTCCATGTACATGGCGTGGTGGTCGATGGGGTAGGCCACGTATAGAGACTCCGACCCAGAATCGTAGTCGATGAGTTGGAGGATCTAGTCATCCTCGTAGTCCCCAGTGTTGGAGACTTTGGTGATGGAGCTGGCCTTGGACGCGGGGGCATCGGGCTCTGTGACCGGGGTAGATGCCGATGAGTCGGCATCATTGCAGAGGGTGTTTCTGATCTCAACCGAGTCATATTAGTACGCGAGTAGGGACATCGATTGGACCTGCTCCGCTGAGAGTAGATCACGTGGGGGCGATCCGGCATTGGCGAATGCAGTAGGATCTGCCGTATTGATGGCGTCGATGACGCAAACAAAGAGGTTGATGGAGCCGACTGGTATCACAACGGCGTGTGTGACTGGTAGCGAGGCCGACATGTAGCTGCTCGGCAGGATCTAGAGGAATCCGCCGATGGCGATCATGCGGTCGGTGGAGAAAGGTGGGCGAGTTGGAGTGAAGGTTCTCGCCGCAGATCTAAGGCTTGACTCACCAAGCCCCACGCTGGGCGCCACTATCGTGGGAATGTACATGGAAGTCGTTACTAGGGGTAGCGATTGATTCGAAGTAGGGCAAGAGCGAGTAGCCATCTGTGGATCGAGATTTGTAGCGAGACACGTGGTTTACCCAGGTTCGGCCCCCCGTAGGGTAAATACCTACTTCATGCTTGCTTGTATTGATGGTGGGCGAATTACAAAGGCGGCGACCTTGGCGTCAGGGCGGCGAGTCGCTTGGATGGTGTAGCTAATAGCTCATAAGGAGAAAGGGAACCCTAGGGAGGCTTATATAGGGGTCCCTCACTGGGGTTTTATAGGATCCCAACCAAATTAGAAATAGGTTCGGGGGTTCTGACCTAATTAGACTAGTCCTAGATACGTTCTTGGGCCTCCGCATCCAGTCACCAGTCTTCTTCGAAGCCTTCTTTCTAGTCACCGTCATTGCTGGCCTAGTCGACATTGTCCTGGGCCACTCGTTTCCAGCATCTATGGGTACCCCGATTGGCATATCCTCACCAAATGTTGATATAGATTTGATGTTTATGAACCTTAGTTTGAAACAATGGTTCATTCATTCAGTTCAGCTCCCTTGTTGTATCTAACCTTTGATAGATAATTCAAATGGATGATTCCTAAAATGATTTAGGAAGATGATTAAAGTATTTCTTGAGGAAATATCTTTGTTAGTTAAATCTTTTCTGAATACATAGAATGATTGAATTGTTATAGAGGTGCTACCATTCCTTACAATGTGACCTGCAGTAATTCATGATTTACTTTTGCTGTTATCTAATGTAAATTCTATAATAGACCACTTGGTCAATGATGCCAGGTCTGAGACCTAGTTAGGTTCTTTAATATTTATACTTGGATATTTAAACTTCTTCAATGATCAATATACACCTCACTTGGGTGTTTTTCTGAGAAGAACCTTCATAGAACATATCATGTTTTATTGAATGGATAAGAATAATAGAAATAAAGATCTATTTATAACTCACCAACCAGATGTTGCTGGTGATGTTGTTGTGATGCTTGATGTGCTATTGCCTTGGTGTTTATCTTGCTGGCTTGCTTCTGGAACTGCTACTTCTCCTTGGCCTTTCTCTGCATTTCATGAAACAGCCAGGCTCCTCCAAGCTCCTTCTAGCTCCTACATGGCCTTGTTGTACTCCTAAACCACCCCATCCATTAGGTCACCATCTTGTAGATGAACTGATTGGTTTTCTGTGGTTAATGGTTGGTTGGTATTTTGGAGATCTAGTAATATCTGATGTGGTGCTGGGTGTGTTCTTGATGTCTTGGTGGTGATATGAGATAGAATGGAACTAAGGTAGTAGCTAGCAGCTGTGTTTCCGCTATGTCACATCTTTTATGTAAATTTGGCTGTTGCTGTGTTGACAACACACAACATGCATGCAATGACCAAGCTGATTACTAGTGGAATCCACTTCACTCAAGAGTCAATGGTTGAGATATTTGCATGTGGATTGGTTCAAATGGCAGTTGATATTATCATGTGATGGATATTTTACTCTATTGTAATGGTGAAACTTTCCCCAGGCCAATGATTTTATACTGAGGCCAAGATTTTCATAAGAACAGATTTATGCATTGGTGAAACTTGCCCCTGTTATATTCTAATTGCTCAATGATGCAATTTAAATAGTGCATTTCACTATTTATGGCTCAGAGAAATCTATCTAGAATTAACCCTTTACTTTCTTTTTTTGCTTCTGTGTTCACAGGTGCAAGATCATTCATTGGAGATTAAGAAGACTAGACTAGGAATTAGATAGGAACTAGTTTAGTTTCCTTTATTTAGTTTCTTTGTAAACTTTCATTTATTCACTTTGTAAAGAATCTTTGTAACATCATTCTTCTATTCAATAACGTTTTATATTCATTTTAACTTGTTCCTTTAATATACTTGTTTGATATTTATATTTGTATTTGTGTTATTGTAATTGAATAATAAGAAATACTTTCATATTTAAATTATTCTTTTATTTTCTTATTATTGTTTAATAAATATTATATATTCAAACAATATTAACTAAATCATTTTGGAAAACAATTAAATACTAATTTCTTCTAATTTTCAAATCTTTTCCAAATGATTGAATTTAAACTTAAATTCAATTTTTTCCCCAAAATCCATTAAATTCCTAAATATCATGTCAAAATTTATAGCAATCACTATAAAGAGGTAATCCTATCTCCAAATAGTGAAAGAAACTATGATCTCTTTAGGGTTTTGTTTGTTGAAAAAATTACCCTGATTTTATAGATGAATGCATGCAAATACACAAATTCCTATTTCTACCCTTCCTTGGTTCCTAAATGCTGGGATGTTACATAGAGAATGTTATCTTGTAAATGCCGCTGATAGCCAAAATTAAATGGATAATGGTGCTTCCTCTAGGAGTAGCCCCTGAGTCTGTAATCGAGTCGTGGACTCGAAGAAGGAATCGAGGCCTATAATCCTGCTGATCATCGTCTTTGGGTGCTCATTTTGTCCCCATAGATTCTTCGGGTGCGTGGCCAGTGCTCCTGTTAGGAGTAGCCCCCGATTATTTGGTCGAGTCATAGACTCGATTAAAACCTCATTGTATTGACTCAAACAATATATAGCCATTGCTTTGTTCCTTTCTTCGTGACTATGGATGATGTCATTGATGATGTTCAATGAGCTCATCTGTTAGTGGCAACAATGTTGATGGGATGTGACGAACATGGGTCCCACATTCTAACCGGAATTTGACTATTCATGTGTAAATTATGCTTTTTTAACTTCACCTCCTCGATTTCCATGCATAGTGGAGAGCGTGTTGGCGATGGTTTGGGCGGTAGCTACCACATGTTCTCTGTGATGCGTGACACGCGTACTGATTTGTAGATCGACGGTGCTCCTTCGTATTCTCCACTGTCTAATACGCCCAAGGGCGCTGGTAAATTTTCCCTTATGCTCACTTCGCTTCATCTTTTCCTTGTTCCTCTCACGCGCCACCTCTTGCCTCCATTGCTCCTGCGCTGGAAAGGCTTCAGGTTTTTCCTTAGTCATTGATCCGCACGCAGCACAAGCGACACTACAATGCAATGGGGAAGAGAAAGAAGACTGCTGGTGTCGGGACAAGCACTTTCGGTGACACTAAGATGAACGCCGGTGGCCGTGTCACCAATGGTGTCTGTCGGCGCTCCACCATGAAGGTTGTGGACCCTCACTTCTTGCACGAGGCTAGGATGAGCCCACGAAAAGAGGATGACTGATGTCTCCCTAGTCTAGAGGTATTCCTCGATCCTCCCGCGGGTTTTCGGGTGATGTTTCTTGCGTTCGTCCATTGGGGCATTTCTCTTCCTCTCCACGACTTCGTTCTTGGTCTCCTCATTCTCTATAGGCTTCTGATGTCTATGCACTTCTATTCTTGTAGACAGTTGTTGGGCCTCCAAGTGCGAAGGTTTGTAGAACAGCAGCAAGTTTCCCTTAAGTGGATCACTCAAGGGTCAGGGAGGAAGTGGTCAAAGGTATCCGTCTCAAGCAACCCTGCAATCAAGATACAAGAAGTCTCTTGTGTCCCCAACACACCCAATACACTTGTCAGGTGTATAGGTGCACTAGTTCGGCGAAGAAATAGTGAAATACAAGTGGTAACGGTGCCAGAAAATAGCTTGACGGTGAGGTAAAGACTAAAGGCAAAAAGAAATAAAGATGGAAACAAGCAAACATGCAACAAATCTAGATGCAAACGGTGTTTCAATGCTTAGAATCACGCCCTAGGGATCATACTTTCACTAGTGAACACTCTCTCATATAAATATATTCTCTTAATGATACTACCCTTAACTACTCTCAGGTTGGACACTCTAATCCATGGTAGAGCTATAACAACACTCCTCAAAATCCACCTTTCCCAATCTAGATAACCCCACACTGTCACCTTAAGCGCTAGATGGTTCCATCAAACACCAAAATTTCATAAAGACAACCAACTCAAAATATAACTCATAAAATATATATGTAATCTAGCCTAAGTGCCACACACGGTGTTCATGCTGTCACTTTCACACACGTGGGCAAAAGCATAGATCTATTAAAGCGCGATGAGTATTTATGTAGACTCAGCCTAAGTGCCACCATGGCATGCACGCTGTCACTTTTCACACACATGGGGAGAGCAGAGATCTATTGAAGCACTTGAGTAGCAAGGTAGATCTACTCGATTACAAAGCTCATGATCACAACATGATCATGCATAGAGAGAGAGATGAACACATAGATACCCGTAGAGCCCTTAGCCTCGAGGAAGAACTACTCCCTCCTCATCATGGGAATCAGTAACGGTGGTGAAGATGACGATGGAGATCGATGGAGATGGCTCTGGGGGCACTTCCCCATCCCGACAGGGTGCCGAAACAGAGAATTTCTATCCCCTAAATCTCCCCTTCGGTGGCAGCGGCGCTGTGGAACTTTTCTTGGCTTTTTGGTCGATTCTTTAGGGTTTTTGGGTCGCAGGCTTCTTATAGGCGAAGGAGGAAAGGTCGGTGGAGGTCCAGGGGGTCCACACCCCCTGTGGGCGCGGCCAGGGTGGGCCCCGTGCCCACCTAGGGTGTGGAAACCCTAGTGTCCTCCGTCTCGTCTTCGATTTTCTGTATCGTTCAGGGAAAATATGAACTTTGGCTTTTGTCCCGTCCAATTACGAGAATATTCATATTTTAGCTTTCTGAAACCAAAAACAGTAGAAAACAGGCAACTGGCACTGTGGCATCTTGTCAATAAGTTAGTTCCCGAAAGTGTATGAAAATACCTCAAAGTGTAGAAAAAACATAGCAAAGTTGATACAAAACAAGCATGGAGCATCAAAAATTATAGATACGTTTACGACCTATCAAGCATCCCCAAGCTTAACTCCTTCTCGTCCTCGAGTAGGTAAGTGATAAAAAGAATAATTTTTGAGGTGACATGCACCATGTAAGGTTCCCAACCTTTAATAAGGTAGAGATCCCTGTGTTTACAATGCTAGTTCCTGGATCAATAGCTAGCATCCACAGTTAAGATGTAATATCAAGAAACAAAGGTCATAATACAACTTTATAACCAGGAATAACATAATTTATTACATCTTACATAGCTCATTTGGCTATCTTATTACAATGCAGCAGAATATAACAATAGCATGGGGTCCTTCATCTTCAAAGTGGCACAGGCAGACATGTTGGTTGTAGACTTGTAATCCTAATCATTAAACTTCACTAATATCAAACAAACCTGCAACATAACAAGTTACAGCCACACGGGTCAATACATTTGAATTGTATTGGCAAGTGATACTATGGTAGTATAGTGGAGTCTATCATCTATATGCATTTGGCTAAGTGGATCTTAGGCTTGCTTTGCTCAAAATAGTTTTTCCTTATCATTTGAAAACACTAAGTTTTTGCTTGACAAAAATCACCCAAGGAACCACCAATAGAAATTGGTGAACCTTAAACCCTTGTTCAACCACAAGTTTTTAACTTAGAAATTTGGATGATGAGATTCTTGATAGCTTCCATGTCTTGATGCTCAAATTGTCCTTTGCCAGGGACATGGCTAAGTACTTAGATTTTACACTCTGCAGAGGTGGTGCACTTTCCCCACAAGACTTGGTTTCACCAAGACAAGATCTTTCAGAAGCCTTCCCTTAGACCAGAATGGACGCGCTCCAACCTATCAAACCCCTACCACCAACTGTCCATTTGGCTAAGTTATTGCAACCTATATGATCCAGGCAGAGCCCATAATGCCAAGTGGCTTCACTTGAAGCTTCTCAACATTTGACATCTCAAATCTCTTTGTTCCTGGGTGGCCATCCACAAGTGAGACATCAAGTTTTCCCCAGCATACTGGACTTGGTGATGCCCAAGTTTTCCCCAGCATACTTTACTTGCATGACCACTCAACACAAACCATTCCTTCCATTACACCCAGGTGATTCATTCACTTAGTTGTTTTATTAAACAAAACACAAGTCCTCGGACTTAGAAATTTTCCCATAGTATGAATATATATTCCACCCTTGTTTTCTATTAGCTAAGCTAAGCATGATAGTAGTAGGAATCTTATCTTAGGAATATTCTACTTAGGTTTCATCTACTAGGATTTCCCATAGCATAGTTAATACTTATCAAAATTCCATGCAAGTCTTACTTAGAAATATCACTAATGCATAGTGAAAATAATGGGACAAAATTATGTAGCATCACTTGCCTTTTTGGTAGAGGGTATAAGTTCACTCCTTGATTCTTTGCAATGTTCACACACTTCAAGTCACTACAATTCAATCAAGCAAACAACATTTCAATCTACCATTCAAGCAATTCATCACATAAAATAATAATAACAAAACAATGCATGCAAGCATGCTAAAGATTGTTTTATTTGGATAAGTGGTTTCTAATGGGTTATAAACATTTGAAAACACCTAATGATCATTTTATAAAGTGGCAAAATCATTTGCAAAATATTTCACTTCATAAACCATTTTTAGACTAAGTCATTATTTTATGTGGTGAATAAATGCTTTTAATAAGGCAACATTCTATAGGTTTCACAAAATATGTTTTCAAACCATAAAACCTTGTGTTTAGGGTCAGAGTGTTTATTTCCAAAACATTTGTCAAAGGTTTTCTTCCAAAACCATTTTTAATAATTAAACCATATTTTTATTTGACTAGAATTGGTTTAAATCCAAGATTCATTCTTTTGTTTCACCAAATACATTTTTGAAACCACAATTTGTTTCCTATGGTCAGTAGGTTCAAAACACACCATTTGCCCAAGATTTTATCCCCAAAAACATTTTAGAACAATTTTTATATCCTAAACATGCATACACAAGTTTCTGTAAAAACAAACAATTTAACAGAAGCTATTTTTTAAACAAAGTGCATGGTTGGCTAGGGCTTGTCTTGTTGAATCCATTGATATAAAATTTGCAAAATTTCGACCTGTAGATTAAAAGTTATAGATTTTACAAAATCTAGCATCTAATAGATCAAATCTGTTTTAATTCAAACCAACAGAGCCACGTGGCCTATTCCTATTCGTGCGTACCGTTTCGCGCGGATCGGTCGCTGTGAGGCGTTAGATCAAGTTACATCGCACGGCACAGATTGCGTACACTTTCGGCGTTAAGTGATTCTATCGCATCCTTACGATCTGCATCTAACGGCTATCATCGACTTGCCACTAACTGGCGGCGCTCAGCGGCAGCGCGCGGCGACGACGCTCGGCTAGCGGCAGAGCTGGCGCTAGAGGAAGCAAGGAAGGAGGAGAGGTGGCTCACTATGATCGCCGTGGCACGAGGATGCTCAACCTGCCCTTGGTTGGTGAAGGGCCGCACGGGGGCGATGACAATTCCTCGCCGATGTTGCTCACCGGCTCGGGCACGTGTTGACGTTGTCGGGGAAGAGCTCCTAGGGCGTAAGAAGGCAAGGCAGCATGTCAGGGAGGTGCTCACGGTCTCGAGGTTTGCAGGAATACTCACCAGAACACGAGGGGCGCTCGGGGTTGGCGTCAGTAACTCGCCGGAGTTGCGGGGTCATCGGTGGCGCACTGGTGAAGATGTTGCCGACGCTCTGGCATGCGCGCGAGCGAGCTGTTGCTACGGGAAGGTCTGCTAGGAGGTGGGGATCATGTGAGCATGGTCGAGGAGGCAAGGGGCGGCGAGGGGCTGCCGGAATCGGCCGGGAAAGTCGTCGGAGACAGAGGTGATGTCGCAAGAAACTAGCGCAGCCCTGGGGCTCCGGTGGGGTGTGGTCTGGGGGAGAAGGGAGAGGGAAGACTGGCGTTTATTACTGCATGGTCACGGCGAGGGATTAACGCAGCATTAAGGCGAATTCAAGCAAGGAATTAAACGGCAGGAACGGCGAGGTTTGGGGAAAGAAGGGGTCGTCGCGGGGGAGAAGATGCTGACGTGGGCGTGGGGTTCGTCTGTCAGTGAGAGAGGAAGAGAGGGGATGGGATCCACCTGTCAGCGACTGTGCGGGTCAAAACTTGAGTGAATCGTTTTGCTGCGGGTGGGGTGGAAAGATGGGCTTGCTGGGCCTTGTTGGGCTGGCTGCTCATTTCATTTTTTTTGTACTGTTTTATTTTTCTTTTTCCAATTTTGTTTTTCTGTTTTGATTTTGAATAAGCAATTCAAACATTCATTTGAAATCAAAACTTTGCCAAAATTTGTGTAGCTTCTAATACTGATTAATAAGACATTCTGATATCATTTTTAGAATAATTTATTTATTCTTTTAAGCTCTTTTAATTATTTAAAATAGGCTCTAGTTTTAAATCAAATAAGATTTAATAATATTATCAAACACCATTTAAATTCTTTAAACTTTCCAAAACCTTTCAGTAGGTTTTTATTTGTTTATTTGGGTTCTAATAATTCATCTTTGAATTATTTGGAAAGTATTTAATATGATTTATTAATCATTTAAGATTGGGTATTTGTTTTAATTCCAATGGAATCAAAATATAGTTTTAATCCCTTAAATTTCATTTAGAAGATTTATTTTATTTTAATTATGTTGGCTTAAGCAACTTTTATTTCACTTGGGTAAATTCCAAAATACTATTTTCTCATGAATTAAATATTTATTCTTTAGAGATTTGTCTTTATTAAAATAGGGATAGAATGGTTAATGCCTTTTTATTTTATTTTGGAATTTCTTTATCTTTTTATTTTATTTGGATTATATTCATTCCATTTGCTTATGGATTAGGACAAGATTTAATTTGGTCTTTCAAATATTCTTTATTTTAATATTTCTTTCTTCATCTTATAAAATCCATATCTTTTTATTTAGAGATCCAAACTTGGTGATTCCAATTTGTAAAATCTTATTTGATATTTGTTTATCCTTTAAATATCTTTGGGACTATTCTCACCATTTTGGTATGAATTTTAGATAAGGGCCTTATTAGCTTTGGGAATTCAATTCCTTATCTTATTGTATTCATAATATTTTATCCATGGTTCCATATTAAGTGAAACCAATTTTCTATGGCTTTATAATATTTCTAATTGTCTTTCTTGATCATTTGTAAATGTTTGTTGACAAAATTTTATATGGATCAAATCCATAGGCTTGGAGATAACTTGGTAATGATTTTTATTCCATTAGGGTTTAGGGTTTGGATTTATTTTCCAAGTGTTTTAAATTTCCATATGCATTTTATGATGAATGCATTTTACATAATTTGAATTTTTGTTGGATTCAAACTTTAATTAAAGTTTGTTCAAGATGGGATTTTAAGTTTCTATTTAGAAACAAAAAGTTTCTTTTCAACCCAAAATTCAACAATAATTTATTTTGTTTATTTTATTTTTCACATTACAAGATTTGAAAATTCTTGGGATGTGACACACCATCACAATCAAGATCAAACCACTTGAAAGCATTGAATGCTGGAATCAAAGTACTCTAAACATGAGCATGAAAGATGAAGTTATAAAAATGAGACAAAGTAACTATGCATGCAACATGAAAGGATACAAACAAAGATTCATGAATAACAATGCATTAAAAGATGTTTGTTTGTTTCACATACAAAAAACATAGCATAGTGGCATTCAGCTTGTCCCTCATGGAGTAGCAAATAGATGCACAGGACACATTTAAAGTTCATAAGAGTGACTAGATACAAATAGTTCAAGAACAAGCAATATCAACATTATGATGTTGGAATTATGCCCTACAGGCAATAATAAAGATGTTATTATTATAATTCTTGTTCATGATAAAGTTTATATTCCATGATAGAATTGTATTAAGCGGAAACTTTGATACTTGTGTGGTTTATGAACAACACCGTGTGCCTAGTACGCCTCTATGGACTATCTCGTTGATTAATGATGGTTAAGGTTTCCTAACCATAGACATGAATTGTCAATTAATAATGAGATCATGTCATTGGGAGAATGATATGATGGACAGACCCAAATCAAGCAGAGCAATTAGATCGTGTCATCGTGTTCATCTTTGCGAAGCTTTTTCTTATGTCAAATATTGTATTCCTTAGACCATGAGATAATGCAACTCCCTGGTATTGGAAGAAAGCTTTGAGGTCATCAAACGTCATCCTATGAGAGGGTGATCATAAAGGTGTCTCTCAGGTGATCGGAAAGTACTCGTTGGGTTGTATGTATCGAGATGGGATTTGTCCCTCCCAAGTCAGAGAGATATACTTCGGGCCCACTCGGTAATCATATCAACACCGCTTGCAAGCAAGTGGTTAAGGAGTTAATCACAAAGTGATATCGGATTACGGAACGAGTAAAGTACTTGCTGTGAACGAGATTGAACTAGGTATGCTGATGCCAATGATCGAATCTCGGGCAAGTAAAATATCGCGTGACGAAGGGAATATATATATGGGATTAATTGAATTCTGGCATCATGGTTCATCTGATATGATCATCGATGAATATGTGGGACCCAATATGGGTTTCCAGATCCCGCTATTGATTATTGATAGAAGATCATGTCTGCATATTCTCGAACCCGTAGGGTCACACACTTAACGTGTCTCGACGCTAGGATATAATGGATAATTGGTTTATGATTTTTTGTTCGGAGTCTCGGATGAGATCCAGGACATCACGAGAGGTTCCGGAATGGTCCGGAGAATAAGATTCATATAAGGGAAAGCAGTTTTGGATTTCGGAATTGTTTCAGAATGTTCGGTATTGTACCGAAAGGTTCTAGAAGCTTCCGGAGTGGGACCAACGTGGCCCCACTTGTCGGGAGGGGGCGTGGGCCTACGAGGGACTGCCCTGGCCACATTGGGCCAGGGGCACAAGGCCCCATAGGCCCAGCCGGCCAAGACCTAGGGGAAACCCTAGGGAGAGCTTCTAGAAGGGGGGGGGAACTTGCCCCCCACTCCACCCATGTGGCCACCGACCCTAGGGCTTGGAGGAAGGGCAAGGGCAGCCGGCCAGCCCTCTATATAAAGAGGGCAGGGGCGCACCCTCCCCCCACACCTCCTCCAACCCTAGCCGCCTCCCTGCTGCCCTCCTCTCTCTCTCTCTCTCTCCCGACTGCGCATAGGCGAAGCCCTGCTGCAGAAACTCTCCACCTTTGCACCAAGCCGTCGTGTTGTAGATCCAATCTATCTCTCCACCCCACTTGCTGGACCGAGGAAGGAGGAGACGTCGAGGTGCCGTACGTGTGCATCTCTCGGAGGCGTCGCCACTTGCGGCGTTGGATCGGATCGGATCGCGAGGAGGAGAAGGCTAGTACGACTACATCAACCACGTTCCGTTGAACGTTCCACTGTGCGATTTCTTCAAGGGTATGAAGATCTCATCTATCCCTCTCGTTGTTTGCATCTCCTAGATTAGATCTTGGATTTTCCCGTTCGCATCTGTAGAATTTTTTTGATTTACTATACTGCGAAACCCTTCAGTGGTATCAGAGCTAGATCTATGCGTAGATGTGTTTCACGAGTAGAACGCAACATGCTTGTTGCGGGCGTTGATGTTTTCTGTTGCAAGCCTCTTGTTTGTGTACTTCTTATGACGCGGGATAGTGAGATCGAAGCGGTCCAGGCCAACCTTACGTGACCTCGTTCGCGAGACCGGCTCCGCACTTGACGTGTGGCTTGTTCCACACATGCGGCTGGTGGATGCCAGTTTCTCTCACTATAGTTTTCATGGGATTTACACCGGACTTTGGAAACCATAATATCACCGTTGTGGCTTTCCGTAGGTAAGAATCGTTCTTAGCTTGCTACTCCCATAAGCCACGTAAAACATGCAACAACAAAGTAGAGGCGTCTAACTTGTTTTTGCAGGGAGTGTTTTTTGTGATATCGTATGTCCCAAGATGTGATGTGTATGTTGTATGCGATGATCATGTTTTGTAATGTTTCACGACTTGCATGTCGAGGAGTACACAACCGGCACGAGCCATATGGTTGTCTTTATAATTGTGTATGACCTGTGTGTCAACTTCTTATACGCCATGTAATAACTTTACTTTATCGCTAAGTAGTTAGCAATAGTTGTAGTTTCTATTCGTGGTGGAGGAAATCATGGTGGAGTGATGGAGATCATGCTGGCACGCACAAGATGGAGATCGTTGCGCGGAGATTGGCTATACCATGTCACATAAAATTATATGCATGTGATGTTTATCCTTTTATGTATCTTATTATGCTTAGATCGTGACGGTCGCATTCTAAGATGATTCCTCACTTAAAGATCAAGATAAAACTGTGTTCTCCCCATGTATGCACCGTTGCGAAAGTTCGTCGTGTTCAAGCATCACGTGATGATCGGGTGCTATAAACTCTACGTTCACATACAACGGGTGCAAGACAGTTCTGCACACGCGGAAATACTTGGGTTTGACTTGAAGATCCTAGCATGTACATACATGGCCTCGGAACAGACGAACCGAAAGGTTAAGCATGAGTCATATGAATGATATGATCGACACTTTGTCGTCCACCATTGAAACCACATCTCTTCTCGTGAAGATCGGATTAGGTGTGGTGAATTTGGATCATGTTCACTAAACAACTTGAGGGATGTTGAATTTAGTGAGAGTTCATCTAGTAATTTGATTAAGTTGAACTAGTTATCATGAACATAGTCTAAATTGTACTTGCAAATTTTGTAGATCAAATGGCTAAGTCCAACTTCAACTTGAATGTTTTAGCTGAGAAAGAAAAGCTTAAGAACAATGGGTCTAACTTCACCAACTGGTTCCGCAATCTGAGAATCATTCTCGCTGTCGGACAAAAGGACCATGTCCTTGAGAAAGCGCTAGGTGACGCCCCTGCTGTAGATGCGCCGGCAGATGAGAAAGCTGTTTATCAGTCGTGCAAAGATGATTATGGTGTGATTAAGAGCACCATGTTGTTTGCTATGGAATCGGACCTTCAAAATTGTTTTGAGGAGTTCGTCGGGCCCTTTGATATTCTTGAGGAACTGAAAACCATGTTTCAGACTCAGGCCCGTTCTGAGAGATATGAGATCTCTGAGAAATTCTTCAACTACAAGATGGAGGAATGGAGTTCCGTTAGTGAGCACACCATTAAGATGTCGGGCTACACTCAACGTCTTGAGCAACTGGACTGCAAGATTCCAGAAGAGCTCAAGATTGACAAAGTTCTGCAATCACTCCCTCCTAGCTACAAAGGTTTTGTAGTTACTCATAATCAGATTGGTTCCACTGATACTATCACCAAGCTCTTCGCTAAGCTGAAAGCTGTGGAGGTGGACATCAAGAAAGATAATCATGTGTTGATGGTCAACAAGCCCCCCAGCTTTAAGAAAGGTAAGGGTGCAAAGAAGTCCTTCAAGAAAGGCAGCGGCAAGCGCGTTGCCCCTGCTGAGAAGAAGCTCAAGTCTGTACCTAAGCCGGACACTGAGTGCTTCTATTGCAAGGACAAGGGTCACTGGAAGCGCAACTGTCCGAAGTACTTAGCGGACAAGAAGGCTGGCACCATCGAAGGTATATTTGATATACATGTTATTGATGTTTACCTTACTAGCGCTCGTTGTAGTGCCTGGGTATTTGATACTGGTTCAGTTGCTAATATTTGTAACTCGAAACAGGAGCTACGGAATAGAAGGCGGCTAGCGAGGGATGAGGTGACGATGCGCGTTGGCAACGGATCAAGAGTTGATGTGATGGCCGTCGGCACGCTCTCCTTAGTTTTACCTTCGGGATTAGTTTTAAACCTTAATAAATGTTATTATGTGCCTGCGTTGAGCATGAACATCATATCTGGATCGTGTTTATTGCAAGACGGTTATTCATTTAAATCGGAGAATAATGGTTTTTCTATTTATATGAGTAACATATTTTATGGTCATGCACCTGCTATGAATGGTTTATTTCTTCATAATCTCTAAAGCAATGAAACACACATCCATAACATTGAGGCTAAGAGATGCAAGGTAGATAGTGGTAATACGACTTATTTGTGGCACTGCCGTTTACGTCATATTGGTGTAAAACGCATGAAGAAACTCCATTCTGATGGACTTTTGGAGTCTCTTGATTTTGAATCATTTGACACGTGCGAGCCATGCCTCATGGGCAAGATGATCAAAACCCCGTTCTCCGAAATAATGGAGCGAGCAACGGACTTGTTGGAAATCATACATACCGATGTATGTGGACCAATGAGTGTTTCGACGCGCGGTGGTTATCGCTATTTTCTCACTTTTAATGATGACTTAAGTAGATATGGGTATATCTATTTAATGAAACATAAATCTGAAACATTTGAAAAGTTCAAAGAATTTCAGAACAAAGTGGAAAACCATCGTAACAGGAAAATTAAATTTCTACGATCCGATCGTGGAGGTGAGTATTTGAGTTATGATTTTCTCACGCATCTTAAAGCAAGCGGAATCGTTTCGCAACTCACGCCACCCGGAACACCACAGCGCAATGGTGTGTTTGAACGCCGGAATCGAACTCTATTAGATATGGTGCGATCAATGATGTCTCTTACAGATTTGCCATTATCATTTTGGGGTTATGCATTAGAAACCGCTGCATTCACTTTATATAGGGCACCATCTAAATCCGTTGAGATGACACCGTATGAACTATGGTTTGGTGCTAAACCTAAGTTGTTGTTTCTTAAAGTTTGGGGATGCAACGCTTACGTCAAGAAGTTGATGACGGACAAGCTCGAACCCAAAGCGGAGAAATGCGTCTTCATAGGATACCCTAAGGAAACTATTGGGTATACCTTCTATCACAGATCCGAAGGAAAAGTGTTTGTCGCAAAGAATGGATCCTTTCTTGAGAAGGAGTTTCTCTCGAAAGAAGTGAGTGGGAGGAAAGTAGAGCTAGACGAGGTTATTGAACCTTCTCTTGAGTTGGAGAGTAGCGCAGCACCTGAAATTGTTCCAGTGCCGCCTGCACCAACAATAGAGGAAGCTAATGACAAGGATCATGAAGCTTCGGACGATGCTACTACTGAACGTCGTAGGTCGACAAGGTCACGTGCCCCTTCTGAGTGGTACGGCAACCCTGTCTTAACTGTCTTGTTAGTAGACAACAGTGAACCTGCGAACTATGAGGAAGCAATGATGAGCCCAGACTCTGAGAAATGGCTAGAGGCCATGAAATCCGAATTAGGATCCATGAGCGAAAACAAGGTATGGACTTTGGTGGACCCTCCTAGCGACCGAAAGGCCATTGAGTGCAAATGGATTTTCAAGAAGAAAACGGATGCGGATGGTAATGTTACTGTCTATAAAGCACGGCTTATCGCGAAAGGTCTTTGACAAGTTCAAGGTGTTGACTAAGATGAGACTTTCTCTCCCATAGCGATGTTTAAGTCCATTCGGATTTTATTAGCAATTGCTGCGTTTCATGATTATGAAATATGGCAGATGGATGTCAAGACTGCATTTCTCAATGGCAACATTGATGAAGAGTTGTATATGATGCAACCCGAAGGTTTTGTTGATCCTAAGGATGCTGATAAGGTGTGCAAACTTCAGCATTCCATTTATGGACTGAAGCAAGCATCTCGGAGTTGGAACCTTCATTTTGATCAAGTGATCAAGAGCTTTGGATTTGTTCCAAATTGCTACGAAGCTTGTATCTACAAGAAAGTGAGTGGGAGCTCAGTGACATTTTTAGTACTATATGTGGATGGCATATTGATTATTGGAAATGACATTGATATGCTTAACGATGTGAAGAGTTATTTGAACAAATGTTTTTCAATGAAAGACCTAGGAGAAGCTGCTTATATATTAGGCATCAAAATCTATAGAGATAGACAAAGACGCCTAATAGCTTTAAGCCAAAGTACATACCTAGACAAAGTTCTGAAAAGGTTCAGAATGGATAAGGCAAAGAAAGGTTCAATTCCCATGTTGTCAGGTAAGATATTGAGCAAGGCTCAGTGTCCAGCTACGGTAAACGATAGAGAAGCTATGAGAAAAGTGCCTTATGCCTCGGCCATAGGTTCTATCATGTATGCCATGTTGTGTACTAGACCGGATGTGTCCAATGCTCTTAGTTTGACGAGCAGATACCAAAGTGATACAGGAGTGGAACACTGGACAACCATGAAGAACATCCTAAAGTATTTAAATAGGACTAAAGAAATGTTCTTGGTCTATGGAGGTGATGAGCAGCTTGTCGTAAAAGGTTACGTCGATGCTAGTTTCGACAATGACAAGGATGATTCTAAATCTCAGACAGGATACATTTATATTTTGAATGGAGGAGCTGTGAGCTGGAGAAGCTGGAAGCAAAGCATGATCGCGGGATCTACAGTAGAAGCGGAATTCATGGCTGCTTCAGAAGCGTCAAGTGAAGAAGTTTGGATCAGGAACTTCATCACTGAGCTTGGTGTGGTTCCAAGTGCCTTGGACCCACTGGAGATATTGTGTGACAACACTGGCGCCATAGCACTGGCTAAGGAACCAAGATATCATCCAAAGACCAAGCACATCAACCGCAAGTTTCATATAATTCGAGATTATATAACAGATGGAGATCTTAAGATTAGCAAAGTACATACGGATCTGAATGTCGCAGATCCATTGACTAAACCTCTTCCACGAGCAAAACATGATCAGCACCTTAGTGCCATGGGTGTTAGATTGTTGCCAGATGTAAACTAGATTATTGACTCTAGTGCAAGTGGGAGACTGTTGGAATTATGCCCTAGAGGCAATAATAAAGATGTTATTATTATAATTCTTGTTCAGGATAAAGTTTATATTCCATGCTAGAATTGTATTAAGCGGAAACTTTGATACTTGTGTGGTTTATGAACAACACCGTGTCCCTAGTACGCCTCTATGGACTAGCTCATTGATTAATGATGGTTAAGGTTTCCTAACCATAGACATGAGTTGTCAATTAATAATGAGATCATGTCATTGGGAGAATGATATGATGGACAGACCCAAATCAAGCAGAGCAATTAGATCGTGTCATCGTGTTCATATTTGCGAAGCTTTTTCTTATGTCAAATATTGTATTCCTTAGACCATGAGATAATGCAACTCCCTGGTATCGGAAGAAAGCTTTGAGGTCATCAAACGTCATCCTATGAGAGGGTGATCATAAAGGTGTCTCTCAGGTGATCGGAAAGTACTTGTTGGGTTGTATGTATCGAGATGGGATTTGTCCCTCCCAAGTCGGAGAGATATACTTCGGGCCCACTCGGTAATCGATATCAACACCGCTTGCAAGCAAGTGGTTAAGGATTTAATCACAAAGTGATATCGGATTACGGAACGAGTAAAGTACTTGCTGTGAACGAGATTGAACTAGGTATGCCGATGCCAACGATCGAATCTCGGGCAAGTAAAATATCGCGTGACGAAGAGAATATATATATGGGATTAATTAAATCCTGGCATCGTGGTTCATCCGATATGATCATCGATGAATATGTGGGAGTCAGTATGGGTTTCCAGATCCCGCTGTTGATTATTGATAGAAGATCATGTCTGCATATTCTCGAACCCGTAGGGTCACACACTTAACGTGTCTCGACACTAGGATAGAATGGATAATTAGTTTATGATTTTTTGTTCGGAGTCTCGGATGAGATCCAGGACATCACGAGAGGTTCCGGAATGGTCCGGAGAATAAGATTCATATAAGGGAAAGCAGTTTTTAGATTTCGGAATTGTTTCGGAATGTTCGGTATTGTACCGGAAGGTTCTAGAAGCTTCCGGAGTGGTACCAACGTGGCCCCACTTGTCGGGAGGGGGCGTGGGCCTACGAGGGAGTGCCCTGGCCGCATTGGGCTAGGGGCACAAGGCCGCATAGGCCCAGCCGGCCAAGCCCTAGGGGAAACCCTAGGGAGAGCTTCTAGAAGGGGGAAACTTGCCCCCCACTACACCCATGTGGCCGCCGGCCCTAGGGCTTGGAGGAGAGGCAAGGGAACCCGGCCAGCCCTCTATATAAAGAGGGAAGGGGCGCACCCTCCCCCCACGCATCCTCCAACCCTAGCCGGCTACCTGCTGCCCTCCTCTCTCTCTCTCCCGACTGTGCGTAGGCGAAGCCCTGCTGCAGAAACTCTCCACCTTTGCACCACGCCGTCGTGTTGTAGATCCAATCTATCTCTCCACCCCACTTACTGGACCGAGGAAGGAGGATAAGTCGAGGTGTCATACGTGTGCATCTCTCGGAGGCGTCGCCACTTGCAGCGTTGGATCGGATCAGATCGCAAGGAGGAGAAGGCTAGTACGACTACATCAACCACATTCTGTTGAACGTTCCGCTGTGTGATTTCTTCAAGGGTATGAAGATCTCATCTATCCCTCTTGTTGTTTGCATCTCCTAGATTAGATCTTGGCTTTTCCCGTTCGCATCCGTAGAAATGTTTTGATTTACTATACTGCAAAACCCTTCATATGAATCAATCAATAAGTTTTGGGACAATGCACATAGAAATAAGAATGGAAATTATGCTCACTTAATTGGTGCCTCAGGATAGAAGGCGGAGACTCAATATAATGGTGGAAGAAAGGCCCTTCATAAAGGGAATCAGGGATTTCAAGATTTATAAAGATCTTCCAAAAATTATGGTACTTGTTAGGTTTTAGCTCCCATTTCCCATATCATAAGCATCTTGAAGTGATTAAGGTTAAAGTGAACAAACTATGGAGTATATGCTTGACAAAGTATAAGTTGGCAATCTCATTTCCCTTGAATACGAGGGCCGCTCCTCATGCTACTCCACTTTAGTCACCTGTAAGTTCTTGTCATAGTAAGTACATGTGTATCATAGAGAACCACCAACGGGTACCCCTTGCACATGATACAAGAGCTATCCCATAATCAAAATGACAAGGCAAGCAGACAATGAGCATCTCATCAATCGTCTTATTTACCATGGGAATATGGTGCTTTTTTCTCTCTTTCCTCTTTTAAATGCGTCTCTTTTTTATAAGAAGAATGCTTCATAGATGTCACTATGGTGATGCTCCAAGTTTCCACCATGATTAGGCATGTCTTAGGCTAGCGGCCCAGGCGTTTCTCTAACACACATACATAACTCCATGGACTTACAAGCTCCCCTTTCATTTCACACCAACGACATCCATAGACAAAAGAGCATGATATCAACTATGTACAAAGTACAAGTGCAATGTTGAAAGCGTTCCCCGTGACAGCACGGTGCTGCTAATTCCAACGTATAAGTGCAAGCATATACAACATAGATGACACAATGGTTCAAGTTTATTAGGGGCAAGAAAAATAAAGTGTGCCATCAATTTTGTGAGAGCTTTAATCACTAAGTTTTCACATAACAAAATAACTTTTTAATTGGAAGAAAGATGAAAACAAGAATATACTTTGAATGGTGTAACACACCATGCATAGGAATTTATAGTGGACACTTTGGAATAACTTGGTTTCTTGGGAGTTGGATGCATGAGTAGAGCTTACTCAATACAAGTGGAGGCTATCAAAAGACTGGGAGCGACCAACTAAGAGAGCAATAATGGCCATAATCATACAGAGCGACAAAACATTACTAATCAAAGCATAAAGTGGTACTACAAGTCAAGTACTAAATGATCATAGAGGCTATGGTGACTTGTTCATAGTCACAACATAGTGTGAGCATGTGCCAAGTCAACCCAAACAAAGCATCAAAGGAGAATACCACAATACTATGCTTTTGTATGATAAAACAACGCATGATTCTTTCAAGGCACATTAAGCAATCTCAATTGTTTTGAACAAGCCATGCTACAACAATAATCACTAAGCATAAAGTCAAAACAACATCTAGCATGACATGATAAAGTCTAATCCACAGTCAAAACAAGCTCCTCTTGTACAAGTCAAGCAAGAACTCCCTACTCTTTTCCAACACCAATCGACTTATTTGAAACAACTCACAAAGATAATAATCAATAAAGATCAGTGAGCTTGTCTCACAAATCCACAAATAAGAACTAAAAAGTTCTAAGCTGAAAGCACAAGAAAACTAAGTCTAAACACAGTGCTAGCATAAGAGAACACTTACGAGACAATAAGAATGAAAACTGGAGTGTTCTAGGCAATGAAAATAGAGTGTGTCTCTCTCTAAAAGAAGTGTGTTTTATCCAACCAACTTATTCAACCAAACTAAACTAAAGAAAACCAACAAAAAAACGAATACTCTCCAAGAACAACACTACTTGTGCATGAAACATTAAAAATGAAGTGTCTAGAAAGACCTGAGATTTTCGTTGATGAAGAAGGGGATGCCTTGGGCATCCCCAAGCCTTGACACTTGTACCTATTGAATATTTCTTGGGGTGACACGGGGTGGCATACCCAAGATAGAGATTTTGTCCATTCTTCATCTCATTACATCATTCTTTCTCTACAACTGCAAATTTTCCTTCATACAAAACTTCACACAATCTTCATTAGCAACATTAGTATACTCAAAAGATAATAGACCATTGGATTTAGCTTTAGAACAGAAAAAATTTCACTAAAAACACAAGATACTGTATCAAATCCTTCAAAAAGTTCAATTTCCCAAAAAGAACCCCAAAAGAAATCAATAAGAAGCAAAAGCAAATAATGGCAGAAATCTGTCAAAATAGACTAGCAGGTAGAAACCGATTTTTTTGAAGACCTTATGTTGCTCGAATCAAAAAGTGTTGAACTAACAAAAGTTAGCTAACGTACTAGGGGATTTAGTCACAAAGTATCAGCTCAATCTGGCGTACAAAAATTCTTCACAAATTTTGATGGTGGAGCACAAAAATCTGTTTCAGGACAGCAACTCCCCAAATCTTACTTCCCTCTCATTAGAGGTTATTCTTGGCACAAAAAGCAAATGAACATTATAAGGAGAGGTCATTACTGAATTAATGACTTCCAAGACTCAAGAAAACTCTTGGGTTATCTCCCAACAAGTACTTTCCTTTAACGCCTTTAAGTTAGGCATGATAATTTGAGAAGATGCTCACATAAGAAATATGAATTGAAGTAAAAGAGAGCATCAAGAATGTCACATCCCAAAATTTTCCAAATTTTTAAATGTGAAAGGATAAATAAACAAAAGAAATGATTGTTGAAATTTAGGGTGAAAAGAAACTTTTTGTTTCTAAATGGAAACATCAAAACCCTTCTTGAACAAAATTTGAATAAAAGGGAATTCAACAAAATTTCAATCAAGTGAAATGCATTCATCAATGAATGTATCTTGAAGTTTAAACACTTGGAAAAGTTAAACCAAAACCCTTAAACCCTAATGGAATAATTCATTTCCAAGATCTCTTTAAGACTATGGATTTGATCCATATAAAAATTTGTCAACAAATATTTATAAATGATCAAGAATGATAAATAAAAATATTATAAACCATAGAAATTGGATTCACCCATTTTGGAACCATAAATCAAAAGATATGAAATTTACAAGAAAGAGGAAAAAAATAAGAAAAATAATAAAATCATATTGGCCTATATGCCATATTCCCAATTTAGCTAATTATGTTTTTATACAAAAATATTTCTAATGTGTCCTATTTTCAATAAGATATCCATATATATTTTATTCTAAAATTTAGGAAAAAAGTTTGATTAAATTTTGGACAAGTTTGAAAGTTTGTGGGTAAGGATTTGGTTCTATATAAAAATGAAAACCTATATCAAAATAGAAATAGAGGAAAAAAACAAAAAAAACAAAAAGAAAAAAAAACAATATAACGTACCTAACCTACTTGACACAACCAAATAGCCAAACGTGGCCGCTTCCTTCTCTTTTTTTTCTCTTCTCTCATTCTTCCCATCCTTCCCATCCTTTTCTATTATTAGAATACTTGGCCCATCTACCAACGGACCGAACATGAAGCCCACTTAAGCGATCGATCATCTTCTTCGTCCTTCACACAGACAATATAAACTGAATCCTTTTAAGTCATGGCAGCCAGATCTTCTCCTTCTCCTCTAAGGATATTAGGACCCTCAAACAGCTGGCAATAAAAACGAAAACTGTTCTTCAATCCACGGTTCCATTCAGAGAATTAAAACCATGTGTTATTAGTGCCTATTAACCAGCAAGTAATGGCCATCATCTATGGAACCAAACGGTGGAAGCGACCCACTCGCCTTCTACTCGCCCAAGACCTCACAACCTCCTAAAAGAACACTCAAAGAACCACCCCCTCCCACTCCACCACTCTGCAGAACCACGCCCTTGCTCTGGCACCCTAGCGACAGGAATCGCTTGCCGTTTCTCCACCGGACGCTGTGACGCCGTTGTCAATTGCCGCCGGTACAGAGGGACTCATGCCCTATTTCTTCTTCCTTTAAATATCTCTTTACCGTGGGTATCCTCCCTGATCCGAAGACCATTCGATTGTGCAGCCGGTGACCCTCCGCGACGACAACGGAAAGCAACCCCTGCAACAATTTCCATTGGTACGAAAGAAACTAGACCTCTTTTCTGCGTGTTTTTTTCTATCATCCATTTCCATATCCTAAATCGATGTGTTGCTCATTCTGCCAGCCATTGGTGCATTCCCAACAAACAACAAACACCACTAACGCTCCATGCGAGTACCGCTGCGGACATGAACTTTGACAAGACTAGCTAAGAATCCCTTCATCTTATACTTTATATCTTCACGTCGACCAATCCTACTAGGAGACCCTGAAGACCTCCCAACGTCCTCGCCGACAATTCCCAAGTCACCGTGATCGTGTCGACCTTTTCCGGCGACCAAATTCCTTCCCGGCGGTGAGCTTCCGTCATTTTTGTTAATGTTAGTATACAGACTTTCACGTATACGTTCAGACTTAAATCTTTGTGTACGTAAGTTACTTGTTAGTCTGTACCTAGTCCTGCGCCACTTCTCTGCTTTATTTGAAGATTGTTAGCTAGATTCTAGGTTTTGTTAGCCAGTCGATCATGCTCCCTTTTACGTGTATAAATATCCCCGTCAGATCATCAATATAATCATGTGTTCAGCTACATACTTTATCTCTCTTTCTTACATGCAAGGCCCAATCTTAAATTATAGGTCGTTACTAGATATCTTAGACAAAAAAATATTTTATACAAATCACTTTCGAAACAGAATATGCCAAGTACCATATCTATTTCTATTTTTCAATTTTTTTAGACATGAAAAGCTTCAATCTTTTAAAATTCCTATCTTTTGTTCTGTACATCCAAAATTAACAAATAATATATCCACGGATTCATAAAAATGCGTAGAACACCATGAATCCATAATTTCGTATTTTTGAGTCGGTTAAAATCATGATTTATACGGAACCATTTGTAGAGTAAATTGGCTATAAAAATTGTTCTATAAATTATTTTTGGATGAATCCTTTTTCCATGGATTGTAAATTGAACCCTCTGTCCAGTAAGACTAGAATATAATTTTAGACTAGTATAAATAATACCGTGGCAATTATTTAGTGAGAACGTACTTTCCAAGTGTTAGAAAATATTGCTAATTGCTATAATTGCACAAATGGTTGCATTTGTAATCTTAAAAAAATATAAAATGTGCAGAAATCACTTAGTAATGTTCAGAACCTTGTTATAAAAATTTGTACAATAAAAATTACCATCTTGCATGTTTGCATAATTTGCATGATTTTGTGTTGTCATTAGTATTGATCTTGTGATTGTTTTGTCTTGGTTGTTTTGCTTGATAGATTGTGTTGATTGTCAAGTGTGTTATTGCAAACAGTGTACCAACACCACCAACTACTAAGGCAAGTGACACTATCATCTATGTCCTACTATTTTCATTACACTTAGCTATATTTCTATGCTATGCTATATCCTATTAGGATATCCTTATATCTTCCTTAGTGAAAACATTGTAGTTGTAATATGCTTAGCCCTGCTCTATATTGGGATGGGATACATGATATGATTATATGAAGTGTTGGAAAAATATATGTTTTATATAATAAAACAAGTACTCAATAAACAACCTGGGTGGAAAGAGGATACTCAAGTTTTGGACAAAGTGGAAATAAAGGGAACCATGTTTATATGGCTATCTTTTTGTATGTGCACTAGAAGAAAACCACCCATGGACTTAGAGATTGAACATGTTTCTCGTACAGTGGCTTCCGTGTACAGCCACATGCTAAATGGGCTCTGGCTTAGTCAACTACATAGTGGAAGACCCATGCATTAGCATCTTTAGGTTAACTAGAATTGTGTATTGGAAATATATCCTTATATTGGTGCCTCGTAGACAAGCTAGCATTGTGTATTGGGAGGACTTCTATGGAAAGACTTTGTCACATTCTCGATCTGGCGGTACTCCATTAGGTGAGTACTTATCCAGCGGCCACTAGTGGCGTCAAGACGAGATTGTGTCATGTGGGTAAAGTGTACAACTTCTGCAGAAGATCAAATTCTAAGTACGTAGTCGTGTCCCTGGTTACGGACAACTCTGAGAAACAAAGGCCTGAAGCTATGGAAGATCTCGACATTCCAATTTCTCAAAGTAAAACTTGATGGTGACAACAAGGGATTAGAAGCACTTGGAGTTTTCCAAGGAGTTGAGAAAGATTTTCAAAAGATCAAAACTATTTTAAAAAGATAGGATAAAACTATATTGCTTTCTGCAAATGATCCTAAACCCTACTTAGCCAAATATGCATGTAATGATAGGATCCACTTATATCTACATAGTAGTGAAACTTTCTAATACAATTCAAATGTATTGACCCTTGTGGCTGCAACTTATTATGTTGCAGGTTTGTTTGATGTCAGTGAAGTGTGTTGATTAGGATTACAAGTCTACTACCAACATGATTGCCTGTGGCACTTTGAAGATGAAGGACTCCATGCTATATAGATATTCTGTTGCATTGTAATGAGATAGCCAAATGAGCTATGTAAGATGTAATAAATTATTTTATTTCTGGTTATAAAGTTGTACTATGACCTTTGTTTCTTAATATTACATCTTAACTGTGGATGCTAGCTATTGATCCAGGGACTAGCATTGTAAACACAGGTATCTCAACCTTATTAAAGGTTGGGACCTCTACAAAGAAGCAAATTCAAAACACATTTAAGTCTAACCCACTTCCTATGCATAGGAATATTGTAGAGAAACAATTCATGAAAGCACAAAGCAACAAGCATAGGTAAGCAAATAAAGTGCAACTTCAAAATCTTTAACATAAAGAGGGGAAATTTAATATTATTGAGATGCATAAAACCATGTTTCTCTCTCTCATAATAACTTTCAGTAGCAACATGAATAAAATTAACAATATAACTATCACACAAAACATTCTTATCATGAGCCACATGCATAAAATGATTATTAATCTCCACATAAGCATAGTCATTCTTATTAATTGTAATGGGAGAAAATTCAACAAAATAGCTATCACTATTATTCTCATCACCATAATCATCAAATATAGGAGGCATATTGTAATCACAATTAATTTCCTCCTCAACAGGCATATTCTCATCACCACAATTATTGTAATCACCATAATCATCATATTCATCATTGTAATCATCATATATTGGAGGTTTGGTATCATCGTCAGCAGTAGAATAGATATCTTCCAAAGATGGGGAACTAAAAAGATCATTTTCATAAAAACTAGCTTCCCCAAGCTTAGAAGTTTCCATAGCATTAGCAATAATGGTGTCCAAAGTATTCATACTAATAACATTGCTATTAGCATGCAAATAAAGTTCCAAACACTACAATGCTCTCTAATTTTTTTGTTGTTTTCCATTAAGCCTAACTAGTGAAAACAAGAAACAAAAAGAAAAAATTACAGAATCTAAAGGAAATAACTTCGAGCACTCACACCGGAGGATGTGAGTACCTTTTACCTTACCTCCCCGGCAACGGCGCCAGTAAATAGCTTGATGTGTACGCACTTCTATTCTTGTAGACAGTTGTTGGGCCTCCGAGTGCAGAGGTTTGTAGAAAAGAAACAAGTTTCCCTTAAGTGGATCACCGAAGGCTCATGGAGGAAGTGGTCAAAGGTATCCCTCTCAAGCAATCCTGCAATCAAGATACAAGAAGTCTCTTGTGTCCCCAACACACCCAATACACTTGTCAGGTGTATAGGTTCACTAGTTCGGCGAAGAGATAATGAAATACAAGTGGTAACGGTGCCAGAAAATAGCTTGGTGGTGAGGTAAAGACTAAAGGCAAAAATAAATAAAGATGGAAGCAAGCAAACATGCAACAGATCTAGATGCAAACGGTGTTCCAATGCTTAGAAACAAGGCCTAGGGATCATACTTTCACTAGTGAACACTCTCTCATATAAATATCTTCTCTTAATGATACTACCCTTAACTACTCTCCGGTTGGACACTCTAATCCATGGTAGGGCTATAACAGCACTCCTCAAAGTCAGCCTTTCCCAATCTAGATAACCCCACACTGTCACCTTGAGCGCTAGATGGTTCCAACAAACACCACAATTTCATAAAGACAACCAACTCAAATTATAACTCATAAAATATATATGTAATCTAGCCTAAGTGCCACACATGGTGTGCAAGCTGTCACTTTCACACGCGTGGCGAAAAGCATAGATATATTAAAGCATGATGACTATTTATTCAGACTCTAGCCTAAGTGCCACCATGGCGTGCACGCTGTCACTTTCACACACATGGGGAGAGTAGAGATCTATTGAAGCACTTGAGTAGCAAGGTTGATCTACTGGACTACAAATCTCATGATCACAACATGATCATGCATAGAGAGAGATGAACACATAGCTACCCGTATAGCCCTTAGCCTCGAGGAAGAACTACTCCCTCCTCATCATGGGAATCAGCAACGGTGATGAAGATGGCGATGGAGATCGATGGAGATGGCTCCGGGGGCACCTCCTGTCTCGACAGGGTGCCGGAACAGAGACTTTCTATCCCCTGAATCTCCCCTTAGTTGGCGGCAGTGCTGCGGAACTTTTCTTGGCTTTTTGGTCGATTCTTAAGGTTTTTGGGTCATAGGCTTCTTATAGGCGAAGGAGGTAAGGTCGGTGGAGGTCCAGGGGTACACACCCCCTATGGGAACGGCCAGGGTGGGCTACGCACCCACCTAGGGTGTAGCCACCCTGGTGTCCCCCTCCTTCTCGTCTTCGATTTTCCGTATCGTTCGGGAAAAATTATGAACTTTGGCTTTTGTCCCATCCAATTCCGAGAATAATCATTTTTTAGCTTTCTGAAACCAAAAACAGCAGAAAATAGGCAACTGGCACTATGGCATCTTGTCAATAAGTTAGTTCTAGAAAGTGTATAAAAATACCTCAAAGTGTAGACAAAACATAGCAACGTTGATACAAAACAAGCATGGAGCATAAAAAATTATAGATACGTTTACAGAATATCATCTTCAACTGCATCACTTGTCTCCTAATTTCATTTTTCATCTGACCTGCTTTATCACTCTCTGCGAGTGCTGGCTCAGAATCGAGCCGCACTTCGACCTCTTCAAGAAGCCTAATGCCTTGAAGAGGTAATCCGGTGTCGGCGGCGCTGTCTATGAGGTTGGTGGGTGTGGGATCTACATTCTCCCAAACCACCGATACTTCAGCTTCAATCTGGTCGACTCAGATCAAGGGTGGAGGAACAAATGGTTCTACATCCGCGATGAGAAGTTGGCTGGCCAAGATTATGGCGTTCTTCCATTCAACACAAATGCTGAGATCAAGAGGAAGCGCTCATGGAAGAACGACATCACTTCGGGTGAAACCGAAGTTGTTGAGGCGATGTACAAGTGTGTGGAAACTCTACAGCTGAAGCGTGGCCAAGAATTCACCTTACTGAAGTGTCAGGTGCAGCCCTTGCAAGCCAGTGCGTACCCGATGCTCTTGTATTCGGGTGCCAATGATCCAATGCGGGTGTCGGGCTGAGGAGCTGTCATCGATAGAGCTTGATAGGAAGATCAGGCCTCTGATAAGCCTGACAGTTGACGAGCCTCTGCCAACGGAAACATCGACTGTGCCACCAATCATGTACCTAAGGTAAGGCTCGTGCTTGGGGGATTTCAACTTGCGGGGTCCAACTTCCCGTGCGAGTGCAACACGGGGTCCAAGTTCCGTGTAATCTCTGGGTTTCGCAAACTTGTGCTACCAATCACTTAGAAGGCCCATTTCGAGCCGAATTCGTCCCATCCCTGCCAAATACAAACTTTCCGTCAACTGCCCCTTAAGGACACGTTCGGGACCTCCATGTCACTACTCTGTCCGTGAAGCGAGCGCCAATTTGGCAACCACGTAGGCAAAACGAGGAACTACACCCCATGCCTTATAGCATTGATGAAATTCACAAATTCACTCCCTCCTTCGCATGAACCCTAGCGCCGGCGGCGGCAAAATCCACCCTCCACGCAGAACGATCCCTTGGGAAATTTGCCTTCCGGCGCCAATTTCATGCGCCCTCTCGCTGATCCTAAGCCCTAATGCTGCATGCTATTCCCACTGTTCTAAGGAGCTAGCCCGCCTCCGCCGCCGGAAGAGCTGAGCAGCACGTAGGATGGCAGATCATCGTACCTTGAAAGAAATGTTGGATACATGCGGGTGAGCTACTCTTCTCTTTTCTTTTCGTACTAACTATAACTACAAGCTCTCTATTGACCTGAAAGAGATAGATCGAAACTATAAAGAGAGACAGTCAGATGTCTGGGTTGCTGAAATGGTGTCCGAGGGCTCAAATGTTTATCCTAGAATGTAGAATAGTGGATGTGGAAGCTGCTTCCACTCCTAGTGGCCCTGCTATTCAAGCTCGGGGTGGTCTGACTCGAAGCCCCACTGATGTTAAGCAAAATGTGGTTCCTCGTCTGTGCCATGCTTCTGCAGCACAACCTCCTTGTGGGAGTGCCCGTTTTGTCGTAGTGGAAGACCCTGTTATGGATGCAGGTCGTGCTTCCATTGTGGAATCTGCTAGTGTTGTTTCTCAGCCTGCTACTGACCCAATCCCTACTGCTATTGTGCAAACTAAGGCTTCAGGAGGTTGCTCCGCTGTTGTGAAATCTGCTGGTGTTGTTGCTCAGCCTGCTACTGACCCAATCAATACTGCTATTGTGCAAACTAAGGCTTTGGGAGGCTTCCACACTTTTTTAAATCTGCTGGTGTTGTTGCTTAGCCTGCTACTGACCCAATCCCTGGTGCTGTTGTACAAGATAAGGCTTCGGGAGGACGCCCCTCTATTGTGGAATTTGCTAGTGTTGTTTCTCACCCTGCTACTGACCCAATCACAGCTGCTGTTGCACAAACTAAGGATTCGGGGGGACGCCCTACCGTTGTGGAATCTACTGGTGTTGTTGTTCATCCTGCTACTGACCCAATCCCTGATGATGTCTAAGATCCCTCCTTTGTAAAGGAAAGGATCCCTGTGATTGCAATGCTAGTCCCTAGATCAATGCTAGCATCCACAATTTAAGATGAAGTACACAGAAACAAAGGTCATTATTACATATCATTCCAGAGACAAACATAGTCTTTTACAACTCCATGGCCACAGGCCCAATACAAGAGTTCAAATATATAATAAGATAAATAAGTCTTCATCTTCATGTGCCACAGGAAAGCATGTTGAGTGTATACTCATGACTCCTAATCATCATCAGAATATCCTACAACATCACAAGTTACAGCCACCATGGGTCAATACATTGGAATAGTATTGGCAAGTGATACCTTAGTAGAATATTGGTGGACTAGATACTATATGCATTTTGGCTAAGTGTAGCTTAGGATTGCTTTGCTCAAAATAGGTTTTGCCTATCAGTTGAAAATACTAAGTTTTTCCTTTGTCAAAATCTTTCCCAAGGAACCTCCAATAGACATTGGGGTCCTTCACCCTTATTCAACCACAAGTTTTTACTTATAAATTGGGATGAGGAGATTCTTGATAGCTTCCATGTCTTGATGCTCTAGTTGTCCAATACCAGGGACATGGCTAAGTACTTAGATTCTTCCATCTGTAGAGGTTGTGCACTTTCCCCACAAGACTTGATTTTCACCAAGACAGGACCTTTCAGAAGCCTTCCCTTAGACCAAATGGACGCGCTCCAACCTATCATCCCACTACCACCGACTGTCCAAATGGCTAAGTTATTGCAACCTATATGATCCAGGCAGAGCCCATATTGCCAAGTGGTTGCACTAGAAGCTTCTTAACATTTGGCCTCTCAAATCCCTTTATTCCTAGGTGGCTTTCCACAAGTGAGATACACAAGGTAAACCATAGAAATGGGCCTTGTGTAACCACTCAACATAAACCATTCCTTCCATTCCACCCAGGTGTTTCATTCACTTAGTTGTTTTATTAAGCAAAACACAAGTCCAAAGACTTAGAAATATTTTATCATAGCATGAACATTTCACGACCCTTGGTTGCTACTAGCTAGGCTAAGCATGGTATAGATAAACATCTTAACTTAGAATTTCTAGCAATTCTACAATTACTAGGATTTCCCAAGCATAGCATATAAAGACCAAAAATTATCCATGCAAGTCTAGCAAAATATTTCTAATGCATATTTGAAAAACATAGGAATAAAATCATGAAGCACCACTTTCCTTGGTAGTTTGGAGAGTAGCTACAATCCTCACAATCACAATCACTATTTGCACCAAACTCTACACATAAAATGATAGCACCAAATCACATACAAAATAAATACATGCAAAAATATATGGATGCATGCAATATGATATGTGATGATTTTCTATACTCAACAAGACAGGTGCACAGTACTGGTTCATAAACAAGTTCAAAACTTGCCAAACAACCTTTATTTGAACATTAAAACATTTCTCAAATAATTAATATACACAAAATAGGCCTACACATGTTTCTGTAAAAATAACCATTTTAACAGAAACAAAACATTAAACACATTGCATATATGGAAAGGGCTTTCTCTCCTGATTCCATTGATATAAAATTTGTCAAATTTGAACGTGGGAATCAAAAGTTATGAATTTATCAAGTTTAAACATCTAATAGATACAAAATCTGATTTTAAATCAAAGAACTGGCCACGCGACAGCGTCTGATTGGACGATACCGTTTCGCACCGGATCACGCTCGGGCACCGTTGGATCTAACTAATCATGCATGGCTCAGATCTGCCCGTACCTCTTCGCCTAGCTTCTAATCTCACCCGCTGGATCTAGATCTAACGGTCCTAAACAACAGACCATCAAGTGGCGGCGCTAGCGACGGCGACAGGCGGCGGCGCTCTCTGTCAGCAGAGGAGCCGGTGAACTAGGTCGCCCGGGGAGGTGGGAGGATGCTCACCAAATTCGCCGCGACGAGGAGATGGCGTGCTCGGTTGGCGAAGGGGCGTGCTGCTGTGGCCGTGGGAGCTCGTTGGAGTAGAGGACCGCGTCGGGCTTGGGTGGACGGTGACGTTGGCGACGTTCTGAACCACCCTAACACAAACGGAGGGCATCAGCGGGTGCGCATTGATCAGGCGAACAAGATAGTGTCAAAGAGAAATCACGGGGCGGTCGAATCTCACCGAATTTTCTTGCCGGAGGTGGAGACGGCGTCGGGCGTTTGCGGTGCTCGTTGGAGTCGACGACCTGGGGCAGTATAGGATGAACTAAGGATGTCATAAGGAGCGCAAGAAGGTTGCGAAGCAGTTCGCGTGAACCAGAGAGGGAGGCGCGCACGGAGCTCACCGGGATTGGTCGCCGGAGGTCTTCGGTGCTGTGGCGATGTGAGGGAAAATTCTAGCAGCCTGGTGGCATGGAGTCTGTGCTAAGTGAGGGGAAATGAGCGACGAGGGGAGAGGTTTAAGTAGGCAGCAGCGCGACAGGAAACGTTCGCGGAATCATGGCTAATTACGCCGCGCCATTATCGGCATCAACAGCAACGGCGACGTGGTCTGCGGGCGGAAATTTGGGGACGACGGAGTGATGTGGTCGCAGGGTCCACTTGCCAGCGAGAGAAATGGAGTGGGGATGGGTCCAGGCGGTCAGCGACTCAGTGGGTGCGGGTGCGAGTAAAGAAAAACGGTTCGCGGGGGGTGATGCTGCTGGGCTAGCTGGGTCGAGTTGGGCTGGGTTGGGCCAGAATGGCTGTCTGTTTATTTTTTTCCACTTTAATCCTTTTCGTTTTCTGTTTGGTTTTCTAGAATTGGTTTTTCAAACTTCATTCAATTCAGTTTGAATTCAAACCTTCTCAAGATTTTTGTATAGTGAAACTTGTACTCAAATATGATTCAAACACTACTATAAACACAATCACCCTTGGGTTATTTGAAAATAAAAATAAAACCAAGCCTTTATGAGATGTGATAAAAGGCATAGATTTGGTTTTATTTCATATTTTGTTTTGAAACTTTGCTCAAGCTTTTGAAATCACTTAATTTAGGATTCTAAACAATACTGAGTGAATATTAGTACCTTTCTCAATAGCAAGTAGCACAAAGTCTAGAGCATTCATACATAAAATAATGAGCATATATGATCCTGTTTTGAAATGATTTTGAAACATGAGTGAGTTTTTGAAACATGATTTTAGGGATGTTACATGATGTTGCACAAACTAAGGTTTTGGGAGGCCACCCCGCTGTTGTGGAATCTACTGGTGTTGTTGCTCAGCCTACTACTGAACCAATCCCTACTGCTATTGCGCAAACTAAGGCTTTGGGAGGCCACCCCGTTTTGCCAGAACTGCTCGTGTTGTTTCTCAATCTTCTATTGACCCAATACATGATATTGTTGCGCTAACTAAGGCTTCGCGAGGCCTCCGCAATGTTGCTGTTGCCAGAACTGCTATCTTGGGCACTAGTCCTCCTCGAAACCGTGGTGAAGTTCACCGTGCTGCCGCCGTCGAGGCTAATCAAAGACCAGTTGTTGAGGAGAAAGACTATGGTCTGGACTATGATACTGTCATCGAACCTCTCGGTGGTTTAGATCATGAGGAAACTAGTGATGGCAAGGTAGACTTTCGTATGGGTGTTGAGAATTTCACTGCAAAATTAGATGATGGCATAGAAAAATTCATCGACGACATTGATGTAGTCGTTGGCACATACGATCCTGAAGTGGTACAGATATCTAAACTGATAGTAGCGTTAAATGATAAGGTGGAGTGGGGATCCTCCTAGGAAGCACATTTGGTATTTTTTGCTTACAACAGCAAAAAGGCTATAGAAGTGAAAGTTGCCAGTGATTTAGTCGTACCGATAAGTAGGATGAGTCAAACTAGAAGAGAAGTGTACCTCTTTGCGCGCCTACTAACGGTTGGACAGGAATTTGAGGTCGCAAATGATAAACACGAACTTGTAGAAAACATGATTGACCTGATGGATGAGCTCGCTCGTGGTTGTTCGAGTGAAAATACCTTCAAATAGAGGAGATACTTATAGGGGAGAAACATAAATAGGAGTAGGAAGAGCATCCTCAGAAAGAGCACCCCGAAGAAGGCCATCACCAAGCATACCACGCTAGAGAAGAGGACACCCAAGAGTTGCATGAAAAAAGGCACCACGCCGCAAAGTTCACCCCTGAGATTCGGTCATAATGCCACACCGAACACTAGCAACAAAAAAGATAAGAGGGCCAGACTGGTGGTGAACGAGGTGATGAACACACCCAGGAGCAGCAGCAAAAAGGCTAAGGTGGCTCGCACAGAGGATACCACACCCAATAGTAGCGGCAAAAATTCAAGCTTGAAGAGGAACACGCTGCAGAGGTCCGGCAATAATGCCGGCGCGAAGGAGAACACACCCAATAGTCACGGCAAAAATGCTATCTTGAAAAGGAACACGCCGCAGAGGTCCGGCAATAATGCCGGCACGGAGGAGAACACACCCGATAGTGGCACCAAAAGGGCTAATTTGAAGGGGAACACGCCGTAGAGGCCAGGCAATGACGTCGACACGCAGGAGCCAACACCCGTGAGGGGAAGCAGGAAGGAGATCACACCGAGGAGTAGCAGCAAAAAGGTTAGTTCGGTGAGGAACACAACGTAGAGGTCAATCCCTAATGAAGCTACCATCACGAATGATATCATCAGGAAGGATTCCATCAGGAAGGAGGATGTACACAACAAGAGCAAGAGGGTTCTGTACAGTCGAGATGAAATAGAATTTGATTACTGTTTGTCTGTTGATGAACATGTGATGCATGACAGTGTAAGACCACCCCCTGTGGTTGGAGCAGCACCAACAGAGCGTCTGGGAGAAAACATAGTTGCCGGAGGGGTAGATTGGGCCAATGTTCTAGTCCATGTAGGTGCAAACGATGGTACAACCCCACCCCTGGGAGTCAATACGATGTGTGTAGTACTAGGCATTGGTGAGGATGGTGGAGATTCTGAATTAATATAGAATATGGCACTATGGAGCATCAAGAATCCGGTGATGATGAGATCGACAAGACAATTATGGATGGGGCTGGCATTATAGTTGATGACTTGGGTCCCGAAGTAAACGAGATGATACATGACCACGAGGATCCTATAATTTCGGTTGGCACCGAGTTCAGCAGCATGCATGAGTTCAGGATGTCATTCCGGCATTTTTGTATCAAGGGGGAGTTCGATGTTCATAGACTGAAGAACACTGCCTAGAGGTATGAGGCCGTTTGCAGGTTAAAGTGGAAGAATGGATAGTTGGTGATACCTTGTCCGTTGAGGATCGTAGAAAGAGCCCTACCCACATCAAAGGCAATTAGGGTATGCTGGCAATGAATGGAGAAAACAGTTTCAACTTTATCATTTTTCACTCTATAATATAAGTAAAGTTGATGTCCAAGATCTATCTAGAAACTCCGCTTATGCTGTAAATTAATCAGTGTTGAAGGTGAACAAATTGGGCCCTCCCCACATGTGTGCGACAGTGAGCATGCTGAAATCCTCGATGGTTAATACGGAGTGGGTGGCTTTACAAGCTATGTCCATACTAAAGCATAACCCTAGGGAATCCGCGAAGAATATTCAGAATAAACTCGTTGCTCATTACAACATTGTCCTACTGTATTACACGGTTTGTAAAGGTAAAGAGAAATCTCTGAAAATCTTGCATGGGGATTAGACTAATAGCTTCAGGATGATGTACAACTTCAAGGATGAGGTACAGGCTAGGTGTCCAGGGAGTGTTGTCGAGATCGACACTAAACCGAAAGGTGGTAAAATTTATTTCAACGGATTTTTCATGGCGCTTAAACCTTGCATCCAGAGATTCAAGGACATATGTAGGACATATCTGAGCGTAGATAGTGTTGTCTTAACTGGCACATGGAAAGGCTGTCTGGCATCTGCGACAACATTGGATGGTCACAACTGGATGTTCCCAGTGGCATTCAGGTTGTTCGATACAGACACAGAGGAAAACAGGGTCTAGTTTATGAGACATCTCAGGAGATCAATAGGACAAATGGATCCATTGGCTATATCCATAGATGCATGTAAAGGGGTGACGAATGCATTGAAGGAGGTGTTGCCGCGAGCTGAGGGTAGAGAATGCCATGCCCACCTAATGCTCAACCTATATAGGCACTACACAGGAAGCGTATTTGGTTACATGTTTGCTGCTGCTAGATCTTACAAAGCTGGGCGCTGCAAAAATTTCATGAGAAAGATTTTTGTGGAAGCCCCAGATCTTCCCCAGTACTTGGCCGCACATCATTTGCAACTATGGAAGAGGATTTAGTTCAACCCTAACATCAAAGTTGATTACATAAACAACAACCTAGATGAATGCCTGAATAATTGGGTGAAGGACATGAAAGTTCGTCCTGCTCATATGTTGATGGACGGCATACAGGGTATGATCGTGAAGATGTTAAATATAAGGAGAGAGATTGGTCAGATACTTAGAGGCTATATGCTACTTCCTATTGTACAGTAACTGCATTAGAGAAGCCGAGGCTTTGGTCATCTTAGGGTTCTCCGTCAAACAGTAGAAGCTGTGAGGTGGTTGATATGTCAAAAACGGCCACATGGATGTTATGAACATCGAGCGGAGGGAATGCACCTTCTTAGAGTGGCAGCATACAAGGAAAACATGCGACCACACATTGGATTTCTTGGTGAAGAAAATAACTCTACCACATTTGGATCAATATTTGTCTGACTACTTCTCTCTAGAAAAGTTTAGAGTTGTGTACGTTGGTTCTGTCGAGCCCTGTATAGGCCCATCTCATTGGCCTCAAGTCCAACTGAGTGTTGAGCTATTGTAACATCCCAAAAATATTAAACTAGAATCATCAAACTCTAATCATCAAAATTATGGTTAACAAAAACTTTTCCAATTAAAAATATGAAAGCATTCATATGTGTGTGCATTAAAATTTGGATTATTTTGAATTGCCATGATTATGTGTTTATTTGCTTGTAAAATGATTCTTGAGTGAAATAACATAACTTAACAGAAAGATGTATTGATATTTGCACCCCTTGATAGTACTCATAACAAGGTACCAAGGCCCACTTTGTGACCATGCAAAAACAGTTAAATGCATAGTTTAAATGATAGTTTAAAATTGAATCTATTTCATATGGGAAGATCCCACTTTTTCAAAAACCACTCAAACCAGCTCAATTTTCAAAACCCAAGCATCCACAGTATCACCAGCACATGCCTAGGACACCCACCAAAAATGTTTTCAAAATTCAAAACTTAAGTTCATGCGGCCATTTCATCAAACAGGTTGCAGATGCAAATCAAACAAAATCAAAACACTATTTGGAGCAGTGTTTTGAGCCAACCTTGTTCGCTCTCTGGTTACACTAGCCTCAGTAGATCATCTAGCAACCTTACCTAAGATCGAGCCCCACTGTAAACTCGCCAATGTCATCAATGGTGAACAGGCCGAGAGCACCCATGTCACCCCAGTGTGGACAGAAAGCTAGGAGAGGAAGTAGCCGTGCCAACCTTGTCTGGGAGGTAGCCCATGCCTCACCGCCCCCTCTCGACCAGCCCTGCCTCGCAGACAGCAACCAGAACCGCCAGGAACACCGCGCCCGCGCCGCTGTCGACCATGCTGATGCGCACCGCAGAGCACGCGCCGTTCCCACGCAACCCGACCACCTCGAGCCCTTCTCGCCCGCCAGCATGCACCCCACCGTCCCAGGAGACCGCCAGACATGCCCATTTCACCTCCCGTACCCCACAGCCACCGCTCGCCGCAGAGTTCGCCGCCTCTGCCTCGCAGAGCACCGCGCGTTCCCGACCGTTTTCCATCGCCTCTACAAGCGCATTTAAACCTTAGAGCATCACCAGGAGACCACCGATCGATCGCCACCCTCGGCCATGCCTCTAGCATCTTGTAGCCGTGTCGCCACCGTCGCCTGCCCATCCCTCTCGGTCTCTCCGTCGAGCCTATAAAATTAGGCCACCCCCAGCTGATTGAAGCACACCATTTCACTCCCCTCACCTTCCACCCCTTAGCCGGAGCAACGCGAGCAGTGCATCGCCGGAATTTGGCCGGAGCAGGCCGCCTCTGGAGAAGAAGGGAGTCGTTGATTTCGTCCACCCCAGGAGCTGTCGCGACCATCCCTGAGTTCGCCGTCGTCGACTTTGTCGTTTGCCCGCCTCGCCGTCGTCACTGGAGCCCCAGTATGCCCCCTATGCACCCCCACCGAGCCGCTAGGGTTCGAGCTCGCCGGTGACTTGTTCATCGTCGACGACGACCCTCATCCGTCGATCTTCATTCTAATCCAACACACCACATCGCCGCGTACTGCTTCCCGTTTAAAGATTCACTAACCAGTAGACACCCCTGTCAGTTGCGCCCCGCGCTGCGAGTGACACTGGGCTAGCCCATTAACCTTTCCCGCGCAGCCCACTCGTTTGAATTTAGCTTTTTCTTTTTAAGTTCAAACATAGTTCTGTACCTAGTTTCAAAAATCAACCCAGCTCGATTCAGTGAACCAAATTGAATAAAACCAATTTTGCTAGAAAGATATTGAAATGATTAATCCAAGCCCATTGGATTCAAATCATTTGGATCTGTAGATCAACCTTGGTAAAAATAACAAGGCAGAAGCTTTTCTGCATTCAAACATTTTTCAAATTTAAACCATAATAGCTTTTGAGTTGATTCCAACTCTCAAAAATCACATTTGATCATACCTTTCAGAATATATAAAAATATATGGGTTTACTTATAGAAATAATGTTCAAGTAATAAAAGAATGCCACATAGGCATTTCTAGTCACTTTATTTATTTAAATAAAAAGGTTAAACCTTATTAAATTGTGACACCACTTTAAAATCACATTCCCATGTACTGAAATATGTGGTGATGACATGTGTCAACATGATCCCATGTTTGAGTTGGAGAATATTAAATCTTAAGTAGTTTTTCAATGAGTAGAAATTACTTTTCTAAAAATAAAATCAATAAAGACAAATGCTTTATTCTTGTGATATTAGTGATTATACTAGATCATCCATAGTGCACCTTTGTGTGATGATTGAAAGTAGTTAAGTATTGTTTGGTGATTGTGTACCTCGTATTTATTCATAGATGCTAGTACCGACTAAGGATACAAGGAGGAAGGAGGATACTACGAAGAAGAAGCCGAGGAGAACTTCAACCACTGCTCTACACAAGGCAAGCCTAATACTACTAATTGATTGAGCAATCTCACACTTGCAAGATAACTTACTTATGCAAGAAAATACTTGCTTGTTACCATGATCATTAGATGCCTTGAGCATATGTGATCATACCCACTTGATACCCCCTCCTAGTTTTACTTGCAAGATTTATACTTTATTTCTTGATCAAAACTATTATTTAGAGTCTACTTAAGTGATTTGTAGATTCTAGGAAGATAATTGAAGGTTGCATAAAGAGCATTAAATTTGGCCTAAGCTAGATAATCTTGATGTCATCCTAAGGCATGAGATTGAACTTAGTTAAACTCCACTAGTTTACCACCCCTCATTAGTACTTACCCCCACTTGTAGATGCTAGTGCTAATCATAAAACTTGATCAACTCAGATGGGAATACTTGGTGGAAAATGGTTATGAAAACCTTGGAATGATGGATCATTCTACTGAGATGTTTTGACATGTGTTTCCGAACACCAGATGATTTTGATGATGAAAATGTTCAGGCATGAGCCTTAGACCTTTATAAAACTAATGGTTATCTGGATGTGATACCATTCCAATTTTTACCGTACAACCACAATACCCGAAGATTGGGTAGGGCTTGACTGGAAACTTATATACCTTAGTATGTGTTCCCTCACGGCCAAGGTCTGAGCTGAGGCTACCTTGTGAAGATTGTCCACCTGTGTAGTACCCAAGATGACAGTTGGTCATGGTTGGAAGGCCAAACTCATAGGAGATGTGCTTATAATAGGGCGTGTAATTGGAAGGTTAGGATTGATTATCCGCATACTGAGTATGGTGAATTCAGGATTTGTTCCTGACGGATGTATCGAATGTTGTGGTGAAAGTGTACAATCTCTGCAGAGTGTCAAACTATTCGAATAGCCGCGTCTGCGGTTATGGACAGTTGGAGTGGCCATACTGTTTCCTCGTCAGATGTTTTTAAAATGACTTGTGAAATGAATGGAGATTTTGACTTGACCACAACAGAGTTGTGATATGAAATACAAGTTCCCACTTAGGTGTTATAAAATTTCAACTAGCATTCTTTTCTTCTGAACTTAGTAGAGGTAATTCTGGCTTTTTGCAAAACAACCATAGAGCTTAGTGTCCTATTACAAAAAACCCCTTCACTTGCTAGTATTAGTTTGCGAGTACTTAAAGAGTACTCATGGCTTTGTCCCTGGCTATTCCGTGGCCAGACTATGAAGAGGATTACTAGGATGATGGAACCCAGGAAGGTTACGACAACTAGGATCATCTCCCATCGTCAGCATTGCCTGTGACCCCGAAGATGGAGCTTCGCCTACGCTACCTTTATTATTACGTATTTCCGCTGCTTGAGTTGTATTAAGAACTAGATCATGAGATCCTTATTTGTGTAAGACCTTATGTATGGTTTGTAATGGATGATGTACTATGGTATTCAATTCTGTTATGTCTCGCAAAAATGGTAATCCTGGGATTGCGATGTATGACATAACAGGCATCTGGGATTAAAAATCCGGGTGTTGACAAGTTGGTATCAGAGCCATCCTGACCATAGGAGACCCTAGTTAGACTGGACATTTGAATCAAAAACTTAGTTTCAAAACCAAAGAAAGCAAATATTTACAAAAACTTATTCCATTTCTTATCACCTTGATTCTTTCATAAAAATTCATGTTCCTCAAAAACTCTTGCAAAATACATAAAATTTGACACACTTGATCACTCTACTAACTTAATTATCCTATATTCTTATAGATGGACGTGAAGTACAGCAAATTTTATCAGTTGGGGAATGGAGGAGACCTTATCTTTGAGCGGGATTTGGACCAGCTTTCGGAACTTCTGGAGCGTCCGCACCCCGAGTTCTTCGGAGCTCATCACAATGATCAAGGAGGAGAAGATCTGCAGTGGCTAATTGTTGCAAGTCTCTAAGGAAAGATTGAACCTCCCACTGCTGAGGGAATTCAGTTCACCTTAAGAGAGAACAACTGGCTCGATGGACTTGCCAGGGCCATGCAGGAAGCTCTTGCCCTTCTGTGTGGGCAGAGTATCAACCAGATCAAGGGTACCCGCTTTGAGTTTTATCCACGACGTGATGCTATGGGACAGCCACTAGAAGCCCCATACCACCATGAGCTGAAGACTCAGTTGGACCACCTTAGCTTCATGATGTACGATCGTCAGCAGGAATTAGACAATTGCCATGACTACTCCAACCACATGTCCGCCATCATCAAGACGAAGGATCAGGCCATCGCCATGCTAGCGAAGAATCGCAAGTCTCGCCGCCATCAGCTAGACAAGAAGGAGCGCATCATTGCATGTCTTCGCCACCGTATCTCGGATTTGGAGGAGACCATCCATGAGAGAGACATGCAGTTGGAGGAAAGTGAGAATGCCAGAGAAGATCTTCGTGGATACCCCTACTCCTATCTCAGCGATGATGATGATTTTCTGGAGGATCAGGCTATGGACTTCTTTACCGATGAGGATGATTTCGCCTTCATCGATGATGATGAGGCTGACGATTACACCGACTCCAAGGAGTAGTAGCACTTGAGCACTAGCGTAGTGAGTTGTATTCGGTCCCACTATATCGTAGTTTCCAGAATGGTTCTTAAAACCATCTGTCTTTCTTGTGTTGTGGTGTGTGTTTGTATCGTGTGCTATGAATGAATGAATGAAAAGCAAGTTGCAAAAAAAAATCTGAGTCAAACTTTAAAAACTTTCCAAAGTCCCGGAACCTTAGAAATTTCCCTCTTTTCTCATGATCTATATCAATCTTCAGATGCCACGCGGCGGAAGTGGTTCATCCCCGGACCCGATGTTGCAGATCCTGCAAATGTTGGTTTCTGACCGCGAAGCTGAAAGAGACGAACGTCAAGCTAACCTAGCCACCCTTCAACAGATAGCTCAGCTAGCCCACAACAATCAAGGCCAAGGAAATCAGGACAACCATGGATCTAAGCTCAAGAATTTCCAAAACACCAACCCGCCTGTTTTCACTAAGTCAGAAGAGCCCCTAGAATCCGACAATTGGATGCAAACCATGGAAAATAACCTAGAAGTCGCCCGAGTGGAAGCTAACGAGAAAGTTCTGTTCTCCAACCACTATCTAACCGGAGATGCCAGAGCATGGTGGAACAGCGTTCGTGCAATGATCGGAGGACAGATGATGGCCTGGGAGGAATTCAAGGTCAAGTTCAGCAGAACCCATGTGCCACCGGGTTTGATCAAGAGAATGAGAGATGAGTTCAGAGAACTGAAGCATGGAAGGATGACCGTAGTGGAATACCGTGACAAATTCTTGTCATTAGCTAGGTATGCCCTGGATGAGATCGACACCGAAGCCAAGAAGAAGGAGAGATTCTTGAATGGTCTGCATGATGAGATGCAGACTGTGTTGGTCAATATCCCCTTTGCGGATATTGAATCCCTTGTCTACTCTGCCATCCAGATGGAAGGAAAGATCAACCAAGCCAATGAGAACCGCAAGCGTCGCATGATGCATCAGCCAGGAACCCATCAGACCCCAAAGTATCGCCCTAACCCATCTCTAGGATTTGCCCCAAAAACTAACAGACCCCCGATGAACCGTTCGACTTATCCCAACCGTGGAAACCCAAGGCCCGGAGGCAACAACCCCGGCAACTCTAACAATTTCAACCGTGCACCACCCAAGTTCAACAACAACAATGCTACCGCCAACACCAACACTACCCCGAGGAATGGAAGCAATGTTGTGCCTGTTGCAGCAAAGGACAAGTCGCAAGTGACTTGTGATAACTGTGGAAATAAGGGTCACTACTCCAATGAGTGCCCCAAGAAGAATGCCGCAGCCCCCAATGCAAATGCCCCAGCTCAGCAGCAGCGTCGTGCTCAGCCCAGAAGAAGATTTGCCCCAGGGAATTCACTCAACCGCAACGGCCATCTTTTTCTCATGCATGCTGAAGAAGCTCAGGAAGAGCTAGACGTAGTGCTAGGTATGTTTTCTGTTAATTCAGTACTTGCTCGAGTGTTGTTTGATTCTGGTGCATCGCACTCATTTGTCACCGAAGAATTTGCATGCACTAGTAAGATTCAACCAACCAAACTGAAGCATGTTATGATTGTTCAAATCCCCGGTTCAACCACCAAAGCTAGGAAAATTTGCAAAGTCGTCCCTATCCGAATCCATGGCATATATTTTTATGCTAATCTGATAGTACTCGGAACTAAAGGTTTGAAAGTAGTACTAGGATGGATTGGATGTCCAAACATAAAGGATTAATTGACTGTTCCAAGAAAGCCATAACCATGAGCAGTACAGCCGGAATATTAGTCGACCATATATCTTAAACCTTACCTCGTCAATTCAAGTGCAACAAGAGTATAGCCCAACCTACCATTGACCAAGTCCGAATAGTCTGTGAATACCCCGATGTATTTCTGGATGTTTTGCCCCCAGATCTGGATATTGAGTTTATCATTGAACTAATCCCCGGAACCGGACCCATAGCCCAGAGACCATATAGTATGAACCCGTCTGAACTAGCAGAACTGAAGAAGCAACTGGATTCCATGTTGGAAATTGGATTGATTCAACCAAGTGCTTCACCATGGAGATCACATGTCTTGTTCATGGACAAGAAGGATGGAGTAAACCGTTTGTGTACGGATTATCGGAAGTTGAATGATGTCACTATCAAGAACAAGTACCCATTGCCCAAGATAGAAGATTTGTTTGATCAGTTGACCGGTGCCAAAGTGTTTTCTAAGATTGATCTTAGAACAGGTTATCATCAACTCAAGATTCGTGCAGAGGATATTCCCAAGACTGCCTTTACCACCAGATATGGATTATACGAGTATACTGTCATGTCTTTTGGATTAACCAATGCCCCCGCTTATTTCTTGAATATCATGAAGAAGATTTTTATGGACTTCCTGGAGAAGTTTTTCGTTGTTTTCATCGATGACATTCTAATTTATTCCAAATCAGAAGAAGAACATGAGCTAGACCTGTAACACCCTCTCCTGATAAGGCTGAGTTCATGTGTATAGTGCCAATCCCTAGATCAGTTCACTGGCACACACAGTACAAAATGATACCAAATATAACTGTGTATCATAAATACAACGAATATGATCCGGAATTTACATTATTTATTCAAGTACATAGCGGAAAACGAATACAAGGTAGATCTCCATCCTCCAAATGTGCCACAGGCGAACAATTGTTGAGTGGAGTCTCGCGAACTATGAACGATCACTCAGATATGATATAACCTGCAACATGAAACGTTGCAGCCACGAATGGTCAATACATTGAATGTATGGCAAGTAGGCTAAAGTGCTTAACAACATATCTATCAACTACATGCTTATTTGGCCAAGTGGAGTTCAGGCTCATTTGCATAAAGCAATAGTTTTATTATAACATTTGTAACAAAGTAGTTTTCCAATACGATAAATAGGACACTCTGGTTCACTCCCAGGTGCTCCTACCCAATTATGTTCACCCAACAATTTTTAAGTAATTAAGAAATAAGGATGAGTGAGAAATATCATAGCATCAGTATCAGGTCGCTCAAATTGTCCATAACCGGGGACACGGCTAAGCACTTAGTTTATACACCCTACAGGGGTTAGTACACTTTACCCATGTGACTTGGCCAGCCTAGCTCTTACCACCACTCTTATATTGGGTGATGATAGGGAGAAGTCCAAGAAGGAACCGTTCGGGAAGTAGCTCCCCAAACCCGACACACACCGGTCCAACCTACACTATTCTACATCTCTGGATACGTGGGTTCGAGTTATCACAACCTACTGAGTCCAACCAACCGCCCATTTCATTATTGGCACATGCTTGTACACGTAAGTTACCAAATAAAGAAACCAATCCTTTCTCAGTGTCCTGGGCGGCATCCCCCACCATAAATCCACACTCGATGACCCAATCAATGCCATTCCGCCCAGGTGGTTTGTTAAAACATATTGGTTTTTCATTTAGCAAAACATAAGCCTTTCAAAACATATAACTTTTCATGGTATGATTCCCTTCCTCGTCTAAATAGCATAGCTAAGCAATCTACCAATACGATGGCTCGTAAACAAGGAATATTAGGGAATAATATGGGACATAGCATAGCATATACACATCAATTCCTACATATGCAATTCTACAAAAACATCTACACTGCATAGGAAAACAATAGGACATTTGTGACCAAGATAGCACCACTTGCCTTTGATGTAGATGTAGTCGATTAGATAATCCTCACAGTCCTCATAGATATAATGGTTGCAATTGTCATAACCACAATACTTGCAATCATAATAGTTGCAATCACACATGTTGCACTCCTCGCAATCTATCGAGCAAACAATTGCATACAATCATAAACAATAGCACATAGAGATCAAACAAATGCAATAAATGCATGCATGACAATTTAATAAGTCATAATGGTTGTTACTGTAGTTATCTAAACAATATTGAAGTATATGATGCATGAAAGAGGCCAATTAATGCAATGGAGTACTTTAGTTCTGTTGTAACCATGTTCTAACTGTCGAAATAAATTTGTTTCTTGGGTTTACTGGATATAGGACGTTAATACGAACCAGTAGGCGTTGGGTTCACCCTAATTGGAGTTATAGATCTTTTTGTATGATTTAAATAGTGTTTAATGGGTTTTAAATGATTCATATAGTTTCTGTTGCCTAAAAATCAAACTCAAATTATATATGAAATCTCCACGGAATTGTGATTCCAGCGACATATTATTTGTAATTTTCTGAGCAGTATTTATTTTCTTATGAATTTATTACTCTAAATAGGCCATTAAACCATTTAAATCTTCATGGAAAAACCTTACAGTCAAAGGCTTAACTAATTGCATATTGATGATCTACATGGAACCAGCTTTCCATCGGTATATCATTTATATTTTTGTGATATGCAAATATTTTGCTATGAATTTAATGATTTCTAAAGCCATTAAAACTAATTAAATCTCTACGGGGTAAATACTCCGCAAATTCTGGATCCAACTAGATATTATTAATTTACATTACAGTAGCTTCAATTTGATATATTGTTCATATTTTTCGGAGTTACGGATAATTTTCTATGAATTTATTAAGCTAAAAGACCATTAAAACTAATTAAATTACTGAAGTAACCACGTACAATAAAAGTTCGATCTATTTTGATAAGATGATGCTACGTAAAATTATCTTCAATTTGATATATTATACGCAATTTTTGGACATTGTATGAATTTCTAATGAATTTTACAAGTTAGATCTATAATGTGCAATTTTAAATTCGAATGGAATATTCGAGAGAATATTCCGCTGACTGGACAGGTTGACTTTGCATGCTGACTGGGACTAGATGCTGACCTGACGATGACGTGACGTTGATGAGGAAGCTGACCAGAATAACGACATGACACGCACTGGTTTGATTTGGATCTTGACCGTCTGGATAGGATCCGGTGGCTAGAAGAAGAGACCGACCCGATTTTGGCTCAGAATAGAAAAGAAACAGATCTGTGTTAGAGAGACAAATCCGTAGGTTAAATTGAAAAACCTAGAACATGAAAGTTGTGCGGAATCATTAGTCCTACCTTCTCACCAAAGGAATTTGGATTTGAAGAAACGAGCGCGAGTACATCTTGGATTTACACCGTCAGATCTGAAATATTGCGATGCGAAATTCTCCGGCTGTGGTGGATGAAAAGAGGTGAGGTTTGTCGAGATTGAAACATTTCGACGAGTTCTACAACTTTCTTTTTTTGGCTGAAGGCAAACAACGAAGTCTAGATGGGTTAAAAAGCGAAATAAGATTCGGGCATGTGTAGATTCGGGATTTCGAGAAGAGAAACTCGTACAGCTGTGGCTCCACGAGTTTATATGGAGATTTAGGATAGTGTAGAGATAGGTATCAGAGTAGGGAAAAAGTATAAACAAACGGAAGTCGATTCAGAGTTGTAGATAAAAAGTTATGAGAGTTTGAGTAGAGATAGGTTTGACAAAAACTAATTGCACGCTTTTTAAAGAGATCCCATGATCGATCCCTCTCCCGTACGTGGCTCGGTCTGACATGGTTATACCCTACGGTTACGTAACTTCAGCATACCTAGTCCAGCCCAAGGAAGGCCCACGGCAGACATACGCTGGCCCATGAAGATTTTCGGGTGGCCAAGGCCCATGACGTCTTCGGATCCTTGGAGAGCAAGACTAGAGGAGATAGGAAATTCAAAGGGGTAAAACCCTAGAACTTGTAACCGACTAGGACTACGCCCGGGACCTGCCTAAGTCTATATAAAGGCCAGGAGGGCACGTCCTAGGGCAACTCGACTCATACTTTCGCACACGCATCCACGCCAGATCGAATCTGCGCACCCTGTAACCTTCAGTTCCGCCGTAATCAAAGAGCAGACAAGCAGGAGTAGGGTTTTCCCTCCGGGGGCCTGAACCTGGGTAAATCTCGTGTCCCCTGGTTGCTTGTCTGTTAACCGTGCCACGATCTCCAGCATCCCCATCTTCTCCAAAATCCAAGTCCATAACAATGGGCATTGACGAGATTAAACCTCGTCACGGTCCTTGCTGGGCTGGCCTGCTTAGTTTTTTTTTTCTTTTTCTTTTTCTATTTACTTGTTTCCCTCATATCTTTTGCATACGAACTCCAAATGATATGATTCTTGTTTCTAAATTTTTCTAAAATCGAATAGATCATTGTAGGATCATATTTATAATCTTTTTACTAGTTTGGAAGTAGTGAGTTTATAAATCCTTGTATATTTCATTTTATTTATATCTTTATGTGTTTGTATTTATTCCATAACCTTTTCATAATAGCTCCAAGTGAGCTCAATTTTGTTTCTACAATTTTGTAATATTAATTGGATCTCTTTAGGCTATAATTATCAATAATCTATGCCTTAGCAATAGTGGGTTTTATAAATTCAATTTAATTACCTTTATAAACATTTGGGCGAATCAACTATAGGATTTAGATACCAGGATTTGGATTCAGTTTGTGAGAACTTTGCATGGATGTAATGAAATGCTTATGAATGCTTCATGATTTTCATTTTGAAAACTTGCACACCAATTCTACAATCCATAATCAATCCATGCCCTTTTGCCTATGTGGCTACTTAGGTCATAACAAAAGAATATAAGATTTTGAATTCAAGGTTGAGAGAATTTTCTATTCAAAAAGTTTCTTCTCTTTGAGAATTTTCAACATAGTCAAACAATCAATCAAACTTATTTATTTATTTCACATTCCAAAATTAGGAGAATTTTGGGATGTGACATACTACCACCCTTAAAAGAAATCTCGTCCCGAGATTTGGGAAGGCTAGAAAGAAAGAAAGGTTCGGGATCCATTAGGATGCTACCGCCCTTAAAATAAAATTGACTAGGTCATTTCTCGAGGATTCACTTAGCTCACATTGGTTCTCCTTTAGACTTTTATTGGAACAATGTCTCTAGCACATTCTAAACATCATGATTGATAGTTTCTGAGAAAGCACTTCTTAAACTAGCAAAACTCTCATGGTGGGCAAATAGGGAACGTTTACTTCACAGTGCCAATAATTCACGGTTGGGATTTATCCTTACCGTACATTCCTATGCTTAGTAATGGATGCTTTTAGAAGGGTGTAACAATATACGGTTCTAGGGTTTAGGCTCAACGTCGACTCTCTGCTAAGGTTGAAAAGGGAACTCAAGATTCGCAAAGCCAACAGTACAAGAGCGAATAATAAGAGTAGTAGGAATGGTGATCAATCCATCCTGCACCCAAATCATTACCCTGTATGAGGATAGGTGAATCACGTTTTTCTATCACTCGGGCATTCTCTCTTACCTTGAAGAATCTTTCCATGGGCACGAACTAATGCTCTATGTATACTCCCATGTATTCAATCAACAAAGCTACTACTGAAACTAAACTATCGATACTTCAACTTTCAGGTTGCATAATCTACTACATAACATCGCTTCAACACTTCATACTCCCACATCTCTTTTTTCCCATTAGACAAAGCATTATCCTTCCTAAATACATTGTGTTGTCAAACCTTCCACTTAACACATCATTATATCTCCAAGGGTTCAAGATAGGGAAGAATAGATTCTATAGGAAAGAAACGACTAAGAAAATAATCCTACCCATAACTATATGAAGCAATCAATGTCACAAAGAAGCAAACAATCATAAGGAATCAACACACAAGCAAACACTTGTATAATAACATTACAGGGGTCTAAATATAGCAGTATATAATCACAAAATAGTTTTAAAGCATTGGGAATAATACTAGAGTAAAATAGAGCAACATATAAGCAATAAACAAAATCTGTCAAAACGGTACAGCAGACTTCATGAATTTTACTGACGGACTTAAACTCATTAGTAATTTTAGCCAATTTTTGTGCATGTACTACAGGTACTTACGCTCCAGATCCTATTTTTTCAGTTTTGTCTGAGTTACCAATAAAATATGAAAAATCGCGCGGTACAATAGGTCAGGCAGAAAACTGCAGCAGTAACCCCACGAATTTCAATCAATTCACACCATTAAAATAATTTTAAAACCACACGAAAACTCCAGCAACTTTATAGTTTCAAAACAACAGATCCTAAAAAATGCATCACACGGTATGGTTCAGTACAAACAAGCAAGCAACCAATATTGTCATACCACATAAGTTGATAAGAACAATATGCTAACACGATAGCGATGATCTCCTAAAGAGATAAAATATGGTGGTCCAGACCTACCCAAATTTGGTGAGATGTTCATTTATGTCATGTTATTTGTTCTTTACTTGTAGGCCAACTCTCATATAGTGATTTGCTTTATAGAAACCTACTAATAACATTTTCCAATTCTGTTAGTTTTTATGGTAGATCACTTCTTCTACTAATCAAATGAATGGACATCTACAAGTTTGAACAAGGAGAGGTGTTGGAAAATGATAGACAAGGAATATAAGAACTCTAATAAGTATAAAATATGATAGTTCTCCTATTAGAGGTCTTCTATTGCTAATCTATTTCTAAGGTCACGATCCTACAGTCAACACACAGCTCTGATACCATCTTGTAACACCCTCGCCTGATAATGCTGAGTTCATGTGTATAGTGTCAATCCCTGGATCGGTTCACTGACACACACAGTACAAAATGATACCAAATACAACTGTGCATCATAAATACAACGAATATGATCCAGAATTTACATTATTTATTCAAGTACACAGCGGAAAACGAATACAAGGTAGATCTCCATCCTCCAAATGTGCCACAGGCGAACAATTGTTGAGTGGAGTCTTGCGACCTATGAACGATCACTCATATATGATATAACCTGCAACATGAAACGTTGCAGCCACGAATGGTCAATACATTGAATGTATGGCAAGTAGGCTAAAGTGCTTAACAACATATCTATCAACTACATGCTTATTTGGCCAAGTGGAGTTCAGGCTCATTTGCATAAAGCAATAGTTTTATCCTAACATTTGTAACAAAGTAGTTTTACAATACGATAAATAGGACACTCTGCTTCACTCCCAGGTGCTCCTACCCAATTATGTTCACCCAACAAGTTTTAAGTAATTAAGAAATAAGGATGAGTGAGAAATATCATAGCATCAGTATCAGGTCGCTCAAATTGTACATAACCGGGGACACGGCTAAGCACTTAGTTTATACACCCTACAGGGGTTAGTACACTTTACCCACGTGACTTGGCCAGCCCAGCTCGTACCACCACTCTCATATTGGGTGATGATAGGGAGAAGTGTTGGGAATATGCCCTAGAGGCAATCATGTATGATGAGATTTCCCATTGTATTTATAAAGATATTAAGTAGTCCTTGTATAAACATCTGATGTGTATCATTGAATATGTGATTCGGTTGTGGAACTATGCATTCATGTTGTTTGTACTAAATATCCTTGGTCATTGAGGTTGTGCTGGACACACAACTTAGACCAATGTGAAAGTTGGCTTGATGACTCGGTTCCACTTGTCATGGGCATGGAGATGCTATTCCAAGTTACACAGACTAGGCTAAAGAGTTTAGCGAGTCGGATTGACCCATATTGAGGTACAACGAACAAGTTGTCATTTTTATATCTCAATCAATGTAATCCTTACACCTGAGGTTGTTGTATAGTCCGAGTTCAGGATCACCGACTTAGGTTCTGTCAAACGTTGATCCGTAACTGGGCAGTTATAAAGGCAGGGTTCGGGTCGACTGAGAATCAAGCCGCGTGATGTGAATAACCAAGATGAGATTTTGCCCCTCCACTCAGAGAGATATTCTCTGGGCCCTCTCGTGAGATATGATTCGGAAAGCATGGCCATGCACGACTCGATTAAGTGTTAACCGAGGCGATCGACTAAGAGTTAGTCGGGTGAATCACTTATCTCGGATCGAGAAGAGAGTCGTACTATTTAAGGGATGACATATATTCGCCTATAGTCTGACAAGGTATATCGTGAGGCAAAAGGGACTCGAATGAAAGTCGCATTGGAAAGGCAAGTCGTCATGACTCTTTGGTGCTTGGGAGTCGGCACATTCTGCTAGGAGCCGCTACCGACTGATCGATTGAGAGTCGGACTCCAATCGTGTCCAAGTAGCCATGAGCCTGTGGGGTCACACACATAAGAGCGGGAGCAAGTTCAGATTAGATCTGAACCTGTAATCTGGTTGGGTTGGACCTAAACCGGATTAGGACTGAGTTAGTGAGTTGGACTCATGGTGACTAGTGTTATATGGGCTTTAGTGAATGGGCCACGCGAGCATAGCCCACGTTCACTCCCTATATATAGTGGAGCACCTTAACCCAGAAAGGTTAATCGTTGTTCGGTTAGGTCATTCCATGTGTTGGAAACCCTAGCTCCACAGCAGTCCTACCGTCGATACGAACCTAGCAGTTCGTCGCCGGTGCTCCTCCTTGTACGTGTGGATACCAGCAGAGGTGCTGTGCGATCAGCACCAGGACGATCGGATCGTGAGGACTGCACTACATCAACTGACGCGCTTCATCAGTAATCCGCAACTGCGCGTCTAGTGGTAAACCTCGTGGCCTTCTACCTCAGCTAGATCTTGGGATCACCACGTTAGAGGAAATTTTTTTGTTTTATCTCTGCGTGGCCCAACAGTGCTATCCGAGCGATAGCTTCTGGTTTTAGGCTCGAGATCTCGCATATGTGATATGCGGTTGGCTGTAGATGAGATCTATGTGTTGTTTGGTGGTCGATCTATGAGATAGATCGGTTTTGTACGAAGTTGATTGGATCAACTGTACTCGGGGAATGGTAGATCTGATTTCCTGATCATACTGCTGAGGTCGTGGAACGACATACCCCTACCGGTCGGCTTCCGCCATCGGGGTAGACTGTGACACGTAAATCCAAAAGCGGTGATCGAAGATCAAAGAGTTTGATCGAATCGGAACGATGGTCGCAATCCATGTTCGGATCGTAGATGAGATCTACGTTTTCGGAAAAATCGTCGGGCGCTGCCCCTTCGATCCCCGCCCGCACCCGCGGGACCGTCGGCTTCGCCCTGTCGTAGCGCCTTAGATGTCGTTGCGAGTTTCACAACGCTGGTAGATATTGTATCTATGCATAACTTGTTTTTGCAGGAAGTTGTGAATGGTATGGTTCATGTGCATGTGATGTATGTGTGTAATCCATACGTGATCTGTGAATCACGGTTTTTGTCAGCCGGTTGGAGCCTAGGTGCTATCATTTTATTGTATAACGACCTGCATGTCGGATTCTCCACGTAATTTACTTTACTAAGCTAGCGTAGCTGTTTGGAGAACCCGGAAGGCATGCAAGGCGTTGTACATGTCGGAGACATGGAGTAAGACGGCAAGTGACAAGAGTTAGCACTAGTCGGATTACAGGCTTTGTGGAGATGGAGATCGCCATGAAGAGAGCCATACCATTTCACATTATAATTGCTTTATTTTGTGTTATTGTTATGTCTCTGTTTTACCTCTATTAGATAGTCCGTAAAATCTAATCCCTCAAAGAAGGTCTAGTCGGTTTTCCCGCCAATGTTTGCACCATCACAAGTCGGACATATTTTGTAGTGGGCTCATAAAATTGAGGTGCTGCCAATTCTTTCCGACTAGGTGGGTTCGAGTCGGACTCTTACTGCAGAAACACTCGGTAAGCTAGACGGGTCTATCACAACGGTTGTGGGACTCGGGGAAAAGTTGGATGGGAGCCGGGGCATGTGATGCCACCCTTCCAACAGGAGTCGTATGAGATATGATCGTCAAGGAGTTGTCTACCTAGATCACTTGGCGGCTAGCGGTGATGCTAAATCTCACTAGCCGACTTGCTTATTTAGGATCCTGAATCACTAAGCAACCATCGGAGGGGTGTTGGTTCTAATGGGAGCATAAAATATTAAAATGTTTAATATGCTTGCTCTTTTATGAATACATGTCTTAAGTGTTTTGCATATTTTCTATTGTAGATCATGGCACCAAGTAGCAGTCACTCTCAGATATCCGGTTTTGCGTTGAGAACCATTCTTGAGAAAGATAAACTGAACGAAACTAATTTTACCAACTGGTATCGAAATCTGAGAATTGTTCTCACACAAGAAAAGAAGGACCATGTCCTAGACAACCCACTTCCAGATGAGCCGAATGAGAATGCGACTGTCGCTGCCACCAATGCCTACCGTTGGGCTAAGGATGAGTCCATGGATATTAGCTGTCTTATGCTTGCTCACATGGAACCGGACTTGCAAAAGCAGTTCGAGCATGTTGAGGCCTATGATATAATCGAAAGCCTCAAAAGTATGTTCCAGGCTCAGGCGAAGACTAAGAGGTATCAAGTCTCTCAGGCTTTGCTGAGTTGCAAGCTTAAGGATGGTGATCCACTGAGCCCGCATGTGATCAAAATGGTTGGTTACGTGCAGTCTCTGGAGAGGCTTGGCTACCCCATAAGCGAAGAGTTCGCTACGGATATAATTCTGAACTCTCTTCCTAGTGCATATGGGCAGTTCATTTCAAACTACCACATGCATGGTATGGATAAGAAGCTCACTGAATTACATGGGATGCTCAAGCAGGCAGAGGCGGATCTCAAGAAGGGCGCCAGTCAAGTGTTGATGGTGCAGAATAAAGCTAAGTTCAAGAAGATTTCTTGGACTAAGAAGAAGGCTAAGTTAGGAGGAAAGCAGGCTCAGGACCCGGTCCCAAGCGCTTCCTCAGGGACTAAGCCATCTCCTTCAGCCGGATCCACTTGCTTCTATTGCAAGGCGGATGGCCACTGGAAGAGGAACTGCAGCAAGTACTTGGCCGACAAAGCCAAGAGTGGAGGTATGACTTCCGACTCAGGTACACTTATTTGCAATGTTATAGATATATATCTTGCTGATGCACCTAATAGTTCTTGGGTATATGGTACCGGATCAGTTATTCACATCTGCAACTCGTTGCAGGGACTGGTAAGAACTAGGAGCGTAGCAAGAGGCGAGGTTGATATTCGAGTCGGCAACAAATAAAGAGTTGCTGCGTTGGAAGTCGGCACGATGCAAATTCATTTACCTTCCGGATTCATTATGGAACTAAATAATTGTTATTATGTTCCAGTGCTCAGCCGAAACATTATTTCTGCTTCATGTTTGATGAGGCAAGGCTATGAGTCGAATATCAAGAATAATGGTTGTTCTTTGTATTTGAATGATATGTTTCACAGCTTTGCACCCGTCCAGGACGGGTTATTTATTTTGAATCTTGATGGTGAGTCGGTTTATAACATAAATGTTAAAAGGTTGAAACCAAATGATCTGAATATGACTTACTTTTGGCACTATCGGCTTGGTCATATAAGTTGGAAACGCATGAAGAAGCTCCATGATGATGGACTCCTAACTTCGTTCGACTTGGAGTCGTTCGAGACATGCGAATCTTGCCTACTCGGCAAAATGACCAAGACACCTTTTGCAAAGAGTTGCGAAAGGGCGTCCGACTTGTTGGGACTAGTACATAGTGATGTATGTGGACCAATGAGCACGACAGCCAGGGGTGGTTATGAGTACTTCATTACCTTCACTAATGATTTGAGTAGGTATGGATATATCTACTTGATGAGACATAAGTCGGAAGCCTTTGAAAAATTCAAAGAATTCCAGAATGAAGCACAAAATCAACTCAGCAAGAAAATAAAGTTTCTTCGGTCGGACCAAGGAGGCGAGTACATGAGCCATGAGTTTGATGACCATCTGAAAAGTTGTGGAATAGTTCCTCAACTTACTCCGCCAGGAACGCCACAAAGGAATGGTGTTTCGGAAAGGCTGAATCGGACCTTGTTGGACATGGTACGATCAATGATGAGTCGGATAGATCTGCCTTTATCATTTTGGGGTTATTGTCTAGAAACAGCGGCGTTCACACTAAACAGAGATCAAAATCGGTAGAGAAGACACTACATGAGATGTGGACAGGCAAAAAGCCGAGTTTGTCTTTTCTTAAGATTTGTGGTTGTGAAGCATTTGTCAAGCGACTACAGTCGGACAAGCTTACATCCAAGTCGGATAAGTGTATTTTCATGGGGTATCCGAGGGAAACCTTGGTTACTACTTCTACAACCGAGAAGAGGGCAAAGTGTTTGTCGCTCAGAACGGTGTCTTCCTTGAGAAAGAGTTTCTCAGTCAGGGAGTAAGTGGGAGCACGGTGCAGCTCGAAGAAATTCGAGAGGAACCGTCTAGTAGCGAGTCGGCAAAAACCTTGGAGGATGAGACGATCGTGTTAGCTGAGCTGGCGGCAGCACCTGTACTACGAAGATCGGCAAGATTACGAAGTGTTCGTGATGTGTTACTGTTAGACAGTGATGAGCCGGCAAATTATTCGGAAGCGATGGTGGGATCTGATTCCAAGTCATGGCTTGGAGCCATGATATCCGAGATAAAGTCCATGGATGAAAATCAAGTTTGGAACTTGGTTGATCTGCCAGACGGTGCAAGACCCGTCGAGTGCAAATGGGTCTTTAAGAAGAAAACTGATATGGATGGAAATGTTTAAATCTATAAAGAACGCCTTGTCATGAAGGGGTTCCGACAAGTTCAAGGAGTTGATTACGACGAGACTTTCTCGCCCGTAGCGATGCTTAAATCAGTTCAGATCATGTTAGCTATAGCGGCCTATTTCGACTATGAGATATGGCAGATGGATGTCAAAACGGCTTTCCTTAATGGAAATTTAACTGAGGACGTGTTTATGATACAGCCCGAGGGTTTTTTCGATCCGGCTAATGCTGACAAGGTGTGCAAACTTCAGAAATCCATTTATGGGTTGAAGCAAGCATCTCGGAGTTGGAATATTTTCTTTGATGAGGTAGTCAAATCGTTTGGCTTCATCAAGTGTGATCATGATTCTTGTTTGTACAAGAAGTTTAGTGGGAACAAAGTAAATTTTCTAATCTTATATGTGGATGACATATTACTGATTGGAAATGATGTCCAGATGTTGCAAGAAACCAAGGAATCATTGGAAAGGAGTTTCTCAATGAAAGACTTCGGTGAGGCAACATACATCCTCGGAATCCGGATCTATAGAGATAGATCAAGGAGGCTCATTGGATTGAGTCAGAGTACTTATTTGGACAAAGTGTTGAAGAAGTTCAACATGGAATCGTCTAAGAAGGGGTTCTTACCAATGTCCCATGGTGTAAAACTTAGCAAGACTCAGTGTCCTTCGACAACTGATGAGCGAAGTCGAATGAGTGCGATTCCATATGCTTCTGCAGTCGGATCCATCATGTATGCCATGATTTGTACTAGGCCGGATGTTTCCTATGCTCTAAGTGTTGTGAGCAGATACCAGGCTGATCCTGGAGAGATCCACTAGACAGCGGCTAAAAATATCTTGAAGTACTTGAGAAGGACTAAGGAAACGTTCTTGGTTTATGGTGGTGAAGATGAACTCAGTGTAAAGGGTTACACGGATGCGAGTTATCTTACCGACTGTGATGATTCTCGTTCGCAATTCGGATACGTGTTTATTATAAATGGAGGTGCTGTGAGCTGGAAGAGTTCCAAGCAAGAGACTGTGTCTGCGTCTACAACAGAGGCTGAGTATATTGCCGACTCGGAGGCAGCAAAGGAAGCTATTTGGATGAGGAATTTCCTCATGGATCTTGGTGTGGTTCAGGGCTCGTCCAATCCGTTAGACGTGTATTGTGACAACAATGGTGCTATTGCACAAGCCAAGGAACCTAGACAGCACCAGAAGAACAAGCACATACTCATGCGGTACCACCTGATTCGCTAGTTTGTGGATCAGGGTGATATCAAGTTATGCAAGGTACACACGGATGCAAATATTGCGGATCCGTTGACAAAGCCGTTACCCCAGCCGAAGCATGAGGCGCACCAGAGAGCCATGGGCATTAGATGCTTAGACATGTGATGTCGGAAGATTGACTCTAGTGCAAGTGGGAGACTGTTGGCAATATGCCCGAGAGGCAATCATGTATGATGAGATTTCCCATTGTATTCATAAAGATATTAAGTAGTCCTTGTATAAACATCTGATGTGTATCATTGAATATGTAATTCGGTTGTGGAACTATGCATTCATGTTGTTTGTACTAAATATCCTTGGTCATTGAGGTTGTGCTGGACACACAACTTAGACCAATGTGAAAGTTGGCTTGATGACTCGGTTCCACTTGTCATGGGCATGGAGATGCTATTCCAACTTACACAGACTAGGCTAAAGAGTTTAGAGAGTCGGATTGACCCATAATGAGGTACAACGAACAAGTTGTCATTTGTATATCTCAATCAATGTAATCCTTACACCTGAGGTTTTTGCATAGTCCGAGTTGAGGATCACCGACTTAGGTTCTGTCAAACGCTGATCCGTAACTGGGAAGTTATAAAGGCAGGGTTCGGGTCGACTGAGAATCAAGCTGCGTGATGTGAATAACCAAGATGGGATTTTGCCCCTCCACTCGGAGAGATATTCTCTGGGCCCTCTCGTGAGATATGATTCGGAAAGCATGGCCATGCACGACTCGATTAAGTGTTAACCGAGGCGATCGACTAAGAGTTAGTCGGGTGAATCACTTATCTCGGATCGAGAAGAGAGTCGTACTATTTAAGGGATGACATATATTCGCCTATAGTCTGACAAGGTATATCGTGAGGCAAAAGGGACTCGAAAGAAAGTCGCATTGGAAAGGCAAGTTGTCATGACTCTTTGGTGCTTGGGAGTCGGCATGTTCTGCTAGGAGCCGCTACCGACTGATCGATTGAGAGTCGGACTCCAATCGTGTCCAAGTAGCCATGAGCCTGTGGGGTCACACACATAAGAGCGGGAGCAAGTTCAGATTAGATCTGAACCTGTAATCTGGTTGGGTTGGACCTAAACCGGATTAGGACTGAATTAGTGAGTTGGACTCATGGTGACTAGTGTTATATGGGCTTTAGTGAATGGGCCGCGCGAGCATATCCCACGTTCACTCCCTATATATAGTGGAGCACATTAACCCAGAAAGGTTAATCGTTGTTCGGTTAGGTCATTCCATGTGTTGGAAACCCTAGCTCCACAGCAGTCCTACCGTCGATACGAACCTAGAAGTTCGCCGCCGGTGCTCCTCCTTGTACGTGTGGATACTAGCAAAGGTGATGTGCGATCAGCACCAGGACGATCGGATCGTGAGGACTGCACTGCATCAACTGACGTGCTTCATCAGTAATCCGCAACTACGCGTCTAGTGGTAAACCTCGTGGCCTTCTACCTCAGCTAGATCTTGGGATCACCACGTTAGAGGAATTTTTGTTGTTTTATCTCTGCGTGGCCCAACAAGAAGTCCAAGAAGGAACCGTTCGGGAAGTAGCTCCCCAAACCCGACACGCACCGGTCCAACCTACACTATTCTACATCTCTGGATACGTGGGTTCGATTTACCACAACCTACTGAGTCCAACCAACCGCCCATTTCATTATTGGCACATGGTTGTACACGTAAGTTACCAAATAAAGAAACCAATCCTTTCTCAGTGTCCTGGGCGGCATTCCCCACCATAAATCCAAACTCGATGACCCAATCAATGCCATTCTTCCCAGGTGGTTCGTTAAAACATATTGGTTTGTCATTTAGCAAAACATAAGCCTTTCAAAACATATAACTTTTCATGGTATGATTCCCTTCCTCGTCTAAATAGCATAGCTAAGCAATCTACCAATACGATGGCTCATAAACAAGGAATATTAGGGAATAATATGGGACATAGCATAGCATATACACATCAATTCCTACATATGCAATTCTACAAAAACATCTACAATGCATAGGAAAACAATAGGACATTTATGACCAAGATAACACCACTTGCCTTTGATGTAGATGTAGTCAATTAGATAATCCTCACAATCCTCATAGATATAATGGTTGCACTTGTCATAACCACAATACTTGCAATCATAGTAGTTGCAATCACACACGTTGCACTCCTCGCAATCTATCGAGCAAACAATTGCATACAATCATAAACAATAGCACATAGAGATCAAACAAATGCAACAAATGCAGGCATGACAATTTAATAAGTCATAATGGTTGTTACTTTAGTTATATAAACAATATTGAAGTATATGATGCATGCAAGAGGCCAATTAATGCAATGGAGTACTTGTTATTAATAATTACTTGCCAATATAGGGTTTTAATAGTTCTGTTGTAACCCTGTTCTAACTGTAGAAATAAATTTGTTTCTTGGGTTTACTTGATAGAGGACGTTAATACGAACCAGTAGGCGTTGGATTCACCCTAATCGGAGTTATAGATATTTTTGTATGACTTAAATAGTGTTTAATGGGTTTTAAATGATTCATATAGTTTCTGTTGCCTAAAAATCAAACTCAAATTATATCTGAAATCTCCACGGAATTGTGATTTCAGGGACATATTATTTGTAATTTTCTGAGCAGTATTTATTTTCTTATGAATTTATTACTCTAAATAGGCCATTAAACCATTTAAATCTTCACGGCAAAACCTTATAGTCAAAGTCTTAACTAATTGCATATTGATGATCTACATGGAACCAGCTTTCCATCGGTATATCATTTATATTTTTGTGATATGCAAATATTTTGCTATGAATTTAATGATTTCTAAAGACATTAAAACTAATTAAATCTCTACGGGGTAAATACTCCGCAAATTCTGGATCCAACCAGATATTATTAATTTACATTACAGTAGCTTCAATTTGATATATTGTTCATATTTTTCGGAGTTACGGATAATTTTCTATGAATTTATTAAGCTAAAAGACCATTAAAACTAATTAAATTACTGAAGTAACCACGTAAAATAAAAGTTCGATCTATTCTGATAAGATGATGCTACGTAAAATTATCTTCAATTTGATATATTATACGCAATTTTTGGACATTGTATGAATTTCTAATGAATTTTACAAGTTAGATCTATAATGTGCAATTTTAAATTCGAATGGAATATTCCAGATAATATTCCGCTGACTGGACAGGTTGACTTTGCATGCTCATTGGGACTAGATGCTGACCTGACGATGACGTGACGTTGATGAGGAAGCTGAACGGAATAACGACATGACACGCACCGGTTTGATTTGGATCTCGACCGTCTGGATAGGATCCGGTGGCTAGAAGAAGAGACCGACCCGATTTTGGCTCAGAATAGACAAGAAACAGATATGTGTTAGAAAGACAAATCCGTAGGTTAAATTGAAAAACCTAGAACATGAAAGTTGTGGGGAATCATTAGTCCTACCTTCTCACCAGAGGAATTTGGATTTGAAGAAACGAGCGCGAGTACATCTTGGATTTACACCGTCAGATCTGAAATATTGCAATGCAAAATTCTCCAGCTGTGGTGGATGAAAAGAGGTGAGGTTTGTCGGGATTGAAAGATTTCGACGAGTTCTACAACTTTCATTTTTTGGCTGAAGGCAAACAACGAAGTCTAGATGGGTTAAAAAGCGAAATAAGATTCAGGCATGTGTAGATTCGGGATTTTGAGAAGATAAAATCGTACAGCTATGGCTCCACGAGTTTATATGGAGATTTAGGATGGTTTAGAGATGGATATCAGAGTAGGGAACAAGTATAAACAAACGGAAGTCGATTTGGTGTTGTAGATAAAAAGTTATGAGAGTTTGAGTAGAGATAGGTTTGACAAAAACTGATTGCACGCTTTTTAAAGCGATCCCATGATGGATCCCTCTCCCGTACGTGGCTGGCTCGGTCCCTTGCTGGGCCGGCCCGCTTATTTTTTTTTCTTTTTTTCTTTTTCTTTTTCTATTTACTTGTTTCCCTCATATCTTTTGCATACGAACTCCAAATGATATGATTCTTGTTTCTAAATTTTTCTAAAATTGAATAGATCATTGTAGGATCATATTTATAATCTTTTTACTAGTTTGGAAGTAGTGAGTTTATAAATCCTTGTATATTTCATTTTATTTATATCTTTATGTGTTTGTATTTATTCCATAACTTTTTCATAATAGCTCCAAATGAGCTCAATTTTGTTTCTAAAATTTTGTAATATTAATTGGATCTCTTTAGGCTATAATTATCAATAATTTATGCCTTATCAACAATGGGTTTTATAAAGTCAATTTAACTACCTTTAGAAACATTTGGGCAAATCAACTATAGGATTTAGATACCGGGATTTGGATTCAGTTTGTGAGAACTTTGCATGGATGTAATGAAATGCTTATGAATGCTTCATGATTTTCATTTTGAAAACTTGCACACCAATTCTACAATCCATAATCAATCCATGCCCTTTTGCCTATGTGGCTACTTAGGTCATAACAAAAGAATATAAGATTTTGAATTCAAGGTTGAGAGGATTTTCTATTCAAGAATTTTCTTTTCTTTGAGAATTTTCAACATAGTCAAACAATCAATCAAACTTATTTGTTTATTTCACATTCCAAAATTAGGAGAATTTTGGGATGTGACAACACCTAAGGACCATTCTTGGAACCCTTAGAGAGCATCAGTTGTATGCCAAGTTTAGCAAATGTGAATTCTGGTTACAAGAAGTAGGCTTCCTCGGCCACATTGTATCAGCTGGAGGAATTGCTGTTGACCCTGCAAAAGTAAAAGATGTCGAAGATTGGCAAGCCCAACCACTCAAACCCAAGTTCGTGCATTTCTCGGATTGGCGGGATATTACCGCAAGTTCGTAGAAGGATTCTCCAGTATCGCCAGACCCATGACCCAATTGCTGAAGAAGGACAAGAAGTTTGAATGGACCGATAGATGTGAAGCGATTTTTCAAGAACTCAAGAGGAGATTGGTTTCAGCCCCAATCTTAATCATGCCGGATATCACGAAGCCCTTTGACATGTTTTGTGACGCATCCAAGATCGGTCTAGGATGTGTGCTAATGCAAGAAGGAAAAGTCATATCTTATCTATCTCGACAACTGAAACAACATGAGCAGAATTACCCAACCCATGACCTCGAACTCGCAGCCTTAGTTCTAGCCCTGAGGACATGTAGGCATTACTTGATGGGAAATCATTGTGAAATTTATTCGGATCACAAGAGCCTGAAGTATATATTCACTCAGAAGGAGCTGAATATGAAATAGAGAAGATGGATTGAGCTAATCAAGGATTACGATCTGGACATTCACTATCACCCTGGTAAAGCCAACATGGTAGCAGATGCCCTTAGCAGATTGCCGTGCCACTTGAACTCCATGATTTTGAAGGAGAAACCAAGCTTGCACAAAGAGATGGAAGATTTTCGAATGGAATTAGTAAGTGAAGGATTTTTGGCTAGCATAGAACTTCAACCCACTTTGATCAGCCAGATCAAAGAGGCGCAGAAAGGAAATGCTAGTATCAACGGAATCAAGCGTCGTATCGGTACAGGGAAAGTACCGGGATTTACCGAAGATGAAGAAGGAGTGCTGTGGTACAAAGGAAGCCTTTGTTTACAAGCAGATTCTGAGTTGAAAGAAGTTATTCTGAAGGAAGATCATGATACTCTTTATTCTATCCACCCCAGAGGAACAAAGATGTATCAAGATTTGAAATAGCAATTTTGGTGGCATAAGATGAAGAGAGAAATCGGAAGCTATATCGCCAAGTGTGATATATGTCAGCGAGTCAAGGCAGGACATCAAAGACCCGCTGGATTGTTGCAACCATTGCAGATTCCGGAATGGAAATGGGATTTCGTTGGAATGGACTTTATCACCGGATTACCTACTTCTAGTAGGGGAAATGACTCTATCTGGGTCATAGTGGACCGATTGTCCAAAGTCGCCCATTTCTTACCCGTCAAGACCACATATCAGAGTTCGAAACTAGCGGAGTTATACATCGCTAGAATCGTCAGTTTGCATGGAGTCTGCAAGAACATCGTATCGGATCGAGGAACTCAGTTTACCTCGAGATTCTGGAAGAAAGTCCAAGAAGGTTTAGGAACCCGCCTAGATTTCAGCACCGCGTATCACCCTCAGACCGATGGACAAACGGAGCGAGTAAATCAAATACTCGAAGATATGCTGAGAGCATGTGTGTTAGAATATGGATCTAAATGGGAAGACTGTCTGTTATTCGCAGAATTTTCATACAACAATATTTATCAAGCCAGTTTCACTACAAGAAATGTGTCAACTTATGACGTTTTGGTAGTGACCATCTAGAAAATCGTCTTAGATTTATGAAGATTCCGCACTGGGTGGTCTTTGGGAGGGCCAAATCCTTAGTAAACTATGACGATCTTGCTCAAAACGTCGTAATTTTTTAAATGAAATCGTCATAATAAGTAGGCAGATCTAATAGACCGTTGGATGCGAACAAGATGGACGGGTAGGATGCTGATATGCGGGAACTTACATGGATCGATGACATGGCATACCCATCCCGCGCGCAGACCCCAAATATTTTCATAGGACGCGCGTGCTGGTCAAGACAAAATCGCCACGTCCCCGCCTTGCCAGCGAAACCTACTCCCCAACCCTAATCCTATTGTCGCCACCCCTCCTTCTCCAGCGAGATCCGCACGCTGTCGCCGCCATCCCCGCTCGCTCCAACCCTCCTCTCGCTCCGCTCTGGTACCCCCAGAACCCGCCTCGTCAGGGCAGTCGCGGCCAAGGAGACCGAGCTCGGCGGTGGTGGATTGGACGGCGACAACATGGGATCTGGGAGCGGTGGTTCCGGTGGGAGCGGTGGTTCCGGCAGGAGCGGTGGTTCCGGCGGGAGGTGGAGAGGAAGAAGGGGAGGAGAATATGGGGGAGGGGCTCTCCATGTCGCAGAAGCTCACCCTGCCGCCGGTTCTCCCCTCTCATCGATCCACCCGCTCCCTCCCTCATCTCTCCACCGCCACCCCCACCACCCCTATCACTCCCCAGCACCGCAACCTATCTCCCTCTCCGATTTCCTCACCCATGGCGACCAAGATCCGGTGGTCCGTACGGATCGATCGCGGCGGCTTGGTCAGGAGGGAGATGGATGGCGGGGTGGCTGATGTCCCCGCTGCGGCGGCTGCGGCGGCGGCTTCTTCTTCGGTGACCACGGCGGTGGCTCCACCGGGTCCGCCGAGCAACGGAGCTGGCGTGCCTAGGGCGGTGGCGTCTGCGGCGCCACCGCCGTTCCTGATGAAGACGTACGAGATGGTGGACGACCCGGGGACGGACGACATAGTCTCCTGGGGCAAGGGGAACAACAGCTTCTTCGTCTGGAGCACACCCGAGTTCGCAAGGGACCTCCTCCCCAAGTACTTCAAGCACAGCAACTTCTCATCCTTCGTCAGGCAGCTCAACACCTACGTACGTTCTGTCCCCCTCTCCCTCTTCCTCCCTCCCTCACTCCCCGACCCTTCTCTGCTTTCTGCTCCCACTAGTTCGGTCCTGGGGATTCAGAGTCCAAAACTCAGGAGGTTTTCGAATTGCGTGAGGATGGGATTCTAGTGTAAATAGTGTGTGTTAGTCCCAAACATGCCCGTCTCACCGGAAATTTGAGGCCCTATCTATTTTACTAGTATGGTGATGCTCTATGTTATTAGATTAGTTCTTGCTGAATGTTTGGGAATGGGGTATCCATGATGAAACAGGTAGAAAGGGAATACATGCAATCATGTTCTTGTTATTACTTATTATGGATCTGTGATTGCCAAAAAAACTCATATGATTTGATACTACTGTTAATCATTGTTTGCTAGATTAGAATTTAGAGAAATAATAGAATAATAAAAGAGACATCCCCTATTAAGTATTGATTCATGCATGTCCCAGTTGTCTCTGTTCTCATATTAAATTTTCCTAGTCCTATTTTCTCGATCCCGTGGTAGGGTTTTAGGTTGCTTAGTTTGTTACCTTTTGATTGTTGTGCTTCCGCTGATTTGCTTCTGCAATGGGTGTTTATAATTTAGCCATGGTGCCAATTCTTAAATGGAACAACAAGTGTTGTTTTTAAATAAACTATGCCCTCCTGGTTGGGGAAATTTTCTTAAATTGTCTTGATAAATAATATGACTTGGTACCTTTGTGTTTCTTTCAACCTTGAGTTGGCTGAGTATTGGCTTTGCCCTCCTGGATTATTCATGTGGGTTAACTTCTGCTGTTTCTTTTACTAGAGTGCTTATAGAGATACCTAGGCCAAATCATTTCAGTAGAGCATATAAATAAACCTTGGCCAATTCATTTCAATTTTGTTCATGTATTATGTAATTTGTAATATGTCATTTATTTGTCTACCATAATTTTGTTCATGGATTATTCCCATGCATGTTGATTTGTTCCAAGTATCCAGCAATTATTTTGCTGTTGCTTGAGGTGTACTAGCACCTCCGCGGTTGTCAAGGTCCTGCCCCTGTTGTGATGCCGACGCTTAGGATTATAGTCTCACCCCTTTGGATTCAGAATTAAAAAGACCCACCCATTTATCTTGCCTGTGTGTAAATGTGATGCATGGTGAGAAATAAAGAGTGAGAAGCTAATTGCCTACTGCGTGTACTTGTGTTTAGCATCCTTACACTAACCATATGTATGCTAGATGTCCATGTACTTTGATCTCGTGTTGTTCATGTGTCATAAATGAGATCTTGGAGCACCCATGTGTTGCCTTGGTAGCATCACTGTCTTGCCAAGAATTTTTGATAATCTTTGAAATGTTCTTTTATATCTACTTTAGCTAAGACTAACTTGATTTTTCTTCATGTCCTGATGCATGTACACACGAGGACGGTTTGACTGTAACGTCCGCACTTGCAAGTCATTTGTTGCAATCCTCTACAGTCTAGATGTTCTTCTGCCTTATAATAAAATATGGTAGGAAAAATACACTGTACTCTAAAAGAACTCAATCAATTATGTGGGTGTACACTGTATTAATTGTTGCTCCCATAAGATGTGATTTATGTAGCATTTTGATTGCCATTTATCCATGCCTGATACAATTGCATATCCATGCTTGATATTATTTTATCATTGAAGCATAATCTTGCAGCTGTTGTGGGCAGTATGGTAGTCTCGTTTCATTGTCCTTATCATGATATATGTTGTGTTCCACTCGTTCTCAATGCATATTACTTGTAGTTAATGTCTCATTGTTCAGCTATTGGTTTCACAAACAACATAGTTGAAGTTATGTCACAGTACTGATTACTGTTGTACTCATGTAGAATTATTGTTGCCTGCATTTTCCATTATATCATCTTATTCTGTTATTTACTTGTCTTGTCCTAGGTTGTGTTCTTCCCTCTGGTTTGTAATGTGCCATGTGGTCTGACTACAACTATTGCATTTGTTTGCTTGCGCAGCTGTTGATCTGGTATTGATTATGTCTGTCACGGGAAGCATATGGCACGGGAAGCAGCGCCACCCATCTCCCTCTCTCCCCATCACCATCTTCTCATCCTCCTCTAATCCTTTGTATTTGTTGAAGCAGGATCCCACGATGTCGATCTCCCTGCAGAGTTGCGTGCTGCCTCAGAGGCTCCTCCACCAGATCACCTCCGGCTTGGTCTTCCTCGCCGACGCCAGCACGTGCGTGCTTCGCGAGAAGGGCACTAAATCTGGCGTCTCTAGCGTCGTATGGGTGACATGGTTACTGATGGCGCCAAGACCAACACACCTGCGCTCCGGCTCGATGGTATGTGCACCTTCATCACCCTCGCCCCTATCATGTATGTATTGTTCCCCCATATCTGTCCGCTTCTCTGAATTTTGTTTTGTTTGATTCTCCTCTCGATCATGGTGGATTCCCTTATGATTTTTTTGTCTGATTCCCTTCGACAAGCTGCTCCTCCAGCTGCTGCTCAAGGCATCACGGGACAAGCAGTCCGTGGCCGAGGAGGCTGAGAAGGCGATGAGGCTCCCGCTGATAATTTGCAGAAGATTGCAACCTGAATCCCAACTGACAGTATGTACATAACCGATTCTCCCTTTGTTTATCGAATTAATTTTATCTGTTCTTGTGTGGTATCATTCCAAAAGTTCAGATTATCAAGTTTTATTCATTAACCGAGCTTGTAGAAGTTTGTAAATATAAGGCAATGGTCAAGCTCGGTTTTGCTAGTAGTTGGATAAATTGGGTATGCATGTAGATCAGTAGTTGAAGTTAAGGGAGAACTCCTGACGTCCTTAATTTGAACACACTGCAAGCATCACAAGTCTGGTAGTGTAAATATGAGTGCTCTTTTAATAGGGTTAGTTTGAGTCTTATGACTCTTACTCTTACATGATCCAGGGGCATTTGATCATACTCGAAATTATTCTGCTGTCATTCATCATGTACCATGCCAGTGTTATCTTCAGTTCAGTGGCTTACAAAGCTACTCCATATAATATCATGTACAATGCCAGTGTTAGCTTCAGTTCAGTGGCTTACAAAGCTACTCCATGTAATATATCATGTACCATGCCAATGTTATCTTTAGTTCAGTGGCTTACAAAGCTACTCCATGTAATATCATGTTAATTATTAAACGAGTTCTTGGAGTGGTTCTTGTTAATTATTAAACGAGTTCTTGGAGTGGTGCTTGTAAATGAGTTATACAAGATCCATAGTATTTACAGTGATAGGAATGAGTGAATAGAAATTTTTCAAATCTGATTTAAACTTAATCAAATGATTAGAAAGCTTTTGTGGATATGAAACCACTGATTATGAATGCTAATACATTATGTAAATTTTCTGCTACCCCTATTCTGGATTTCTAGAACTATATGTAAAATTTGCTGCTACCCATATTCTGAAACTACAAGCTTTGTTCATGTTTCAGCTGATTGTGCTGGAGTGGAGCTGCGCCACTTCGGGAGAGCGGAGGAGCTTGTTCGTGCAGCGATCCGACGAGCTTGTCCGAGGTGTTGCAATTGGTGCTATTTGCTAATAAGTGAATGTAAATACTGAATTGTAATCTTGGATGTGCATTTGTGAGCCTGCTATTTGCTGATAAATTATCTGCATGCTGTGTATTTGCTGAAAATGGTGTATTTTATTGATGTATTTGGAAACTCTGGTGTATTTTCTCGATTTATTGCATGGCTGAAGCAATTCCAGAAATGAAAATGCAAATTCTAGTTAAAAAATAGCAGAAATCTGGACTGGATGAAATATATTTGGGCTCTAAAAAGGCTGTGGCCCAAAATATATTGTAACAAATCTGAAAATAAATAAGTGTACCGTAAGAAGGCAAGGCCCAAAAGTGACAAACCTAAAAAGGCCAAGGCCTAGCAAATAAAAGGCTAGAATTATTGGGCCAGCCCATTTAGATCACTAAAATGGACTGGGCTGATTTTGATTTAAGACGATTTCATTTCGTCACAATTTTGCCACGTAGGATCAGCCACGTAGGATCTGAGCTGGCCTGGCTAGATGGTCCATGACGATATTGGATCGTCATAGACGTTATGACGATTCAATATCGTCATAGAAGGTTATGACGATTTTACCAAAAACGTCATTATAGTTCATTTGCGACGCCCAGCTTTCGACGATCTCAAAATCGTCATAGAATCGTCATAAACGGACTACTATGACGATTCTGTGACGAAAATTGAGGGTCATATATAGATAGATTCCTTGTAGTGTTTGCAAATGGCCCCATTTGAATTCATGTTTGGAAGGAAGTGTCGCACCCCTTTGAACTAGTCGGAAGTAGGAGAGAGTCAGATTTTCCGACCCGATATCCTACAAGAAGCAGAAGAGAAGATTCACAAGATTCATGAGCACCTCAAGAAAGCACAGTCTAGACACAAGAGTTACGCCGACAAGAGACGTCGAGACCTCGCCTTCAACATAGGATATTTTGTGTATCTTAAGGTGTCGCCATTAAAAGGAATGCAGCATTTCTAGCTCAAAGGAAAGTTAGCCCCTAGATATATCGGACCCTTCAACATTCTGAACCGTCGAGAAGAAGTGTCGTATCAATTGGAACTACCCGAAGATATGTCAGCCATGCACAATGTGTTCCATATCTCATTACTTCACAAGTGTCTCGAAGTTCTAGAGAAGACTGAAGTGTTCAAGAATATTGATCACCAGACCATAAAAATCAACGATGACCTCACCTATCCCGAAGTACCCATCCGTATTTTGGAAGAATCTTTCAGAACCACCAGAACCCGAAGCATCAAGTTTCTCAAGATTCAGTGGAGCAACCACACAGAAGAGGAAGCTACCTAGGAGCGTGAAGATCACATCAGGACGGAGTTTCCCGATCTCTTCAAATCTTAGGTAGTCTTTTTCGTCCTTTTTCAAATCTTGGGATGAGATTTCTTTTAAGGGGGGAAGGTTTGTAACATCCCAAAAATATTAAACTATAATCATCAAACTGTAATCATCAAAATTATGGTTAACAAAAACTTTTCGAATTAAAAATATCAAAGCATTCATATGTGTGTGCATTAAAATTTGGATTCTTTTGAATTGCCATGATTATGTGTTTCTTTGCTTGTGAAATGATTCTTAAGTGAAATAAACATCATCTAAACAATCCCCAAACTTTTCCCAGAGACAAACATGTATGGATCTTTGCACCCCTTGATAGTACTCATAACAAGGTACCAATGCCCACTTTGTGATCATGCAAAAACCGTTGAATGCATAGTGTAAATGACAGTTTAAAATTGAATCTATTTCATATGGGAAGATCCCACTTTTTCAAAAACCACTCAAACCAGCTCAATTTTCAAAACCCAAGCATCCATCAAAAATCTTTTCAAAATTCAAAACTTAAGTTCATGCGGCCATTTCATTAAACAGGTTTGAGATGCAAATCATACAAAATCAAAACACTATTTGGAGCAGTGCTTTGAGCCAACCTTGTTCCCTCTCTGGTTACACTAGCCTCAGTAGATCATCTAGCAACCTTAACTAATATCTATCCCCACTTTAAACTCGCCAATGTCATCAATGGTGAACAGGCCGAGAGCACCCATGTCACCCCAGTGTGGAGAGCAAGCTAGGAGAGGAACTAGCCGTGCCAACCTTGTCTGGGAGGTAGCCCATGCCTCACCGCCCCCTCTCGACCAGCCCTGCCTCGCCGATAGCAACTAGAACCGCTAGGAATGCCGCGCCCGCGCCACCGTTGACCATGCCAACGCGCACCGCAGAGCACGCGCCGTTCCCACGCAACCCGACCACCTCGAGCCCTCGCCGCCCACCAGCATGCACCCCACTATCCCAGGAGACCGCCAGACATGCCCATTTCATCGCTGTACCCCACAGCCACCGCTCGCCGCAGAGTTCGCCGCCTATGCCTCGCAGAGCACCGCGCGTTCCCGACCGTTTGCCATCACCTCTACAAGCGCATTTAAATCTTAGAGCATTGCCAGGAGACCACCGATCGATCGCCACCCTCGTCCATGCCTCTAGCATCCCGTAGCCGTGTTGCCACCATCGCCTGCCCATCCCTCTCGGTCTCGCCGTTGAGCCAATAAAAGGAGGCCACCCCCGGCCGATTGAAGCACACCATTTCACTCCCCTCACCTCACTGATCATTCCACCCCTTAGCCGGAGCAAGGCGAGCAGCGCATCGCCGGAATTTGGCCGGAGCAGGCCGCCTCTGGAGAAGAAGGGATCCGTTGATTTCGTCCACCCCAGGAGTTGCCGCGACCATCCCTGAGTTCGCCGTCGTCGACTTTGTCGTTTGCCCGTCTTGCCATCGTCACTGGAGCCCCGGTATGCCCCCTATGCACCCCCACAGAGCCGCTAGGGTTTGAGCTCGCCAGTGACTTGTTCATCGTCGACGACGACCCTCAGCCGTCGATCTTCATTCTAATCCAACGCACCACATCGCCCGGTACCGCTTCGCGTTTAAAGATTCACTGACCAGTAGACCCCTGTCAATTGCGCCCCGTGCTGCGGAGTGACACTGGGCCAGCCCATTAACCTTTCCCGCGCAGCCCACTCGTTTGAATTTAGCTTTTTCTTTTTAAGTTCAAACATAGTTTGGTACCTAGTTTCAAAATTCAACCCAGCTCGATTCAGTGAAACAAATTGAATAAAACCAATTTTGTTAGAAAGATATTGAAATGCTTAATCCAAGCCCGTTGGATTCAAATCATTTGGATCTGTAGATCAACCTTGGTAAAAATAACAAGGAAGAAGCTTTTCTGCATTCAAACATTTTTCAAATTTGAACCATAATAGCTTTTGAGTTGATTCCAACTCTCAAAAATCACATTTGATCATACCTTTCAGAATATATAAAAATATATGGGTTTACTTACAGAAATAATGTTCAAGTAATAAAAGAATGCCACATAGGCATTTCTAGTCACTTTATTTATTTAAATAAAAAGGTTAAACCTTATTAAATTGTGACACCACTTTAAAATCACATTCCCATGTACTGAAATATGTGGTGATGACATGTGTCAACATGATCCCATGTTTGAGTTGGAGAATATTAAATCTTAAGTAGTTTTTCAATGAGTAAAAAATTACTTTTTTAAAAATAAAATCAATAAAGACAAATGCTTTATTCTTGTAATATTAGTGATGATACTAGATCATCCATAGTGCAACTTTGTGTGATGATTGAAAGTAGTTAAGTATTGTTTGGTGATTGTGTACCTCGCATTTATTCATAGACGCTAGTACCAACCAAGGATACGAGGAGGAAGGAGGATACTACGAAGAAGAAGCCAAGGAGAACTTCAACCACTGCTCTGCACAAGGCAAGCCTAATACTACTGGTTGATTGAGCAAGCTCAGACTTGCAAGATAACTTACTTATGCAAGCAAATACTTGCTTGTTACCATGATCATTAGATGCCTTAAGCATATGTGATCATACCCACTTGATACCCCCTCCTAGTTTTACTTGCAAGATTTATACTTTATTTCTTTATCAAAACTATTATTTAGAGTCTACTTAAGTGATTTGTAGATTCTAGGAAGATAATTGAAGGTTGCATAAAAAGCATTAAATTTGGCCTAAGCTAGATAATCTTAATGACATCCTAAGGCATGAGATTGAACTTAGTTAAACTCCACTAGTTTACCACCCCTCATTAGCACTTACCCCCACTTGTAGATGCTAGTGCTAAGCATAAAACTTGATCAACTTTAGATGGGAATACTTGGTGGAAAATGGTTATGAAAACCTTGGAATGATGGATAATTCTACTGAGATGTTTTGACATGTGTTTCCGAACACTTGATGATTTTGATGATGAAAATGTTGAGGCATGAGCCTTATCCCTTTATAAAATTGATGGTTGTCTGGATGAGATACCATTCCAATTTTTACCGTATAACCACAATACCTGAACATTGGGTAGGTCTTGACTGGAAACTTATATACCTTAGTATGTGTTCCCTCATGGCCAAGGTCTGAGCTAAGGCTACCTTGTGAAGATTGTCCACCTGTGTAGTACCCAAGATGACAGTTGGTCATGGTTGGGAGGCCAAACTCACAGGAGAGGTTCTTATACTAGGGCGTGTAATTGGAAGGTTAGGATTGATTATCCGCATACTGAGTATGGTGAATTCAGGATTTGTTCCTGACGGATGTATCGAATGTTGTGGTGAAAGTGTACAATCTCTGCAGAGTGTCAAACTATTCGAATAGCCGCGTCCGCGGTTATGGACAGTTGGAGTGGCCATACTGTTCCCCCGTCAGATGTTTTTAAAATGACTTGTGAAATGAATGGAGATTTTGACTTGACCACAACAGAGTTGTGATATGAAATACAAGTTCCCACTTAGGTGTTATAAAATTTCAACTAGCATTCTTTGCTTCTGAACTTAGTAGAGGTAATTCTGGCTTTTTGCAAAACAACCATAGAGCTTAGTGTCCTATTACAAAAAACCCCTTCACTTGCTAGTATTAGTTTGCGAGTACTTAAAGAGTACTCATGGCTTTGTCCCTAGCTATTCCGTGGCCAGACTATGAAGAGGAGTACCAGGATGATGGACCCTAGGAAGGTTACAACAACTAGGATCATCTCCCATCGTCAGCATTGCCTGTGACCCCGAAGATGGAGCTTCGCATACGCTACCTTTATTATTACGTATTTCCGCTGCTTGAGTTGTATTAAGAACTGGATCATGAGATCCTTATTTGTGTAAGACCTTATGTATGGTTTGTAATGGATGATGTACTATGGTATTCAATTCTGTTATGTCTCGCAAAAATGGGTAATCCTGGGATTGCGATGTATGACATAACAGGCATCTGGGATTAAAAATCCGTGTGTTGACAAGTTGGTATCAGAGCCATCTTGACCATAGGAGACCTAGTTAGACTGGACGTTTGAATCAAAAACTTAGTTTCAAAACCAAAGAAAGCAAATATTTACAAAAACTTATTCCCATTCTTATCACCTTGATTCTTTCATAAAAATTCATGTTCCTCAAAAACTCTTGCAAAATACATAAAATTTGACACACTTGATCACTCTACTAACTTACTCATCCTATATTCTTATAGATGGACGTGAAGTACATCTAATTTTATCTGTTGGGGAATGGAGGAGACCTTATCTTTGAGTGGGATTTGGACTAGCTTTCGGAACTTCTGGAGCATCCGCACCCCGAGTTCTTCGGAGCTTAGCTCAATGATCAAGGAGGAGAAGATCTGCAGTGGCTAATTGTTGCAAGTCTCCGAGGAAAGATTGAACCTCCCACTGCCGAGGGAATTCAGTTCACCTTAAGAGAGAACAACTGGCTCGATGGACTTGCCAGGGCCATGCAGGAAGCTCTTGCCCGTCTGTGTGGGCAGAGTATCAACCAGATCAAGGGTACCCGCTTTGAGTTTTGTCCAAGGCGTGATGCTATGGGACAGCCACTGGAAGCCCCATACCACCACGAGCTTAAGACTCAGTTGGACCACCTTAGCTTCATGATGTACGATCGTCAGCAGTAATTGGACAATTGCCGTGACTACTCCAACCACAAGTCCGCCATCATCAAGACGAAGGATCAGACCATCGCCATGCTAGCGAAGAATCGCAAGTCTCGCCGCCGTCAGCTAGACAAGAAGGAGCGCATCATTGCCCGTCTTCGCCACCGTATCTCGGATTTGGAGGAGACCATCCATGAGAGAGACATGCAGTTGGAGGAAAGGGAGAATGCCGGATAAGATCTTCGTGGTGACCCCTACTCCTATCTCAGCGATGATGATGATTTTCTGGAGGATCAGGCTATGGACTTATTTACCGATGAGGATGATTTCGCCTTCATCGATGATGATGAGGCTGACGATTACACCGACTCCGAGGAGTAGTAGCACTTGAGCACTAGCATAGTGATTTGTATTCGGTCCCACTGTATCATAGTTTCCAGAATGGTTCTTAAAACCATCTGTCTTTCTTTTGTTGTGGTGTGTGTTTGTATCGTGTGCTATGAATGAATGAATGAAAAGCATGTTGCAAAAAAAATCTGATTCAAATTACTTTCCAAAGTCCCGGAACCTTAGAAATTTCCCTCTTTTCTCTATCTCAATCTTCAGATGCCACGCGGAGGAAGTGGTTCATCCCTGGACCCGATGTTGCAGATCCTGCAAATGTTGGTTTCTGACCGCGAAGCTGAAAGAGTCGAACGTCAAGCCAACCTAGCCACCCTTCAACAGATAGCTCAGCTATCCCACAACAATCAAGGCCAAGGAAATCAGGACAACCATGGATCTAAGCTCAAGAATTTCCAAAACACCAACCCACCTGTTTTCACTAAGTCAGAAGAGCCCCTAGAAGCCGATGATTGGCTGCAAACCATGGAAAATAACCTGGAAGTCGCCGGAGTGGAAGATAACGAGAATGTTCTATTCGCCACCCACTATCTAGCCGGAGATGCCAGAGCATGGTGGAACAACGGTCGTGCAATGACCGGAGGACAGATGATGGCCTGGGAGGAATTCAAGGTCAAGTTCAGCAGAACCCATGTGCCACCGGGTTTGATCAAGAGAATGAGAGATGAGTTCGGAGAACTGAAGCAAGGAAGGATGACCGTAGTGGAATACCGTGACAAATTATTGTCATTAGCTAGGTATGCCCCGGATGAGATCGACACCGAAGCCAAGAAGAAGGAGAGATTCTTGAATGGTCTGCATGATGAGATGCAGACTGTGTTGGTCAATATCCCCTTTGCGGATATTGAAGCCCTTGTCGACTCTGCCATCCAGATGGAAGGAAAGATCAACCAAGCCAATGAGAACCGCAAGCGTCGCATGATGCATCAGCCAGGAACCCATCAGACCCCAAAGTATCGCCCTAACCCATATCCAGGATTTTCCCCAAGAACCAACAGACCCCCGATGAACCGTTCGACCTATCCCAACCGTGGAAACCCAAGGCCCGGAGGAAACCACAACAACCCCGGCAACTCTAACAATTTCAACCGTGCACCACCCAAGTTCAACAACAACAATGCTACCGCCAACACCAACACTGCCCCGAGGACTGGAAGCAATGTTGTGCCTGTTGCAGCAAAGGACAAGTCGCAAGTGACTTGTTATTACTGTGGAAATAAGGTTCACTACTCCAATGAGTGCCCCAAGAAGAATGCCGCAGCCCCCAATGCAAATGCCCCAGCTCATCAGCAGCGTCGTGTTCATCCCAGAAGAAGATTTGCCCTAGGGAATTCGCTCAACCGCAACGGCCGTCTTTTTCTCATGCATGCTAAAGAAGCTCAGGAAGCGCCAGACGTAGTGCTGGGTATGTTTTCTGTTAATTCAGTACTTGGTCGAGTGTTATTTGATTCTGGTGCATCGCACTCATTTGTCACCGAAAAATTTGCATGCACAAGTAAGATTCAACCAACGAAACTGAAGCATGTTATGATTTTTCAAATCCCCGGTTCAACCACCAAAGCTAGGAAAATTTGCAAAGCCGTCCTTATCCGAATCCATGGCATAGATTTTTATGCTAATCTGATAGTACTCGGAACTAAAGGTTTGGAAGTAGTACTAGGAATGGATTGGATGTCCAAACATAAAGGATTAATTGACTGTGCCAAGAAAGCCATAACCATGACCAGTACAACCGTAATATTAGTCGAGCATATATCTGAAACCTTACCTCGTCAATTCAAGTGCAACAAGAGTATAGCCCAACCTACCATTGACCAAGTCCGAATAGTCTGTGAATACCCCGATGTATTTCCGGATGTTTTGCCCGGTAAGCCCCCAGATCGGGATATCGAGTTTATCATTGAACTAATCCCCGGAACCGGACCCATAGCCCAGAGACCATATAGTATGAACCCGTCTGAACTAGCAGAACTGAAGAAGCAACTGGATTCCATGTTGGAAATTTTATTGATTCAACCAAGTGCGTCACCATGGAGATCACCTGTCTTGTTCATGGACAAGAAGGATGGAGGAAACCGTTTGTGTACGGATTATCGGAAGTTGAATGATGTCACTATCAAGAACAAGTACCCATTTCCCAAGATATAAGATTTGTTTGATCAGTTGACCGGTGCCAAAGTGTTTTCTAAGATTGATCTTAGAACAGGCTATCATCAACTCAAGATTCGTGCAAAGGATATTCCCAAGACTGCCTTTACCACTAGATATGGATTATACGAGTATACTGTCATGTCTTTTGGATTAACCAATGCCCCGCTTATTTCATGAATCTCATGAATAAGATTTTTATGGACTTCCTGGATAAGTTTGTCGTTGTTTTCATCGATGACATTCTGATTTGTTCCAAAGCAGAAGAAGAACATGAGCTACACCTAAGGACCATTCTTGGAACCCTTAGAGAGCATCAGTTGTATGCCAAGTTTAGCAAATTTGAATTCTGGTTACAAGATGTAGGCTTCATCAGCCACATTGTATCAGCCGGAGGAATTGCCATTGACCCTACAAAAGTGAAAGATGTCGAAGATTGGCAAGCCCCAACCACTCAAACCCAAGTTCGTGCATTTCTCGGATTGGCGAGATATTACCGCAAGTTCGTAGAAGATTCTCGAGTATCGCCAGACCCATGACCCAATTGCTGAAGAAGGACAAGAAGTTTGAATGGACCGACAAATGTGAAGCGAGTTTTCAAGAACTCAAGAGGAGATTGATTTCAGCCCCAATCTTAATCATGCTGGATATCACGAAGCACTTTGACGTGTTTTGTGACGCATCCAAGATCGGTCTCGGATGTGTGATAATGCAAGAAGGCAAAGTCATATCTTATCTATCTCGACAACTGAAACAACATGAGCAGAATTACCCAACCCATGACCTCGAACTGGCAGCCGTAGTTCTAGCCCTAAAGACATGGAGGCATTACCTGATGGGAAATCGTTGTGAAATTTATTCGGATCACAAGAGCCTGGAGTATATATTCACTCAGAAGGAGCTGAATATGAGACAGAGAAGATGGATTGAGCTAATCAAGGATTACGATCTGGACATTCACTATCACCCTGGTAAAGCCAACGTGGTAGCAGATGCCCTTAGCAGATTGCCGTGCCGCTTGAACTCCATGATTTTGAAGAAGCAACCAAGCTTGCTCAAAGAGATGGAAGATTTTCGAATGGAATTAGTAAGTGAAGGATTTTTTGCTAGCATAGAACTTCAACCCACTTTGATCAGCCAGATCAAAGAGGCACAAAAAGGAAATGCTAGTATCAACGGAATCAAGCGTCGTATCGGTACATGCAAAGTACCCGGATTTACCGAAGATGAAGAAGGAGTGCTGTGGTACAAAGGACGCCTTTGTGTACAAGCAGATTCTGAGTTGAAAGAAGTTATTCTGAAGGAAGATCATGATACTCTTTATTCTATCCACCCCAGAGGAACAAAGATGTATCAAGATTTGAAATAGCAATTTTGGTGGCATAAGATGAAGAGAGAAATCGGAAGCTATATCGCCAAGTGTGATATATGTCAGCGAGTCAAGGCAGGACATCAAAGACCCGCTGGATTGTTGCAACCATTGCAGATTCCGGAATGGAAATGGGATTCCGTTGGAATGGACTTTATCACCGGATTACCTACTTCTAGTAGGGGAAATGACTCTATCTGGGTCGTAGTGGACCGATTGTCCAAAGTCGGCCATTTCTTACCCATCAAGACCACATATCAAAGTTCGAAACTAGCGGAGTTATACATCGCTAGAATCGTCAGTTTGCATGGAGTCCCCAAGAACATCGTATCGGATCGAGGAACTCAGTTTACCTCAAGATTCTGGAAGAAAGTCCAAGAAGGTTTAGGAACCCGCCTAGATTTCAGCATCGCGCATCACCCTCAGACCGATGGACAAACGGAGCGAGTAAATCAAATACTCGAAGATATGCTAAGAGCATGTGTGTTAGAATATGGATCTAAATGGGAAGACTGTCTGCCATTCGCAGAATTTTCATACAACAATAGTTATCAAGCCAGTTTGCAAATGGCCCCATTTTAATTCATGTATGGAAGGAAGTGTCGCACCCCTTTGAACTGGTCGGAAGTAGGAGAGAGTTAGATTGTCGGACCCGATATCCTATGAGAAGCAGAAGAGAAGTTTCACAAGATTCGTGAGCACCTCAAGACAGCACAGTCCAGATAGAAGAGTTACGCCTGTTGGAGATATGCCCAAGAGGCAATAATAAAGTGGTTATTATCATATCTTCACACTTATGATAAATGTTTACATACCATGCTATAATTGTATTAACCGGAAACATTAATACTTGTGTGATTTGTAAACTAAAATAAGAGTCCCTAGTAAAGCCTCTTATTAAACTAGCTTGTTGGTTAATATATGATCATGGTTTCCTGATCATGAACATAGAGATGTTATTAACAACAGGATCATATCATTAGGAGAATGATGTGATGGACATACTCCTATAGATAAGCGTAGCATAAAGATCAAGTCATTTCAATAGTTCAATTGCTATATGCTTTCTGATACATAGTAACCTAATTCCTTCGACCATGAGATCATGCATATCACCTTTACCGGATGGATGCTTTGATGACATCAAACACCACACCGTAACTGGGTGGCTATAAAGGTGGCATTGAGTGTTCGGAAAGTATTGGTTGAGACACATGGATCAAGAGTGGGATTTGTCCATCCATATGACGGATAGATATACTCTGGGCCCTCTCGGTGAAATGTCATCCAATTAGCTTGCAAGCATGTGACTGGCTCACAAGGGATCACATATCACGTGAACGAGAAAAGAGTACTTATCAGTAACGAGGTTGAACTAGGTATGCAGAGATACCGACGATCATAACCTCGGATAAGTAAACTATCGTGAGACAAAGGGAAATTGGTATCGTATGTAAGTGGTTCATTCGATCGCAACGTAATCGTAGAAATATGTGGGAGACATATGAATTTCCAGATTCCTCTATTGGTTATTGTTCGGAGAAGTGTCTCGATCATGTCCGCATAATTCACGAACCGTAGGGAGACACACTTAAGGATTCGACGTTGTTTGAGTAGTTATGGTATTATGAGAAAGAGACCGAATGTTGTTCGGAGTCTCGGATGGGATCCAGGATATCACGAGGTGATCCAGAATGGTCCGGAGAATAAGATTCATATAAGGAAAGTCCCGTTTCGGAGTTCGGGAATGATTCCGGTGTTTTCATCGGGAATGTTCTAGAAGGGTTCGGATTGTCCGGCACTCCGGGGGGGGGAGGGTACATGAGTGTGTCATTGAATGATTGCATCATGTACTAAGTGTTCTTGCTGTTCCAAAAACATGAAAGTCAAATTGCCAGTTTGAAAGTCAAACGGCTAAAACAGGAAACTGTGGAAAACAGGAAACTGTGGGAAACAGGAAACTGTGGGAAACAAGCAAGAGGAGGTTGAAACCAACTTGGAGGAGGAGTTCCTCTCCTCCTTGGCCGGCGCCCAGCCCTAGGCCGAGTTGGGGAGGGACTCCCTCCCTCCCTGGCGCGCCTAGCCCCTCCACCTATAAAAGGAGGGGCAGGGCTCCTCCTTAAGACACACAAGTTTCTACCTCTAATCTCCGGTTTAGAGCCGTTTTGGTTTAGAGCTTCTAATTGCTTTAGCCTGCGGTTTAGAGCCTTCTAATTGGTGTGTCTAATCTCTAGACCACTAATAGCCCTCTCTCATAATCCACCATACTCGCTCCGGCTTAAGGCGAAGCCCTGCGGGATTTCCCCTCTACTTCCGGTACCACGCCGTTGTGCTGCCGGAATCGCGAGGAGAGTGCTACAACCTCCGCTGCCTGCTGGAACAAGGGAGAGGAAGGTCTTCGTCGAGTACCGAACGTGTGACCGACTACGGAAGCGCTGCCGGAACGCAGCGCCGGAAGGATCGTCTACGCGATCTTGAGATCGGAAAGAGTACGACTACATCACCCACGAGAATCTGCTCTCGTTAACCGCTTTGGAATCTTCGAGGGTAAGTTCCCCTATCAACTCGTTGCTACAATCTAGTAGATAGATCTTGGCTTGTTTGTTTGTATGCGATAGAAAATTTTTGTTTTCCATGCTACGAACCCCTACAGTGGTATCAGAGCCGTGTCTATATGTAGATCTGTTGCACGAGTAGAACACAATAGTCATTGTGGGCGTTGATGCTTTTATTGTCGATTGCTTCTTGTGTACTTTGCATCTTGCGGTATGTTGGGATGAAGCGGCCCGGGCTAACCTTACATGACATCGTTCATGAGACTTGCTCCACGCTTGACATGCAACTTGTATTGCATAAGTGGCTTTGCGGGTGCCTGTTTCTCCTAGCATAGTTAAGATTCAATTTACAACGGGTGATTGACAATACTAGTATCAATGTTGTGGTTCTTGTTCGTAAGTTAGAACGACACTTATTGAAAGCCCCAAACCACGTAAAATATGCAAAGAAAGTAGAGGCGTCTAACTTTGTTTTGCAGGGGTGTGCAGTGATGTGATATGGCCATGATTGTGATTATATTTGATGTATGCAATGTTCCTTATTGTAAGTTGGCAACCGGCAGGATCCATATGGTTGTCTTTAATTTCTGTTAAGACCCGCGTGTCTATTCAAAGTAGTTGTAATAGTTGAAGCCGGTGGACGACAACCATGGAGAGGCGTCATTGACCTTGATGCAATGCCGGTGATGATGGAGATCATGTTCGTGCTAGAAGATGGAGATCGGAAGCACAAAGAAGAAAGGTCATATCATATCACATATTATGAATTGCATGTGATGTTAATCCTTTATGCATCTTGTATTGCTTAGTAGACGACGGTAGCATTATAAGATGATCCCTCATGCACATGAATTTCAAGTTCGAAAGTGTTCACCCTTAGTATGCACCGTTGCTAATGCTTGTTGTTTCGAAGCACCACGTGATGGTCGGGTGTGTTAGATTCCGCAAGTGTATACAACGTAAGCAAGCCAGATTTGCTTATGCGGTAGCTAAGGTTTGATCTTGACGAGCCTAGCATGTACAGACATGGCCTCAGGAACACAGATTACCGAAAGGTAGAGCATGAGTCATATAGTAGATATGATGAACATGTTGATTGTTCGCCATTGAAGCTATATCAACTCTCGTGATGATCGGTTTTGATGTGGTGGATTTGGTTCGTGTGATCACTAAAACAATGTGAGGGATGTTGTTTTGAGTGGGAGTTCACCTAGATTAATTTAATTATTAATTAGAACTCAATTTATCATAAACTAAATCAAAGTGAATTTGCATAGTTGTTGTAGTCATTGGCATCCGTTTACCACCTTGCGCTTAGTTATAATTGAGATGATAGAACTATAGAATTCCGGTTAGTTACTTTACGAACTGGTATCGTATTGTTTTTGAAGTGTTAATCTAAAGTCTAAAATTCCTATTGCAAACTTTCAGTAAGTTCCGGTTACTCCATGAAGTTTAATAATAGGTATTAAAACAAGAGTGACAATTCCAAGTGTTAGTGTATCATGTTTGTCTCCATGATTCTTGATATTCAAAGAATTGTCTTAATATCAAGGTTATCTAGGATCTGAAAGAGTTGTTTCAGAAACCATGATGTGTGGAAGATATTGTGATATCTGAAACGAAGTTTTGGTTGCAACATGATAGAGTATAATATGGCAAAAGTCATGTTCTCATATTTGATGAGAATTTGCAAAAAGGTTGGAGACACTTGTTGTCCTAATCCTCCAAAAGGTTTTGGATAGCAACATTATACTCATAATTCATCGTTACAAGCTAAAAGTAGCTTGATCATGGACGATTCCATGATAAGGGTGAATATTTGATGTAGGTAAAATGTTTACTACACCAAGAGATTACTAAAGAAAGGAATTTGAAAGAACACCAAACATTTGATGATGGTGATCTACTTCAAAGTGCAAGTCCAAAGACATTGGTATTTAATTATACACGCTTTGGATTATGTGTCATATGTATGACTCTACTATTGATGTTGATAGATTCTTTCAAACAGAAAAGGAAATACTGAAAGAGAATCTCATAAATATATGGCAGAAAGGAAAAGACTAGAATTGTTCAGCTTAAGTATATAGATGATATACATGTTATGGCTATATTCTTTGCTTATTAAACAATGTGGTTCTCAAGTATTTGATACTGAATTTGTTGGTGTGAATCGTCATACGAAACAACACAATTCATGAACTACAATGGCCTAAGTAACTAGCAAAAGAATATGTGATGATGTTCATCGAGAACAAATAAAGGGTTATTGTGTTGCTCGTTAAACATCAAAGCTTGCCTTCAAAGATTTGTTTTATCAGGTATTATGAGAACAAAAGGGTTGTTCAAATAATTGTCGTAATCCATAAAAGATGGATTCGCAAATCTCGTTGGAGACATCACATCCATAAAACTAGTGCTAAAAGATGTCGAAAGACAAATTGATTGAAAGATCACTTAGGAAGTGACATCGCCGTTTAAATTATATTGGAAAGAAAACATGAAGAAATTCCATGTGGATGGAATTTTGGAGTCTTTTGATTTTGATCACATGACGCTTGTGAAACTTTCCTAAGAGATAATTAAAACTTCGTTCATAGGCCAAAAGGGAACGATAGACTAGCTTATTGGAACTTGTACATATTGTTGTATGAAGTCCATTATGTATAGTCAAGAGCGATGGATTTCAACTTCATATGCTTTCTCCAAAAATTTGAGTGAATATATGAATATTTGCTTAATAAGGATGAAGTATGAAACATTTGAAAAGTTCAAAGACTTTCAAGATGAAGTGAAAAATCATTGTAACAAGAATATAAATAGTTTATGATAAGATCATAAAGGAAAATATTTAAGTTACAAGTTTAGCATAATACCTAAGATTTAAGGAATCGTTCCGTGGATTTGCATTTCCCGAAACACCATAAGGGTATGGAACGTTCGAGATATGTAATTAAACCTTGTTTGACATGGTTAGATCAAAGGTATAATTCATAAAACTGCCATTATATTTTAAAGATTAAAAGCTTTAGAGATTACCGTTTTTCCACTGAAAAGAGCTCCATCATAATCCGTTGAAATGACACCATATAAAGTTATGGTTTGGGATAAAACCCAAGTAGTCCTTTCTTAAACATTGGTATGCTATACATAAGAAAGATGTTTGCAACCAAAGTCGGATGAACCTGTCTTTGTATTACTGTTAAGTATTCCTCCATAAACACCAGAGACAAAAGTGTTTGTCGCTTAGAACGTCAAGTTTCTTTGAGAAGGAATTTTTCGTGAAAAGTTAAGTGGGAGGGCAATAGAACTTTGATAAGGTTAAAAGAACCTTAGCTATATGTGCAAAGTTGCGCAGCACCGAAAAGTGTTCCGGAGTTAGCAAACAATGCTCATGGCTCGCGTACTTCAAAGGTTGTGGTCACGGAGATCTAAGTTCCTATTGAAACAAGTAGATCGGGTAAACAATCAAATACCAAGATTTGAGGGTTGAATCATTATTTGAGAATAATGAACCGACTACATGCAAAGAAGCGATGATGGGCCCTGACTCCGTCAAATGGCTTGAAGCCATAAAATCCGTGATAGTTCCATACACGAGAAATCAAGTTTTGAACTTGAAGGACCCTCGAGAAAGGTGTAAGACCTTACAGTTGTGTCTGGATCTATAAAGAAATAGACATGGTTGTTTCACATCTATAATCGACATATTGGGAAAGAGTTCACAACAATGTTCAAAGGTTGACTATGACAAGATTTGATCTTTCATAGTGATATTTAGTCTAGACGGATTAATGTAGCAACCACTACATATAATTTTGTTATATGGTAGTTGAATAAACAAAACAAGTTCTTCTAATAGAATCGTTACCTAGGACATGTGCATAACACGGTCCATAGGGTTTTGTTAATTCAAAGGATGCTAAAAGCATATGCAAACTTCAATGGTTAAAGTGAGCATCGCGGAGTTGGAATCTTCACTGTGATGAAACTGTTAAAGGAGTTTAAAAGTTCATTAGAGACGATGAAGATGCTTGCATTTGCAAGAAATTAAGTGGGAGCGCTAAGACATGTTTCTAATACATTATGTGGAAGACATGTTGTTGATTGGAAATAATGTATCTTTTATTAACACATATTAAGAATTTCATCCCGATGAAAGACTTAGGCAAAACCCAAATATTTGGCATCAATAGACGCTAATATGGTTGTGCCAGAAGTACATAGACAAGATATTGAATGAATTCAATATAGAAACTACAAGAGAGGTTCTTGTCGCACAGAAAGGATTGAAAGAGTTCAATGTTGATGATATATTCAAGTGTATTGACATTTGGTAAAGTGAAACAAATAATCAAGTATAGATTGATACTTGATGTATGAAATCACAAAGAGTATTTATATCAATCATACTGTGATATGTACAAATCCAGATATGTCCTATGCTCTAAATGTTGTGAGCATATACCAGAATGATTCGTAAGATGATCATTGGACAATAGTAAGGATATTCTTATGATCTTTTGGAAGAACTAAGAGTATAATATTTGTAGAAGTGACAAATAGATGGTTAGTTCATTGTAAAGGTACTACATTGATACTAGCTTTGTCACAAAGTACAAATTAAGTTTATCTCAATCTAAACTAAGGGTGGCACAATATAATGGAAAGTGAGTTCCATAATGGATTTGGATGAGTTCCAAAGTTAAGACATTGTGACAGATACTACAACAAAAGGCTAAGTATATGACTGCTATTATAGCAGCAAAAGAGGGCATTTGTGTCAAGAAGTTTGTTATCAAACTAGGTGTAGTTCACAGTGGGATAATACTATGAAGATATATTGTGCGACAATATTATCAACATGTTTTAACCACAAAGAGCTAAAGGTCACACCGAAAGACCAAATTTGTACAAAGCCATCTCATTAGAGAATGAGTGATGCGTAGAGACGCAAAGACATGCAATTACACACGGACCTGGAAGTGTCAGATCCGGAGATCAGTTGACCACTAGCAATCGTGTACATACAACACCGGAAAGCCATAGGTGTTATATACACAAAGGTTTGAAACTAGATTATTGACTCTAGTGCAAGTGGGAGACTATTGGAGATATGCCCAAGAGGCAATAATAAAGTGGTTATTATCATATCTTCACACTTATGATAAATGTTTACATACCATGCTATAATTGTATTAACCGGAAACATTAATACTTGTGTGATTTGTAAACTAAAATAAGAGTCCCTAGTAAAGCCTCTTATTAAACTAGCTTGTTGGTTAATATATGATCATGGTTTCCTGATCATGAACATAGAGATGTTATTAACAACAGGATCATATCATTAGGAGAATGATGTGATGGACATACTCCTATAGATAAGCGTAGCATAAAGATCAAGTCATTTCAATAGTTCAATTGCTATATGCTTTCTGATACATAGTAACCTAATTCCTTCGACCATGAGATCATGCATATCACCTTTATCGGATGGATGCTTTGATGACATCAAACACCACACCGTAACTGGGTGGCTATAAAGGTGGCATTGAGTGTTCGGAAAGTATTGGTTGAGACACATGGATCAAGAGTGGGATTTGTCCATCCATATGACGGATAGATATACTCTGGGCCCTCTCGGTGAAATGTCATCCAATTAGCTTGCAAGCATGTGACTGGCTCACAAGGGATCACATATCACGGGAACGAGAAAAGAGTACTTATCAGTAACGAGGTTGAACTAGGTATGCAGAGATACCGACGATCATAACCTCGGATAAGTAAACTATCGTGAGACAAAGGGAAATTGGTATCGTATGTAAGTGGTTCATTCGATCGCAAAGTAATCGTAGAAATATGTGGGAGCCATATGAATTTCCAGATTCCTCTATTGGTTATTGTTCGGAGAAGTGTCTCGATCATGTCCGCATAATTCACGAACCGTAGGGAGACACACTTAAGGATTCGACGTTGTTTGAGTAGTTATGGTATTATGAGAAAGAGACCGAATGTTGTTCGGAGTCTCGGATGGGATCCGGGATATCACGAGGTGATCCGGAATGGTCCGGAGAGTAAGATTCATATAAGGAAAGTCCCGTTTCGGAGTTCGGGAATGATTCCGGTGTTTTCATCGGGAATGTTCTAGAAGGGTCCGGATTGTCCGGCACTCCGGGGGGGGGGAGGGTACATGAGTGTGTCATTGAATGATTGCATCATGTACTAAGTGTTCTTGCTGTTCCAAAAACATGAAAGTCAAATTGCCAGTTTGAAAGTCAAGCGGCTAAAACAGGAAACTGTGGAAAACAGTAAACTGTGGGAAACAGGAAACTGTGGGAAACAAGCAAGAGGAGGTTGAAACCAACTTGGAGGAGGAGTTCCTCTCCTCCTTGGCCGGCGCCCAGCCCTAGGCCGAGTTGGGGAGGGACTCCCTCCCTCCCTGGCGCGCCTAGCCCCTCCACCTATAAAAGGAGGGGCAGGGCTCCTCCTTAAGACACACAAGTTTCTACCTCTAATCTCCGGTTTAGAGCCGTTTTGGTTTAGAGCTTCTAATTGCTTTAGCCTGCGGTTTAGAGCCTTCTAATTGGTGTGTCTAATCTCTAGACCACTAATAGCCCTCTCTCATAATCCACCATACTCGCTCCGGCTTAAGGCGAAGCCCTGCGGGATTTCCCCTCTACTTCCGGTACCACGCCGTTGTGCTGCCGGAATCGCGAGGAGAGTGCTACAACCTCCGTTGCCTGCTGGAACAAGGGAGAGGAAGGTCTTCGTCGAGTACCGAACGTGTGACCGACTACGGAAGCGCTGCCGGAACGCAGCGCCGGAAGGATCGTCTACGCGATCTTGAGATCGGAAAGAGTACGACTACATCACCCACGAGAATCTGCTCTCGTTAACCGCTTTGGAATCTTCGAGGGTAAGTTCCCCTATCAACTCGTTGCTACAATCTAGTAGATAGATCTTGGCTTGTTTGTTTGTATGCGATAGAAAATTTTTGTTTTCCATGCTACGAACCCCTACAACACCGACAAGAGACGTCGAGACCTCGCCTTCAACATAGGAGATTTTGTGTATCTGAAGGTGTCGCAATCGAAAGGAATGGAGAGTTTCCATATAAAAGAAAAGTTAGCCCCCAGATATATAGGACCCTTCAAAATTCTGAACCGCCGAGGAGAAGTGTCGTATCAATTGGAACTACCCGAAGAGATTTCAGCCGTGCACAATGTGTTCCATATCTCATTACTTCGCAAGTGTCTCGAAGTTCCAGAGAAGACTGAAGTGTTCAAGAATATTGATCACCGGACCATAGCAATCAACGATGACCTGATCTATCCTGAAGTACCCATCCGTATTTTGGAAGAAGCTTTCAGAACCACCAGAACCCGAAGCATCAAGTTTCTCAAGATTCAGTGGAGCAACCACACAGAATAGGAAGCTACCTGGGAGCGCGAAGATCACATCAGGACGGAGTTTCCCGATCTCTTTAAATCTTAGGTAATCTTTTTCGTCCTTTTTCAAATCTCGGGACGAGATTTTGTTTAAGGGGGGAAGGTTTGTAACATACCAAAAAAATTAAACTAGAATCATCAAACTCTAATCATCAAAATTATGGTTAACAAAAACTTTTCCAATTAAAAATATGAAAGCATTCATATGTGTGTGCATTAAAATTTGGATTCTTTTGAATTGCCATGATTATGTGTTTCTTTTCTTGTAAAATGATTCTTAAGTGAAATAAACATCATCTAAACAATCCCCAAACTTTTCCCAAAGACAAACAAATCAAAAACCACTAATTTAAGTGAATGGTCACTTTGGCCAATTTAACTCCCATGCCTACTTTGGCTATCTCTAACTTTCAGAACTTAACAGAAACATGTATGGATCTTTGCACCCCTTGATAGTACTCATAACAAGGTACCAAGGCCCACTTTGTGATCATGCAAAAACCATTGAATGCATAGTTTAAATGACAGTTTAAAATTGAATCTATTTCATATGGGAAGATCCCACTTTTTCAAAAACCACTCAAACCAGCTCAATTTTCAAAACCCAAGCATCCACAGTATCACCAGAACATGCATAGCACACCCACCAAAAATCTTTTCAAAATTCAAAACTAAAGTTCATGCGGCCATTTCATCAAACAGGTTGGAGATGCAAATCAAACAAAATCAAAACACTATTTGGAGCAGTGTTTTGAGCCAACCTTGTTCCCTTTCTGGTTACACTAGCCTCAGTAGATCATCTAGCAACCTTAACAAAGGTCTACCCCACTGTAAACTCGCCAATATCATCAATGGTGAACAGGCCGAGAGCACCCATGTCACCCCAGTGTGGACAGCAAGCTAGGAGAGGAACTAGCCGTGTCAACCTTGTCTGGGAGGTAGCCCATGCCTCACCGCCCCCTCTCGACCAGCCCTGCCTCGCAGATAGCAACCAGAACCGCCAGGAATGCCGCACACGCGCTGATGTCGACCATGCCGACGCGCACCGCAGAGCACGCGCCATTCCCACGCAACCCGACCACCTCGAGCCCTCGCCGCCCGCCACCATGCACCCCACCGTCCCAGGAGACCGCCAGACATGCCCATTTCACCGCCCGTACCGCACAGCCACCGCTCGCCACAGAGTTCGATGCCTCTGCCTCGTAGAGCACCGCACATTCCCGGCCGTTTGCCCCCGCCTCTACAAGCGCATTTGAACCTTAGAGCATCACTAGGAGACCACCGATTGATCTCAACCCTCGGCCATGCCTCTAGCAGCCCGTAGCCGTGTCACCACCATCGCCTGCCCATCCCTCTCGGTCTCGCCGTCGAGCCAATAAAAGGAGGACACCCCCAGTCGATTGAAGCACACCATTTCACTCCCCTTACCTCACTGATCATTCCACCCCTTAGCCGGAGCAAGGCGAGCAGCGCGTCGCCGGAATTTGGCCGGAGCAGGCCGCCTCTGGAGAAAAAGGGAGCCGTTTATTTCATCCACCCCAGGAGCTGCTGCGATCATCCCTGAGTTCGCCGTCGTCGACTTTGTCGTTTGCCCGCCTCACCGTCGTCACTGGAGCCCTAGTATGCCCCCTATGCACCCCCACCGAGCCGCTAGGGTTCGAGCTCGCCGGTGACTTGTTCATCGTCGACGACGACCCTCAACGTCGATCTTCATTATAATCCAACGCACCACATCGCCTCGTACCGCTTCGCATTTAAAGAGTCACTGACCAGTAGACCCACCCTGTCAGTTCTGCCCCGCGCTGCAGACTGACACTGGGCCACTCGTTTGAATTTAGCTTTTTCTTTTTAAGTTCAAACATAGTTCTGTACCTAGTTTCAAAAATCAACCCAGCTCGATTCAGTGAACCAAATTGAATAAAACCAATTTTGTTAGAAAGATATTGAAATTCTTAATCCAAGCCCGTTGGATTCAAATCATTTGGATATGTAGATCAACCTTGGTAAAAATAACAAGGCAGAAGCTTTTATGCATTCAAACATATTTCAAATTTAAACCATAATAGCTTTTGAGTTGATTCCAACTCTCAAAAATCACATTTGATGATACCTTTCAGAATATATAAAAATATATGGGTTTACTTATAGAAATAATGTTCAAGTAATAAAAGAATGCCACATAGGCATTTCTAGTCACTTTATTTATTTAAATAAAAAGGTTAAACCTTATTAAATTGTGACACCACTTTAAAATCACATTCCCATGTACTGAAATATGTGGTGATGACATGTGTAAACATGATCCCACGTTGAGTTGGAGAATATTAAATCTTAAGTAGTTTTTCAATGAGTAGAAATTACTTTTCTAAAAATAAAATAAATAAAGACAAATGCTTTATTCTTGTGATATTAGTGATGATACTAGATCATCCATAGTGAACCTTTGTGTGATGATTCAAAGTAGTTAAGTATTGTCTGGTGATTGTGTACCTCGTATTTATTCATAGACGCTAGTACCGACCAAGGATACGAGGAGGAAGGAGGATACTACGAAGAAGAAGCCGATGAGAACTTTAACCACTGCTCTGCACAAGGAAAGCCTAATACTACTAGTTGATTGAGCAATCTCACACTTGCAAGATAACTTACTTATGCAAGAAAATACTTGCCTGTTACCATGATCATTAGATGCCTTAAGCATATGTGATCATACCCACTTGATACCCCCTCCTAGTTTTACTTGCGCGATTTATACTTTATTTCTTTATCAAAACTATTATTTAGAGTCTACTTAAGTGATTTGTAGATTCTAGGAAGATAATTGAAGGTCGCATAAAGAGCATTAAATTTGGCCTAAGATAGATAATCTTGATGTCATCCTAAGGCATGAGATTGAACTTAGTTAAACTCCACTAGTTTACCACCCCTCATTAGTACTTACCCCCACTTGTACATGCTAGTGCTAAGCATAAAACTTGATCAACTTTAGATGGGAATCTTTGGTGGAAAATGATTATGAAAACCTTGGAATGATGGATCATTCTACTGAGATGTTTTGACATGTGTTTCCGAACACTAGATGATTTTGATGATGAAAATGTTGAGGCATGAGCCTTAGCCCTTTATAAAACTGATGGTTGTCTGGATGCGATACCATTCCAATTTTTACCGTACAACCACAATACCCGAACATTGGGTAGGGCTTGACTCGAAACTTATATACGTTAGTATGTGTTCCCTCACGGCCAAGGTGTGAGCTGAGGCTACCTTGTGAAGATTGTCCACCTATGTAGTACCCAAGATGACAGTTGGTCATGGTTGGGAGGGCAAACTCACAGGAGAGGTGCTTATACTAGGGCGTGTAATTGAAAGGTTAGGATTGATTATCCGCATACTGAGTATGGTGAATTCAGGATTTGTTCCTGATGGATGTATCGAATGTTGTGGTGAAAGTGTACAATCTGTGCAGAGTGTCAAACTATTCGAATAGCCGCGTCCGCGGTTATGGACAGTTGGAGTGGCCATACTGTTCCCCCGTCAGATGTTGTTAAAATAACTTGTGAAATGAATGGAGATTTTGACTTGACCACAATAGAGTTGTGATATGAAATACAAGTTCCCACTTAGGTGTTATAAAATTTCAACTAGCATTCTTTGCTTCTGAACTTAGTAGAGGTAAATCTGGCTTTTTGCAAAACAACCATAGAGCTTAGTGTCCTATTACAAAAAACCCCTTCACTTGCTAGTATTAGTTTGCGAGTACTTAAAGAGTACTCATGGCTTTGTCCCTGGCTATTCACGTGGCCAGACTATGAAGAGGAGTACCAGGATGATGGACCCCAGGAAGGTTACGACAACTAGGATCATCTCTCATCGTCAGCATTGCCTGTGACCCCGAAGATGGAGCTTCTCCTACGCTACCTTTATTATTACGTATTTCCGCTGCTTGAGTTGTATTAAGAACTAGATCATGAGATCCTTATTTGTGTAAGACCTTATGTATGGTTTGTAATGGATGATGTACTATGGTATCCAATTCTGTTATGTCTCGCAAAAATGGTAATCCTGGGATTGCGATGTATGGCATAACAGGCATCTGGGATTAAAAATCCGGGTGTTGACAGCTATGCCAGCTAGTAACAAAAAGGGGCAGAGGTAGACCATAGATGAAGAGGTTTAAGAATTTTCTTGATAGGGCGGGTTCACCTTTTATTGGTAGCAAGAAGGGAAAAAACCGATGCAAGACCTGCCATCTTATAGGACATAGAGCAGCGGGGTGTCCTATTAATGCACCCAAACCTAGGTATGAGGTGGTACTTATACAAAAAAAATGGTCGTACTCTAAAGATATTAGGTGCTTAACCGTGTCCTGTTTTTTACAGGAAGCGCAAGGTAAGAAACGTGACTACAGACTCGGTGATTTTGTTGCGGGAAGAAAATCAAAACGAGTGGATTGATGATGTTGAACACGATTCTGATGCTGATTGGCCTGACTTCCGTCGACCCGGATATGTAGAGTATGTGAATGTAAGAAAGTTGGCAACCAGGAAGAGGAGGAAGGCAAGCAATGAAGAAGACAGAGGATACCGAGGCAAAGAAGTGGCACCCAGGAAGGGTAAGAAGGCTGGTTAATATGAAGCATAGTAATGTGTTGATTTCGAACCTGTCTATGTATTCGGTAAAATTCTAAAGTTGTGTTTGTGGGAATTATCGAGCGAAACAAGCGTCTAGTGGTGTCTAACACAATATGAGTTATTTCACATTCTTATACTTCTCCGTCCATTGACTATGTCATCCTGCTCTTGTAGCGACTTGAGATTTGGTTATGGCTGAAGACACTTGTTGAAGCCGAAATTGTGAATGTGCCACTAGTATCTATACAACCCCAGCATCGGAGCCGAGGGAGATTGCTTCTCCAATTTGATGGATGGTAGTGGAACAGATATAATTTACATAAGAGCTTACTGGTTGCGCCAGTTGGATTAAATCTCTGCTTTTAGCATTACACTTATTAAAAGGTTCTGAGCTGAAAAACAAGTTCTAAGCTGCTACAATCCCACGAAGAAGCAATTTATTTCAGCTACTGGAAAATGCCATGGCAACATAAACAGCAAAGGAAACAGATAATGCCCAGATAATGAGGAAATTATTACCACTTTTCGTCCTAATCTTTAGCTCGTCTATCTCACCAGCTTGCATCCGCAACTTAGCCTACACGCCTCCTACATTCTCCTGCCTCCCCTTCTTCTGGCGAAGCTCCCAAATCTCTCACTCCAGCGCATGAATCTCCTCTTTCTTGTCCCACACAGCATCATGAAGATCCTGAAAAAGCTCCTAGTGAAAACCTTTACGGATATTTTCAATCCACATAAACTTGTCACATCCCGGCCCCCTCCCTTCCTGTGAATAATTGAAGCAAACAAACACAAATTTACATAACACTTCTGTAAGGTTCCCAACCTTTAATAAGGTAGAGATCCCTGTGTTTACAATGCTAGTCCCTGGATCAATAGCTAGCATCCACAGTTAAGATGTAATACCAAGAAACAAAGGTCATAATACAACTTTATAACCAGGAATAACATAATTTATTACATCTTACGTAGCTCATTTGGCTATTACATTACATTGCAGCAGAATATCTATAAGCGTGGGGTCCTTCATCTTCAAAGTGCCATAGGCAGACATATTGGTTGTAGACTTGTAATCCTACTTCACTAATATCAAACAAACCTGCAACATAACAAGTTACAGCCACAAGGGTCAATACATTTGAATTGTATTGGCAAGTGATACTATTGTAGTATAGTGGAGTCTATCATCTATATGCATTTGGCTGAGTGGAGTTTAGGCTTGCCTTGCTCAAAATAGACTTTCCTTATCATTTGAAAACACTAAGTTTTTTTGCTTTGACAAAATCACCCAAGGAACCACCAATAGAAATTGGTGAACCTTAAACCCTTGTTCAACCATGTGGCATCCCGCAAAACCACTACTAGAAAATCGCGTTGAATTTGTGCATTGCATCGTCATCATCATGCATTGTTTGCCTAAAACTATTTTCGCAAAGCCCGTTTTTGTTTTCTAAAAAACGCCCCATCTTTAATCAAATATCAAACCCCGGGTCTCCGGATGATTTTTGTTTGTCTGTTGTCGGTCTGCAAACGGTGTTTGTAAAACAAATAAAAATATTTATTATTTTAGCGGGGGCAGTCGAACGGGCCGTTTCGACCCGAACGACCACCCCCAGGATTTTACAATCGGTCCACCCCAACAATTCCTACAGCTACCCACCTATTCTACCCACACTTGCCTCCACATCACTCCCTCCAATAGCCAGATGCCACCTCACCCCTCTCTCTCCCTCACCCAATCCCTCCCTGCCACATCACACCCCACTCCCTCACCCATCCTGCCCCACCAACACAGTCAACCGACCCTGCCCGTGGCCCCGCCCCAGCCCAGCGGGCCCACCACGACCCCCACCTGCCCCGTGCTCTGTTTCTCTTCTTCCTCTCCCTTCTCTCCTCTCTCTCTCTTCTGCCTCGCACGCCCCGCGGCGGTGCCCAAGCTCCCCGACCGCGCACGCGTTCTCTCCTTTTCCCCCCACCTCTCTGCGCACCGCCCCGCCTCTCCCCTTCTTCTCCCGCCCCGGCGCGGTCGCCGCCGAGCTCGTCTCTGCGCCAGCACGAGCCGCCCGCCACCGCTCCTCCCGCTCGCGTGCCCGCCGGCGCCCGCTCGAGCAGCCCTGACCACGCCCACCGCCGGACCCGCTCTCCCCGCGCCGCCCCAAGCCGCCAACCTCGCCTCCGCCGCCGTCAGGCGCGCGCCCGAGCCGGCCCCGCTCCTCCGTCCCCGTCGCCCCGCCCGCGGCCCGCTCGCCGCCTCCTCTCCTGGGCCTCGCGCGTCGCCGGCCCCTCTTCCCCGAGCTCGCCGGCAGTCGCGGCTCTGCCCCGGCGACCTCCGTTCCTGCCCGCGCTCACCCCTGCAAGCCCCGCCCCGCCGCGGCACTCCCCGGAGCCGCCCGCAACCGCCCTCTGCCGATCCCGTCGTCCTCGGCCCGTCCGACGAGCGCCGCCCTCGTCCCTCGGCAAGCTCGCCCCGGCCCTCCTGCGCTCTACCCGTGCCCGGCCGCGCCTGCCTCGCCCCTGCAAGCTAGCCTCCGCCGACGGTCCCCGACGTCGAGGTCGCCTCTCCCGTGCCTTAGGCAGCAGCTTCCCTCAACAGTACCAGGGGCACCTGTTGGGTGAAGGACCGCGAGAAGAACGACAAGTCCTTCGCCTCAGAGCACCAAGTAATCCGCTTGAACCCCGAAGACCCGAACCCTCGCCAAGATCTCCCAGTGCCGAGACCCGAGTCTGACACCGACAATCGAAACCGCGGGATCGCCAAGTTCTTCATCCCGGACGCCAAGACCGACTCGATGGCGCGGGCCCGACAAGACCCTCGCAACGGCAAGATCGCCCCCGTGGGACCTGACAAGACCTTCGCGACGACAAGAACGACCCCGACCCGGAAGAATCCGATGCCCCGACGCCAGAACAAGTACTCCCTCCCGGAACGCCACGGACTCCGCGTGAGACGTCAAGACCGACAACATGGCCCGACCACCCGGATGCGACAAGATCTACCCCAGTAATCCGAGAACGCATCCGTCGAACCCTGGACCCTGAGACCGACCCCGAACCCCGGAACCCCAAGACCGTCGAGACCCTAATGTGTGAACCCCTTCCCGAAACCCTATTTTATAACACAATCCAACTTGTCGCATTTTAATTGTTCATGCATGCATATCATCATGTGGTTTGGGGGCCTTATGCCGATTCACCTCTAATTAAATATGGGGCCCATATGCGGGCAAATCTAGTCTCATATTGGCCTCATTTAAATTTGTGTAGCGAACCGGTAACTCATCTTGCCTTGTTAATAAAACATTTAATTTGCGGGGTAGATAAACAACTTGAACCATCTAATTAATTATCGGGACCCCGGTTCCGCTTAATATGACCTAATTGCATCGCACCTTGCCATGCCATGCATCATGCCGATCTTCTGCCGTCGTATTAAATAGTGCATCCGGTGTTTCTTCTAGTGTTTTGCTTCTTCGCGGATAAGGCCGTTGAGTTGATGCGAGTGTCGACCCGATCTTCGGTTGAACCTTCGACAATGTTTTCAGGCGAGCATCTCCCCCTTTCTACCTATCTTACTTTTATAGTATTTATTCCCTCCTGTTGATCTATTGCTATCTGTGTTGCGATGCTCTAGTTTCCGCACCTATGATATTCCATGCAGCCCTATATTGCCATGGCCACCTCCTATTACCTGTTGTTTGGTAGCTAGTCGGACTTGCGCGTCGTAGTCGCTTGCTCAAGTGCTATTGCGTGTCGTCAAGTGCCACAGTTGTTGATGTATTTCCGCATGTTGATATTGGAGATGATCATGGTTTTACTTATCGTTCACTTTAATTCCTGTTTAACAACTAAAATTGAAATAAGCAGAGGCATCGGTGGGTGATAGATAATATTTGGTTTCCGAACGCCCACTTGTGTCCCGTAGGACCCCGAGTACTTGATACCTGTTCCTTGATTTAGCGCGCTATCCACATCCGGGAGGTATATGGGACCCCCCTTAGCCAGAGCTTGATTCAGTCTTATTTCTTGGGGCCACAACTAGTTTGAGGTTTTATTTACGATCGTGTACCTATGCCATGTTTTACTGCTTTATTTACGATTGTGTGAGGAGCACGCTGTACTGTTTTGGAAGCGGAGTGTTTTCGCGGTATCGACAGTCCCCGTTTGGGGATCTGCTGTCGTTTACAGCCACTGACGCAAACCTTGAGTCCGTCTCGGAGCTTGCTTACTTTGTTGCGGGTGTACTCCAAGGGGTGGCCCCCTGAAATAATTCTGAATCCTGTGATTGCTTTGTCGTGAAAGCCTCGTTGGGTTTTGTTTTGGTTTTTCCGAGGTTGATCGAGTGTGTGTTGCTATTGGTGCACCCCAGCCGGGTAAAACTTTCTGAAAGCCGTGTCCGCGGTTATGGACGACTTGGAGCACAGTATCTCGACCATAGACAAGCATAACTAAAGTTTATCGCCATAAATCTGACTTTGTAATGACTAGTAATCAGCTCCACTATAATGGAATGGCTAAATAATACTGCCCACAACTGCTTGTTTGGATTGTCGCTTGCGACCATTGTACCTGACTAGTAAGTATTGCAACTACGACGGAATGGCTGAATAAAAGTACCAACAACTGCTGGGTTTTGGGATTATCTCACGCTATCTGTTTCTGATTAGTAATTGTTGCAACTATAACGGAATGGTTGACTAAAAGTGCCCACTGCTTATTTTATCAGGATGATTATCTATACCTGACTAGTAATTGCTGCAACGATAACTGAATAAATAAAATTGCCAACTGTGTGAGTTCCTCGGTTGACTTCCTCGTTTGGTCTCGAGGGGGAAACACCAGGATGGGTTTGTTTGGTGTTAGCTTCAGGTTGGATCCGGATAGGTCATTCTTCCCCCCCTCTCTGATAACCGCCAGTTGTATCGAGTCTCTATAGGTTGTTTAGTGCATGCTGCCGCTGCCGCTCAGTCCACCATACCTATGTAGGCGAGGACCGCCGAATTCTAGACTCGCCGTGTACTGGCCTCAGTACTGACGCTCCTCTTTTTCCTTTGCCCTTTGTCGGCACCCCTTTTTGTTTAAGCAGGTTTTGAGATCGACGTCGTTAGCAGGGTTACCCTTCCGGCTTGGCCTGGGCAGGGTTATGGACGCCATTGGTTATTCTTCAGGGCTCTTAGCCCCATTTGCATCTTGTCCGTAGTCGGACGCTCTATCGTTTTCCAGGTGATTTGGATCTTTGTATATTATATCTGTATTCTTGACTCTTTGAGTCGCTGCTGTATATATCTGTTCTGTGGGTCCCATCGAGGACTGTTGTGTAATGTTATTACTTCGTTTTCGACCCGCACGAAAGTGCCTGGTGGGCACCTTTGAATCGTTTCTATGCGGGTTTGGCGAGTTTCGCTAAAACTTGCATAGGTCCGATTCTGAGGGTGTTAGAAACCACAAGTTTTTAACTTAGAAATTGGGATGATGAGATTCTTGATAGCTTCCATGTCTTGATGCTCAAATTGTCCTTTGCCAGGGACATGGCTAAGTACTTAGATTTTACACTCTGTAGAGGTGGTGCACTTTCCCCACAAGACTTGGTTTCACCAAGACAAGATCTTTCAGAAGCCTTCCCTTAGACCAAAATGGACACGCTCCAACCTATCAATCCCCTACCACCAACTTTCCATTTGGCTAAGTTATTGCAACCTATATGATCCAGGCAGAGCCCATAATACCAAGTGGCTGCACTTGAAGCTTCTCAACATTTGACATCTCAAATCTCTTTGTTCCTGGGTGGCCATCCACAAGTGAGATACACAAGGTAAACCATAGAAATGGGCCTTGTGAACCACTCAACACAAACCATTCCTTCCATTCCACCTAGGTGATTCATTCACTTAGTTGTTTTATTAAACAAAACATAAGTCCTTGACTTAAAAATTTTCCATAGTGTGAATATATATTCCACCCTTGTTTTCTATTAGCTAAGCTAAGCATGATAGTAGTAGGAATATTAACTTAGGAAAATTCTACTAAGGTTTCATCTACTAGGATTTCCCATAGCATGGTTTATACTTAGCAAAATTTCTATGCAAGTCCTACTTAGAAATATCACTAATGCATAGTGAAAATAATGGGACAAAAGTATGAAGCATCACTTGCCTTTTTGGTAGAGAGTATAAGTTCACTCCTTGATCTTTGCAATGTTCACTCACTTCAAATCACTACAATTCAATCAAACAAACAATATTTCAATCTACCATTCAAGCAATTCATCACATAAAATTATAGAAACAAAACAATGCATGCAAGAGATTGTTTTATTTGCAAAAGTGGTTTCTAATGGGTCACAGACATTTGAAAACACCTAATGGTCATTTTATAAAGTGGCAAAATCATTTGCAAAAGGGTTTTCCTTCACTAACCTTTTTTAAACTAAGTCATTATTTTATGTGGTGAAGAAATGCTTTTAATAAGGCAAAATTCTATAGGTTTCACAAAATATGTTTTTAAACCATAAAACCTTGTGTTTAGGGTCAGAGAGTTTATTTACAAAACATTTCTCAAAGGTTTTCCTCCAAAACCATTTTTAATAAATAAACCATATTTTTATTAGACTAGAAATGGTTTAAATCGAAGATTCATTCTTTTGTTTCACCAAATACATTTTTGAAACCACAAAGTGATTCCTATGGTCAGTATGTTCAAAATACACCATTTTCCAAATATTTTATCCCCAAAATCATTTTAGAATAATTTTTATATCCTAAACAAGCATACATAAGTTTCTACAAAAACAAACATTTTACCAGAAGCTTTTTACTAAACAAAGTGCATGGTTGGCTAGGGCTTGTTTTTCTGAATCTATTGATATAAAGTTTGCAAAATTTGGACGTGTAGATTTAAAGTTAAGGATTTTACAAATTGGAACATCTAATAGATTAATTTCTGTTTTAAAATCAAAAGGCTGGCCACGTGTCTGTTTCTCATTTGACGATAACGGTTCGTGTGGATCAAACGTTGCGAGGCGTTGGATTAAAATTATATCGTGCGACATAGATCAGTGCTTACCCTTTCGCTTAAGTCGCCTATTTCTACGAGTTCGATCTAAATCGAATGGCCCTGATCTATTTGACCACAAAGTGGCGGCGCTGGAGGCGGTGGTTGGCGGCGGCACGGTCAGACGGTGCAGTCGCCGGTGATTTAGGAAGCAAGGGAGACAGAGGAGTAGCTCACCAGAATCGCCACGACGTACTGGTGCTCAACGTGGTTGTCGCAGGGCAGGGGGCGCACGGACGGGTCGGCAATCTCTCGCCGGAGTTGCTCTCTGGCACGGGTACGCATGGCCGTGGTCGAAGGTGAGCGCCTGGGTCGCAACTGATCAAGTAAACGTGTCAGGAGGGTGCGCAAGGTTGCCTAGGTTGTGAAAGAACTTACCAGAGGGAAAGGGGCACGCTGGTTTGTCGGCTACTGCTCGCTGGAGTTGAAGCAGACCGTGGCGGCGCTCAGTCGAGGTGGTTGCCGACGCTCTGGGTCACCAGAGGAAGTGTGGCTGGGGTCAGTGGATGCGCAAAGTGAAGGAGATCCAGTGAGCGTGAACCAGAGAGGAGGGGGCGGCGTGTACTCACCGTATTTGTCGCCGGAGTGCGTCGGAGGCCGCGGCGGTGTAAAAGGGAATTAGAGCAGCCTGGTGGCTCTCTGGTGGCGCTGGTTGGGGGGAAATGGGGGGGAGAGGGTGCTGGTTAAATGAGAGTAAACGAGGGGAGGAATTACTGGCGTGATTACGCGAATTGATCCGAGGATTAACAAGCAGAAACGGCCGGCGTGGTCATCGCGTGGGTGAGGACGAAGGTCTGGCAAGTGGGGTCATTTCGTCAGCGTGAGAGAGAAAGAAAGTGTGGGGTCCAGCGGTCAGTGTCTCTGCGGGTTAAAACTCTGGTGCGAATCGTTTTCCTGCGGGGGAGAAATAAATTGGCTAGTTGGGCCTGGACTGGGCTAGGTTAGGTTGGGCTGGCTTCTTTCATTTTTTTTGTACTGATTGTTTTTCCCTTTTCTTTTTCTATTTATCTGTTTTGATTTTGATTAATCAATTCAAACAACTAATTGAATTCAAACCTTTGTCAAAGTTTGTGTAAGTTTAAGTACTGATTAAATAAACATTCTGATGTTAATTTTTGGAAATTTATTTTATTCCTTTATGGGGTCTTTTTAATTAATAAAAAGGGCCCTTGTTTTAAATCAAAATAGGATTTAATAATGTCTTTAATTTCCATTTGACTTCTAAATTCTTCCAAAACCTTTCAGTAAGTTTTGTTTACTTAAAAGGGTGTCAAATATTAATCATTAAAAATTTGGGAAAGTTTTTAATAAGATTTTAATGGGAAAGTTTTTAATAAGATTTATTAATCATTTAAAATTTGGATTTGTCTTTATTCCAATTGGATTTGGTTTATGCCATTTTATTTTATTTTGGAAATTCTTTATCCTTTAATTTTATTTGGATTGGGATTACAATTCATTCCATTTGCTTATGGATTTGGCCAAGATTTTATTTGGTATTTCAAATATTCTTTATTTTAATATTTCTTTCTTTATCTTATAAAATCCATATCTTTTTATTTAGAGATCCAAGCTTGGTGATTCCAATTTGTGAAATCATATTTTATATTTGTTTATCCTTTTAAAACTCTTTAGGGTTATTTCTCTCCAATTGGTTTGGGTTTATTGATAGATGCTTTATTAACTTTGGGAATTCAATTTGTTATCTTATTAAATTCATAAGATTTTATTTATGGTTCCAAATTGAGTGAAACCAATTTATATGGTTTTATAATATTTCTATTTGTCTATCTTGATCATTTGTGAATGTTTGTTGACAATTTTTTATATGGATCAAATCCATAGGCTTGGAGATAACTTGGAAAATGATTTTTATTCCATTAGGGTTTAGGGTTTGGATTTATATTCCAAGTGTTTAAATTTCCAGATACTTTCATTGAGGAAAGCATTTCTCTAGATTTGAATTTAGTTAGATTCAAACTTTAATTAAAGTTTGTTCAAGATGGGATTTTAAGTTTCCTTTTAGAAACAAAGTTCCTTTTCACCCTGATTTTCAACAAAAAATTATTTTGTTTATTTTATTTTTCACATTACAAGATTTGGAAAATCTTGGGATGTGACAGCTTCCCGGATCGGGGTTACCAACTACGCATAGCATACGAGGTTACCGTTCTGATGCCGCAGTTACTGAATTTTCCTGTAGTATTATTGTCGGTCCAAGAAATCCATCTTGGCATATTCTCACCGCACAAACACAGCATCTCGGGGTAGTAATTGTAGGGCGTCTTCCGGTACCTAATGGGGGCACCCGCCAAGCAGCGTTGAGCCGACCCTGATTCCGCCCGAGACGAACTGCATGAGCTACGAGCCGTGGGCTAGGGGAGCAAGGGCAGAGGAAAGAGGGGACGGCGGAGGAGCCTTGGATGTCAGAGCAGGGGAACGGTGAAGCGTGATTTATCCCACCCATTAACTCGAGGAGAATCCTACCTTCTGCTTTGGGCTGAAATGTGGGCTCATCCAAAGCTTGCACCTTCGTTGTTTAAAGGCCCTTTCGCACTCATTGACCGAAATTTTTTGGCCTCATGCCCGCCTACATATCGCTAGGAGGCCTTGCCGAGTAGCCGTAACATGCCTGGTCCCACAGTTTTCGACCCTCCCCGTACATCCTGGATCAGGAAAAATCAGCCTTCATGGCTCGCGGTGGCAGATCCATCCACTCCAGCGCTCGCAGTTGGGCTCTCCGCGGCTAATCCACCCCTAGATCCTACCGGAATAGTATAAAATGGTCATGGTTTATTGAGCCGAACGGCTGTGCTACGTCTTCGGCTCAGCCCCTCCTATATGCAGATGCACTGCTGCAACGTCGAGCTCGAGCAGGAGCCGCCAGGCGCAGGGGCTCAATCGTTGCCACCCTCGTCCCCTTCATCATTGTTGAATCCGACAAGGAGGAGGACGGTGAAGAAGTAATGCAGAACACCATTGAAGCCTCATTGGCAAAGGGAAAGCCATGGGCGGGAGTGGATGTCGCTGGGAAGGGCGTGGAAGGGTCACCAATCGATGTGGACTCCGACGACATTGACATGATCTAGGTCTAGATGTTGTTTAGGTTGGTTGAAATTTTGGTTCTGTTTAATGCAAGTACAATTATTATAATGGGTTTGGAAAGCGACAATGGGAATTATGGATAGCTATGTTCAGTGTAATAATATGTGCTCGTGCTTCCACAATAGAAATTGTGTATGTGTCCTTTGCATGTGGAAGAATCCACGTAGATTCTGCTTAAATAAACTAGCAAAGTCAGATTACTACCATCGGAGAAAATGAAGAAATAAAGGCATAAGATAGACGAACAGACGCCCAATTTGTTCCGAGCAGACCCTACTAGTTCAGACTTCAGACCACTTGGTTGACAATAACAATTAAATTTTGTTCCGAGCATTCCCACACACAACTGAAAATCCACAGACATGCTTCATCTTGGGATCCTACTAGTTCAGACTTCAGACCACTAGGTCGACAAATACTATTACAATTAACAGTAGGGAGCTCAATCTGAACAAACCTAGTTTTTACACAGATCCATTATCTTCCTAACCTTAGCCCAATTCCCTTCATTCTGCCACTCCAGGGTTTGAATCGTCAGTGCCATCTTTTTGGCATCCTCCTTGCACTTGGTTAGTTCTTTCTCTGCCTTAATCCTCAAGAACTTATCCATATTGATAGTTGTTACATTGTGTACTTTATTCTCATGTAGTTTAATCCTTGATGCAGTGAGGTCTTTCTCTGCTTTAGCCTTCAGGGCCATCGCCACATCCCTCTCCACCCCAACTTTGCTAACCTTGTATTGCAACATAAGGATATCACGGTGAAGGAATGGTGTGTCATCAAGGCCCATTAACTTCATCTAAGCACTCTCAAGAAGTGTGCTGACTAAGGCTTCTTTCAACTCAGAATTTTTCTCCCATAGTTTTTCTAGCGATTTCTTCATAGACAGTGGCCACTCCGGATCTACCCATTTGACAACGCTGCAAATTTTGGTTGGCCACGCTTCACCCTGCCCACAACCTAAAAACCTCCTTCCTGTGTTGCGTCCCTCGAATGCTACAAATTTAGCGTCCACAAGATCATGTTTTTTTACAACGGGGAGGACTCTCTCCCTCCGCTAAACCGTGATAATAAGAGTCATACAAAGTCAAGATAGCCTAGCACACCAGACGCACATGTGTAATCAGAGTAGATCTAGCTCAAAATAAAGAAATCCCCATAAAATGTAAGGTATGAGATGACTCACGTTGCTTTCATTGTCTCTGTGATATTCACGCGTTTCCTGGCTGTCTCCACGCGAAGCCACGATGAGAAGGAAGTGGAGGAGCGAGGTGGCGGCAGGAGAGGTCGCTGGTGGGGGGCGCTCCACTTGCTAGCGGATAAGGGAGTATAATGGAGTGGAGTGAGGACCCTGGCTTCAAGGGTAAGAAAGAGAATTAAAGAACACCAAGCCTACCAACAAAATCCAACGGCTGTTATAATATGAACGCATCTAACGTCTTCTGTATGCGGCACACAGAAAGCATGACACTCACCGGTGGAGCACGCACAATTATTAAGGAATATACTCCTTCCGTCCGCAAATAAGTGTACTTCTAGCTTTTTCTTAAGTCAAACTTTATCAAATTTGACCAAATTTATAGATAAATATAACAAGATGTATTACACCAAATTGACATATTAAGAAACTAAATTTGAAAACATATCTACTAGTACCAAGTTAGAGTCATAAATATTGCTACGTTTTTCTATAAAGGTAGTAAAACTCTACTAACTTTGACTTAGGACAATCCTAGAAGTACACTTATTTGTGGACGAAGGGAGTATTACAGAACTGCGACTACCATACATTCGTCCGACAAGTATGCTCTCCACACCGGACTAGTATTGATTATGGCTTACATTTAAGCACATCATAAGTTCCACAACTCCCTGTCATTCTTCTCGATGCGAATGCATAAATTGATCTGCTTGCCCGGTCCAGTAACGACAAGGTAATTGGGTGGCACACAAAGGTCCGACCTCAGGTCCGTAAACTCCACCTCGCTCGCCATCAGGCATCTCGGCGCCACGGCTCTCACATGCATTGCATCATACGACGGTGGTGGGTGTGCGACCACATACTCACAACACACATCGGCCATGCGCACGAGACCGACCTGACGCATATCGCAGTCACGAAGGCGAGACCAGGGACGGTTCGTGGAACGCCATCGGTGATGGTTAAGACAAAAACAGAGCCGACCCCCTGCAAAACTGTAGAGGTACCAACCTTTAATAAGGTAGAGATCCCTGTGTTTACAATGCTAGTCCCTGGATCAATAGCTAGCATCCACAATTAAGATGTAATATCAAGAAATAAAGGTCATAGTACAACTTTATAACCAAGAATAAAATAATTCATTACATCTTACAAAGCTCATTTGGCTATCTCATTAAAATGCAGCATAATATCTATATAGCATGGAGTCCTTCATCTTCAAAGTGCCACAGGCAATTATGTTGGTTGTAGACTTGTAATCCTAATCAACATACTGCACTAACATCAAACAAACCCGCAACATAATAAGTTACAGCCGTAAGGGTCAATACATTTGAATTGTATTGACAAGTGATACTATGGTAGAATAGTGGTATCTATCATCTATATGCATTTTGCTAAGTGGAGCTTAGGCTTGCTTTGCTCAAAATAGATTTTCCTTATCATTTGAAAACACTAAGTTTTTCTTTGTCAAAAATCACCCAAGGCATCTACCAATCAAAGATTGAAGATCCTTTAACCCTTGTTCAACCACAAGTTTTTAACTTAGAAATTGGGATGAGGAGATTCTTGATAGCTTCCATGTCTTGATGCTCAAATTGTCCATTGCCGGGGACACGGCTAAGTACTTAGATTTTTACTCTCTCGAGAGGTGGTGCACTTTCCCCACAAAACACGACATGCATCGAAACAAGATCTTTCAGAAGCCTTCCCTTAGACCAGAATGGACGCGCTCCAAACCTATCAACCCCTACCACCAACTGTCCATTTGGCTAAGTTATTGCAACCTATATTATCTAGGCAGAGCCCATAATGCCAAGTGGCTGCACTTGAAGCTTCTCAACATTTGACATCTCAAATCTCTTTGTTCCTGGGTGGCATTCCACAAGTGTGATACACAAGGTTCACCAGCCCCTGGCCTTGCGTAACCACTCAACAAAAATCCATCCAAGCAATACCATTCCACCCAGGTGATTTATTCACTTAGTTGTTTTATTAAACAAAACACAAGTCCTTGACTTAGAAATATTCCATCGCATGAATATAATCCACCCGTGTTTTCTACTAGCTAGGCTAAGCATGATAGTAGTAGGAATCTTAACTTAGGAAATTCTACTAAGGCATCATCTACTAGGATTTCCCATGGCATAGCATACTTAGTAAAAATTCCATGCAAGTCTTACTTACAAATATCACTAACGCATAGTGAAAATAATGGGACAAAAGTATGAAGCACCACTTGCCTTTTTGGTAGAGAATATAAGTTAACTCCTTGATCTTGCAATAGTCACACTCTTCAAATTCCACTACAATTCAATCAAGCAAAGCACAATTTAAAAACTAACATTCAAACAATTCAACACATAAAATAGTAAAAACAAAGCAATGCATGCAAGCATGCCAAAGATTGTTTTATTTGGAAAAGTGGTTTATAATAGGTTATAAACATTTGAAAACACCTCTTTGTCATTTATAAAAGTGGTAAAACCATTTGATATTTAAGTTAGTGAAAATGGCCACTTTGAATCATTTTTGTTTTGTTAGAAATGATTTAAATCAAAGTAATAATTTCTAGTGTTTGACAAATATATTTTTAAACACAAATGTTAGTGTTTATGGTCATAGTGTTTAATATTAAAACCATTTGCAAAAGGTTTTACCTATAAACCATTTTTATACAAAAACAATATTTATTTTGTTGGAAATGCCTTTAAACAAAGTAATAATTTTCTAGGGTTTAATCAAATACATCCTAAAACTTGGTTTTTAGGGTCAGAGAGTTTAATTCAAACCATTTTCAAAAGGTTTTACTCAAAAAGCATTTTTAAACCATAATCAATATTTTTGTTTAACTAGAAATGCTTTTATTCAAAGGAATAATTCCTAAGTTTCACAAAATATATTTTTAAATCCAAAAGTTGGTTTATATGGTCATTAGGTTCAAAGCAAACTATTAACAAAATATTTTACCCTAAAAACCTTTTTAGAATGAATTTTATACCCAAAATATGCCTACATATGTTTCTGAAAAAACAACTAATTTCCAGAAGCAAATCACTAAACAAAGTGCATGGTTGGAAATTACTCTTTTTAATGATTCCATTGATATAAAATTTGTAAAATTTGGACATGTAGATTTAAATTTATGAATTTTGCAAAATCAAACATCTAATAGATCTAATTTCTATTTTAAATCTTAGTCTGGCTACGTGTCACAATTCTATTGGACGATACCGCTTCATCTGGACTGAGCAACGTGGACCATCAAATCTACTTAACATCGCACGGCACAGATCATCCTATACCGATTTGTTTAATGAATCTATCGTGGCCATGGGATCAAGACCTAACAGGCAGCTTTGCCCTGACCAAAGTCTGGTGGCGCTGGGTCAACGGCGAGCGGCGGCGCGCTCGGTCAGTGGTGGTCTGGCGGTTCTAGGAAGAAAAGAAGGGAATGGAGGGGCTTACCGTGCTCGAGGGGTCGTCGCGGCGCTCAAGGTGGCCGGGGGAGCGACAGGGGCGCACGGAGACGACGCTCATTGCTCGCCGGATATGTTGTCACCGTCGGGCACGTACTGTCGTTGATGGGGACGAAGCTACGAGGCACACGAAGATAAGAGGAAGACGGCATTAGATGCGCGAGACAAAGGCTGAGTGCACGAGCGTCAACCAGAGAGAATGGGGAGGCTAGGGTTTACCAGGAAGAGTCGCCGGAGTGGAGGAAGACGACGGCGACGCTCAGACGTGGTCGTTACCGAGCCTATGGGGAACGCGCGGGCAAACGGAGGGTGCTGGCAGACATGCACAGAGATAGGGAGTGAGCTAGACTGCAAGGGGGTGGTCGGGCTTCGCCGTAATTGGGGCAGAGGCTCTCCGGAGCAGTGGGGCTTCGAGCAGGAATTCGCGCAGCCTAGGGGCTCCTGGGATGCATCGACTGAGGGGAAAGAGAGGGAAGAGGGAGGCACCTAAACGTGCATTGTCGCAGGGAGAGATTATTGCAGCGTTTACGCGAATTCAAGCGCGCCATCAACAGCCAGAAATGGCAGAGGGAAATAGGGGTGAGGTCAGTGGGCGGGTGGAAACGACGAGGTGACGTGGCATGGGTCCCGAGCATCAGTGAGGTTGAGGGTTGATTCGCGGGTGAGAGAAATCCAGGGGGAGAGGGGTGAGAGCCGGGTGGGCTTGCTGGTTGGGCCTATTGGGCTGGTTAGGCTGGGCTGGTGCTTTTCCCTTTTTTCTTCCTTTTTTTCTTTTTATTTTTCCATTTTCTTTTTCTGTTTTGTATTTATTCAAATGATTTCAAACACCATTTGAATTTAGATTTTTACCAAACTTCTAGTAAGTTTTAATGCTGATTAAACATGTATTTTAAATACCATTTTAGGAATAATTCTTTTATTCGGTTTATATTTTATTAAAAAATGGGCACTTGTCTTATATTCAAATAAGTTTTTATTTATATTTTCAAACTCTTATTTGAATTCCAATTTTCACCAAACCTTTTCAGTAGGTGTTATTTATTTAATAGGGTGTTAAATAATTCATTTTGAATTATTTGAAATATTTTTAATATAATTTATTAATCATTTAAATTGATCATTTGTGTTCATTCAAATAAAATCCAATATGGTTTTAATCCCATATAAATTTTATTTCAAATAATTCTTTGATTCCATTTAAGTTAATTAAATAACTTTTATTGCACTTGGGCAAATTCCAATTATTATTTTCCCATGATTGAATTAATCATTTAGTTTAGGGATTTTGTCTTTATTAGAATATAATTGGAATAGGGTTTAATTCCATATACTTTTGTTTTGAATATTCTTTATCCCTTTATTTTATTTGGATTTGGAGTATCTTTGTTTGATTATGGATTTGGCCAAGATTTAATTTGGCTATTAAATATTCCTTATTTATTTATTTCTTTCTTTGCCTTATAAAATCCATATATTTTTATTTATAGATCCAAAATTGGTGATTCCAATTTGTATAAATTTATTTAATATTTGTTTATCTTTTTAATTCCTTTTAGGATTACTTTGCTCACAATTTGGTATGGATTTTAGATAGGAGCTTTATTAGCTTTGGAAATTATTTATTTCTAACTTATTAAATTCATAAGTTTTTATCCATGGTTCTAAATTGAATGAAACCATTTTATATGGTTTTATAATATTTTTATTTATCAATATTGATCATTTATAAATGTTTGTTGATAAATATTTATATGGATCAAATCCATAGTCTTAGAGAGATCTTGGAATGATTTCTTCCATTAGGGTTTATGGTTTTGGTTTAACTTTTCCAAGTGTTTAAATTTCAAGATTCATTCTTTGATGAATGCATTTCACTTGATTTGAATTTTGTTGGATTCACTTTTCATTCAAAGTTTGTTCAAGTTGGGTTTTGATGTTTCCATTTGGAATCAAAAAGTTTCTTTTCACCCTAAATTTCAACAAATTTTTTTTTGATGTTTCCAGTTGGGTGCGTCGTGCTCTAGTGGATCCACGTTCTGGGCGATGACGGGGAGGTCTAGGTTTGAAATCTATGTTAACTCCTACTCGATAGCCATCCGGGGGGTGCGATGTGTTCCAAAAGTCTCGGTTTGTCTTGTTTACGATTTTATGTTGGTAGTGGGTGACATACAAGGGCTACTCGAACTATTTTCATATTTTTCTGATTTTTGATGAATTTCCTATTGCCGGGGTTCAGGGTGGGCAAAATCGGGAAACCCACTAGCGCACGCAGGCACGCGAGGTCTAGTGCAACCTTGAACCTAGGCACGTGCCCAGCCTAGGTACCCCATGGGGCACCCCAAAACATTTTTTCCCGAAACTTGATGGCCATTTCTTAGGTACCTACAGTTAGAAACCGCAATTATCGGGGCGTAATTCAGGAAAAATACAGTATATGCTTGCACCACGAGATAAGTACCAACCTCTAGGGAATGGAGGTCCGCCACAATGTAGCATGCATGTAAATTGCCTCGAGGCATATGGCGCGCTCAATTCTCGCACCTCCTTTGCAAAATCGTTGGTTTTTCGGAGTCGTTAATGGAAAATCTGGATTTCTTTATGGAACCCTGGAATCTCTAGTTGGAGAACTTTCTTAGAATGCCGATAGGGAGCTAGGTGTTGGGTTTGGGCTCAATCCACGCAGTGGATCAACATTCTGGGTAGTGAGGGGAGGTCTAGGGTTGAAAGCCATCTTAACTCTTACTCGATAGCCATCTAGGGGTCTGCCGTGTGCCAAAAGTCCCAGTATGTCTTTTTGTATGATTTTATGTTGGTAGTGGGTGACATACAAGGGCCAATCGAGCTGGTTTCATATTTTTCTGATTTTTTCATGATTTTCCTATTTCCGAGACTCAGGGGTGGGCAAAATCGGCAAACACGTCGGCGCGCACATGCACGCGAGGTACAGTGCAATCTTTAAAACTAGGCACATACCCATCCTAGGTACCCCATGGGGCATCCCAAAACATTTTTTACCGAAAATTGAGAGCCATTTCTAGGGTACCTATAGTTAGAAACCGCAATTACCGGGGTGTAACTCAGCAAAAATTCAGTATATACTTGCACCACGAGATAAGTACCAACTTCCCGGGAATGGCGGTCCGCCATGACATAGCATGTGTGTAAATTTCCTCGGGGCCTAGGGCGCGCTCAATTATCGCACCTCCTTTGCAAAATTGTTGGGTTTTCAGAGTCGATAAATGGGAAATCTGGATTTCTTCATGGAACCCTGGAATATCTAGTTGGAGAAGTTTCTAAGAATGCCTAAACGGAGCTAGGTGCTAGGTTTGTGCTCAATCCGCATAGTGGATCCATGTTCTGGGCAATGAGGGGTAGGTATAGGGTTGAAAGCCATGTTAACTCCTACTCGATAGCCATCCGGGGGGTGTGCCGTGTGCCAAAAGTCTCGGTTTGTCTTATTTATGATTTTATGTTGGTAGTGGGTGACATACAAGGGCTACTCGAGCTGTTTTCATATTTTTCTGATTTTTGATGAATTTCCTATTGCCGGGGTTCGGGGTGGGCAAAATCGGCAAACCCACTAGCGCACGCAGGCACGCGAGGTCTAGTGAAACCTTGAACCTAGGCACGTGCCCAGCCTAGGTACCCCATGGGGCACCCCAAAACATTTTTTCCCCAAAATTGAGTGCCTTTTATTGGGTACCTACAGTTAGAAACCGCAATTATCGGGGCGTAACTCAGGAAAAATACAGTATATGCTTGCACCACGAGATAAGTACCAACCTCCCGGGTATAGCGGTCCGCCATGATGTAGAATGCGTTTAAATTTCCTCGATGCATAGGGCTCTCAATTCTCGCAACTCCTTTGCAAAATCTCCGTTTTTTCGGATTCGGTAAATGGAAACTCTGGAATTCTTCATGGAACCCTGGAATCTCTAGTTGGAGAAGTTGCTTAGAATACCGAGAGGGAGCTAGGTGCCGGGTTTGGGCTCAATCCGTGTAGTGGATCCACGTTCTGGGCAATGAGGGGAAGGTCTAGTGTGTGTGTGTGTTGTGTCTAGGGTTTATATGAAAATGGTAGTACTCAGTTTTCCCCCTCTCACGGTAACTCGTCCTCACTTTTGTTGGTATGCCCTGAATGGACGAGACGGTTGTCACGCGGATCGGGCCCACCCAACGTTGATGCTCTGTGATCTAACGGGAAAGATAGCCCCCCTCCTCTCTCTCTCTCTCTCCCTCTCTCTCTCTCTCCGGACCTCTCTATCCATGTGAAATAACGAGTTTGCCACTGATACTTTACTTCAATAATCAAATAGAAGGAAATTGTAAAAAGGAGTATAATTTTAATATATGCGTGTCTATGCATTTCCTTTTATTCTTTGAAAATTATAAACTATTTAGATTTATATACATGATGGTAGATAAAATATAAAAAATGTCTGTGTTTTCTATTGCAGCTAGGGGAAAACGCGGCAGCACACTCATCTAACCGGTTGCAAGGCATCCACCATGGAACAAGTATGGTGCACTATAATGTCGTGTCAGCGAGGGTTGAACGATGCATACTCTTCACGCGTTGTGCCCTTCACTTTAGAGGGTGACAATGCACGGGTTTGGCTAGCCATGCTTTAACCGTAGGGTTTTTATGCGTCCCTTCTTTCGACCCTTCTACGAGAAGCAAATGATCGAGCCGTAGATTAAAGAATCCGTCTAGTGGTCAAGTCACGCCTATGAAAAGCCTACTACTGCTCCATCTAAAAACGGGAACGGGTATCACAGTACCGCCCCCTGCAATCTCACTTCCAGTTGGGGCCCATGGCACGAACCGTCCACGCGTCAGCCAGAAGACGAACAACTATCTAGCGGGACACCAATTGAGCCTTGAGGCGGAGAGCCCTAGGAGGAGACTTAACAATGCCATGTCTTTAAAACCTACTCCTCTAGATCATCTCCCTCCCATGCATCGACCCATTCTCCCCGATCTAGCAAAACCCACAAACCTCACCATACAGCTCGAGGCCGAACAGCCACCTTGTCCCTTTCGATGCCATGACGCGAGTGCTTGTAGGTGAGTCTTCGAGTGTTGACGTTGGGCTGCCTGCGCCTGCCACGGGCGATGTGGTGCCTCCCGCCGTAGATCTAGAGGAGATGCATGCAGCCCAGGGAGAGGAGGACGTCCAGTTCGACCCTTATGAGTACTATGTTCTCGCGGGTGCAGAAGACTTCAGAGCCCCTAATGAGGGCAAGGAGTTCGATGAGCATGTTCTTCTCATGTACCCGGAGGTACTTTTATTTCTCCATCTTTATAGTTTAATTTTCATATTTTATGGTTGGCCTGTAGATGTACTAGTATTGAATCTGTTCAAGTATTACTTATTCTACCGATCATGATCAGATGGAACATACAACCCACTACATGTAGAGATTTAGTCTATTTTGAGTTACTCCACATTCTAGATTTAGGAGTGAGCTGTGGAGACAGCCGTAATATACCTGTAAAAATATGCTGTGGTTTTCAAAGTAACTTGAAATGGTTGTTTGAATATCTATGCATGACCGGTAAATGCACTACTAGTTTGTGTGATTTTTTCGAACAAGTAGACTAAGTAAATCTAGTTTGCTAATTTCTTTTGCATTTTTTGCACATTACAGGTTGATTCAAGTGAGGTGGACTCTGACAACGAGTACAGGGATGACAAGAGCCGCCACGTCTTGAAGAGTATCAAGAGCGGGAAGGTCCCTTTCCGCACTCTAAGTGGGGAGCTCAGGTGCCCCTTCTGTAGCAAAAAGTCAACCCGAGGATTGACAACATGATTCCGCATGCGGTTGGCATCGGTAAAAGCCCCAAGGCTACACATAAGCCAGCGACCAAGGATAAGCACGCTGCGTATGCCAAATTACTAAGGGAGTACGTCCGGACTGGCCTTGTATCCCCATCCTTCGGGATCGGGGTCCGCCACTCCAAGCCGGCCAAGAAGTGACCTTACTTCCTCCTATGGCACCTAATAATTTTAAGTTGTTTTTGTTGTTTCTAGAACATGAGACTATATGTGGAGTGTTGGACCAGACGCAATGTCTTCATGTGTGCGTGTGTGTGTGTTGCATCCTTGTTTGATCATTGTTGCATAATGATCATGAATAAATTCCGTGGATCATATTGATGATGACAAATTAATTTACCTCTACGTTCTGTCATGTCATAGTTACATCGCGTCAGCACTGCACACCTGCTGCACATCAGTAATAGGACGGGTGGACTTTGTGGCACGTTCTCATGGTATCCATGTCGTCGGCCTCTCGATCCCCACGCCATCACGAAGTTGCACGCACACCCTTCCTGCCCGGCATGACTACACAATTGTAACCCCGCGATGTCGAAAACGACGGTGCTCGACCTGTCAAACTTGCTTCGGGGTAGGTAAAGACCGTAGTGATGGTAAATGCGATTTACCATCCCTGGCCCTCCTCCCCTCCCCTTTTAACGAAGGGCCTCCCGGCCCCGCAGCCCTATGCTGTGCAAATTCTGTCTATGCCCTTTGCATGCGGCAGCATCCAGAACTGCCATGCAGCACCTGGGTTTACTTTTCGTTGCTTGAATTTTCTAAAATTTTGGCCAAACTTTCCGTGGCTTGACCTTTCAAAAAATATATAGGCCTTAAGCCTTGGGATGGAGGGAGTATTACTGAATATATCTACCTAAGATTTTGGTGGGATCCACAAGATCATATGCCATTGTCCACAAACGGGCACAATCTAAGGACACATTCATAATATAAGATGCTAGCAAACTCGGCACATCGTGCTTGGCTGTAGTGGCACAGACATAGTTGCTATTATAACAAAGGTTACAGTCATAAACACACCTAGATTATAGTTCGAAAAGGTAATACACAATAGTTCGATAGTTCTCAGACATAGCTATCACACATTGTACTTGTGAAAGGACATGTTTTCATAAACATAACAAGCCCCATACAAACACAACAATTGTGCACTAAAACTAGATATCCCAGCTAGTTGGAATGATTGGCGGAGAAGGCAACCGATCCCAGGATATCTTCGGTTGCTTGCCCCAGCTGTTAGATTCCTCACCATTCTGGCATCTAGGGAAAACCACTTGCCTTGGTGGTGATTGAAGGGTGTGTTGCCTGGAATGAAACAGTTGGATCTGGCGGTATAGCCCGTGGCTGACATACCCATCAATAGCAACGTACTTCAGGTTAGGTTCATAAAGCGGCTTATCCTCCTAGTAATTGTGCCTTAAACGCATCCACCAACCTTTTAGGAATTTGTCCTTCATGTCCGCGTACCACGGGTCGGTGAGATCGGCGGCAAGATCGGCCATCCTAGTCCTGCTGCCCTTCATCCCTAGGATCTTAAATATCCCGGATGTCCACTCTGTACTCCTTTGGGATGAAAATTCCGACAGTCGGGCTAGTAATTGCGGTGACCCAGCATACCACTGCATGATGTAGTATACTATAGTCGTTTACATAACACCGATGAAACACCGTTCACTACTATTACATCCCTCAGAATGGCACAACAGAAACACAGCGGGTCCAATACATGGCTTAAAGGTTACAACTCACTCTTTACATAAGATTCAGAGAACACTCTAGGTTAAAGAGAGAGAAAGAACCTCTTACGAAGAAGAATCAAAGATAAATAACGCAAAAATATTATACTATTAAAACTAGTATTTAACTAAGGATTTGGCATTGCTGCTATTGCAACGCACTACAGAGATAGGTTCTTTGGCTAGAAATTGTATTTCTATCTAATTAGTAACTTCGTCTTCACTTGGGTTGAGATATATGTTGTATTCCTTGTCTTCATTGAAGAGCTTTAGCTGGTCTTGATAAGTCCTAGAGCATATCTTGATGCATACATCGTTTTAATGGCTTCAACACCTAGCAAGGGTTAAGAAGATACTTTGAGTACGAGCGTACTCAGCAAATTCACTAGAAAAGGAGTGTTTGATGCACTATAACGACAACCACAGACTGTAGGTCGTAGGCAATGCAAGTTTTCATAAACATTTCTTCAAAAGTTGCTTTTATTCTGAAAATCTATGTCCATCAGCCTTCACGGGTTTACCAGAAGCTTCATGGGGTTCCTTTCCCGCCGCGTTCGCAGCTCCTTCCCGGAACAGGGAGTAACAAGTTGCAGTTCTTTCACTCTGTAGAGGTGCGTTACTTTACCCATGAGAGATCAACTCTTTGTTGCACAACCGGGCAGCTTAGTCCCATCCACAATTCCATGATGTGGGGCCCAAAACATGATCCAAGCCAATCATTGCCCCCTTCACGACCTCGCATGCCTCCTTGGTGTACACCATGCCCAAATACAGAATTATGGCAACGGTTTTTACAAACCTTAGATGTCAGAACTATCGTGGGACATTGAGGGTTCCCACCCATATGCTGCATATCCTCTACGAATTACCAATTAATATGCACGCTACGAGGATAACAGCCACGACCTGCACATCTGGCTTCATGCGAGAGGAAGAAGATACAGCTGACTTCTCCATCCCATTCCAAATCTCATGGTCAACGCGTAATATACGGCGCAAGAATCACTGGCGATATTGGTTGTTAAGTCCTAGGTGATATATTTCTGAACAGTAATCAATAGTTCTCATTGTTATTGAAAATAGTGTTTTCTGTCCTTTTTCAAATGCAGGTGATGACAACACTGGATTTGTAAAATACTTTACAAAAAATAATCAAAGGACATGAGCAAGTGTGAACTTACCTTTTGTGATTGCAAGATTATGCACTCACGGTCTTCGAGTCAGTATAAGATCCAAAATCTGAAATTAGCATCATTGGTCCTGTAAGGACTAATGTTTAAAGAAGCAATATGCTTTTATGCATAAGTAATGTGATGCACGTTCTAAGCGCAAATCCTGGGAATAATGTTCTCCTAGGGTTTAGATTTTGAAAGTGGTTACTTTAGAATCAGTGGTCCTTTTGGATAAATTTTGTAGTTGTACTTTTATTAGAGTTTATGAGTGGTTGTTAACAACACATATGTAGGAGTAAAGTATACATACTTATGGCATATTAGGTAGGAATACTTATACAAGGTTTCTTATTTAAAGTGGCAAAAAGGATAACCTTCAAAGAAAAGGTTTTTCTTCTAAGGTCTAAACAAAATTTGTGATTAGTTAGTGGTAGTTGATGTCATTTGTTTGCTCAAATGGTTTGGCTTGAGTTAGTTTATAGTTTAACTACTTCAGACCATAGTTAACTATGAAAACTATAATAATGCTTATAATGTTATATTAAGATTTTGTAGACTAAAGTTAACTTTAAAGTATAAATAGTTTTGAAAGTATCGTACTTATACCTTGGTATCTTGTATATCTGAAATGTGTTCGTTAAGTTACTTAAGAATGTTTATTCTGTTACTTGAGTAATGGTTTCTTGATGTGAGTATGGAGTAATATCATTTATCTTTTATAGATAAGTGAGTATAGTTTATGAACCCAACATAATGTTACTTAACTACTTATGGATTTATATAGTGTTGTAGTAGTTTTTGTAATTTGGTGATTAATATGGTTTAGAAAAGATTTGATTGTTCACAAGTTGTTCTTTAAGGATTTTATTATTAGTGGAATTGTTTTTAGAGATAATCTTCATTTAAGGTTGTGGATTTTTCTAAAATAAGAACATTTATAATGTTTTAAACCATTATGGCATTATATTATTAATATTTAAGACTAATACTATTTATTAGAATTATTTAACTCATTTTAGGAATATTAGTAAATTTTATTTATTTTTATATGAATTATTTAATGAAGTAAATAAGTTTAAATTTGAGTTATTAAAATATTTAAATTTCTTGTTTACCTCAAAAGGTGATTATTAGATTTTTAGCATGTAAATAATAATTTTGTGATCATTTTGGTATATCATATTTATGTTTGTGATTTATAAACAATAAGATATGATTTTTATAATTCTTATTACTTTTTAATTACTTAATAAATAATAAATATTTTAATTAAGTGAAATGATAATACATGGTTATAGTTGTAAATTAGAATTCTTATTTTTCTAAGATTTTTGGTATTCTATTACTATTATTAATATTTATTATTATTATAAAAATATTAATTATCAAAGTTTTATTACTTATAAAACTTTTATTAAATAATATTTATTTAAATAATCATCATAATAATATTTGATAATAAGTTTAAGTTGTAGATTTTATTTTTCTACAAATTTTCATATATTATACACATTTTACTGAATTATAAATCAAAAGTTATTAATTAAACAAGGTTTAATCATTTATTAAATTTCTGGAATAATATTAATTGGATTATAACATTTTATTTATTTCTAAACAGAAAAATACTTTTTATACCACGTCCAGAGCTAGCCCCAGTCACTGACTAGTGGGGCATTGTCCACCTCAGCTCCCAGGTCTAGAAATGCTTTTGCTACTGACCTACTCTCTACTCACGGTCGATGACATGCGGGCACTGGGCCATGTCATCCACCACGCGAGGCAAAGACCAGTCAAACGAGCTGACGTGGCTCAACCATGAGGTAAGCATGGCGTCAGCATCACCAGCGCCATCGATGAGTGGTCACCAGCGACGATCTACGGCACCCTAGCAGACGAAATGGATCTAGTTCGAATCAGCACGACCTACGGAACCTAATAGTGGCAGCACCGCTCGGAAATGGTCATCGGAGCCTCAACTCCGACGAGCTCCGACAGTGGCTTATAGTGAAACAGCGATTTACAACGAGATCAAACGATTCAAGGATGCTGGAAGGTTCAGGAACTCACCCTGATGATTGAGTGGTCGGCAAGGACAGGCACGGCCGGAATCGAGCTTCTCGACGAGGATTCTGATGAACTGCTGCGAAGGGAAACGGCCAAATTCACCCGCTCCAGTGCTCCCCTTAATGCAAGATTCTACCTAGAGGATCTACGGAGGAAGGCGCTTCTCCATGACGGCTCAGAATGGTGTGGAGAGACGTGGTTCGACGGCGAGAGGTGGCTCCGGCGAGCTAGGGTTTCGGTCTCATGCGTATCTGAGAGGATAAGGAGGGATTGGAGATAGGGATTGAGGCAATGCGTCGCGGTGGCCTTCTTATCGCCTCCTAGCAGCGGCGACGTGTATCTTGGCGCAATGACGGCGATGACGGCATCGGGCGGCTGCGAGCTCCAGCGAGTTGTTTGTGTGCGTGACGATGACGACGATGGTCGTTTTGCGGATAAACCCCTAGCGATTTCTTTAGCTCAACCCGCGGTCCTCTCCTGACCCCACTTGTCAGTCTCAGATGGAAAAGGACTTGGGCTGGTTATTGGGCTGTTGTGGGCTGCACAGAGCGTCAGATAGGTGTAGGGTGTTGGGCTGCGGCCAGGTTTGGTTTTTATTTGTTTTATCCTTTTTCTATTTTCTATTTTCTTATTCAGATTTGAATTTGATTTACATTTTGAATCTTTCTTTGTATAATTTGTTTCCTGGATATTTACAACGATACAAAAATATACCTAGTCTCATTTGTGAATTCTTATTATATCCTCTTTTTGTATTTCTTGTATTTACTTAATGTGAACCCCCCTTGATAATATTTTATATGAACTTTTCTTATTATTTTTCTCTACTTATTTTAGTTAGAGATTTATTGAATGATATAATCTTATTTGCTTATCAACTTAATTTTAGTGAGCTCATAGTTTGAATAGAAACTTTATATATAAGTATAATGATTTTATATCATTATTTTATGCATGAAATATAGAGACATTGATATGGGGATTATTACTCCCATTAATTTGTAAAATAACAATGTATGTGATAAAAAAAGAAGTTTAGGGTTTTGAATTATGAGTACTACCCTTGGCTTTAGGTTTTTGTATAAGCTTAGGTTCCTTTTAAGAGTTAAGATTTAATGGCTGAGCATATTGCATTATGTATATAGTATTTGATGAAATCTTTCTTTTTAATAGGAAGTTGTATTTAGAGTGTTTTATATAAGTGAGTATACTTAAGCACATATAGTTAGGATGTTTAGAATTAACAAAGATGTGCTTAGGTAATTTCTATAGGAAAATATTTCTATGAAGTATTATAGACATCAGATGATGGATCAATGGTATAAGATGGATATTATGTTTGAGTTGAGATTTAGAGTTGATTGCTTACCAAGATTAAATAGGAAAATGATTTATAACATATAACTATATTTCACAATCTTGGATCTCTAATTAAGGAATTCCTTTCCTAGATATAATATCTCTTTCTATCCATCATCATGGTTATTTTGATGGACTTACTTATTAAAATCTTCTTATTCAATATATCATTCGTCTAAACTTATGTATGAATCCAATGAGTTTGATACAAAGACACTTCATAGATTTCTCATATCCTTGCTTGGTTGTATTTACTATTCTACTGTTAATAATCTTCCATCCAACCAGTAGTTCCTTCAAACTCTACTCCGAATCTTCCTTAATCCTCCATCACTAATCTTTCTCTAAAGTAAACTATCATTAAAGATGAATAACACCACTTTTATGACTCTATGCTACACTATCTTTAGTTGAATAACACCATCTTATAATTACTTAACCCTCATGTCTTACACTTCAATCCCTGAATTATATTTATGTGGTTTGCAAAGACTTCTCTATGATCACTAATCTTTACTAAGGTTCCAATCATGTTCTTCCCACTAGTATTACCTATACTAAATATAAGCATTCCATGTTGGTGGCCAAAACATTACCATTATAATACTTTAATCATTTATTACTTAAGTTCTTAGTTGGCTAAGCAGGGCTTTATCAATCCTACCTTTTATTGTCTGGAAATTATCTTCATGGTATCTTATATTGGATTAAGGTTATTAATGGACTATGCCCTTATTAGAAGATTTGAGTAGATGTTCTGATAAGATCAAATAATAGATCAAAGACTGATAGTTAAAGAAGTTGTGAATCAATGGGGAATTATCCAACATTGATGAACAACAGATATTGAGATAAGTTCAATAAATATTGTATAGAAAGAAAGATATATATATATATATATAGTGGATGATCTTGACTTAATCTCTTTCCAACTCCAACTTATCAAAAGAGTTTTTAAGATTAGGTGTTACTATGATTCTCAGAATGTATGCAGATGGGATTTAAGATATAGTGGTTACATTCTTATTATTTGTTCTATATCCTTAACTTGGTACTTATGAATGGTTATATTGAATACTATAATATGATCACCTAATGATCAAATATAATTCACATTATATTAAGGTTTAACTTATGGTACATTTTGATATACCCTTAGATCAAATTTCTCTTACCCAAAATGAGATTTTAACAAAGGTCTTATTAAAACTTATCGCAGTCAACTTGATGATCTACTTCAATTCCATCAAGCTAAGAGAAGCTTCAATCACTTTGACAAGTTTTGTTTAAAAGCGCGAAAATTATTCGGATTTTCTATGCATGAATGCAATGCACACATCTGGGTTCAACTTATTTCTAGGCTCTAATGCTGGGATGTTACAGTCTCTCCCCCTTAAAATAAACTTCGTCCTCGAAGTTTACAAACTCTCATGTTTCGGAGTAAGAAATTGTTTTGTAGTGGTTGCTACACTCTCCACTCCATGATGATATTTAATGGAATTAAGTGGAGTCTTCCATAACCTAATTAGATATCCTCATTCAATTCTTTTTTCTTGAATCATCAAACTTCATTACTATGTTAAGTACAATTTGGAGGTTCTCACTACCATAAGTTTTTAAATTTCTGTATACGCATTTTAATATTCAATATACTATCTTACTATTCCTGTCATTATACAGTTGATACTGGTATTCCTTCCAAGATTGGATGTGAACTCAATTTGTCGATACCCATTGGAATTTTTCATTCTCGACACCTGTTTAATTAGGGTTCTATATTACTTCTTAAGGGTTACTTAAAATTTATTTATTTTTAAATTCGATTGTTAAATGTATCCTTTATCACCCTCAAGTTTATACCTTCTTAAGATTTTTAAATAACTTTTCTTTATTACCTATAATATTTTCTTCAACTTTCATTCCTAATGTTTACTCTCCCCCTTAAGTTGTACTAATAGTTTTGAAACTCCATACATAGAAGCCATTGATTCTTGAACTAAAATGTTGGTTCCTGTTCAGTTTATATTTTATTGGTTTAAGGTCCAATGAAAGATTATACGGTGCATCCACATAGTTGTGGATCTCCGAGGCAAATCTTTCAGCACTAAATGTCGTACTACTATTGGGGCATTCTTGCTGAATAAACTGGACCTTGCAAAGCATCTTGCCAAGCGATCATCTTCAAATCTGTTAAACTTTCTTAGGTATTACTTAACTTAGGCCAAATTTAATGCTCTTTATGCAACTTTTAATAAGATTTGGTTCACTATTTCAACCAAATACCAGTTGCGGACAAAACACCAACTGTGGATTAGTTACTAGCTATGGATCAAATACCAGTTGCGGATTATTACCAACTACGAACCATCCTAGGGTGTGTGTATTACCCTATGGTTTCTCACATACCTCTCACATTCTCTCGGAATTGTTAGAGTTTGAATACCATTTTGGTTCCAAAGCTAACTATTTGTACTTATTCATGATACTTCCATGAACTTGGTACAACTATTCCATTACTTCTTAGTAATATTACCCACTTTGATTGAACTTCAAGTTTAATATTTCTTGTGGCTCCCTACATCTTCTATACCCAACTTCTTTCTTGGGTCTGGCTAGGAATAATTTATGCTTTACCTATTCTCCAAGTGGTGTTAACACTCCTTATATCTTGCTTATTCCTTCCAGTAAGTCTTCCTTTTTGATCTATGAATCATCGCTCCCTTACACGAATTCCCATTCCTATCTAGATCTATATCATCAAGTAATAACTGGGTGTTACATCATGCATTTTCACACCTAATTAAACTTCATGTATAGATCTAGTTAATCAACAAGATCCAATAAGATCCAAAAGTCGATAAACAACAAAGCATATACCCTGTATTACACATAAGTTTTAACTAATTTACAAATGTACTAGATGTTCCAACGGTTTTCTCCATACCTATTTACACAACTATCTTACAAGAACTTCTTGTTCTTGTGGATATATCCTCACTTATTTCAGCAAACCCTGTAAACTACAATACGCATTTCCCTCTATGTACATTATTCAAGCCTGCATCCCTTGGGATGTTGTTTCTCTCTCACTTTCATCTTACTCTAGTGCTTCCTGGAGTTCAGTCCATGATGACGTGAAGTCCTACGACTGCCTTCTGGAGCATAGGAGCATCTAGGAGGTGCGTAATCTTGATTAGAAGTACCGAGACTGAGATTAGTCATTGAAAAATGACTAGAGTTGGCGTAATCTTCCACCGAATAGTTCGGGTTTTCTAGCAACGCTTCCTCATAGTAAGTTGGTTCCTTAGCTTTTTCTTGGATCCAGTCATATATGTTGGTATAGTAGCTATTGGAGTACTCTTCTAAGTTGATTGGATTCGTATTACCCCCATATGGTCCATAAGGCTCTCTATGGTTGTAATTGGTCTCTTCAATACCTGCATCACAAGGTATAGCATTCCCTATGGTTTTACCTTGACATTCTATTTCCCATCCATCCTTGTTAGGATCGAGCTTATTTGGAATAACTCTATTCCATTCCTGTTGTTCGGAATTGAACTTGGTCCATAGGTCTTTAGGTGGCTTGAAGTCATTCTGGTAATAGACGTAATTTTCGGAGTTTGGGTCATCAAACTCAGTTTCCTCAAACACCTCTCCTGAAGGTATGTATTTCCGTTGCCTAGCTTCTTTATCTAACTTCTTCCTACGAGCCATTGCTTTATCAGGATTAGTAAAATCCTCAATGACCGTATCCAGCTCCTGAACTAAGACTTGGTGAGTGTGATGATAAGTGTTTAGCAAATACCGATAACGATCCATATACTCTACAGCTAGAGTAGGTTCATCTCTAACTAAGGTAGAGTGATCTAACTCATGCTCTGAGTTTGAGGTTTCATGTGGTATAATGGTGTGAATACTACCTTCTAGAGCTTGGGATTTATGTTCTCGGATCATGGTTATGGCTGCTGCTACGACAATCTGATATGTAGATGCCATGCACCTTGCCTCTCCTGCTGGCATTTCTCCCTTCGGTCCTAACTTCTTGGGTAACATGATCATGACATGGTATTTAGCTAATACCTGCCCATCATAGTAACTGTAAATCTTGACCAGAAGTCTTGATTCACATTCCAAACTCCATAGAAGTTGTCGTAGATTGTCTGTCCAATCCCCTCCGTAGTCATCCAACGTCCTGTTCATCACTTGAACATTCCGGGGTGGATATCGAGGTGCCATGTGGAACTGTGGATAAGAAATTATCGTCAGTCACATAGAGTTAAAACTCTTGGGTAATGATTGGAATTGCAATCATATAAAAGAGTTATCGCACTAGTAACATAACAGGATTATTCTCAAGTGAACATCCCTCATATCACTAGAGAACTCTTCATTATTGCTAGGTTGTGTCCTACAGGTTCTACCCATTTACTAGGTTTCCAGCCTAAGGTCAAAGCATATGCTCTGATACCAACTGCGGTGACCCAGCATACCACTGCATGATGTAGTATACTATAGTCGTTGACATAACACCAATGAAACACCGTTCACTAGTATTACATCCCTCAGAATGGCACAAAAGAAACACAGCGGGTCCAATAGATGGCTTAAAGGTTACAACTCACTCTTTACATAAGATCCAGAGAACACTCTAGGTTAAAGAGAGAGAAACAACCTCTTACGAAGAAGAATCAAAGATAAATAACGCAAAACTATTATACTATTAAAACTAGTATTTAACTAAGGATTTGGCATTGCTGCTATTGCAAAGCACTACAGAGATAGGTTCTTTGGCTAGAGATTGTATTTCTATCTAATTAGTAACTTCGTATTCACTTGGGTTGAGATATATGTTGTCTTCCTTATCTTCATTGAAGAGCTTTAGCTGGTCTTGATAAGTCCTGGAGCATATCTTGATGCAGACATCATTTTAATGGCTTCAGCATCTACCAAGGCTTAAGAAGATACTTTGAGTACGAGTGTACTCAGCAAATTCACTAGAAAAGGAGTGTTTGATGCACTATAACTACAGCCACAGACCATAGGTCGTAGGCAATGCAAGTTTTCATAAACATTTCTTCAAAAGTTGCTTTTATTCTGGAAAATCTATGTCTGTCAGCCTTCACGGGTTTACTAGAACCTTCATGGGGTTCCTTTCCCGCCGCGTTCGCAGCTCCTTCCCGGAACAGGGAGTAACAAGTTACAGTTCTTACACTCTACAGAGGTGCGTTACATTACCCATGAGAGATCAACTCTTTGTTGCACAACTGGGCTGCTTATTCCCGTCCACAATTCCATGATGTGGGGCCCAGAAGATGATCCAAGCCAATCACTTCCCCCTTCGCGACCTCGCATGCCTCCTTGGTGTACACCATGCCCACATAAAGAATTACGGCAATGGTTTGTACAAACCGTTAGATGTCAGAACTGTCGTGGGACGTTGAGGGTTCCCACCCATATGCTGCATATCTTCTACGAATTACCAATTAATATACACGCTACGAGGATAACAGCCATGACCTGCACATTCGGCTTCATGCGAGAGGAAGAAGATACAGATGACTTCTCCGTCCCATTCCAAATCTCATGGTCAACGCGTAATATACGGCGCAAGAATCACTGGCGACATTGGTTGCTAAGTCCTAGGTGATATAGTTCTGAACAGTGGTATCCCAACTGTCAGATTTCATAGATTAGCTGATCACCCTGGACCAGTAATCAATAGTTCCCATTATTATTGAAAATAGTGTTTTCTGTCCTTTTTCAAATGCAAGTGATGACAACACTGGATTTGTAAAATACTTTATAGAAAATATTCAAAGGACATGAGCATGTGTGAACTTGCCTTTTGTGATTGCAAGATTATGCACTCATGGTCTTCGAGTCAGTATAAGATCGAAAATCTGAAATCAGCATCATTGGTCCGGTAAGGACTAATGTTTAAAGAAGCAATGTGCTTTTATGCAGAAGTAATGTGATGCACGTTCTCAGGGCAAATCCTGGGAATAATGTTGTCCTAGAGTTTAGATTCCGAAAGTGGTTACTTTAGAATCTATGGTCCTTTTGGATAAATTTCGTAGTTGTACTTTTATTAGAGTTTATGAGTGGTTGTCAACAACACATATGTAGGATTAAAGTATACATACTTATAACATATTAGTTAGGATTACTTATACAAGGTTTCGTATTTAAAGTGGCAAAAAGGATAACCTTCGAAGAAAAGGTTTTTCTTCTAAGGTCTAAACAAAATTTGTTATTATTTAGTGGTATTTGATGTCATTTGTTTGCTCAAATGGTTTTTCTTGAGTTTCTTTATAGTTTAACTACTTCAGACCAAAGTTAACTATAAAACATATAATAATTATTATAGTGTTATATTAAGATTTTGTAGACTAAAGTTAACTTTAAAGTATAAATGGTTTTGAAAGTATTATACTTATACCTTGGTATCTTGTATATCTGAAATGTGTTTGTTAAGTTACTTAAGAATGTTTATTATGTTACTTGAATCATGGTTTCTTGATGTGAGTATGGAGTAATATCATTTATCTTTTATAGATAAGTGAGTATAGTTTATGAACCCAACATAATGTTACTTAACTACTTATTGATTTATATAGTGTTGTAGTAGTTTTTGTAATTTGGTGATTAATATGGTTTAGAAAAGATTTTATTATTCACAAGTTGTTCTTTAAGAATTTTATTATTAGTGGAATTCTTTTTGGAGATAATCTTCATTTAAGGTTGTGGATTCTTCTAAAATAAAAACATTTATAATGTTTTAAACCATTATGGCATTAGATTATTAATATTTAAGACTAATAATATTTATTAGACTTATTTAAATCATTTTAGGAATATTAGTAAATTTTATTTATTTTTATATGAATTATTTAATGAAGCAAATAAGTTTAAATTTGAGTTATTAAAATATTTAATTTTCTTGTTTACCTCAAAAGGAGATTATTAGATTTTTAGCATGTAAATAATAGTTTTGTGATCATTTTGGTATATCATATTTATTTTTGTGATTTATAAACAATAAGATATGATTTTTATAATTCTTATTACTTTTATAATTATTTAATAAATAATAAATATTTAATTAAGTGAAATAATAATACATGGTTATAGTTGTAAATTAGAATTCTTACTTTTCTAAATTTTTTGGTATTTTATTACTATTATTAATATTTATTATTATAAAAATATGAATTATCAAAGTTTTATTACTTATAAAACTTTTATTAAATAATATTTATTTAAATAATCATCATAATAATATTTGATAATAAGTTTAAGTTGTAGATTTTATTTTTCTACAAATTTCATATATTATACACATTTTTCTGAATTATAAATCAAAAGTTATTAATTAAACAATGTTTAATCATTTATTAAATTTCTGGAATAATATTAATTGGATTATAACATTTTATTTATTTCTAAACAGAAAAATACTTTTTATACCACGTCCAGAGCTAACCCCAGTCACTGACTAGTGGGCCATTGTCCACCTCAGCTCCCAGGTCTAGAAATGCTTTTGCTACTGACCTCCTCTCTACTCACTATCGATGACATGAGGGCCCTGGGCCATGTCATCCACCACGCGAGGCAAAGACCAGTCAAATGAGATGACGTGGCTCAACCATGAGGTAAGTATGGCGTCAGCATCACCACCGCCGTCGGTGAGTGGTCACTAACGATGGTCTACGGCACCCTAGCAAACGAAATGGATCTAGTTCGAATCAGCGCGACCTACGGAACCTAATAGTGGCAGCGCCGCTCAGAAATGGTCATCGGAGCCTCAACTCTGATGAGCTCCGACGGTCGCCGATGGTGGATTACAGTGAAACGTCGATTTACAACGAGATCAAACGATTCAAGGATGCTGGAAGGTTCAGGAACTCACCCTAGTGATGATTGAGTGGTCGGCGAGGACAGGCGCGACCGGAATCGAGCTTCCCGACGAGGATTCCGACGAACTGCTGCAAAGGGAAACGACCAAATTCACCCGCTCCAGTGCTCCCCTTGATGCAAGCTTCTACCCAGAGGATCTACGGAGGAAGGCGCTTCTCCATGATGGCTCAGAATAGTGTGGAGAGACGTGGTTCGACGGCGAGAGGTGGCTCCGGTGAGCTAGGGTTTCGGTCTCATTCGTATCTGAGAGGATAAGGAGGGATTGGAGATAGGGATTGAGGCAATGAGTTGCGGTGGCCTTCTTATCCCCTCCTGGTAGCGGCGGCGAGTATCTTGGCGCAATGACGGCGATGACGGCATCGGACTGCGGCGAGCTCCGCCAGCGAGTTGTCTGTGTTCGTGACGATGACGACGATGGTCGTTTTGCGGATAACCCCTAGCGATTTCTTTAGCTCAACCCGCGGTCCTCTCCTGACACCACTTGTCAGTCTCAGATGGAAAAGGACCTAAGCTGGTTGCTGGGCTGTTGTGGGCTACACAGAGCGTCAGATAGGTTTAGGGTGTTGGGCTGCGGCCAGGTTTGGTTTTTATTTGTTTTATCCTTTTTCTATTTTCTATTTTCTTATTCAGATTTGAATTAGATTTACATTTTGAATCTTTCTTTGTATAATTTGTTTCCTGGATATTTACAACAATACAAAAATATACCTAGTCTCATTTGTGAATTCTTATTATATCCTCGTTTTGTATTTCTTGTATTTACTTAATGTGAACCCCTCTTGATAATATTTTATATGAACTTTTCTTATTTTTTTCTCAACTTATTTTAGTTATAGATTTATTGAATGGTATAATCTTATTTGCTTATCAACTTAATTTTAGTGAGCTCATAGTTTGAATAGAAACTTTATATATAAGTATAATGATTTTATACCATTATTTTATGCATGAAATATAAAGACATTGATATGGGGATTATTACTCCCATTAATTTGTAAAATAGCAATGTATGTGATAAACAAAGAAGTTTAGGGTTTTGAATTATGAGTACTACCCTTGGCTTTAGGTTTTTGTATAAGCTTAGGTTCCTTTTAAGAGTTAAGATTTAATGGCTGAGCATATTGCCTTATATATATAGTATTTGATGAAATCTTCCTTTTTAATAGGAAGTTGTATTTAGAGTGTTTTATAGAAGTGAGTATACTTAAGCACATATAGTTAGGATGTTTAGAATTAAGAGAGATGTGCTTATGTAATTTGCTATAGGAAAATATTTCTATAAAGTATTATAGACATCAGATGATGGATCAATGGTATAAGATGGATATTATGTTTGAGTTGAGATTTAGAGTTGATTGCTTACTAAGATTAAATAGGAAAATGATTTATAACATATAACTATATTTCACAATCTTGGATCTCTAATTAAGGAATTCCTTTCCTAGATATAATACCTCTTTCTATCCATCATAATGGTTAGCTTGATCGACTTACTTATTAAAATATTCTTATTCAATATATCATTCTTCTAAACTGTAACACCCTCAGAATCGTCCCTATGCAAGTTTTAGCGAAACCCGCCAAACCCGCATAGAACGATTCAAAGGTGCCCACCAGGCACTTGCATGCGGGTGGAAAACGAAGTAATAACATTACACAACAGTCCTCGATGGGACCCACAGAACAGATATATATACAACAGCGACTCAATGAGTCAAGAATACAGATATAATATACAAAGATCCAAATCACCTTGAAAATGATAGAGCGTCCGACTACGGACAAGATGCAAATGGGGCTAAGAGCCCTGAAGAATAACCAATGGCGTCCATAACCCTGCCCAGGCCAAGCCGGAAGGGTAACCCTGCTAACGACGTCGATCTCAAAACCTGCTTAAACAAAAGGGGTGCCGACAAAGGGCGAAGGAAAAAGAGAGAGCGGTCAGTACTGAGGCCAGTACACGGCGAGACTAGAATTTGGCGGTCCTCGCCTACATAGGTATGGTGGACTGAAGCGGCAGCGCAGCATGCACTAAACAACCTATAGAGACTCGATGCAACGGGCGGCTATCAGGGAGGGGTAAGAAAGACCTCTTCGGAACCAACCTGAATCTTACACCAAACAAACCCGTCCTGGTATTTCCCCCTCGAGACCAATCGAGGAAGTCCACCGAGGAACTCACACAGTTGGCAGATTTATTTATTCAGTTATCGTTGCAGCAATTACTAGTCAGGTGTAGATAATCGTCCTGATAACATAAGCAGTGGGCCGTTTTAGTTAACCATTCCGTTGTAGTTGCGACACTTACTAGTCAAATACAATTAGCATGAGATAACCCAAAACCCAGCAGTTGTTGGTACTTTTATTTAGCCATTCCGTTATAGTTGCAATACTTACTAGTCAGGTATAATGGTCGCAAGCGACAACTCAAACAAGCAATTGTTGGCAGTTTTATTTAGCCATTCCATTATAGTGAAGCTGATTACTAGTCATTATAAAGTCAAATTTATAGCACTACTTTAGTGATAGTTGTCTATGATCGAGATACTGTGCTCCAAGTCGTCCATAACTGCGGACACGGCTTTCAGAAAGTTTTACCCGGCCGGGGTGCACCAATAGCAACACACACTCGATCAACCTCGGAAAAACCAAATCAAAACCCAACGAGGCCTTCACGACAAAGCAATCACAGGATTCAGAAATATTTCAGGGGGCCACCCCATTGAGTACACCCGCAACGAAGCTAGCTGACTCCGAGACGGACTCAAGGTTTGCGTCAATGGCTGTAAACGACTGGGAACCCGAAAACTCGGGCTTGTCGATACCGCGAAAACACTCCGCTTTCCTAAACAGTACAGTGTGCTATCCATCGCACAATCGTAATAAAGCAGTAAAGCATGGCATATGTACAGGATAGTAAATAAAACCTCAAACTAGTTTGTGGCCCCAAGAAATAAGATGGAATCAAGCTCTGGCTCAGGGGGGTCCCATTAGCCTCCCGGATGTGGATAGCGCGAATATTCAAGGAACAGGTATCAAGTACTCGGTGTCCTACGGGACACAAGTGGACGGTTAACAACCAAATAACATCTATTGCCCACCTGTGCCTCTGCTTACTTACTTCAATTTTAGTTGTTAAACAGGAATTAAAGTGAACGATAAGTAAAACCATGATCATCTCCAACATCAAACATGCGGCAATACACCAACAACTGTGGCACTTGACGACACGCAACAGCACTTGAGCAGGCGACTACGACGCGCAAGTGTAACTATCTACCAAACAACAGATAATAGGATGTGTCCAAGGCAATATAAGGCTGCAAGGGATATCACTGGTACGAATTCTAGAGCAACGCAACACAGATAGCAATAGATCAACAGGAGGGAATAAATACTATAAAAGTAAGATAGGTAGAAAGGGGGAGATGCTCGCCTGAAAACATTGCCGAAGGTTCATCCGAAGATCGGGGCGAAGCTCACATCAACTCAACGGCCTTATCCGCGAAGAACCAAAACACTAGAATAAACACCGGAGGCAATATTTAATACTACGGCAAAAGATCGGGCATGATGCATGTATGATGCATGACATGGCAAAGATGCGATGCAATTAGGTCATGTTAAGCGGAACCAGGGTCCCGACAATTAATTATATCGTTCATGTTGTTTAGGTACCCCGCAATTTTAAATGTTGTATTAACAAGGCAAAATATAGCACCGGTTCGCTACACCAATTTAAATGAGGCCAATATAAGGCTAGATTTGCCCGCATATGGGCCCCATATTTAATTATGACGTGAATCGGCATAATGCCCCCAAACCACATGATATGTGTGCAGATATGAACAATTTAATATGCAACAATGATATATCATTTATAAAATAGGGGTCTCGGAAAAGAGGGTCACACTTTGGGGTTCGGCGATCTTGGGGTTCGATGTGGCTTGGGGTTCGACAGGGCTCAGGGTTCGACGGGATCGGCGAGGTTCGGATACAAGGTGAGGAGCTTGGCGTTCCGGGAAGGAGGACTTGGTGTGGCGTCGGGGGCGCATCGGTCTCGCCCTGGTCGGTGCCGATCTCGTCGTTGTGAAGACCTGGTCGGGTCCGCGGATCGGGTCGGACTTGACGTCTGGGGTGAAGTGCTTGACGTCCTTCGGTTCCATGTCGACGACCTTGGTGTCCTCGATGGAGAACTCGGTGTATCCGTGTCGTGGTTCTTGTCGGGGTTCTCGGCTTCGGGCGCCGGGTTCGGTCTTCGAATTCGAGGGTGGAGCTCCACAATCCACGAGGAAGATCTTGTCGCACGGTGTCCGGGTAGGCGAACTTGTCAGTTCCGCGGTTTCGATCGTCGGTGTCGGACTCGGGTCTCGGCACTGGGAAATCTTGGTGTCTTCGAATGTTCATGAAGGAGATCTTGATTGATCGGGTATGTGAAGAAGATCCGGTAGGTTCTATGTCGAAGTCCTGGGGGTCTGATCTTTGTGTGGCCAAAGCCGAAGGATCCTGGGCACCTGGGCATCAGCAGCAAAACGCTGGCCTTGGGTTCAACAACGAGAGCATGACTGATATGGCTAGCGACTCCTGGACAAAAACAGAGCACGCACATGGACGATAGCAAATTTCACTGCCAGATTTAACACAGCACAACACCAACGCACTAGGACATGTAGAACAACCGAACGGAATGAGCAAGACGGGACTGAGGACAGCGAGGGGGAGCTCGGGCGGCGCTCGGGCCAGGATGACGGCGGAAGAAGAGGAACACGGGCGGCGACGGAGGTCACCAGGGCGACGGGCCGGCGGGTGGAGGAGGCGGCAGGGCGACGAGGGGGTCGCCGGCGGCGGTTGCTGCGGTCGACGGGGCCGCGCGGGGTCGATGCAGAGGGGCCCGAGGCGACGGCCGGCGGGTGGAGGACGGCCAGGGTCGAAGCAGAGGCGGCGGCCGGAGAGGTCGACGACGGAGGCCGGCAGAGGAACACGGGCGAGCGTGACGGGGAGGCGACTGGGAGGTCCGGGGAGGCGCCGAAGACGGCCACGGGCGGCCGCGACAAGGAGGAAGGCGGAGACGCTCTGGGATGCGGGGTCGGGGTCGAGCGGGCGCGGAGGCAAGGTCGGCGGCGGCGCGGTCCGGAGCGGAGGAGGGAGGCGGTCCGGCGAGCGAGGGAGGCCGGAGAGGAGGGCGACGGGGCGAGCGCGGAGGTGAGGACGATGGAGCAGGCGGGCGCGAGCTAGGCAGAGGGGGGGATGCGGGGAGGCCGGGCGGAGGAGGACGGGCGGCGGGAGGTGCGGGCCGGGGTGGCGCTGCCGGAGAGAGGCGCTGGCGGCGGAGCCCCGGGGAGGAGGAGAGAGACGGGCGGGGAAGAGCGGTGGGTAGGGAGGAGCGGCGCATCAAGAGGATGGGGAAGACGGGGTCGGGGAGAGAGGGTCGCGTGGGGGAGGCTGCATCGGGTGGGGGTGGGGCCAGGGAGAGAGGGAGTGGGGCTGACAAGTGGGGCCCGGGTCGGTGGGGGTTGGTGGCGATGAGAGAGAGGTCTGCGGGTGGGGCCAGGGGAGGTGGGGGTGGCGCGTGGTGTGCTGCTGGTGGTGTGTGTGCAACAGATGAGGGAGTGAGGATGGGTGAGGTGGCGGTGTTTGAGTGGAGGGGGAATGGCCAAGGCTGATGTGGCGAGAGCCGATTGGAGGGAGTGATGTGGCTGGGGGTGGGTAGGATTAGAGTTGGGTAGGTTAGGGATTTCGGGCGAACCGTTTTATTCTGGGGTGGTCGACTGGGTCGAATCGGCCCGTTCGACTGCCCCACTAAAAATAATTAAATATTTTATTTATTTCAAACAGGGATTTTGCAAACCGATAGCAGACAAAACAAAATAATCCGGAGACCCGGGTTTTGCGTTTGAACAAAGACGGGGCGTTTAGAAAACAAGAACAGGTTTTTCCGCAATTAGTTTTATGCAAGCAAATGCAAGATGATGACAATGCTCAAATGCAATGTGGCATGATGACATGAGCATGCGGTCATGATGATGCAATGCACAAAAACAACGCGATTTTCTAGTAGTGGTTTTGCGGGATGCCACATAAACTTATGGATGAATCCAATCAGTTTGATACAAAGACACTTCATAGCTTTCTCATATCCTTGCTTGGTTGTATTTACTATTCTACTGTTGATAATCTTCCATCCAACCAGTAGTTCCTTCAAACTCTACTCCCAATCTTCCTTAATCCTCCATCACTAATCTTTCTCTAAAGTAAACTATCCTTAAAGATGAATAACACCACTTTTATTACTCTATGATACACTAGCTTTAGTTGAATAACACCATCTTATAATTACTTAACCCTCATGTCTTACACTTCAATCCCTAAATTATATTTATGTGGTTTGCAAAGACTTCTCTAGGATCACTTATCTTTACTAAGGTTCCAATCATGTTCTACCCACCAGTATTACCTATACTAAATATAAGCATTCCATGTTGTTGGCCAAAACATTACCATTATAATACTTTAATCATTTATTACTGAAGTTCTTAGTTGGCTAAGCAGGGCTTTATCAATCCTACCTTTTATTGTCTGGAAATTATCTTCTTAGTATCTTATATTGGATTAAGGTTATTAATGGACTATGCCCTTATTAGAAGATTTGATTATATGTTCTAATAAGATCAAATAATAGATCAAATACTGATAGTTAAAGAAGTTGTGAATCAATGGGGGAATCATCCAACATTGATGAACAACAGATATTGAGATAAGTTCCATAGAGATTGTATAGAAAGAAAGATATATATATATATATATAGTGGATGATCTTGACTTAATCTCTTTCCAACTCCAACTTATCAAAAGAGTTTTTAAGATTAGGTGTTACTATCATTCTCAGAATGTATGCAGATGGGATTTAAGATATAGTGGTTACATTCTTATTATTTGTTTTATATCCTTAAATTGGTACATATGAATGGTTCTATTGAATACTATAATATGATCACCTAATGATCAAATATAATTCACATTATATTAAGGTTTAACTTATGGTACATTTTGATATACCCTTAGATCAAATCTCTCTTACCCAAAATGAGATTTTAAGATAGGTCTTATTGAAACTTATCGCAGTCAACTTGATGATCTACTTCAATTCCATCAAGCTAAGAGAAGCTTCAATCACTTTGACAAGTTTTGTTTAAAAGCGCGAAAATTATTCGGATTTTCTATGCATGAATGCAATGCACACATCAGGGTTCAACTTATTTCTAGGCTCTAATGCTGGGATGTTACAGTAATCAGGCCAGTGTCGGACCTGGTGTCAACAATAGTAATTGTTATCTGGTGGTTCACGAGAAAGTCACCAAAGAGCAACCTAATTCTTTCACCCCACCTGCATGAAAATGAATTCAGAAAAATAATGTAGCAAGAACTTTTGCAAACAAACGGTTCAGGAACAAAATGACAGCATCATGGACCTCTTCCCATCACCCCCCTCATCACAAAAAGGCTGGTAAACAAGGACGTGTCCCTTCATGGAGAGTTGCAGCACGCTGATCCTGCGGTGATCTCGGCTGTACTTAAGGTTGAGACCCACAAACCTGAACCCGCTTTTTTCCAACGGAAGCCAATTCTTGTACTTGGCAATAGTGTGCTTCACCATCTCAGGATCAGTGGTGTAGATGACACTGAGCTTCTTCCCGTCATGGACTTCTATGTCGAAGTACGCAGTCCCTATCATGTCATCATTTCGGACAACCCGCCGGTCCATGACTACAAGAAAGAGGGAAAGGACATAGAGGAAGAGGGTGATATCGTGGCGGAGGAAATGGATGAGGGCGTGGAGGAGGAAATGAGACAGAGAAGAGCAAAACTAATTAATGCAAGATTGCAACCTCCCTTCCTAATAAGTGGAACGGTCCATGACCATTCGTAGTGGGGTGGAAGTGGAGGAAAACGATGGTTCTACATGGCGACACTAGCGCTGTCTGAAATTGGTTTCGCGCCACTTGCATGCAGTGGAATCAAGGTCTACCATGCACGATCTAAGTCAAACATAGTCATGTTCCGACCTTCACTTGCTGACATGTGGGGCCCTACATTTGGCAGTCGCATTCCAGTATAGTTTTTAAAACCAGTCCAGTCAGTGAACTGGTGAGGCGATTGGTTCACTGGTTTGCTTGTCGGACCACTGGTTCATTCGGTTCGATGGCGACAAAAATAGTTCTTTTTCATAAAATTTAAGAAAATTTTAGAAAAAATGGTCATAAAAGGTATATATAATGTATATTTCAATATGTAATCAAAGAAACATGGCGTGTCCAAGTGGTATTGGGCTTTACGTGTTGCTATTTATGCCAAGCATAAGGTTCACAAGTTCAACTATGCATTCCAGTGGCTTACTGGAGATTCCTGAACATGGTTTCACACATGGAGTCCCTAGAGTCATTTGCATATCCACAAAACCACACACACTATAGTGGATGTGGTGAAGCAACTTATGTCACACCAGTACATCATTCCATGATGCAGCTGCATTGCAGTGGCTTTCTAGGGATTTATGACCATGGTTTGACACATGGAGTCTATAGAGTTTTTGCCTGTGTTCTTTTCCAAACCACCTTGATCCACATGACCGCACACACTCAAGTGGATGTGGTGATGCAACTTCTGTCACACCGGTGCATCACTCCATGTGGCAGTGGCAATGCAGGGGATTTCTAGGGATTCCAGACCATTATTTCACACATGGAGTACATATAGTCATTGTATGTGTTCTTTTCCAAACCACCTTGATGCACACGACCACACACACTCCAATGGTTCGGCTAGCGCTGGATGAAATTGGTTCAGCGCCACTTGCATGAAGTGGAATCGAGGTCTGCCATGCACGATCCAAGTCAAATGAACTCACGTTTGTGCGTGCCGATCTTCACTGCCGACAGGTGCGACCCAACATTTTCCCTCACGATTAATTTTTCACGCCCTTTAGACGGTCCCCGTGCCCACCCTCACTAATTACGCCCCTTCCTTGTCTTCCACGTGGACGAGACCAGCAGCAGCGGTTCCTCACTCCCTACTCGAACAATTGAATCCCTCCCTGATTATATCCCCTCATGAATTCATCCGCCTCCGGATCACACCGCCTCCATTAATCTACCTAATTTGAGCCTCCATTTGCCGCTATGGGTAAACATTGGGGTAGCAGTAGGCTGAAGCATAAGGCAGACAACGACGACGATGCGGCTAGCCATGGTGACCCCCACGGCGAGGATTGGGGATGCAAACCCCTCAGTGCTGCGAATGTGTACAGGGTTGCCAAGGAGTTGGACATCATCTCCGCTGGTCGCGTCGGTCGCTGCATCTGTGGCTTCCGCCCGCCAACCCGCAAATGGATGAACTCCCATTCGGCATGCCAGGCCTTCTTTACCCCAATACCAATGAATGTCCAAATGACCGCAATGGCCACGTAAGTTCCAGTATCTTTCTTATTGATTCAGTCATATCGTTGATTCATATGTGCTGAACTTTAGTCGGAATCCTAAGTTCCTTCCGTTGAACGTGTTGTGTGCATGCGTAGTTTGAACAAATTGAAACATTTAAGACTATTCAGTATAGAGGAAGCTCTGCTCATAATTGATATTCTGGTATTTTCGTAGTGATACAGTCTTAATTTAGGTGATAGCCGAGGTGTCAATTTTGATTTGCAATGCAATTCCTGCTAGGTGATATTATGTTTTATAAAAAATAAACAAACTAGACGATTTGAGACTATTATGTCCCTACTTTTTTTTGATCACCGTCAGAAGTTTGTTGGGGGAAGCTCTGCTCCTACTTGATATATTGGGTATTTTCGTAGTGACATAAGCACAATTTAGGCGAGAGCTGAGGAGACAGTCATATATAATACTTTAATCTGAGCGCCTAGGTGTCAAATTGTATTTGCAATGGAATCCATGCTAGGTAATTCTACCAACTGACAACAAACTTTGCAGAATGTTCATGCAAAACTGATGCTGCTGGATAAGTGGTCGCAATCAGTAGTGGTGAATATTAAGGAGACAGAGGAGACAGAAATGGATGATGATCAGAACTGTGTGGGTGGCAACGACGAGTGGTTGGTCCTTTTAACCCAGGATGGGAGTACTTGGACTCTAAAAAATGTCTATAGATCGTTGAGACTTACACTGCCATCTTTAGTGGGTGTCGGCATTACTGCATTCAACCACAGGTTCCCGCCGCCGAACTCTGAATTCGCTTACATGTTCAACATGGCAGAACTTGAGCTCCTGAAGGTACAACTCCCACAGAAGCCTCATCTGGTGTGGAAGAATTTTCACTATGACCTCTTAGCGGTGTTCAACAAGGCAATCGCATTCATTAGATTCCCACATGAAAATGAATGGATAGTCTTGCGTGACGACCATCTGTGGCCGGAGAAGTATGTCGATGCAGTCTTCACCTCCAGCTACTATTCTGACACACCACAACGCATTTACTCGGTCACTGAACCTAGCGGCGACGTGTGTGTTTGGGAGCCGTTCAACTGGGGTGAGTCATGGTTTCATATAGCATGTAAATTCCCATTCAAAGTTCTGCTTACTGACTGAAGGTAACACACAGGTACACCCGCATCCCCGCGCGTCATTCCAGCTCCGGTGATCGAAGATGCAGTAGTAGGTGCTGATCTTGGATCATGGTGCTGGTTCCTTGTACCTCTTAGAGGCGATAGGAACCAGGATGCTGAACTCTTGTGGATTCATACACGGGGAGCACTAAACAGCGTTGGTGATACAATAGAACATATGGGGACACAACTTTCTTCATATCAATCGCTGTGGTGACATGTTTTCTTGAGGTACGGGTGTCCATCAAAAGACCAAGTATAATAGGTTTGGAGAAGAGTCGACAATCTGAAGGGACAATCTCTGTTTCTTGGGATCAACTACCATTTCTTTCGTCAGAGCCCCTAAAGTTGTTGAACCTGTAATTGCTCAGGCAGCCCCGACTCCTGATGATGCTACTGCTGCTAGTGGTGGAGCTAATGAAGAATTAGCTGGTGTTGCTCCTGTGAGGCTAACGAAATACTTGCTACTGCTGCTACTGTTGAAGCTGACGAAATACTTGCTGATACTACTCCTGGTGAAGCTGAAAAAATACTTGCTCGGGCTCCTGCTGGAGTCCAGGGAGAACCATGATGGTGTTGTTGTTGAGGTGCCAGCAGTTCCAGTGTTAATAGCAGACTGTGTGTTTGCTGCGCACTCACGCGTCTATTATGTTATCACTCCAGATCCGACCTGGAGCCGAATCCATGTCGAGGGAGGGATCCTTCCATTGGCTCATTAGTGGGGTCGTAAAATTTGATAGAGAATGAGAGACAACCAAACACAGCATTCTGGTTCGTTCTGACGATGCCACCATCTCCAGTGACAATGCCACCATCACCATCTTGAGGGATCCTGCCATTTATCTTTATCTTTCTCTTTAGTTTCCCCCCTACTTCTACGAAGTAAATGCTTGTTTGGTCAAGACTCTGTTATGCTTACTTGTGTAAGACTGATTTGCTTATTTGTGTAACAAGTTAAGACTATGTGTGTAATACTAAGTTATGCCTAACTGCATAATATTCAGTGAAGCCCGACTTTTCTTTCCTACCCACAACAGCAGAATTGCAGCATAGAACATACAATGGTCATGTGTATACCAGAAATTTTTCTCGGGATAACAACCACTTCAAGTTAATTGTAGTTTCAAGTTTACTATCCAGGAAAGTAAGGTGCCACGATATAAAATGAATAGCTCATACAAACAGCTGGCAACACTGCTGACTGTGTTATTGTTATGAATGATACATGGTGTACGTATTTGAACGGATCACTAGAATGTGACACCTATTGATTATTGATGACATAGATCTAGCTTCTCTTTGCGTATTTGCATTCAATCACTCATGGATTTGTTCCCATATTTTTCACAATGGCTGATGAACTCCGCTCTCTTGGTAACATGCTTTTTCAACGAGCCCTTGTTGATGCAATGCAAAGTACATACTATGGTCTTCATCGTTATTCCATTTAGGTTCTCTCTTTTTGTTCATCATGGAGCTACTAATTTCAAATGAAACTCTAGTAAAGAACATATTGGTACATGTTCATCTACCACAATCACAAGAATAAAGCTGGATGGAATTTCACCTTGTTATCATTGTGCCGAACAAAGTGGATGTGGCCTTGGGGTTCGGAGAGTAAGGCACCCTAGCTGGTGCGGGTGCGACCACAGCGACGGTGAGCTCGGATTCTGGAGGACAATAGGACCGATATTTTGTCCCGCTGTCATGACATGGGTGCTATCGTGCCATGGGTCGAGCATCGGTTTGGGAGGAGGAGGGCGAGACCAATCAGGTTCAGCCGGGTGCTGGATGTCGCTGCTGAAGGAAGTCCCTCCCAGCTCCGCGCCATGGCGGCAACCATAGATCGCCCCTTTGGGGAAGAAGAAGGCCGCGTCAAAAAGAATATTTGAACATGAGGGCGCCAACGCTGCAAGTCTACATGGCAGCCAGGATGGCAGCGACTTAACAGTCAAAAGTGACAGGAGGGGCCCAATTTGATAGGTGTTAGCGAGTTTTATCGTGTTCAAACGGTTTGTTGAATTCATGCCGAAAAAGACCCTCTAAGCATTTGGCACGCCAACTCTGGGTATCGCGATCCAATACCGATGAAGTTGGAACCCGCATTGCCTTGGCGCTTCAACTTTCGGGCTGCAAGTTAAAAATCTCTCGTGCTTGAACTTTCTCTTGTGTGACACAACTAGCCATGTTGAGTCGCCATAGTTGACATGTTTATCTTTTTCTTGCAGGATATGAAAGCGGAGAGCATGATGCCTCCATTGCTGGAGGCATTCAAAGATGCTCCCGATGGCGAGGACATGGACGAGTCGGAGTCGACCATCCCTGCTGCATAGTCGCCGCTGGAGGAAGCCACCGAGCATAGAGACGACAATTCTCGCAAGAGGAGCCTAAGTGAAGGTTTGGATGCTTCTACTCCGATGACGACACACGGTCCTTCCTTTCTGCAGGAGCCTGCACCTTCCAAGGGCACTCCTAGGCTGACTCCGCTGGTACCCATCCGAGATGTGGCTCCTGAGCTGCAGGCCAAGAAGCAGAAGAAGATGGAGGTTTTCGACCTCTTCGTCATTGCCACGTAAGTGTTTTTGGAGCTTTCTGTTCCAATGTGCCGCTTGGTTTTTGTAATTTTATGGTGATGCCTTTGCTGGTGTCGTTTGTATAGGGGGTCCTATCCATATGAGCCTGTGAAGGGCGAGACTAATGAGGTCACTGTAGATTCCAAGGCGGCGAGTGTTGAGGCGGCGGCACCATCCCTGAAGATGGTGGCTAACTCTGGCAGTAGTTCTTCCAGTTCCTCCAAGCTAAGGAATCGCAAGATTGTTACCCAAATGACAACTCACAACCCTTGGAGTCTTCAGGTGAACATGGTCTCGAAACTATGTTGACCAGCCCCTGAGTCTTTTGTAGTTCTAACTTGGTCTGTTGTGATCATCTCTTCCAGCAAGAGCTGAATTGTCTCGAGCAGCAACATGTGTGCCTAGACTCAGATTTCTATCAGCTTCGTGGTGAGTACCTTATTGTTGATACTTATGGGGTGCCCGTGAGGAGCTTCTACTAATCTTCTTGCTTTGGGTGCAGATGAGAACGATGAAGCACTCTGCCAGCTGACTTCTCTCAAGAAGAGTCGCATCCAGGCGGAGACTAAAGAGAAGAGCACCATGGAGGCTCTTGAACTCTTCAAGTAGGAGGTGAAGGAGCGCGCCGATAAACTGGCGACTGAGGCGGCTGAGCGAGAGAAGCTCCTCGTTGACCAGCTTATGGCTACTACCTAGTCATTATCTGGTGAGTTATGCACATCATGCGAGTTCTTCCCTCTTGTTTATCTACTCTGCTTTTCTTGAGTTGGAGGGTTCTGTGTTGGCAGAGGCAACTAGCGTTGTCTTCGATAGCCAGGTCCTGGAGCACAGAGATCTTATGGCCGGTGCTATTGCTGCGGTTAAAGACTGTTGCAGCTCCACCCGGTACACCTTGGTCAAAGCCAATGAGGTACTTAGCCTCTTCCACCGGGAGACATTCCCAAAGGGAACTGCCCTGGAGGATGTCCACTCCCTGGCGGAGGTTCTGGCGGGGGACACGCTTGACGAATACAAGAAAACGCAGAAGGGCGAGGGTGATTCCCTTGGGCCGGGGATGGCGCAAGCCTACGTCACTGAACTGGAACTCAACAAGGCCACCTCCAAGATGCCCATGGCAGCCGATGGCACTGAGGTATCTTTCGCTCCTTTTGCTTCACGCTACAAGAAATACGGCTCGTGGCTCATAGAGCTGCTCACGAGGTACTCGGCGGAGTAGAAGCGATTGGCCGCGGCACAGGCCATGGAGACGGAGGTTGCCATGGACGTCGCGAAGCCCTCGGGTGCTTCCGCGTAGTCACATGTTTAACTTATGTAGTTGTTCCCTAGGAGTAGTGTGTCATATTTTGTATCAGGCAATCTCTTGAATTTCTACGTAGTAGCTTTTAATGTAAATATATGTTTGATCTTCTATTTCCTTTTTCTTGTTCTTATTGGTCTACTGCCTTATTTTGCATAGGGCTCTTCGAGAGTTGTTCTGATGACCTCGCATGTACCCCTAGCTCCTTCTCAGCCAAAGGAAAATGAGATGTCGCAGCTTCCTCTACTCCACGACTGCATAAATATCCTAGAGAAGGACGTTGCCATCATCCGTGGCTATGAGGACATGTGGAAGTCAAAGGCAAATAAAGTCTTCGAGAGGGAGAGGTATTTCCTTGGATAACTCACGCATATTGGAGAGCAGCTGTAATGTAAGCAGGGCTCAGCTATTCAATTTTTGGTATTATTTACACCCTATCGACAGGCATGATTTTTCTCTTGTAGTTGTCAATCTCATTCCACAGGAAGAGAAGGAGCGCATCGACAATCCTTTAAACTGCCTTACCCAATAGGAACTAGAAGCTGGGGGATTCTCCTGGATGGATCGGAGTCGAGCGATCGTGGTGGCGATGGTGCAGTACTGGGTCCACCAAGTGCTTCAGGTGTTTAAGAGCGTGAGGTCAGCACTCGCGTTGATCTTCAGCGCCATGTTCCCTCTAGATGAGGCTCCTTCTACCGTGTTGGGGATGCTGTAGAGGTTCTGAAACATGGGCGCAGGGAGGGAGTGCATGCGGAAGCAGCTCGTAGCGGGTGCCAAAGCTACACTATCCCTTGTGCACCTACATCGCTTGGATGTAGGTCTAGCGGAGATAGCGGCAGGACCGTATAGTCCTCCGGATGGAATGGCGTGGAATATGCATCCACATTACCGTGCGGTTGCTCAACATGCAGAAGACATTGTTCAGATTTTTGACAAACGCACCAATGTTTATCCTGCAACAGCGATAGGCTTTCCTGCGTACATGATGTATAAAATGTAGAGATTGTATAGTTTCAGCTTGGTGGCTTTTGCCCTTGTAAATATTGTATAAGTTGTTCATGTTATGCATTTTGATTGTGTAAATAGGCATGCCCTTTTTGTTAGCCTGACGCTCTGTCAACCTCAGCTCCTTGCCAACCTATCAGTTAGGCTGCAACTATGCTGGAGTTTTAAAGGGTTCGATTGCATAGTAAGCTACTCAGGTGGATGCAAGGATACGGAGCCGACGAGGTCATCGGGTGAGGAGTAGACCCCTAGTGAAATTTGTATGTTAAATTGTAAAGGAGAAAACATATTGGCTGAGGGACTTAGCTTTTATTCATTGTAGAGTAGCAGATACATGTTTTGGTTGAGTAGTCTGGCTGCATAGCCTTATTGAAAGTAAAAACATCTAGGGGTAGAAACATCGCAGTTGTGCAACGTTCTAAGGGTTGGAGTATGATACTCTGGATTCTACGTCCTTGAGGCTGTAGGAGTCACCTGGAATCACATCAGTGACCATGTAGGATCCTTCCCAGGGGGATTTGACCTTTAGATGACCCTTCTGCTTGATTCGCAGGACGAGGTCGTCTTCGACGAAGGACCTTGGTCATAGTCGTCGGCTATGGTAGTTGCGAAGGCTTTGATGATACACCATCGAGCAAGTAGCGGATATGTCGTGTGCCTTGTCCAGTACATCGACGGAGTCCTCGAACACGTTTATAGGTTCGGCCTCGCTGTAAGGACGACCCACGGGGCCTTAGCGCACTTCAGCTAGTAACACCGCCTCAGCGCCGTGCACCATGAAGAAAGGTGTGTAGCTAGTGGTGTTGTTTGTTATTTGGTGCCTGCACTGAGCATGAACATTGTATCCGGATCATGTTTGATGCGTAGTGGTTATTCATTTAAATCTGAAAACAATGGTTGTTATATTTCTATGAATGATATCTTTTACGGTCATGCACATGTGATGAATGTTTTATTTATGTTGGATCTCGATAATAGTGTTACACATATTCATAATGTTGATGCTAAAAGGATTAAACTTAATGATGATATATCCACATATATGTGGCACTGCCGTCTAGGTCATATTGGCGTTAAACGCATGAAGAATCTCCATTCAGATGGACTTTTGGAATCACTTGATTTCACATAATTTGATACATGTGAGCCATGACTTATGGGCAAGATGACTAGAACGCCGTTTTTCGGTCCAGTGGAACGGGCGACAGATTTATTGAAAACCATACACTCTGATGTGTGCGGTCCAAAGAGTGTGTCGGCGCGAGGTGGATATCGTTATTTTGTTACTTTCACGGATGATTTGAGTAGATACGGTTATATCTAATTCATGAAACACAAGTCTAAAACCTTTAAAAATTCAAGGAATTACATAATGAAGTGGAAAATCATCATAATAAAAGATCAAATTTCTACGGTCTGACCGTGGAGGTGAATATCTAAGTTACAAGTTTAGCACACATATGAAACAGTGTGGAATAGTTTCACAACTCACAGCTGCCGAAACACCACAGTGAAATGGTGTGTCGGAACTTCACAATCATACTTACTATATATGGTTCGATCTATGATGTCTCTGACGGACTTGCCACTGTCATTTTGGGGTTATGCACTAGAAACTGCTGCATTCACTTTAAATCGGGCACCATCTAAATCCGTTGAGAAGACACCGTATGAATTGTGGTTTGGAAAAAAAACCTAAGTTGTCATTTCTTAAAGTTTGGGGATGTTATGTTTATGTGAAGAAACTTCAACTGGATAAACTCGAACCCAAAGCGAAAAATGCGTCTTCATAGGATACCCTAAGGAAACTATTGGGTATTCCTTCTATCACAGATCCTTGGGCAAGGTTTTCGTTGCCAAGAATGGATCCTTTCTAGAGAAAGAGTTTCTCGTGAAAGGTGTGTGTAGTCGGAAGGTAGAACTCGAAGAGGTTGTTGAACCTTCCCTTCATAATATGGCGAGTAGCACAGCACACTTAACCAAATGAAGAGGGAACTAATGATAACAATCATGAAGCTCCGAAAGAGAATACTACCGAACCTCGTAGGTCTAGCAGGACACGTGCAGCTCCAGAACTATACGGAAGAAGCAATGATGAGCCAGGATTCCAACAAATGGCTAGAATCCATGAAATGCGAGATGGAACCCATGTACGAAAACCAGGTTTGGACCTTGGTGGACTTACCTCACTACAGAAAAGGCCGTGGAGAATAAATGTATTTTCAAAAGGAAAACTGATGCTGATGGTAATATAACCGTCTATAAAGCTCTACTTGTCACAAAAGGGTTTCGAAAAATTCAACGAGTTGACTACGATGAGATATTCTCTCCCATAGCGATGCTAAAGCCAGTTAGGATTATGTTAGCTATTGATGCATATTTCGAATATGAGATATGGCAGATGGATGTCAAAACTGCATTCCTCAATGACAACATTGAAGAAGAGTTATACATGGTACAACCAAAGGGTTTTAACGATCCTAAGGATGCTGACAAGGTATGCAAGATTCAGCGATCCATCTATGGACTGTAGCAAGCATCTGGAGTTGGAATCTCCGCTTTGATGAGGTGATCAAAGAGTTTGGATTTATCCAAACTTATGGAGAGGCTTGTATTTACAAGAAAGTGAGTGGGAGCAATGTGGCATTTCTGATATTATATGTGGATGACATATTACTGATCAGAAATGATATAGATCTTTTAAACGGTGTTAAAACTTATCTAAATAGCAAATTTTCAATGAAGGACCTAGGTGAAGCTTCATACATATTAGGAATAAAGATCTTTAGGGATAGATCTAGGCGCCTAATAGGGCTATCACAAAGTACATACCTTGATAAGATTATAAAGAAGTTTAAAATGGATGGAAGTAAGAAAGGGTTCTTACCTATGTTGCAAGGCAAGACATTAAGTAAGACTCAAAGTCCGGCTACGGCGGAATAAAGAGAGATAATGGACAAAGTCCCCTATGCTTCATCCATAGGCTCTATAATGTACGCCATGCTATGTACAAGACCGGATGTGGAACACGCTATTAGTTTGACTAGTAGATACCAATCTGATCTAGGATCGGAACACTGGATAGCAGTCAAGAATATCCTTAAGTACTTAAGAAGAACTAAGGATATGTTTCTCGCGTACGGAGGTGAAGAAGAGCTCGTCTCTAAGTGTTATGTCAACGCTAGCTTTGACACCGAACCGGATGACTCTAAGTCTCAATCTGGATACATATTTCTCATGAATGGTGGAGCGGTTAGTTGGAGGAGTTCCAATCAACCCGTGGTGGCGGGATCAACGAAGAAGGCCTAATATTTGCTGCTTTGGGGATGGCTCAGGAAGCAGTTTCGATGAAGGAATTCATAACCGAACTAGGTGTGGTTGCTAACGCGTTGGACCCAATGGTGATCTATTGTGACAACAATGGAGCCATAGCCAATGCTAAAGAACAAAGGTCTCACAAGAATTCCAAGCATATTAAGCACTGGTTTCACTCCATCCACGAGCATGTCAAGGATGGAGATATAAATATTTCTAAAGTACACACGGATCTCAATGTAGCAGATCTGTTGACTAAAACTCTCCCTAGAGCAAAACATGATCAACACCAGAACTCCATGGGTGTTAGATTTATCACTATGTAACTAGATTATTGTCTCTAGTGTAAGTAAGAGACTAAAGGAACTATGCCCTGAGAGGCAATAATAAAGTTGTTATTATGTATATTCCAAGTATACGATAAATGTTTATTTTGCATGATATAATTATATTAATACGCAAACGTCAATACATGTGTGTTTAATAAACAAACAGAAAATTCTTAGTTATGTCTCTCTTATAAACTAGCTCGTTGATTAACAAGATGATCAAGGTTTCCAGATCATAGACATTGGATGTTGTTGATAACGAGGTCACAACATTATTGGAATGGTGTGATGAACATTCATCCGAAGAACAGCATTACGATCAAATTCATTGAGTTTATATTGCGATAACATCATATGAAGTAATCCTAATCCTTAGACCATGAGATCATGTTAATCACTAACACTGGAAGAGTATTTTGATAACATCAAACGTCACACCGTAACAGTGTGATTATAAAGATGGGTTTAGTGCTACTAAAGTGTTATGTTGAGGCCCATGGATCAAGAGTGGAATTTGTTCATCCTGATGACGGATAGATATACAGTGGGCCCTCTCGGTAATATCACATTGGTTAGCTTGCAAGAAAGTGATTTGATCACTAGAATGTTATATCACGGGAACGAGAAAAGAGTACATGGAAGTAACGAGATCAAACTAGGTATGAAGATACTGCTGATCGAATCTCGGACATGCAATATATCGCGAGACAAAGGGATTAAGATTCTAGCGTAAAAGGTTCTCATGATCACAAGAAAGTCATCGTTGAATGTGTGGGCGACAGTATGAATCTCCAGATCCCGCTTCTGATTATTGATCCGAGTGGGGTCTCGATCATGTCTGTATTATTCGCGAACCGTAGGGTGACAAACTTAAGAGACACTGACACCATTTGGAACAAATAGTTTCATGCTAAAAAGATTTACAAAGCGCGGGAATTTATTTCAGTAGACACCGGAATCATTTTGGGTGAAATTGTTGAAAGTGTTTCTGCATGTGAACTGAAATATTAGCAAGGGCTTATATGTGAATGTTTGTCCACTAAGGTAATTGAAAAAATTCTGAATAAATAAAAGGAGTTTTATTTAAAGAGAGATTGCATTAAATTTGGTGGAAATTTAATGGGAATTTTGAGTGGAGAAATGAAGCGGCTATTTTGTGAGTGGGTGCTCCACCCACATGAATGGAGGGAGGGCAAGGGGCAGACCCATGCTCCGGACACCCCCTTGGGGTCTCCCCCCCTCCTCCTATATAAATCCCCCTCACCCTCTCTCACAATCACACCTCCTCGTGAAGGATCTCTCTCTCCCTCTAGTTTATTCCCCATGTTCTCGAAATAGCGAGATACATGTTCCCGGTGGATTTTTGGCAAGAAAGAGTTGTTGCTTCCGCAGCATCGCTGGAGCTAGGAGGCGGAGGTTGCTCGGTGGCTCGGACGTGTGTGCGAGAACGAATGCGCCGCGGAATTGCGGCGCTAGGACTTCCTCTCGATCTTGAGATCGACAAGCGTTCGTCTACATCATCCACAAGTACAACCTCGTTAAAACTTTGTTGGTCTTCAAGGGTATGTTCTCTACGGATGTAAATCTGCCCGTTGCTTGTATCTATTAGATAAATCTTAGTACATAGTTGTTCCCATCGTAGAAATTTTTTGTTTTATATGTTGCAAACCCTACACATGGATCAAGAGTGTAATTTGTTCATCATGATGAAGGATAGATATACTCTGGGCCCTCTCGGTGATATCACATTGGTTAGCTTGCAAGCAAGTGATTTGATCACTAGAATGTTATATCACGGGAACAAGAAAAGAGTACATGTCAGTAATGAGATCAAACTACGTATGAAGATACCGATGATCGAATCTCGGACATGTAATATATCGCGAGACAAATGGATTAAGATTCTAGCATAAAAGGTTCTCACGATAACAAGAAAGTCATCGTTGAATGTGTGGGTGTCAGTATGGATCTTCAGGTCTCGCTTCTGATTATTGATCTGAGAGGGGTCTCGATCATGTACGCATTATTCGCGAACCGTAGGGTGACACACTTAATAGACACCGACACCATTTAGAACAAATAGTTTCATGTCGAAAAGATTTACAAAGCACGGGAATTTATTTCACTAGACACCGGAACTGATTCAGGTGAAATTGCTGAAAGTATTTTTGCATGTGAAATGAAATACTAGCAAGGGGTTTATATGTGAATGTTTGTCCATTAAATTAATTGACAGAATTCTGAATAAATAAAAGGAGTTTTAATTAAAGAGAGATTGCATTAAATTTGGTGGAAATTTAAGGGAATTTTTTAGTGGGATTTTGAGTGGAGAAATGAAGGAGCTAATTTCTGAGTGGGAGCTCCACCCACATGAATGGAAGAGGGGAGGGGGCAGCCCCATGTGCCATCCACCCCTTTGGGGTGCCCCCCTCCCTCCTATATAAAGCCCCCTCTCCCTGTCTCACACTCACACCGCCTCGTGAAGGATCTCTGCCCCGCTAGTTTTTATCCCCCATGGTATCGGACTAGCGAGATACATGTTCCCGGTGGCTTTTCAGCAAGAAAGAGTCACTACTAGGAAAATGGCTATAGGTAATCATCACATCCGTGGCTCATATGGTTGAAGTGCCCCACGGCTAAAACAGGCGTGGCTCACCTGTGCACAGTGCCCTACTAGAAACTAGAACAACCGTGGCGCACATGGTCGTAGTGCGCCACAGATATGTGTGGGCCAGGGCCCTGCTGGCCGCATGCCGCATACCTGTAGCGCACATAGGGGAGGTGTCCTACGGTCGTTATTGATATCCGTAGCGCACATGCGGCAAGTGCGCTACGCCTATGTGAAGCCCCCTTTGCTCCTTAAATGGGCAGAAACATTTGTGGCGCACTCTGTCATGTGTGCCACGGATGTGATTTTTCCCTGTGGTGCACTATGGCCATGTGCGCCACGGATGTGTCGTCCATGCATGTGCACAACATGTGATCATGTGATCATCCACCACCCCACACTTCACTTTCCCCTTCTTCTTCCTCCTTAGATCTAGTCGGGATCCTTCTCCTTCCCACCTCAATTTCTCCACTCATTCACCATTTTTAGCATGTGGAACTTGCCTTGGATGTTACATACGTAATAGAGGAAGCTCTTCGGTCTCTCGCATCTCCTTCTCCGGTCTCGCGCGCACCTCTCCTTTCCATCTTCTCGCGATCTCGGTCTCTCATCTCGATAAGTTGTCCATGTAAGGATGTGTTATGCTCATATGTATGTAGATGATTGATGCTCATGATGTGTGTATGGAGAGGATCGATGGTCATGTGTGTGTATATATATGGAGAGTATCGATGCTCATATGCATGTGTGTATGGAGAGGATAATGATATGTTCATGTGTGTATGGATCGGTCTCTCTCTCTCTTGTGTTTGTGTGTGAACAAGTTGCCATTTGTTTTGCCAAAATGTTGATTTATTTCCATTTTGGCAAGACTTTGGCATTTCGCAAAGGTCCTAATTTTAGGATAGGTCATGCCGAAATTTTCTATCGACCATTGCATGCATGCATTCATTTTGTGGTTCTAATAGACTTCTAATTGTACCATGTACACCGTGCAGGCAAAAATAGTCCGCATAATGAGCGAAGGCATTGTGGCTAGATTTTTGAAATGTGCAACGGCCGACATGACACGAAATAACAAGACGGATATAAGATGTCCGTGCAGAAGATGCAAACTCAACTAGGTGATCGACCCAGATTCCGGGAATCTGCAGGCGCACCTGCTTCGCCATGGTTTTGTGGATGGATACACTCGTTGGATAAGCGATGACGAAGACGATGGAGACGGTGAAGGTGGGCAACATGACGATGATCATCACGGCGAGGACGGGCGAGATGATGAAGAGTCTCCTGGTGAAGGTGCGGAAGCAGACCAGGATGATGATGATCTAGATGCCGGAGGAGCAGACGATGATGGAACAACGTCAGGCTGGTGCGGGACCCTTATGTGCAAGAGCTTCTTCTCAAGCAGACGAGTAATGCCAGGGCTACCGCTAGAGAGAAAGCCAAGCTTGCGCAACTTGAGAAAGACGCGGTTACTCCATTGTATGAAGGATGTAGGCCCGATGATACCCGGTTTAATATAACGCTCAAGGCTATGGAGATGAAGGCAAAACACAAATTGAGCGACGCAAGCTTCAACGATATGATGGCATTCTGGCATGATCGTCTCTCGGAGGGGAACACGTGTCCAACTAGTATCGAGGACGCCAAGAAAATCGTCTGTTCTCTCGATCTACCGCACGTTAGATATCACGTATGCGTCAACGATTGCATCATTTATCAGGGCGAGGACGCGGAGAAAACCACATGTCCGGTGTGCGGCGTGAGTCGATACAAGAAAGGTAAGAAAGCACATCGAAAAGTGGTATGGTACTTTCCTATCACTCCTCGTCTGCAGCACTATTTCGCGGACCCTAAGGAAGCGAAGCTCATGCGATGGCATGCGGAAAGGAAGAAGCCAGGAGATGATGATGACCCCGAAAAGGATGAGCTGCTGACGCACCCTTCAGATGCTAGCCAGTGGAAAGCATTGGACCTCGAATTCCCAGAATTCGGTGGAGATTCGTGGAACATCAGGCTTGGTGCGAGCACCGATGGACTCAATACATTCGGTAGACAGAGCAGCACGCACAACACTTGGCCCGTGTTTGTATGGATGTACAACCTCCCTCCATGGTGGTGCATGAAGAAGAAGTACATACAAATGAGTATGCTAATTCAAGGGCCAAAACAATCTGGTACCAACATCAATCTGTATCTCGGGCTGTTGAAAGAGGAGCTAGCCATGTTATGGGAATCTAGAGCCAATACTTACGACGCCGTCGCACAAGATTATTTCACTATGAGAGCCGCGTTGGTCACTACGGTGCAAGACTATCCAGGTTGCGGGTATATCTTGGGGCAGGTTATCCAAGGATTCTGCGCATGCGTTAGGTGCATGGATAACACAAGCTATCTCCAACTAGAGAAAGATCCAGGGTCTTCGAAAACCGTGTTCATGGCGCACCGGAGGTGGCTCGGCAAGAATGATCCATGGAGAAAACATGGAGACCTTTTCCCCGAGGAATCCCAGAGCGTAGGAGCAGCGAAGAAGTGGAAGAGTTGCTAAAAAACTGGAAAGATTGTCCTAAGCCTAGAAAGAAGCGAAAGAGGCAGCAAGACAAGCCGCTGATGAAGGTATGGAAAACAAGGTCTGTTTTCTGGGAGTTGCCATACTGCAAGTTTCTCCACACGCCTCATAGCCTCGACATCATGCATATCACGAAAAACCTGTGCGAGAGTCTGGTCGCCACCATAATCAACATGCCAGATAGGACGAAAGATGGTCCGAAAGCAAGGCACGACCTGATATTCATGGGTATCCGGAAGGAGATTCACGGAGGACGCACTACTCCTGATGATCAGGAAGATGACGATGATCATGAGTCGGAGACGACACAAGGTCGTCGGAAGGGTAAAAAGTTCAAGAAGAACGAATATTATTGCCCTCCTTCTTGCTTCACTCTAAGCCAGGATGAGATCAAACAGTTTTTCAAGTGCCTTCTAGGAGTCAAATTTCCTTACGGCTACGCGGGCAAGATAAGCAGATACCTAGACGAGGCGAAGCAGAGGTTCAGTGGCATGAAGTCTCACGACTGTGCCGTGCTAATGACGCAGGTACTTCCAGTTTCACTAAGAGGGATAAAGGACGAGCACCTTCGTGAAACGTTATTTGGCCTATGCAAGTTTTTCGATGTCATCTCTAGGAAGTAGATTGGCGTGAATCAGCCCGGGAGGCTACATGAGGAGATCGTGGTGATACTATGCGAGCTTGAGGTCTACTTCCCGCCCGCATTCTTCGATATTATGGTGCATCTGCTGGTCCATGTTGTGGAGGACATCGTCCAACTCGGGCCGATGTTCCTCCGCAGCATGATGGCGTTCGAAAGGATGAACGGACACATCAAAGGATACGTTCGCAACAAGTCCCGTCTAGATGGAAGCATAGCCAAGGGCTTTCTGGCCGAAGAGTGCATTTCTTTCTACATGAATTATCTAGACATCGAGAACCCTATCAGGCGTATGATATCAACGGCTACACATTCTACACGGAGGAAAAGGACAACAAGTGTCATTATCAGAACTCAGGCGTAACGTCGGAATTCTACACCGATGACAACGTGAAGGAAAGATTCTACGGAAGAATCAAGGAGATCTGGGAGCTCGACTACTGTGGAGAAAAGGTGCCGATGTTCCGTGTCATGTGGGCAAATAGCGTCGAAAGATAAGACTGGTATTTCACAACCATGGTTAGACCCGAAGCAGCCAAATCCAAGGCCGCCGGTGCGAGCGTGGCCGCGAAAAATGAACCGTGGGTACTGGCTACCAAAGTGGACCAATGTTTTTTCATTACCGACCCGACAAAGCCTAGTCGTGTTTTCGTGAGGAGAGGAAAAAGAAACATCATCGGAATGGATGGAGTCGCCAACGAGCAAGACTTCGACCAGTACGGCTATCCAAAGATTGAAGATGGCGATGACTATGATGCAGCAACATACATCACAAGAAGAAAAAGGACAACCCTACCCAAAAAGGGTAGCCTGTTCGAAAGAAGAAACATTAAAGTGCCAGGGCTAAATTATTCAACCGCGACAAAGAAGGGAAAAAAGATTTAAAACGCTAGCTCAAAAAATATTGTAAAACGCGTGGTCAAAAAAGATTGTAATATTCATGGACAAATTATTATGACATATTTGTATCATGGACAAATTATTATGACATATTTGAATCATATATGTACCACTTTTATGACATATATTATCACTTTTGGGCATTTTTTGGAATATTTAAAAGTATTTTAAAAATAAAACAAAACTTTTATGGCATATATCACCACTTTTGGGAATTTTTGGAACATTTAAAAATATTTTTAAAATAAAAATAAAAAAGGTGGGCACCAGGATTCGAACCTGGGTGCTCACAGGTTTAGAATAGAGCAGTGGGTGGAACTAGTGGGATAATACAGTGCTAGTGATAAATATGGGGGTGGCAGCCCTCTTATCTGACTAGTCCTACCCACTTATAACCGTAGCGCACTTGGCCAGGGTGCGCTACGCCTAAGTGGGTAGTACTAGTCAACCATCGCCCTCGATCCCCATCCTCAGACTCACGTCTAACCCCATCGTCCCCATCGTCCCCATCCCCATTGTCCCCATCGACGTGTCGCCGCCGACGGAGGTCAGGAGGAGGAGGACGCCACGCCAGGAGGAGGAGGAGTTCACCATGCCAAGAGGAGGAGGACGCGGCTGCGTGAATCGTTCCGGACAGGGCGCGGCGCGGCGCGGGCTGGACCACACACGCTGGCGGATCGACCACACACGACTGCGGCGACTGCTCCTGCTCGCTCGTCTCTCTGTCTTTTGGGCGGGGGGTGAGGGGAACGGCGACCTGCGGATCGGAGGCACCTGCGGATTGTTTAGGGGAAATCATGTTAAGAACCTCTGCTTGATCACATTTTGTTCCGAAAGAGAGAATTGATCCATTAGTGTTGTCTTGATAAATTACTGGTCTTGAATTTTTTGTTATGGCACTAGACGGGAGTAAGTCAAGATGCATTTTATCATGCTGTCTTGATAAATATTCCTGCTATGTGATCCCACTGGCCATTTTGTCATGTTAGCTGATGTGATTATTTTAGTTATGATGCATTAATTTTGTTGTTTTGTCACTATTAATTTACATGAGTTAAGGTTCAACTTTTATGTTCTGTTCCTTTGCTGTAATGGTATTTTTAGTTAATTATTATCAGATTTTTGTAGACAACAATGTATTTTCCCTATTATTCTACCCGTGAAAGGTCTAGTTATGACTTGGGTTAAGCTAAGTTCGCAGGAGGACCAACTATGTCATTTGGTACTGGAGTGAAAGGGGTTTGGTTGGAGTGACAGTGACTGTTTGGTTTGGGTCCTGGCGAGCCAATTTGTGAACAAGTTCTCATGCAGATGGTTCAACCCCATGGATCTTGTTGTCGATAACCTAAACAGTGATAGATAAGTGCAAAGAAATTTTGACAAATATATTTAGTATCAAGAGAGCTCTGGGGTAATTTTGTTAGATAGACCAAAGGTTGAACTGGGCATGACACTTGTGCTCAAAGTACCAGGTACCTCTGCTTGGATGGGCTAGATTGCAGTGGAGTGTAGCTGGTTGTAGTTTTTGGATGCATGTTTGTACGGGTGGTTGTAGTTTTCGCATGTACCCTGAAATTTAGTAGGCCACGGGTACTCTCTGGTCTAAATCATGTACTACATCCCAATGAACACATCACTCCAAATCTGCTCCTGTGAATACCAACTAATTTGCTAGGCAGGTGATTCTTGAATGTCAAGGTACTGTTTGTGAATTGTTCATAGTTTTGCTAGAACACAAGTTGGATTATTGGTAGAACACAAGTTGAATGTCAAGGTACTGTTTTGCTAGAACACAAGTTTTAACTGTGATGGTTGTAGGTTTAGATGGTAGATACTCAATATCACTTTTACTGTGTAGGGTGTAGGTTTTATGCTTATCTCATCTGATGAGATAAAAATTAAATGCTTATCAGATAAGCATACTCATCCAGCAACTGATGATGGTTGTAGGTTTTACTATGATGGTTGTAGAAAATGAAATGCTTCTCAGATAAGCATACTCATCCAGCAACTGATGATGCTTATCAGATACACATATAGTTTTTACTATGATGGTTGTAGGTAAGTAGTAGGTTAGCAATTAGTAGTTCGCAGTAGGCCAATTTAATGTATACTGCTGTACAAAAACTTGTGTGCTTCTATATATGTATTTGCTTGTTGTATTTGCTTGCTGTCATATAATCTGCATGTTGTATTTGCTTGCTTGCTATAATGACAGGTGCTTGTGCTTGCAATTGTATTTGCTATAATGACAGGTGCTTGTGCTTGCTATAATGACAGGTCCTTGTGCTTGATATAATTGTAGCACTTGAAATTGTGCTTGTGCTTGTATGAAATGAGTCCTGATTTTTTCCGGAATGTTGATTAACTTCCGTTTCGGCAGAAATCGGGAACTCCTAGTTTAATAAAATTAGCAAAGGTCATCCCAGATTTTTCCGTGCATTTAACCAATTATTTGTTTTTTATTAGTGCAAAGATGTGTGACAACGACGAGGCTAGATGTTCTAAGTGCATCAGCGCTGAAGGAGAACTCAGACCTCCTAATAAACAATTGAAATTCTGGGAGGCGGCCCAGCGGCTAGAAGACGATGAAGAATACCATCCTTCGGAGAGCGAGGATGATGAGATGGAAGACGCAGAGGAAGAAGCCGAAGGAACGGCGGGTGATGAAACCACTGATGGCGGCGAGGGCACATGGAGTGGTATTAATCCTCCTAAGAAGAAGAAGAAGCCGAAGGAACGGTGCCCGAACACGGTCGGCATTCAGGGAGGAAATTACCGAAGTGAGCCCAACAGGGTTTCCTTTGGAGCCCGACCTTGTCGTCAAAGGGTACGGTGGGCAAGTGGCGGCGATCACCCGGACAACCATCTCGATCAACAACGAGAATCTTCGGCATAAAGATAATGGCCACTTGCGCACATTCCTCTTCGAGAAGCTGCACGCAAGATACAAGTTCCCCGCTAAGTATCAGAACACAAATTATCATGGGAACGAAGTAAACAAATCCGCCCTCACAAAGATGAGCACCGCCCTAGCCAGCTGGAGAACCCGGATAAATAAGAAGATCTATAAAGAAGGCAAAAGTCTTGAGGAGATCCAGAAGATTGACCCGCAGATCACCGAAGATCAGTTCCGGGAGTTCAAGGAGAGGTGTGGATCCGAAAGAGCCCTGGCCAATAGTAATCGTGGAAAGGTGCTACAGGCGATGAATATAGGTCATCACCATCTCGGATCTGGTGGATACAGAACCACGGAGGCCAAATGGAATAAGGAGGATGAAGAGTATATACCTAAGGGGATAGAAAACCCCTTTGCGAAATTCAAACCCGGGCAGGTTCGAAACTTCATCAGGGCCCGTTACCATGTGGACCCAAAAACCAAACAACTCACCGCGGATCCTGCAGTGAAGGAGTTCGAGGAAATTGTGGTAAGTAATCTAATTACCGCGGATCAACTCGATTGCATTCTAATCGATGAAGTCTAGTTTCCAAACGATTCACGGATACTTCTTCTGCAGGAGGAGGAAATTGTTGCTAGTCATGGATCCCAGGGTTCCTCATCCCAGGGGTCGACGGCGGCCACCCGGTGGGATAACCCTTTTAACAGGGCGATGAACCGGGCCAATAAAATAGAGCCGGTTACGAAGAAGCCGTCATTGGCTGGCCGTCTGGCCGGCCTCAGGGGTAAGAATTGGGTGGATCATTTTGGTCCACCGCTGAGGAAGCAAGTGGCGCCGTTGGGAAGGAGCGAGGAGGAAAACCGCGAGGTTCAAGAACTTAAGTAACAAGTGGCGCGGATCCCGCAGATCGTCCAAGACAACCTGGCAATCACCCTCACGTCCATCCTTCCTACCTTGGTGGAGTCAATAGCGAACTGGAGTGCGGGTGGTCGAGTAGGGCCGTGCCCGATTCCAAGCATGGTCAGCAGCCACTCGAACAACGCGGCGCCGACGAATCAGGCGAAGTACGTGTTCGTGACTCCGCCCGCTAGCACCGCGGTGCCGCAAGTGTTGGTGACTCCCCCTGCCATCACTGCGGCGCTGGACATGTTGGTGCCCCCCTGCCATCGTCGCGGCGGCACCGAAGCTCCAAGCACCCGGTAGGGAGAATACACCGGCGGCCAGCACCGCGCCATCAAGCAGCCCTTCCGTCTCTTGCACGCCCGTCGCCGTATGCGGTGCCTCGACATTAGCCGATCTCGACGCCATCAAGGTAAACAAATTGCTTTACCACCTTTCACACCATCTATTACTCTTATGGCATCTCTGACGATGCCATACATGTTTTCCGTATACGGATGTTCCTTGCACTCTCTTATGCTACGTGAACAACGAGCTGAGGGATGTTGCCAAGGGTACCATCGTTCAAGCCTGGCAGCGCACGTTCCACTCAAGGCCGATGCCAGATAGCGTGCACAGGGTTAAAATTAGGCGGGTGCTAAGGGGCTGCGACGACCTGGAACCTCCCATTCAACCCCCAGGATCGGATGAAGAAGAGCCGGCTGTCCTCAGAAGTTGCTTCGGTTTGTTCTTGCAATGGCCAAAGTGCATGATCCGTTTGGGGACGGCGAGGTCCATCACGCCACAGACAACAGCACCGCCTGTCGTACCAGCGACAAGCGGTGGCAAGGCCCCCTTACCGCCCTTGCCGTCACCTCCACGCGGCGGGTCGGATGATCATGTTGATGATATGCACATGGCGCAGGATCCGGCCGAGGACAACGAAGACTGGAATGGTCACTTCTTCAACACTCAGTTTAGCAACGAAGACCTAGCTGGTGGCCCCACAGAGAAAACCACTATCACCAAGCGTTTGTTTGGTTCTCAGGAGACGCCTTCAGCTTGCGCCTTTACAAAGCCAGCTGATACAACCAACCGACACTTTATTCTAAGCCCTAACACACTACATAGGGCGGCCGGTGCTCAGATTGCGGTGCCTGCCCGCACTCCAAATGGAAAAAATGGCAGGAAAAGAAAATCTAGCAGCTCGAGCCAGCCGGTGGCATCAACTGCGAATCCGATCAGGTTTCGGGATGGGCCACCAAGACCCCAGGGTATTATGTGGAGGATTCATGTGGCGGGTGAGCCCATGCTACCTAAGAATTTGCGGAGGCTCGCCAGTTTGGAACTACAGAGTGTGAATGATGGCGTGCTGACGATAGAGAGACGCCTTCTGGCGGAGAAAGATCCCTCGCACCCGGTATTCGTGGTTAAGGTGACACCAGGCTTGGGCTTCGTCGACAATGCCCCTGCGGATCTGTTCTTCCTGCGGTTCGATGACATCTTCAATATGTTCCACCTATACCCGCTGCACTATACCATGGTCCGTATGTTTTCTCTCAGCCTGGCCATGTAGATCATTAGAGAGAACACACCGGGAATCGCTATAGTGGACCCCTACTACATGCATGACGGCTTCTTGGGTTCCCCCGCTGAACGACTTATAGTGGCCTCGTACCTAGAAAATACTCGTGGCGAACAAGACAAAGGAATACATTCTCGTGCCTTACTTTTTGGAGTAAGTCGTTATTCACTCGCCACCGTCGATTGGCTTTATTAGATTATCATCGTTCTTTTTCCAACACATTCCATTTGAATTTTTTGCGCAGAGATGAACACTGCACGCTCATCTCCTTATCGCCAAAGCATTCCCATGCCACGTATTTCGACTCGGGGAGTCTAGAAAAGTAGAAAAACTACGACAAGATCAAGGATGTTCTGGATGATGCTCTCACCGGCTATGCCTCGACGGAAGGCACCACCTTCGTGCGTACGAAGGTCAAGTTTGGCAGGCACGTCTTCAACCACGTAACGGAGTTCCCCTGCGTGAAGCAGCCGGAAAACAGTAAGAAGGAAGCCTACTATGCACTCCATCACATGAGGGCGTTCCTACTTGACCAGCAGAATTCTACGCTGCCAGATCATCTCAAACAGTGGGCCGAAGCAAAGGCCAAGATCACTGATTTAGATATTATACAAGATATGTATCACATCCAGCAGCAGTTTGGGGCAATCATCTTTCGTGATGTCATGACTTTGGGGAGGGGATCTTCTACGGAGGAAATATCCCGAATAACCGTGACATAGAAGATCGCCTAGAGATGCAGGGTGACTATAGGAAGTTCATGACGAGACAAGGCGTCCTCCCGTTCCCTAAGCCGAGCCAGAAGGCTTGATGTTGGCCTAGTTGTAGTTACAAACTATAGATGACCTTTGTGTGTGTGTGGACAAGTGTACATGCTACTACTTATCTTATTAGGTTTATGAATCATCGCTTACTTCTTTTGCTTATTATTATTATATATCAATCAATGCTTGGTTTTTTTGCTTACTCTTTGGTCCTTTGCTCACTTTGGTCCTTCTTTTTTTTCCTTACTTTATTAGTCTTTTTTTGAGAATAATGCAAATGATTGATATGTCGTGGCACACTATATATGTGAATGTGCTACGATGGGATTGTGAGCCTTGTGATATGCACAAGTCTAGGTGTTATGCATCCTACTTGGCTTACAGTTCCATCCTAGCATATTCCTGTCTCCAACGACCTATGTATATATATGAGGCATTTTTTTAATTTACTTTGGTCTTTTTCGAGAATAATGCCAATGATTGAAATGTCGTGACACACTATATATGTGAATGTGCTATGACGGGATAGTTAGCCTTGTGATATGCACAAGTCCAGGTCTTGTGCATCCTACTTGGCTAACTGTTCCGTCGTAGCATATTCCTGTGTCCAACGACCTAGCTAATTATATATGAGGCATTCTTTTCGAGTTACTTTGGTCTTTTTCAAGAATAATGCCGATGATTGAAATGTCGTGGCACACTATATATGTGAATGTGTTGTGATGGGATTGTAAGCCTTGTGTTATGCACAAGTCCAGATGTTGTGCATCCTACTTCGCTTACGGTTCCATCATAGCATATTCATGTGTCCAACGACGTAGCTAGTTATATATGAGGCATTCTTTTCGAGTTACTTTGGTCTTTTTCGAGAATAACGCCGATGATTGAAATGTCGTGGCACACTATATATGTGAATGTGCTGCGATGGGATTGTACGCCTTGTGCTATGCACAAGTACAGGTGTTGTGCATCCTACTTGGCGTACAGTTCCATCGTAGCATATTCGTGTGTCCAACAACCTAGTTATATATGAGGCATGATTTTTTGAGTTACTTTGATCTTTTTCGAGAATGCCGATAATTGAAATGTCGTGGCACACTATATATGTGAATGTGCTGCGATAGGATTGTCCACCTTGTGCTATGCACAGGTCCAAGTGTTGTGCATCCTACTTGGCGGACGGTTCCATCGTAGCATATTCCTGTGTCGAACAACCTAGTTATATATGAGGCATTCTTTTTGAGTTTGGTCTCTTCGATTTAGGAGTACTTTCTATAAGTGTATCTTCATATGCGACTTTAATTATACATGTTTTTTTCAATCACCGGTTAATTATTATTGTCAACTTGTAGATGACGTGGTACGTCGTGTACAAGGGACGGGTTCCCGGAGTCTACGATGATTGGGAAGACTGCCGGAGACAGGTGCACCGTTTCAGCGGAAATAGCTACAAAGGGTACAACACTATGGCGGAGGCGGAAGCTAGATACACGCGCTATCTAGCGGGAGTTAGGACGAGGAACCGAATAAAGACCTACACCTTCGTCACGGTGATCATGCTTATCGTCTTTGGTTGTTTATCCCGCGTTTGTGTCTAGCTAGTTTAGATGTCTAGGCGAGCTTCCGAGCTCTAACTTGTTCGAGACACATGTAGTCGCATGTCACCAACTATTTTGTAACTTGATCGAAACAATGTAACTTATACTATGTATTCATGTATGAGACTTATCTATATGTATTTGTTTCAATCTTGTTTTGCGAATTGTGTATTTATATATATAACTGTATATCTTATATCTGTGTGTATATCTATCTATAATATTGTATATAATCTGTATTGTATATCAATTGGCTCTGAAATTGAAAAAAAAGTCACTCGTGGCGCACATGTCCTAGCTTTTGTGGCGCACTACAACTAAAGCGCACCTGCGCAGCTTAGTGGCGCACTGCAACGTGCGCCACAGAAGATCCAAAGCGTAGCGCACCTGCCCACATAGTCGTGGCGCACTAGCAGGTGCGCTACGCCTATCTCAACATAACTGTGGCACACCTGGCAGTGCGCCACGGCTAGGAGATAGCCGTAGCGCGAGGCTCGTGGCGCACCCCTAGTGCGCCACAGATGCTGTTTACAGGTGCGCCACAAACGACCTATTTCCTAGTAGTGAGTTGTTGCTTCCGCTGCATCGCTGGAGCGAGGAGGCAGAGGTTTCTCGGTGGATTGGACGTGTGTGCCAGCACGGATGCGATGTTGATCTTGAGATTGGCAAGCGTTCGTCTACATTATCCACGAGTACAACCTCCTTAAACTTTGTCGGTCTTCAAGGATATATTTTCTATGGCTGTATATCCACATGTTGCTTGTATCTAGTAGATAGATCTTGGTACATAGTTGTTCCCATCGTAGGAAATTTTTTTTTCTATACTGCGAACCCTATAGTTCTCCTCGTTCTCTTCATCATCAGTGTCATCAAATATGGCACCCTCGGAAATTTCATCCGTGTATTGATCCTCTAGTGCATGTTTACTGAATCTATCTACAAATTTAGGAAACATCAACTCATCCTCATCATCTAGTGGAGGCGCTCCCTCGTCAGGCTCTGCCTTGTCCTGCACATCGGCCACACGAGCGGTTTGGCTTACACTTGCAGTGTGAACAGATGGTACTGCTGTGGACCTACAAGGATCGCCAGGGCGCACACTATTACCAGAGATAGCAGAGACACATGATGCCTGACCACCTTATGATGTGTAACCACTAGATGGTGATTTAACACTCTTTCCTGTGTGCTCAACTTTAGGTTGCATATGGAGTCGAATTCGACCAAAACATTCTGCAGCATTTAAAGAAAAAGCATTACCAGATCATCTTTGATAGTTAGTGGGAGCAATCTTTGCTCGCTAATGTTGAAATATTGCAAATCAACTGAATCGTCACTGCTCCAAGGGAATTTACAATAGATTTTATCTATCAAATCTCTGTGAGTTATGGAGGTTGCAACCACCGCTGGGAAGTAAAATCCAGAGAGATATTGTTCACAACCACGAATTACGCTAGTATCCAGTCTAATCGCCAGCCAAAATGCCAGCACTGGATCAATCCTATTCGAAAAGCAAGGGAGTCAGTTGAGAACCAGCGATTCACGCTAAAATACTGCCAATAATCAACCCAGAAAAGGGAAATGATGCTTACCCAGATGGAATCCATGCATTAGATCCCTGCGATTCCACCTAATCTTCTCCTTGCTCGACGCGGATGGACGGTGCACCAGCCGGTGTTGCATAATGTTCCACGAAAGGGGTAGATCTAACGGGGGTGGGAGAGGAGCCGAAGGTGGATTGGGCTCCACAGATAGGGGGAGGGGCAGCTCTGGGGCCGAGGACGACATAAGGTAGGAGGGCACGACGGCGGGAAAGCAGAGGGGCAGTGTGGGAGTTGTTCCAAGCTCGGGGGAAGCGAATGCTTGGGTGAGCGAGAATGGCCGGTCCGACGTGTCTCCATGTAGCCCTACCATTCACCACGTATGCAAGACCCGTCCCGGCATGGCCCCACCCTTCACCACGCATGCAGGACCTGACCCACACACACGGCCCCACCCGTCAGCATGTAACGGTCGAGGCCACGTTACGTAACGCTCAACACCCGACCCGCCCCAACGCGGTCCCACCAGTCAGGATATAACGGTCAAGCCTTTTACCAAACGACATCCCTCTATCCATCCACCTACGAGCGCCTGCGAGGGTTTCATAACATAGCGAGGGGAAAAGTGAGGAAAAGTTAAGCAGTTGGGGAAAACTGAGTACAACTAACGAACCAAGGGCACAAAAATAGAAATCCCTAGTTTAAATTGAAATAAACTTAATTTGTACTTTGTGACAAAACTAGTATCAATGTAATACTTTACACTGAAGTATCTATCTATTTGTCACCTCTCCAAAAATAATATATTCTTAGTTCTTCCAAAAGATCATAAGAATATCCGTACTACAATCCAATGATCATATTATGAATCATTCTGGCATATGCTCATAACATTTAGAGTATAGGACATATTTGGATGTGTACATATCACAGTATAATTGAAAAACACTCTTTGTGATTTTATTCATTAAGTATCAAAAATACTTCAATCTTTGTTTCACTTACCAAGTGTCGATGCAGTTGAATTTTGATTTAATCCTTTCTGTGTGGCAAGAACCTTTCTTGTCATTTCCATATTGAACTCATTCAATATCTCATCTATGTACATTTGGAACAACCGTATTAGCGTCTCAATCTATCCATATAGATATTTGATGCCAAACATTCGGGCTTTTCCTAAGTCGTTCATCGAGATGAAATTCTTAACTTGTGTCAATAAAAGATACATCATTTCCAATCAACAATATGTCTTTCACATAATGAATTAGAAATATGTCTTAGCGCTCCCACTTAATTTCTTGCAAATGCAAGCATCTTCATCATCTCCGATGAAATTAAACCTTTTAACAGTTTCATTACTGTAAAGATTCCAACTCCGTGATGCTTACTTCAACCATTGAGGTTTGCATGCGCTTTTAGCATCATTTGAATTAACAAAACCCTTTGGACCATGTCATGTACACGTCCTAGGTAACCTCCTCTTTTAGAACTTGTTTTTTTATTCAACTACCACATCACAAAATTATATGTAGTTGTTTCTACATTAATCCGTCTAGACTAAATATCACTATGAAAGATCAAATCCTGTCATAGTCAACCTTTGAACATTGTCGTAAACTATTTTCTTGACATGTCAACTATTTTATAGATGTGAAACATCCATGTCTATTTCTTTATAGATCCAAATACGACTGTAAGGTTTTACACCTTTTTAGAGGGTCTTCCAAGTTCAAAGCTTGATTTCTCATGTATGGAACTCTCAGGGATTCTATGGCTTCAAGCCATCTGACGGAGTCAGGGCCCATCATCGCTTCTTTGCATACAGTCGGGTCATCATTGTCAAACAACAATGATTGACTCTCAAATCTAAGTATTTGATTATTTACCCGACCTACTTGGTTCAATGGGAACTTAGACCTCCGTGACCACAACCTTTGAGGCATGTGAGCCATGAGCATTGTTGCTGCCTCCAGAACACTTTCCAGTGCTGCGCAACTCAGCACATGTAGCTAAGGTTCTTTTAACCTTATCAAAGTTCTATTGTCCTCCCACTTAACTTTTCACGAAAAAATTATTCTCAAGAAACTTGACTTTGTAAGCAACAAACACTTTTGTCTTTGGTGTTATGGAGGAGTACCCAACGATTATCTGAAATAACCTACAAAGACATTCCCATCCGACTTTGGTTGCAAACATCTTACTTATGCATAGCATACCAATGTTTAAGAAAGAACAACTTGGGTTTTATCCCAAACCATAACTTTATATGGTGTCATTTCAATGGATCATGATGGAGCTATTTTCAGTTTAAAAGTGGTAATCACTAAATCTTTAATCTTTAAAATACTATGGGAGTTTTATTACTAACACCTTTGATCACACCATGGCAAACAAGGTTTCATTGCATATCTCGAACACTCCATACTCATATGGTGTTTTGAGAAATACAAATCCATGGAATGTTTCCTCAAATCTTAGGTTTTTTGCTAAACTTGTAACTCAAATATCTTCCTTTATGATCTTATCATAAATTCTTTATTTTCTTGTTACATTGATTTTTCACTTCATCTTGAAAGTCTTCGAACATGTAACTCAAATATCTTCCTTTATGATCCTTATTAAGTAAATATACATATATTCACTCAAATTTTTGGAGAAAGTATATGAAGTTGAAATCCATCGCTCTCGACTACACATAATGGGCTTCATACAACAATATGTACAAGTTCCAATAAGCTAGTAATTCGTTCCCTTTTGGCCTATGAACCGGGTTTTAATTATCTCTAGGAAAGTTTCACAAGCGTCATTTGATCAAAAATCAAACGACTCCAAAATTCCATCTACATGAAGTTTTTTCATGTTTTCTTTCCATTATAATTTAAACTGCGATGCCACTTCCTAAATGAACTTTCAATCAATTGTCTTTAGACATTCTTAGCACTAGTTTTATGAATGTGATTTATCCAACGAAATTTGTAAATCATCCATCTTTTATGGATTACGGCAATTATTTGAACAACCCTTTTGTTCTCATAATACCTGATAAAAAAATTTGAAGGCAAGATTTGATGTCAACGAGAAACAAATAAACACTTTATTTGTTCTCGATGAACATCATCATATATTGTCTTGCTAGTTACTTAGGCCATTGTAGTTCATGAATTGTATTGTTTCATATGACGATTCACACCAACAAATTCAATATCCAATACTTAAGAACCACTTTGTTTAACAAGCAAAGAATATGACCATAACATGTATATCATTTATATACCCAAGCTGAACAATTCTAGTCTTTTCTTTTCTGGCAAATATTTCTTAGATTTCTCTTTTAGCATTTACTTTTCCTTTCAAAAGAATCTATCAACATCAATAGTGGTACCATACACATGGCACATAGTCCAATGTGTGTACACTCAAATACTATTATCTTTGGACTTGCACTTTGAAGTAGATCACCATCATAAAATGTTTGGCGTTCTTTCGAACTCCATTCTTTAGTTATCTTTTACTGTAGTAAAATTTTTACCTACATCTTATATTCATTCTTATCATGGAAATTTTCATGATCAAGCTACTTTAGCTTAGAATGGTGAATTGTGAGTATAATGTTTCTCTCCAAAACCTTTTTGGAGGATTAGGATGACTAGCGTCTCCAACCTTTTTGCAAATTCTCATCAAATATGAGAAAATAAATTTTGCCATATTATACTCTATCATGTTGCAACCAAAACTTTGTTTCAGATATCGCAATATCTTCCCCACATGATGGTTTCTGAAAAATTCTTTCAGCTCCTAGATAACCTTGATATTAAAACAATCTTTTGAATATCAAGAATCATGGAGACAAACATGATACTTATATACTAACAATGGAATTGTTACTCTTGATTTAATATCAATTATTAAAATTCACGGAGTAAACGGAACTTGCTAAAAGTTTGCAATAGGAGTTTTAAACTTTAGATTAACACTTCAAAACAATATGATACAAGCTCGTAAAGTAACTAACCAGAATTTAATAGTTCTATTATCTCAATTATAACTAAGTCGTAAGGTGGTAAACGGATACCAATGACTACAAAAACTATGCAAATTCACTTTTATTTAATTTATGATAAATAGTGTTCAACTTTTAATCATATTACTATTGAACTCCCACTCAAAACAACATTCCTCACATTGTTTTAGTGATCACACGAACCAAATCCACTACACCAAGTCCGATCATCACGAGAGATGATGTAGCTTCAAAGGCGAATAATCAACATGTTCATCATATCATCTACATGACTCATGCTTTACCTTTCGGTATTCCGTGTTCCGAGACCATGTTTGTACATGCTAGGCTCATCAAGGTCAATCGTAGTATCCGCATGTGCAAATCTGGCTTGCGCCCGTTGTATGCACACGTAGAATCTATCATAACCTATCATCACGTGATTCTTCGAAACGATGAGTCTTAGCAATGGTGCCTACTAAGGACGAACACTTTATTTCTTGATATTTAGTGAGATGGATCATCTTATAATGCTACCGTCGCGATCTAAGCAATACAAGATGCATAAAAATGATTAACATCACATGGAATTCATAATATTTGATATGATATGGCATTTCTTCTTGTGCCTTCGATCTCCATCTCCAAGAATGAACATGATCTAAATCATCACCGGCGTTGCGTCAAGGTCAATGGCACTGTCCATGGTTGTCATTCACCAGCATCAACTATTACAACTACTTTAAATAATAGACACGCATGTCTTAATGAAATTAAAAGACAACCATAAGGCTCTGCCGGTTGCCAACTTACAATAAGCATCATTGCATACATCATATATAATCACAATAGTGGCCATATCACATCACAACACAAGCCCTGCAAAAACTAGTTAGACGCATCTAATCTTCCTTTGCATGTTTTACGTGCTTGTGGATTTTGCATAAGAACCGTTCTAACTTCCGAACATGAACCACAACGTTGATACAAGTATTGTCAAGTGCCCATTGTAAATTTAATCTTCACTATGGTGGGAGAGACAGACACTCGCAAAGCCACTTATGCAATAAAAGTTGCATGTTGAGCGTGGAGCAAGTCTCATGAACGATGTCATGTAAGGTTAGCCCGGGCCGCTTCAGCCACCATCCCGCAAGATGCAAACTACAAAAAAGCAATCGACAACAAAAGCATCAATGCCCACAACAACCATTGTGTTCTACTCGTGCAACAGATCTACGCATAGACACGGCTCTGATACCACTGTAGGGGTTCATAGCATGGAAAACAATTATATCGCATGAATACACACAAGCCAAGATCTAATCTAATAGATCGACACAACGAGTTGGTAGAGTACTAACCCTCGAAGATACCAAAGCGGTTAACGATATCGGATTCTCGTGGGTGATGTAGTCGTTCAGTTGCCGATCTCAAGATCGCGTAGACGATCCTTCTGGCGCCGTGTTCTGGAAGAGCTCCCGCAGTCGGTCACATGTTTGGTACTCGATGAAGACCTTTCTCTCCCTTGTTCCAGCACGCAGCAGAGGTTGTAGATCTCTCCTCGCGATTCTAGCAGCACGGCGGCGTGGTGGTGGAAGTAGAGGGGAAATCCCGCAGGGCTTCACCTAAGCTGGAGCGGGTATGGTGGAGTAGAGAGATCCTCGGCGAACTAGATTTTAGAGGGCCAAGGGGTGGAGGTAGCCGGCGGCTAGGGATTATCTAGACGACGGCTGTTTAGAGGAGATCTAGGGCGGCTGAAACTAGAGAGGGGGCGGCGACCAACCTAGGGTTTCAAGTGTGGGGCAAGGGGCGCCCCCTCCCCTCTATTTATGAGAGGGAGAGGCGGTTTGGTGGGAGGGGAGTCCTCCCCCAACTCCTCCTTCAGGCCAGTGGCAAGGGAAGGAGGGAATCCTTCCCTAATTGGGATTCCCTTCCTCCCTCCACTAGGCAACCATGTTGGGATTTGACTTTTTCAAATTGGAGTTTGACTTTCAAACTAGATTTTGATTTCTCTCTTCCCATTTCCTAGCCAAGTGACCTAGGACATGATGCAACCATTCCACTTTGGTATGACACATCCATGTACCCTTCCCACTCCGGATCGGTGGACCTTCTAGACCCTTCTATAACATTTCGGTGAAAACACGAAACCATTCCTGAATTCCGGAATTGGACTTTCCGTATATGAATCTTATTCTCCAGACCATTCTGGATCTCCTCGTGATGTCCTGGATCCAATCCGAGACTCTGAAAAACATTCAATCTCTTTACTCATATTCCATATCTACAAAACAACATCGAATACTTAAGTGTGTCTCCCTACGGTTCGTGAATTATGCTGACATGATCAAAACTCTTCTTCGATCAATAAGAAATAGAGAAATCTGGAAATTGATATGGCTCCCACATATTTCTATGATTACTTCATGCTCGAATGAACCATTTACATACGACACCAATTTCCCTTTGTCTCGCGATAATTTACTTATTCGAGGTTTGATCGTTGGTATCTATGCATACCTAATTCAACCTTGTTAACGATAAGTACTCTTTACTCCTTCCTATGATATGTGATCCCGTGTGAGCTAGTCACGTGCTTGCAAGCCAATTGGATGACATTACACCGAGATGTCCCAGAGTATATCTATCTGTCATATGGATGGACAAATCCCACTCTTGATCCATGTGCCTCAATACATACTTTCAGAATACACAATGCCACCTTTATAACCACCCAGTTATGAAGTGGTGTTTTATGTCATCAAAGCATCCATCCGGTGACGGTGATTAACATGATCTCATGGTCGAAGGAGTTAGGTTACTATGTATTTGAAAGCTTATAGCAAGTGAACTATTTAAATGACTTGATCTTATGCTACGCTTAACTATAGGAGTATGTCCATCACATCATTCTCCTAATGATAGGACCTTGTTGTTAATAACATCTCAATGTTCATGATCAGAAAACCATGATCATCAATTAACCAACAAGCCAGTTTAACAAGAGGCTTTACTAGGGACTCTTACATGTTTAAAAATCACACAAGTATTAATGTTTCCGGTTAATACAAGCATGGGATGTAAACATTTATCATAAACATAAATATATCATAATAACCACATTATTATTGCCTCTTGGGAATATATACAACACTAATAGCTCATGAGTACAATGGGGACCCTAGGGAGGTTTATATAGGGGTACCTCGCTAAAGTTTACAAGATTACAACCGATTTAGTAAGGGTTTTGGAGGTTTTTACCTAGTCTCACTGGGCCTAACTATGGTCTTGGGCCTTCAGCGTCTAGTCGTCAGTATTCATTGAAGCCTTCTTTCTAGTCACCTTCATAGCAGGCCCACTCGACATTGTCTGGGGACAATCGATTCCAACCTATAGGGATACTTTGCTTGGCTTATCCCCATCAGTAGTCCTCGAGTGCCTCAGGGGTTCGGCATAGGAGTCAACTTTGCGGTCGGAGTATGCGAGTCCGAGTGGACGCCCAGTCAAATCGGTGACAAACTCCTCCAATGAAGGGAGAAATCTCTAAACTTCAAACGCAGCTTTTGCGAGTTATTCAACCTCCGAGTCGCCTCGCTCAGACGATTGGAATGAGCGAGTGGAGTGAATGAGTGACCAATTTGGTCGTAGTTGGACCATCAGCGTGGTCAAACTATCCATCAGTTAATTTATAACGGTAACTTCGGTGGAATTACCGCGAAGCAATGACTAATCTCGTGATTATTGGGTAATGCCTCTATATAAAGAGAGCGGCAAAGAGATGCATGGATCCCACTACTCTCCCTCATTCTTCATTGCTTTCTCCACCCGAACCTGCTTCTGATCCGAATTCTTAGATCCTGTGAGCCTGCATCTATGGCACCCGGATGGAAAAATTCCAAGTGTACCACTTCTCTCATGTAATCCTTCCTGACGTCCTGGTCAAGGGGAACTAGCGATCTTCGCCAGCGGGTGAAGGCGAGCCATGGCCCAGATACAGGGAGTTCATCTCCTTCATCAGCCACCTAGAGCGCGACATAGGGTTCCCCACCTCCATCTTCTTTATAGGAGGTTTCTTCATTTCTATCAGATCAAACCCACCGTCCTAGGGCCGCACAGTGTCGAGAAGTTAGTTGTTTTTCTCGCTTCTAGTGAATGCTATCTCGGGTTCCACCCGTATTTCCCGCTCTAGCTCGAGTTGTTCCATGGCTAGGATATTCGCGAGGGTAAAGGAGGACACCCTGCTAGCGGCGGGCGGCGTCACCTTACAGGTCAAGTCTGGCGCTAAATTCTTCAAGTTGATGTTGCCGAAGAAGGCACTCGCCAATGAGTGGAAAAGTTCTGATTTTATACCAAAGAGGCCACTCCGGCCAGAGAGGTGGAGATTCCTGCATACGCCATGGAGAGAAGCAATCCGCGATGCTTTTTTGTGAAGAAGCACCCTCGATCACAAAGGGTGGTCGTGGCGGAGATGTGAGCTCAGAGAACCGAGCTTGAATACGAAGGGATGAAGACGATCAACCTATTCAACTACTGGCCTGGGTGGATGCTAGTGCCACTCGCGACCCGAGCCCACTGGATGTACGAGTACACCAACCCATTTGATTCCACTTGGACGAGTCAAGATCAGTGGGTCGTAGAAGATTATGCTGCAGCCCTGAAGAAAATCAAGGGCGAGCCCCTCACCAATCTTCATGAGGGGCTTATTCCACTCAGGCCAAACAAATGACCGTCCCATAGTATGTTATTCAGCCATTCTCATTCGTTCCTTTTGCATTCTTGTTTCCGAGTTATTTTAGGCGAATCGTCACTTGCTTCTTGCTTTGCAGACCTTCCAGGCACTAGAGCATTGGTTGCATCCACTCGACGAGGAGGTACCCGAGGAGCTCCTTGATGAAGAAGGGTACAAAGCCTCCAAGGAATAGAAGGAGACCGAGGGGCCAGAACCGGCCTCGGCAAGCCAGAAGACGCGTATCCAAAAGCGTCACGAGGCAGAGGTCGGCCGTAGGCTCAAGGAATCCGATGACTACCTGGAGAACGTCGAGGACGAGAGCTCGAAGCAGGTGCCGACCCCGTCCAAGCCGACCTCCGTGGCACCGGCGCCTAGCAAACCTCGTCGCCAAGCAGGCTTGGTCAAAGTAGGGTTGTTCCGGCCAGTCGGACCGGAGCTAGACAAGCCAACACACATCAACATCGGGATACGCACAATCTTAGTTGCCAGGTAACTTTGTTTGCTATCTGCGAGTGCTTTGGCTCGCATTTGTTTGTCATAGAGTCGCTCAGTCTCACACTGGTGCATATCTTTAGGGTTGGTGTAAAGAGGATAAAGCGGGCCACCATCACAAAGATGCCCACGAGCCGTAGTGACCCAGAGAACGAGAATGCCAAGAAGAAAAAAGGGACCGAGGCCAAAGCGGTCACCCCGGACGCGAAGAAAAAGAGGAAGAGCGACTCCGTCGCGGAGGGCGTGTAGGCCACCAAGGAAGTCGGAGTCATTAGTCCCTCTAGAGTCAAAGTTCTGATGGAGGAGGAAGACGAGCCCATTGAAAAGATTCTAGAGGAAGGTGACACGACCGTGGAGAAGGCACCAGAAGAGGAAATCTCCCAATAGCTAATAAGTTCTCCAGTGGTGACTGTCACCACATTCTCGCAGTTTTTTACGAAAGCAACAACGTCGAGTGTGGCGACGCAGTCGCCGGCAATAGAAGAAGTGATTGACGGGAATGTCGGTCTAATGGCACAAAGGTATGGCGGTGTGGCGTTTCCTTTGCCATCAATGGAATCCACCGAGATGCACTGGCTATTAGGCGAGGCCCTCCACATATGTCCATTCCCCGATGATCTAGTCTCTAAATTTTAGCGGCTAGAGTCTTTAAACTTGAGTCTCCTAGTCCCCGAGGGTCTAGTCACTAAATTTTAGCGGCTAGAGTCTTTACTAACTTTCTTATTGTTGTTTAGCGTGAGTCGGTCGATAGGTGAGCACAGCTGGAGCGGTTGGAACGAGACTTGAAAGTCTCTCAGCAGGCGACTCGCCAGCTTTAGACTAACGCTGGTGAGTGCTTGTTGGCAGGTTTGTGTTTTGCAGGGTTTTTCTTTAGATTTTAACTGTGTGATTCCTTGTTGAAGCTAAACATGCCTCGGCGCATTCCAAAGCCCGTGATGGTTATGTTCCGGAGGCTGACCTTGAAGCTACAAGGTCTTCAGTGAATGTGTTAGAAAAGATGCTGGAGGCGCTGGCGCCTGAACTTTAGTCGGCTTAAACCTCATTGGCCCAGTCGGATGAGAAAGCGAGGGCCATGGCGTCCGAGGGAGACCGAAGGCCTCCGAGTCGGTGATAGCTGGTCTACAGGACGAGTTCTCTGCTCTAGAGAATGTCATCACCACAAATTTCCACAAGCTTCTTGGTAAGTTGTTGCTTGTGTTCTTGATAGAATAGAGACCCGGAGGAGTCGAGTCCCCGAGCGTATTGGGATCTAAGATCGTACTGCTGACACTTTCAGGCATTATAGGCTATCGCGACCCATTGGTGCAGGACCTCAGCGCCGAGCAGTGCGTGATGGGAGTGTTGAATGTGTACACCGCCTCTACAATGTTTGGGCACACCTTGCCGTAGGGCGTTATTCCCATTGAGGTGGTGCCTAGGGGGATCAAGGAGGCTCCGGCAATCGTGGAATGGATGATGCGTTCATCGTTCCAATGCGGAGCGACGATGGCATTGAGCCTTGGACTTGCCCATTTCCCGGAAGACTTCGAGCTTGAAAATGCCACGAGTAGGTATCCCTCGGAAACCGGGAAGGTGGAGATCGCGGAAGTCCTGGTGCTAAACGCGAAGGCCGCTCCTTATGTGGAGCGTGTACTGGCGATGGGAGACCTCCTGTCGTACCAGGAAATGCATGTAGACCCTAGTGACGCCGAGCGGAAGCATCACGACCTTCTATCAAAGAGGCCATTCCAGTCGGAGATTGAAAAGTTGCTGACAACTTACCCGACTAACCTGTGGAATCCTTTTGCTCGGGTCAGGGGTCGGACGAGGCGTCCTCTTCAAGCCTGCGGAATAATTAGTGTCTTTATAATAGAGGGTTAGTGCCGAGTGGCGAAATGTAAAGAACACTTGGTGAAATGTTCGAATGAATGAATTATTGTGCAATTTTGGTAGTCGAGTCTGACTTTAATTATTAATGATAGGTTTGTTTGGTACATTCATTCGCATCGGGGGTAGCTAATCCCCAAGCGTTATTAGTATTGAGTGATATATGAATCGTTTAACATATTTTGGTTGTTTTGAATGGCCTTGGTCTACTTCTCATGGCTCGTGGACCTAGTCGCGAGGCGACCCCAAAGGTCTTGATGTACTTGGTGTTTTCCCAAGTCACGTGAGGATCATGTTTGATGAGTCCCCAAGTATGGTACTTAACCGTTCAATTCATTGCTCCTAAGGTAGGGAAGGACGTATTGCACTGTGGGTGCATAGTGCATCCCTCCTGCTGGCTCGGGGAGCCAGTCGCCTGGCGATTCCAAGGTGTTCTCTCATACTTGGTGTTTTCCCAAGGTGCGTACGGGTTTTTGTGGACGAGTCCGCGAGCATGGTACTTAACTGTTCGAGTCGCCACATCCAAGGATGACGGGGACTGGGTGCTGTGAGAAGCACGACTGGTCGTCGTGGCTCAGAAATCCAGTCGAGCGAGGCGACCCTGAGGGTGGATCTTGTCTTGGCGTTTTTCGTGGACAGCTCAAGGCCCGAATCGCTTCGATTCCCTTGATATGCACTACTTGGCTGAGCCATGTCGCTCGCCCAAGGGTGGACGACCGGTGTATTATAACTTTGCGATTGCATTACGAGCGCAGTTGGCACAAGGGAAGGCGAGAAGACACAATTTTTGGTATGAGTTCGTTTATTCATTGGTAACACAGAGGTGTACAAGTTGGGGCACTAAGTGTAGAACTTCCGCATGAGCTTGGCGTTCCACGGTCGTTCGATGTTTAGTTTGTCATCTCTGAATATGTCGACTAGGTAATAGGCTTCATTGCCTAGCACTCTACCTATGGCGAATGGTACCTCCCATGGGGGGATATCTTGTGCATGCCCTTCTTGTCCTGAACGAGTCATGGGACGAGGTCACCCTCCTAGAAGGTGCGAGTCCGGATTCGGCGGCTGTGGTAGGGGCGGAGACCTTTCTAGTAAATGGCGGTGCGAGGGCATGAGAGGTCGCGGGCTTCATTGAGTAGGTCGATCCCGTTTGATGAGAGACTTCATTATCTTCCTCCACATAGTGGATGACTCAGGGCAAGTAATGCGTGAGGTCTGTTTACATGACCGCCTCGGCGTCGTATGCCATGAAGAAGGGGGTAAAGCCCGTCGAGCGATTGATGGAGGTGTGAATGCCCCAAAGCACGGAGGGGAGTTCTTCGACCCATCATCCCGGTGTTCGCTCGAGGGGTACCTGTAGCCGCGGCTTGAGGTTGTGGAGGAATTTTTGATTTGTGTGCTCTGCCTGTTCGTTCGATTCAGGATGGGGGACTGAGGCGAGGTCGAGTCGGATCCCATGTTCCTAGCAGAATTCTACCATAGGTCCTTTGGAAAAATTGGTGCCGTTGTCTGTGATGATTTTGTGTGGGTAGCCGTACCAATAGATGACCATGCGGAGAAACTTGGTGGCGGTCTTCCCATCGCATTTCTTGGTGGGCTTCTCCTCAACCCATTTTGTGTACTTGTCGACTACAACTAGGAGGTGTGTGAACCCGGAGGTCGCATTTTTGAATCAACCCATTATATCGATGCCCCAGACGGCGAATGGCCATGTGAGGGATGGCACTTGAGCTCCAAACCAGGGATGTTTAATACCTCAGACGCTATGCTCTAAGCAACAATCCAGGATGAACCCAAAGTGCATAAGGTGTCGTACCGAGGAGGCCCAAGGGACACCCACGTGTAGGTCCCGTCTAAGCGGAAAAGGGCACGGTACCGGCAAACCACCCTATCCACTTTGCAAGAACATCGTATCACATGCGAGCGGCTTAGTCGACAGGCATGCGAACAAAACATAAACAAATGTGTATGTCAGCGACATACAACAGTATATTAGAGACAAACCATCTAAAAGAAATAGAAATATTTAACACCATATGTAAAGATCCAAATATCCTAGATAAAGATACTATTTTAGGATACATCCTCATACATCACACATCAGAGTATCATGCTGAAGCAGAAATCAAGATCCAAATACGGATAAGAAGCAAATTGGCATAAGATGCCCGAAAAATAAGCACATCTCACCCACAGATCTCAAGGATAGCCATGCCCCAAAATCTCTACACCTGACGATCATTTCCACCATCATCGGTCTCCTCGACCCAATAACCTTCCGGTGAGTCCATCTGAATAATATTTATCATGTGACACCCTAGGGGGCTCAGCAAGTTTTTATGCATCTAAAAGGAACAACCTGAGGGTGACGCAGTGAAATTAAATCCTAGTAGTTCTATAGATACACGCTACAACATCCGTCTAACCAATCATAGACGAACGCTCATTAATTAAATAATAGTTAATTACCCAATAAATATATATATCAACATAAATAAATATCGCTCGCCCTCCTTCCCATTACCTAATGAGAATGTGGAAGCACATCCCATCCGTAGACAATTTTATTAATCATTCCATGAATATTGCACTATTACTAGTCAAGTTTTATTCATATTAAAACCAGTACTTTAATTATATTGTCTATGATCGACAAACTATGCTCAAGTCATCCATAATCATGGACACGACTTTCAGAAAGATTTACCCTGCAGGGGTACACAAATATCAAAACACGCACGTGCTACCTCGGGAAGAACAAAATAAAAATCAATGAGGCAACACGACAAAGCATTCGCATGATTCACAAATGATTTTAGGGGGCCACCCCACTAAGCACCCCGCAACAAATTTGGTCGGCTCCAAGACTAACCCAGGGTTTGCGTCGATGGCTGTAAATAATTGGGAACCTGAAAGTGTGACTAGGCTTGTCGATACCACGAAAATACTTCGCAATCCAAAATAGTACAGTAGTAAATGCTCCTCGTGCAACAATAGTAAATAAAGCAGTAAAGCATGGCATAAGTATATGATAGTAATAACATCCCAAACTAATTGTAGCCCCAAGAAATTAAACGTGACTCAAGCTAATACTAAGGGATTCATGGTCCCACATATAGATAGTACGATAGTCAAGGAACAAGAATCAAGTACTCGGGTCATACGGGACACAAGTCAGCGGATAAAAACCAGATCTCAAATATTGCCCACCGGTGCCTCCTTCTTTTGTGATCCCATTACTACTCAGTTTTAGTTGTTTAAGTACCTCATTGTCAAAGACTCTCACAAACCCTACACATGCAATTATACGACTCGCATGGCTCAAACAACTCATGTAGTAGTGGCTCATAGGATTCAGGAACAAGCTTCGGTGGGGTTTAAAAGTAAAGGCTATGCAGTACTTGGGATTCAATTTAATTTCTGATGTGTTTATGATGCAAGAATAAGACAGATGCAATAGGTACTATATGTAGTTCAAGCATGGTGAATTGCTTGCCTGGCAATTCAGTTGCAGAATAAGTGGGATCCGGATAATACTCCCGAGGGTCCTGATAGTTCCCTTGATCGGCATCTATCTGAATAAAAATCAAACACATAAGGGGCCAAAATAAATAGATTGCACAATCATATAAATCATATGCAAAAAGCAAACAAGGTATGGCATGATGAATGATGCACAATTTATATGGTAAACATAGCATGGCATGGGTGAGGTGTGGGGTACAAGAATAAAGCATTTTATTAAGTTTTTAGTCACATTTTGCTTGCCTAAACCTTGATGTTACATCAATATTTATATGATGAATGCTTCAATTCATAACATGGAATGCATAGTAAGAACGGGCTCGTCACGCTGATCATTTTAGACATATCATTTGTCAAATTCGAAGCTATGGAATTAAAGTTATGAATTAATCAAGAAATGGCATTTGAATAGTATTTAATAATTCGAAATTTTTATCTTCCTAGAATATATTTTAAATAGCATATTCATATTCCTCACAATTTTCTGATTCTAAAGCATATATTATTCAAATTATTTTGAATTATGAATTTTGAATAATATTTAAATCCAATATATTAAATGTGGACAAAGATTAATAGTTTGACTAGTTTAAATTTGTTTTGAAAATATTTGAATTTACAATTGAATTAACATTTAAAAACTAAACACATTTCATATTAAACTTTTATTCAAATTCGAATTCATTTAATAGTTATGAATTTATTTGTATTTAAATAGAATATAAAAACAGTTTGAAATTTGATTTTGGAATGGTTCTGGACTTTTTTCACGCATGGGTGGCCTACCCACAGAGGCAAACAAGCTGGCCGAGGGGAACTTCAGGTCCACTTGCATGCGCGTCTAGCGGGCGCATGACACATGGTCAAGGCGGGGACGGGGACGGCGGGTTGATGCTTTGGAAACGTGGGGTCCCTTTTTGCAAAAATGGTGGATGGTGGGGGTCAGAGAGGATGACAGGTGGGGCTTCCGATTGGATGGCGGGTTCAAGCTACAAAAATGTGGGGGCTAAGCGGAAAAGATTAGGCACTATTGTTTTTCTTCTCCATGCCTAACTAACGAAAATGAGCCAGTGTCGCCGCGTGACAAAGGAATTCAGGCGACGCGCACGGTCAAAAGCGCGACCTCGGGGCCGGGCTGATGTTGGGAAACCAAGCGGTGGTCTCGGGCTTGCTGCTATTTAGGCATGCGGGGCTAGGAAAACCGTAGAAGCTCAGCTTCGTCTGCCTCGACACAGACAGAGGCATGGGCGGCAAGGGTTGGGCTAGTGGCACGGCCAGAAGCACTACAGGACGCAGGGTTAGGTCTAGGCGATGCGGCGAGGCGAGCAAGGTAGAACTAGCGGGTGGCACCAGGGCAGCTCACAGCGACGGTGCGCAAACGCAGCAGCAGCAAGCGGCGGTGTAGGGAGATTGCTCGACTAAATGATCGGTGTAGCCAGGAAGCGAAGCAATAAGCGGCCATGTCTAGCAGGCAGAGGAGCTCACCGCGAGGCTGTCAGATTAGAAGATCGGTCTTGGGGCGACAACGATCTGTAACGGGGCTTGGGCTCCGAAGCTAGGGTTTTCCCTCAGGCACTTGCTGGTCTTAATTGTATAGGCCTCCTCCTCCTCGATCTACAGCATGGGTATGGCACGGAAGGTACTCCGGCCTTCCTCGACACCTGGGCTTCTCTCCTCCTTCTCTCCAACATCAAGGAAAGGTGGTAGCTGATGGTGGTGGCGAGGTCGGATGGGATGGCTAGCAAAGGAGATGGGGATGGAAAAGAGGGGGTTTGGGAAGAGCCTAGGCATGATTCTAGATGGAAGGGTTGGGGTTGGGAGGTGGATAAGGACAGGAGGAGGCACAACACATGGGGGTGCTCAGGTTAGGGTTTGCATAAAGCAACCATAGTTTCTTTAGGCCTCTCTTGTCTCTCTCTTGGCGGACAACAAGGGGGACTAACCAGGGTTAAGACGGGGGTCTAGGGTGCTTCTTTATTATCAAGGGAGAGGAGGGTTAGGTCCGATGGGAAAGGGGCATGTCACATGGCATGTGCCATGTTGGCCTCGGGTTGGGGTGCGGTTCAGATTTAGGGGAGGATGGGTTCTAGGTTAGATGGGAGAGGGGTAGATGGTAGGTGAGGTATGAACCAAACCAAGCAAGGGAGGTGCCTCGGTTTAGAGATAAGCTAGGGTTTTAGAAATAGAGGATGATAGATAGATTAGCTAGATAGAATAAAATAGATAGATTTTGTTATTTGCATTTGGTTTGGTTTAAATCAAACCCAAAGAATGAAACTCCAAAATAAAACAAGAAGAAGGAAAATCATTTAAAGGCTAGATAGAAGAGAAAGGGTATTGCTTGCAAGCTTGTTGGAATGCTTCATTTGTTTGAATTCAAAATAGAACAAATCCATCTCAAGCTCAAAAGAATACAAATGAAGGAAGGAAATGGTGGGGCTTGCATGGGACATGCATTTGTATTAAATACCCAATAACAGTACTGAAAACATTTATAATTCATATGGCATTTATACATCCATGCATGTATTCAAATAGTTGAACTGAAACCCTCACAAAAATACAAGCTTTATTATTATATGGGATGAATGAAATAGGCATAAGTGAATATGAATGGGCCATGCTAGTGTGTCTGCCACTAGATTATTATTTGGCCCCATTTATATTTAGACATGCCCCTCATTCAAAACAAACCATATAAAAGATATAGAAGCACCCCCACTCACATAGCATTCAAAGGTGGCCATGTGACTCCACATAATTCATTGTAGAGGTCCAACCTTCAATAAGGTAGAGATCCCTGTGTTTACAATGCTAGTCCCTGGATCAATAGCTAGCATCCACAGTTAAGATGTAATATCAAGAAACAAAGGTCATAATACAACTTTATAACCAGGAATAACATAATTTATTACATCTTACATAGCTCATTTGGCTATTACATTACATTGCAGCAGCATATCTATAAGCATGGGTTCTTCATCTTCAAAGTGCCACAGGCAAACATATTGGTTGTAGACTTGTAATCCTAATCAATCAACTTCACTAATATCAAACAAACCTGCAACATAACAAGTTACAGCCACAAGGGTCAATACATTTGAATTGTATTGGCAAGTTTCACTACTATGTAGAAATAAGTGGATCCTAACATTACATGCATATTTGGCTAAGTAGGGTTTTAGGCTCATTTGCAGAAAGCAATAATATTTTTCCTATATTTTTCAAAAAAATATTGATCTTTTGTCAAAATCTTTCTGAGCTCCTTGGTACACCCCAAGTGCTTCAAGTCTTTGTCAAAATCTTTTGAGCTCCTTGGTACACCCCAAGTGCTTCCAGTCTTTGTCAAAATCTTTTGAGCTCCTTGGTACACCCCAAGTGCTTCAAGTCTTTTGTTGTCACTTTCAAGTTTTACTTTTAGAAATTGGAATGTCGAGATTTCCCATAGCTTCAGGCCTTAGTTGCTTAGTATTGTCCATAACCGGGGATACGACTAAGTACTTAGAATTTTGATCTTCTGCAGAAGTTGTACACTTTACCCACATGACACAATCTCATCTTGTTGCCACCAGTGGCCGCTGGATAAGTACTCACCATGATGGAGTACTGGCAGATTGAGAATGTGACGAAGTCTTTCCATAGGGTCCTCCCAATACACAATGCTAGCTTGTCTACCAGGCACCAATGTAGGGTTCCGAGTTCCCTCATTTAGTTAACCTGAAGAGGCCAATGCATGGGTCTTCCACAATGTAATTGACTAAGCCAGTGCCCATTTAGCATGTGGCTGTACACGGAAGCCACTGTACGAGAAACATGTTAAACCTCTAAGTCCCTGGGTGGTTTTCTTTTGGTGCACACACAAAAAGGGATGCCATATAAAGATGGTTCCTTTTGTTGCCACCTTTTCCAAAACTTGAGTATCCTTGTCCACCCAGGTGGTTCATTGAGTACTTGTTTTATTATATAAAACACAAGTCTTTTCAATCCTTCTCATAAACATGTATCCTTTCTCAAAATATATAGCAGGGCTAAGCTTATTACAACTACATTGTTTTCACTAAGGAATGTATAAGGGTATCCTATTAGGATTTAGCATAGCAAATAATAGTAGTCCTTATCATGCATGTTTCAAAATCCACTAAGTGTAATGAAAATAGTAGGACTTGGATGATAGTGTCAGTTGCCTTTTTGGTAGAGGATGTTGGTTCACTTCTTGGTCTTGCTAATATCACACTCTTCTAACTTCACTACAATCAATCAAGCAAACATATATTCAACTAGCATTCCAACTATTATTCAAACAATTCATCACACATAAAATAATAAAAACAAAGTCATGCATGCAAGCATGCAAAAGATATTTTTATTTGCAAAGGTGGTTTCTACTAGGCTCTATACATTGTAAGGCTCAAACCTATTTGTAAAGAGGGTTTTATCTATAAACTATTTTAAATCAAATCATTATTTCATGTGGTGCAAAATGTTTTTGGTAAGGCAATAATTTTATATTGTTCACCAAATAAGTTGTTAATTCACAAAACTTGGTGTTTAGGGTTAGTAGGTTTGAATCAAAATATTTTTCAAAGTTTTTTCTCAAAAATCATTTCCATATCAAAACCAATATTTTTATTTGACTAGAAATGAGCTAATTCAATTATTCAATCCTAATCTTCACAAAATACATTTTTAAATCCATAAGTTGGTTCCTAGGGTCAGTAAGTTCACAACAAACCAATTTGCAAAGATTTCATCCCCAAAATCATTTTGGAATAAATTTTATATCCTAAACAAGCATACACAAGTTTCTGCAAAAACAACCATTTTACTAGAAACTTTTTACTAAACAAAGTGCATGGTTGGCCAGGGCTTATTTCTATGAATCCATTGATATAAAATTTGCAAATTTTGGACATGGGGATCAAAAGTTATGAGGTTTACAAATTTGCATATCAATCTGATTCCAAAATTTGTTTTAAATCAAACTGGTGCCACGCGGCGTGATATTACTGGCTGATACCGCTTCGGGCGGATCGAGCAATACTGGCCGTCAGATCTAAATAGTAATGCACGGCACAGATCGAGCGTACCGGTTCGTTTAAGTCATTCTATCGCATACGTACGATTAAAATCCAACGACTCACAACTACTGGACATAAACCAGCGGCGCCAGCGGTGGTGAACGGCGCCGGCGCGGTCAGCGATGATGTTGCGGCGGCTACCGGAAGCAAGGGAGGAAACGGGGGTGCTCACTGTGCTCGCGAGGTAGAGGTGATGCTCAACGTGTGGTCAGCTTGGCAAGGGGCGCTCAGACGCGACGGGGATTCCTCGCCGGAGTAGGTGGCGACGTCGGGCGGCTCTAGAGGTCGTCGAGGGCGACGCTGCGGTTCACCCCGAGGAAAAACAAGGACACTGTTAGTCGCGGAGGAGTGTGGCGAGTGCAGGAGCGTCATGGGGAAGGAGAGGGGCGGTCAGGTGCTTACCAGAAGAGTCGCCGGAGTAGCAAACAGACGGTGGCGCTCAGGTTGTTGTCGTTGCCGACTATTCTAAGCGCGCGCGTGCGAGTGGAGTACACGGGAAGGTGCGCCTGGAGGGGGAGATCACGGCTGTGTGCTCGAGGAGGGAAGGGGCGGTAGGGTTCGGCCGGAATCGTCGCCGGAGTTTGTCGGGGACAGTGGCAGTCGAGGTTGCAATTTGGGCAGCCTAGTGGCTCTGGTCGAGTGGGATCTAAGGGGAAAAGAAGAGGAGAGCGTGGCGATTAATACCGCAGGGTCACGACGAGGATTAAGCGCGGCATTGAAGCGAATTCAATCGCAGCATCAACGGTAGGAAACGACCGGCGAGTTCAACGCGGGGAAGACGACGCTGAGCTGGCGTGGGGCCACGCTGTCTGCGAGAGAGAGGAAGAGGGAGTGAGGTCCACCGGTCAGTGACTGCGCGGGTGGGTCTTTCGGTGGAGAAACGATTCGCGCGTGGGGGGTTTAGTTGGGCTGGAGCTGGGCTGCTGGGTCTGTTTAGTTGGGTCGAGTCTGATTCCATTTTTTTGTACTGAAACTTTTTCCCTTTTCCATTTGAATTTCTGTTTTGAAATTCAATCAAACAATTCAAACATTCAAATCAATCAAACTTCCACCACACTTTGCGTTTGAGTTTGGTTCTGTTTAACAACACAAATCCAAGTCCCAAAATAAAATAATATTTTTATTTAGGGTCCATTAATAATTAAATGACTAGACCTTAATCATTTCATTCAAATAGGATTTGTTTTATTAAAATCTTTATTTTTGAAATCTAAAAAATAAAACCAAAAACACTTTAGTAGGTTTTATTTGAGAATATAAAATACTTGGAAAACTTGTTTAAAATAATTTAACAAGTTTTGATGTTTAATTAAAATGGTAAACCCCTTTATTTTAATAAAATTGGTTTATTAATAAACTCTCATTATTTTATTTAAATAAACCTTTACTCTTTTAATCAAAGCAAAACATTTTATTTCAAAAGCTTGGCCAAGGTTTAATTTGGCTCTATAAAATAATCCTTATTTATATTTCTACCTTTTCATTTGAAAACCAAATCTTTTTATTAAAAGGTCCAAAATAGTACTTTCACATATTTAATATTTTCTTTACCAATTGTTTATCTTCTCAAATCCCTTTAGGATTTGTTTGATCAAATAGGTTTGAAGGTTTCCAGTTGGAATCAAAAAGTTTCTTCTCACCCTGAAAATCAACAAAGTTTTATTTTATTCATTTATTTTTCACATTAAAGATTTGGAAAATCTTGGGATGTGACAGGCTACCACCCTTAAAATAAATCTCGTCCCGAGATTTGGAAAGGCTAGGGGTTACAAGTAGGCTCAAAGCATCTAGGGTACTGCCACCCTTAAAAATTTTCCAACTAGATTACATATTGCCTTGCTTGGGATCTTGGGGAAACTTCTCTGGGCAGACATCTACATAGTGTCCTTTGTTTCCACACTTGAAACATGTGACAAGGCTGAGATCCTTCATTGGCTTGTTTATCTTGTGCTTCATCTTTTCTGGACAGTTGCTTGCATAATGTCCTTGGTTACCACAATTGTAACATGTGATAAGTTTGAGTTCTTCACGTATCTCTTGTGGACAGGTTGCTGCATAATGGCCTAGCTCTTTGCAGTTGTTGCACCATACTTGGCCAATCTCTTTATACTTATTCTTCTCTGGACATTCACTGGAATAGTGTCCCATTTCTTTACAATGATTACATTGCACATGGCTTTTGTCCTTCTTTTTCTTGGGTTTCTCCAAAGCTAGGAGTGCCTCTAGTTCATGTTCTTCATATGTTATCTCATAGGTAGGAATGTCTACTGGTTTCTTTGGCCTTCTATTGCTCCTTGGATAATTCATATGCTTTTTCTTTGGTCCTTTAAATTGGGTTGTATTGCATGGTGGTATAAGTGGAGATTTTCCTTTGTCCTCATCTTTCTTGGTAGACTTAACTCCCTCTTGATAGTCTGCAATTTGTTGCACTCCACCTTGTTTCCTTTGTTCAACTATGGAATAGATGGGGCATTGGATGGGGACATGATTATTTCCTTCACATAGGTAACAAGTAACTTGAGATGTGGGACATTGGCCAACTGGATGTTTCTCTTCACAGTTGGGGCATTGATCTCCATGCTCCTTGGAAGTGTGATCCTTGTCTCCACAAATATTTCAAGCTTTGGTTTCTTCTAGAATAACATCTTTGTCATCTTTGTTGTCACCAACTACTTTGGAAGAGTTGCCTTCCATGTTGATCATTTGATCTGTCACCTTATGCAACATTTGGGCTTGGGTTTCCAAAAATCCTTGCAGGGTTGGATCTTCCCCACTGGTGTTGGCTATGAATTGGGTTGTCATTTGGTTCAACTGGTTTTGGGTTGCTATGAGTTCTCTCATGTTGTCCTCTTGGTTGTTATTGTTGTCATCAACCTTGATGTTGGAGTCTCTTGGAGTAGTCATCTGTTTGGGTTGAATTGAGATTAGAATAGGCAAAATATTTCTAAGGAATCAATTCTAATCACACACTTCACGATTCACACAAACAATGTGCAAGCAATCACAACCAAACACTCCTTTCAAACACAAGTTTCCAAGCATATTCTTAGGCAACCAAAAATATTTTTGTTACACCACCTAAGTTGGTGGGTTTGGCTTAAACTAAATATGGTGGTCCATCTATATAGTTTACTTGTGATCTTTCCATCCCTCTTGGTTAATTCTTCTTGCTTGAGATCATGGTTTCCTTGGGAAAACTCTTGGTCACAAAAACTTTAAAGTGATGATGGCTCCTTCTAATTTGTGTTTCCTTAGTCTTCAAATCTTGAGCAAGATTTCTTGTCTCACTTGTCCTTAGTGATATCCAAGGTTGAGGTCCTTGGTGAAAATGCTGAAGATGTTGAAGTCATTAGAGTTGAAGATGTTGAAGTCATTAGAGTTGAAGATGTTGAGGTCATTAGTGTTGAAGATGTTGAGGTCATTAGAGTTGATGAAGTCCTTAGCACATGGTGATGTCCTTGGCCATGGGGTAGGCTTTATCCATCAAGTTGAAATAGAAAAGGTGTAGAGTCAAAACCAAAATGGTTGAGGAAAGAGTTTACAAGATTGTTTGTAAATAAGTTTTGGAACAAATACAACTCCTATTTTTCTAAGGGGTTTTTGTGCAATCCTAGGGTTACAAATCCTACAGGCAACACAATGCTCTGATACCATCTGTAGAGGTCCAACCTTCAAAAGGTAGAGATCCCTGTGTTTACAATGCTAGTCCCTGGATCAATAGCTAGCATCCACAGTTAAGATGTAATATCAAGAAACAAAGGTCATAATACAACTTTATAACCAGGAATAACATAATTTTATTACATCTTACATAGCTCATTTGGCTATTACATTACATTGCAGCAGAATATCTATAAGCATGGGGTCCTTCATCTTCAAAGTGCCACAGGCAAACATGTTGGTTGTAGACTTGTAATCCTAATCAATCAACTTCACTAATATCAAACAAACCTGCAACATAACAAGTTACAGCCACAAGGGTCAATACATTTTAATTGTATTGGCAAGTTTCACTACTATGTAGAAATAAGTGGATCCTAACATTACATGCATATTTGGCTAAGTAGGGTTTTAGGCTCATTTGCAGAAAGAAATAATATTTTTCCTATCTTTTTCAAAAAAAAAAATTGATCTTTTGTCAAAATCTTTCTGAGCTCCTTGGTACACCCCAAGTGCTTCAAGTCTTTGTCAAAATCTTTTGAGCTCCTTGGTACACCCCAAGTGCTTCCAGTCTTTGTCAAAATCTTTTGAGCTCCTTGGTACACCCCAAGTGCTTCCAGTCTTTGTCAAAATCTTTTGAGCTCCTTGGTACACCCCAAGTGCTTCAAGTCTTTTGTTGTCACTTTCAAGTTTTACTTTTAGAAATTGGATTGTCGAGATTTCCCATAGATTCAGGCCTTAGTTGCTCAGTATTGTGCATAACCGGGGACACGGCTAAGTACTTAGAATTTTTATCTTCTGCAGAAGTTCTACACTTTACCCACATGACACAATCTCATCTTGTTGCCACCAGTGGCCGCTGGATAAGTACTCACCATGATGGAGTACTGGCAGATTGAGAATGTGACGAAGTCTTTCCATAGGGTCCTCCCAATACATAATGCTAGCTTGTCTACCAGGCACCAATGTAGGGTTCCGAGTTCCCTCATTTAGTTAACCTGAAGAGGCCAATGCATGGGTCTTCCACAATGTAATTGACTAAGCCAGTGTCCATTTAGCATGTGGCTGTACACGGAAGCCACTGTACGAGAAACATGTTCAACCTCTAAGTCCCTGGGTGGTTTTCTTTTGGTACACACACAAAAAGATATTGCCATATAAACATGGTTCCTTTTGTTGCCACCTTTTCCAAAACTTGAGTATCCTTGTCCACCCAGGTGGTTCATTGAGTACTTGTTTTATTATATAAAACACAAGTCCTTTCAATCCTTCTCATAATCTCAACATGTATCCTTTCTCAAAATATATAGCAGGGCTAAGCTTATTACAATTACATTGTTTTCACTAAGGAATGTATAAGGGTATCCTATTAGGATTTAGCATAGCAAAATATAGTAGTCCTTATCATGCATGATTCAAAATTCACTAAGTGTAATGAAAATAATAGGACTTGGATGATAGTGTCACTTGCCTTTTTGGTAGAGGATGTTGGTTCACTTCTTGGTCTTGCTAATATCACACTCTTCTAACTTCACTACAATCAATCAAGCAAACATAGATTCAACTAGCATTCCAACTATTATTCAAACAATTCATCACACATAAAATAATAAAAACAAAGTCATGCATGCAAGCATGCAAAAGATAGTTTTATTTGCAAAGGTGGTTTCTACTAGGCTCTATACATTGTAAGGCTCAAAGTGGTCATTTTCTAAAGTGTCAAACCTATTTGTAAAAAGGGTTTTATCTATAAACTATTTTAAATCAAATCATTATTTCATGTGGTGGAAAATGTTTTTGGTAAGGCAATAATTTTATATTGTTCACCAAATAAGTTGTTAATTCAAAAAACTTGGTGTTTAGCGTCAGTAGGTTTGAATCAAAATATTTTCCAAAGGTTTTTGTCAAAAATCATTTCCATATCAAAACCAATATTTTTATTTGAGTAGAAATGAGCTAATTCAATTATTCAATCCTAATCTACACAAAATACATTTTAAATCCATAAGTTGGTTCCTAGGGTCAATAAGTTCACAACAAACCAATTTGCAAAGATTTCATCCCCAAAATCATTTTGGAATAAATTTTATATCCTAAACAAGCATACACAAGTTTCTGCAAAAACAACCATTTTACCAGAAACTTTTTTCTAAAAAAAGTGCATGGTTGGCTAGGGCTTGTTTTTGTGAATCCATTGATATAAAATTTGAAAATTTTGGACGTGGGGATCAAAAGTTATGAGGTTTACAAATTTGCATATCAATCTGATTCCAAAATTTGTTTTAAATCAAACTGGTGCCACGCGGCGTGATATTACTGGCAGCTACCTCTTCGGGCGAATCGAGCAATACTGGCCGTCAGATCTAACTAGTAATGCACGGCACAGATCGAGCGTACCGGTTCGTTTAAGTCATTCTATCGCGTACGTACGATTAAAATCCAACGACTCATAACTACTGGACATAAACCGGCGGCGCCAGCGGTGGTGAACGGCGGCGGCGCGGTCAGACGATGACGTTGCGGCGGCTACCGGAAACAAAGGAGGAAACGGGGGTGCTCACCGTGCTCGCGAGGTCGAGGTGATGCTCAACGCGTGGTCAGCTTGGCAAGGGGCGCTCAGACGCGACGGGGATTCCTCGTCGGAATAGGTGGCGGCGTCGGGCGGCTCTGGAGGTCGTCGAGGGCGACGCTGCGGTTCACCCCGAGGAAAAACAAGGACACTGTTAGTCGCGGAGGAGTGTGGCGAGTGTAGGAGCGTCATCGGGAAGGAGAGGGGCGGTCAGGTGCTTACCAGAAGAGTCGTCGGAGTAGCAAACAGACGGTGGCGCTCAGGTTGTTTTCGTTGCCGACTATTCTGAGCGCGCGCGTGCGAGTGGAGTACATGGGCAGGTGCGCCTGGAGGGGGAGATCACGGCTCTGTGCTCGAGGAGGCAAGGGGCGGAAGGGTTCGGCCGGAATCGTCGCCGGAGTTTGTCGGGGACAGTGGCAGTCGAGGTTGCAATTTGGGCAGCCTAGTGGCTCTGGTCGAGTGGGATCTAAGGGGAAAAGAAGAGGAGAGCGTGGCGATTAATACCGCAGGGTCACGGCGAGGATTAAGAGTGGCATTGAAGCGAATTCAATCGTGGCATCAACGGCAGGAAACTGCCGGCGAGTTCAACGCGGGGAAGACGACGTTGAGCTGGCATGGGACCGCGCTGTCTGCGAGAGAGAGGAAGAGGGAGTGAGGTCCACCGGTCAGTGACTGCGCGGGTGGGTCTTTCGGTGGAGAAACGATTCGCGCGTGGGGGGTTTAGTTGGGCTGGAGCTGGGCTGCTGGGCCTGTTTAGTTGGGTCGAGTCTGATTCCATTTTTTTTGTACTGAAACTTTTTCCCTTTTCCATTTGAATTTCTGTTTTGAAATTCAATCAAACAATTCAAACATTCAAATCAATCAAACTTCCACCACACTTTGCATTTGAGTTTGGTTCTGTTTAACAACACAAATCCAAGTCCCAAAATAAAATAATATTTTTATTTTAGGGTCCATTAATAATTAAATGACTAGTCCTTAATCATTTCATTCAAATAGGATTTGTTTTATTAAAATCTTTATTTTTGAAATCTGAAAAATAAAACCAAAAACACTTCAGTAGGTTTTATTTGAGAATATAAAATACTTGGAAAACTTGTTTAAAATAATTTAACAAGTTTTGATGTTTAATTAAAATGGTAAACCCCTTTATTTTAATAAAATTGGTTTATTAATAAACTCTCATTATTTTATTTAAATAAACCTTTACTCTTTTAATCAAAGCAAAACATTTTATTTCAAAATCTTGGCCAAGGTTTAATTTGGCTCTATAAAATAATCCTTATTTATATTTCTACCTTTTCATTTGAAAACCTAATCTTTTTATTAAAAGGTCCAAAATAGTACTTTCACATATTTAATATTTTCTTTACCAATTGTTTATCTTCTCAAATACCTTTAGGATTTGTTTGATCAAATAGGTTTGAAGGTTTCCAATTGGAATCAAAAAGTTTCTTCTCACCCTGAAAATCAACAAAGTTTTATTTTATTCATTCATTATTCACATTAAAGATTTGGAAAATCTTGGGGTGTGACAGGCTACCACCCTTAAAATAATTCTCGTCCCGAGATTTGGAAAGGCTAGGGGTTACAAGTAGGCTCAAAGCATCTAGGGTACTGCCACCCTTAAAAATTTTCCAACTAGATTACATATTGGCTTGCTTGGGATCTTGGGGAAACTTCTCTGGGCAGACATCTACATAGTGTCCTTTGTTTCCACACTTGAAACATGTGACAAGGCTGAGATCCTTCATAGGCTTGTTTATCTTGTGCTTCATCTTTTCTGGACAGTTTCTTGCATAATGTCCTTGGTTACCACAATTGTAACATGTGATAAGTTTGAGTTCTTCACGTATCTCTTGTGGACAGGTTGCTGCATAATGGCCTAGCTCTTTGCAGTTGTTGCACCATACTTGGCCAATCTCTTTATACTTATTCTTCTCTGGACATTCACTGGAATAGTGTCCCATTTCTTTACAATGATTACATTGCACATGGCTTTTGTCCTTCTTTTTCTTGGGTTTCTCCAAAGCTAGGAGTGCCTCTAGTTCATGTTCTTCATATGTTATCTCATAGGTAGGAATGTCTACTAGTTTCTTTGGCCTTCTATTGCTCCTTGGATAATTCATATGCTTCTTCTTTGGTCCTTTAAATTGGGTTGTATTGCATGGTGGTATAAGTGGAGATTTTCCTTTGTCCTCATCTTTCTTGTTAGACTTAGCTCCCTCTTGATAGTCTGCAATTTGTTGCACTCCACCTTGTTTCCTTTGTTCAACTATGGAATAGATGGGGCATTGGATGGGGACATGATTATTTCCTTCACATAGGTAACAAGTAACTTGAGATGTGGGACATTGGCCAACTGGATGTTTCTCTTCATAGTTGGGGCATTGATCTCCATGCTCCTTGGAAGTGTGATCCTTGTCTCCACAAATATTGCAAGCTTTGGTTTCTTCTAGAATGACATCTTTGTCATCTTTGTTGTCACCAACTACTTTGGAAGAGTTGCCTTCCATGTTGATCATTTGATCTGTCACCTTATGCAACATTTGGGCTTGGGTTTCCAAAAATCCTTGCAGGGTTGGATCTTCCCCACTGGTGTTGGCTATGAATTGGGCTATCATTTGGTTCAACTGATTTTGGGTTGCTATGAGTTCTCTCATGTTGTCCTCTTGGTTGTTATTGTTGTCATCAACCTTGATGTTGGAGTCTCTTGGAGTAGTCATCTGTTTGGGTTGAATTGAGATTAGAATAGGCAAAATATTTCTAAGGAATCAATTCTAATCACACACTTCACGATTCACACAAACAATGTGCAAGCAATCACAACCAAACACTCCTTTGAAACACAAGTTTCCAAGCATATTCTTAGGCAACCAAAAATATTTTTGTTACACCACCTAAGTTGGTGGGTTTGGCTTAAACTAAATATGGTGGTCCATCTATATGGTTTACTTGTGATCTTTCCACCCCTCTTGGTTGATTCTTCTTGCTTGAGATCATGGTTTCCTTGGGAAAACTCTTGGTCACAAAAACTTTAAAGTGATGATGGCTCCTTCTAATTTGTGTTTCCTTAGTCTTCAAATCTTGAGCAAGATTTCTTGTCTCACTTGTCCTTAGTGATATCCAAGGTTGAGGTCCTTGGTGAAAATGCTAAAGATGTTGAAGTCATTAGAGTTGAAGATGTTGAAGTCATTAGAGTTGAAGATGTTGAGGTCATTAGAGTTGAAGATGTTGAAGTCATTAGAGTTGATGAAGTCCTTATCACATGGTGATGTCCTTGGCCATGGGGTAGGCTCTATCCATCAAGTTGAAATAGAAAAGGTGTAGAGTCAAAACCAAAATGGTTGAGGAAAGATTTTACAAGATTGTTTGTAAATAAGTTTTGGAACAAATACAACTCCTATTTTTCTAAGGTGTTTTTGTCCAATCCTAGGGTTACAAATCCTACAGGCAACACAATGCTCTGATACCATCTGTAGAGGTCCAACCTTCAATAAGGTAGAGATCCCTGTGTTTACAATGCTAGTCCCTGGATCAATAGCTAGCATCCACAGTTAAGATGTAATATCAAGAAACAAAGGTCATAATACAACTTTATAACCAGGAATAACATAATTTTATTACATCTTACATAGCTCATTTGGCTATTACATTACATTGCAGCAGAATATCTATAAGCATGGGGTCCTTCATCTTCAAAGTGCCACAGGCAAACATGTTGGTTGTAGACTTGTAATCCTAATCAATCAACTTCACTAATATCAAACAAACCTGCAACATAACAAGTTACAGCCACAAGGGTCAATACATTTTAATTGTATTGGCAAGTTTCACTACTATGTAGAAATAAGTGGATCCTAACATTACATGCATATTTGGCTAAGTAGGGTTTTAGGCTCATTTGCAGAAAGCAATAATATTTTTCCTATCTTTTTCAAAAAAAAAATTGATCGTCAAAATCTTTCTGAGCTCCTTGGTACACCCCAAGTGCTTCAAGTCTTTGTCAAAATCTTTTGAGCTCCTTGGTACACCCCAAGTGCTTCCAGTCTTTGTCAAAATCTTTTGAGCTCCTTGGTACACCCCAAGTGCTTCAAGTCTTTTGTTGTCACTTTCAAGTTTTACTTTTAGAAATTGGAATGTCGAGATTTCCCATAGATTCAGGCCTAAGTTGCTCAGTATTGTCCATAACCGGGGACACGGCTAAGTACTTAGAATTTTTATCTTCTGCAGAAGTTGTACACTTTACCCACATGACACAATCTCATCTTGTTGCCACCAGTGGCCGCTGAATAAGTACTCACCATGATGGAGTACTGGCAGATTGAGAATGTGACGAATTCTTTCCATAGGGTCCTCCCAATACATAATGCTAGCTTGTCTACCAGGCACCAATGTAGGGTTCCGAGTTCCCTCATTTAGTTAACCTGAAGAGGCCAATGCATGGGTCTTCCACAATGTAATTGACTAAGCCAGTGCCCATTTAGCATGTGGCTGTACACGGAAGCCACTGTACGAGAAACATGTTCAACCTCTAAGTCCCTGGGTGGTTTTCTTTTGGTGCACACACAAAAATATATTGCCATATAAACATGGTTCCTTTTGTTGCCACCTTTTCCAAAACTTGAGTATCCTTGTCCACCCAGGTGGTTCATTGAGTACTTGTTTTATTATATAAAACACAAGTCTTTTCAATCCTTCTCATAATCTCAACATGTATCCTTTCTCAAAATATATAGCAGGGCTAAGCTTATTACAACTACATTGTTTTCACTAAGGAATGTATAAGGGTATCCTATTAGGATTTAGCATAGCAAAATATAGTAGTCCTTATCATGCATGTTTCAAAATTCACTAAGTGTAATGAAAATAGTAGGACATGGATGATAGTGTCACTTGCCTTTTTGGTAGAGGATGTTGGTTCACTTCTTGGTCTTGCTAATATCACACTCTTCTAACTTCACTACAATCAATCAAGCAAACATAGATTCAACTAGCATTCCAACTATTATTCAAACAATTCATCACACATAAAATAATAAAAACAAAGTCATGCATGCAAGCATGCAAAAGATAGTTTTATTTGCAAAGGTGGTTTCTACTAGGCTCTATACATTGTAAGGCTCAAAGTGGTCATTTTCTAAAGTGTCAAACCTATTTGTAAAGAGGGTTTTATCTATAAACTATTTTAAATCAAATCATTATTTCATGTGGTGGAAAATGTTTTTGGTAAGGCAATAATTTTATAGTGTTCACCAAATAAGTTGTTAATTCACAAATCTTGGTGTTTAGCGTCAGTAGGTTTGAATCAAAATATTTTCCAAAGGTTTTTGTCAAAAATCATTTCCATATCAAAACCAATATTTTTATTTGACTAGAAATGAGCTAATTCAATTATTCAATCCTAATCTTCAAAAAATACATTTTTAAATCCATAAGTTGGTTCCTAGGGTCAGTAAGTTCACAACAAACCAATTTGCAAAGATTTCATCCCCAAAATCATTTTGGAATAAATTTTATATCCTAAACAAGCATACATAAGTTTCTGCAAAAACAACCATTTTACCAGAAACTTTTTACTAAACAAAGTGCATGGTTGGCTAGGGCTTGTTTTTCTGAATCCATTGATATAAAATTTGCAAATTTTGGACGTGGGGATCAAACGTTATGAGGTTTACAAATTTGCATATCAATCTGATTCCAAAATTTGTTTTAAATCAAACTGGTGCCACGCGGCGTGATATTACTGGAAGCTACCGCTTCGGGCGGATCGAGCAATACTGGTCGTCAGATCTAACTAGTAATGCACGGCACAGATCGAGCGTACCGGTTCGTTTAAGTCATTCGATCGCGTACGTATGATTAAAATCCAACGACTCACAACTACTGGACATAAACCGGCGGCGCCAGCGGTGGTGAACGGCGCCGGCGTGGTCAGCGATGACGTTGCGGCGGCTACCGTTAGCAAGGGAGGAAACGGGGGTGCTCACCGTGCTCGCGAGGTAGAGGTGATGCTCAACGTGTGGTCAGCTTGGCAAGGGGCGCTCTGACGCGACGGGGATTCCTCGCCGGAGTAGGTGGCGGCGTCGGGCGGCTCTAGAGGTCGTCGAGGGCGACGCTGCGGTTCACCCCGAGGAAAAACAAGGACACTGTTAGTCGCGGAGGAGTGTGGCGAGTGCAGGAGCGTCATGGGGAAGGAGAGGGGCGGTCAGGTGCTTACCAGAAGAGTCGTCGGAGTAGCAAACAGACGGTGGCGCTCAGGTTGTTGTCGTTGCCGACTATTCTGAGCGCGCGCGTGCGAGTGGAGTACACGGGCAGGTGCGCCTGGAGGGGGAGATCACGGCTGTGTGCTCGAGGAGGCAAGGGGCGGCAGGGTTCGGCCGGAATCGTCGCCGGAGTTTGTCGGGGACAGTGGCAGTCGAGGTTGCAATTTGGGCAGCCTAGTGGCTCTGGTCGAGTGGGATCTGAGGGGAAAAGAAGAAGAGAGCGTGGCGATTAATACCGTAGGGTCACGGCAAGGATTAAGCGCGGCATTGAAGCGAATTCAATCGCGGCATCAACGGCAGGAAACGGCCGGCGAGTTCAACGCGGGGAAGACGACGCTGAGCTGGCGTGGGGCCGCGCTGTCTGCGAGAGAGAGGAAGAGGGAGTGAGGTCCACCGGTCAGTGACTGTGCGGGTTAGTCTTTTCGGTGGAGGAACGATTCGCGCGTGGGGGGTTTAGTAGGGCTGGAGCTGGGCTGCTGGGCCTGTTTAGTTGGGTCGAGTCTGATTCCATTTTTTTTGTACTGAAACTTTTTCCCTTTTCCATTTGATTTTCTGTTTTGAAATTCAATCAAACAATTCAAACATTCAAATCAATCAAACTTCCACCAAACTTTGCATTTGAGTTTGGTTCTGTTTAACAACACAAATCCAAGTCCCAAAATAAAATAATATTTTTATTTTAGGGTCCATTAATAATTAAATGACTAGACCTTAATCATTTCATTCAAATAGGATTTGTTTTATTAAAATATTTATTTTTGAAATCTAAAAAATAAAACCAAAAACACTTCAGTAGGTTTTATTTGAGAATATAAAATACTTGGAAAACTTGTTTAAAATAATTTAACAAGTTTTGATGTTTAATTAAAATGGTAAACCCCTTTATTTTAATAAAATTGGTTTATTAATAAACTCTCATTATTTTATTTAAATAAACCTTTACTCTTTTAATCAAAGAAAAACATTTTATTTCAAAAGCTTGGCCAAGGTTTAATTTGGCTCTATAAAATAATCCTTATTTATATTTCTACCTTTTCATTTGAAAACCAAATCTTTTTATTGAAAGGTCCAAAATAGTACTTTCACATATTTAATATTTTCTTTACCAATTGTTTATCTTCTGAAATACCTTTAGGATTTGTTTGATCAAATAGGTTTGAAGGTTTCCAATTGGAATCAAAAAGTTTCTTCTCACCCTGAAAATCAACAAAGTTTTATTTTATTCATTTATTTTTCACATTACAAGATTTGGAAAATCTTGGGATGTGACATTCATATTATGGAAACAATAAGAAACATATATGAGAGCATGTAGGTTTAGAAGTGGTTCCATCTTATTACATATGAGCTAGACAAATGCCAAAATAAATGCAGTGCTCATATGTAGTTTGGATGGTGGGATTATAAGGTGGTGACAAAGAAAGGTGGTGGATTCAATAAAATATATGCCCACAACTCAACTTGGGCATGAAGCAATTTATCAAGAAGTAAATACAATATATCAAGAGGCAAATACAAGTGATACAATATTTAATGCATATGGGATAAGAACCAAATAGAGCGGTTTTTATAAGATGCTCAAATGCAAGGTGGCATGGTGACATGAGCATGAGATAATGATGATGCAATAAATGACATGTGGGAAGTACCATTTTATTATTATTCATGTAGCATTATAGATGTTAGACAGATAGGATGCTACAGGATGTGCGTCTGGTTGGCATATTTCTGGCACCCAACACAGGGCTGGTTCAAGTCTGTTGCGTCGGTGTGGGCGGTGAGCCAGTAGAAACCATGGCGCATGGCCTTGGCGACTGATGCATGGGTTTTCCTGTGATCAATAACAGGGTTATTGCAGTACTTGTAGCAAGAAATATTATTTATAAAATATGTCCCTTGGAAGCTTTGCAAATGGCAATCAACACAATCCTGCAGCCACGTTGTCAGTGAGGCCATGTTCGCACCCAAAACGATGTTTGGAAATATTCTACACTATAAGTTGCAAGAGTAGTAAACAAGAGGAGATTTGAAGTATCAAGTAACAAAGTAAATAACAAAAGTAAACTAAAGCAAGAGAGTGTCTATGAAGTGTTGTGTAATATGGTTGAGGGGTTCTCTAGGAGTTTAGGATTCACCTCTAGCATGATACCATTAATCATAAATAATATAATATACTTCTTGCGAGATGTGTGGAGAGAGCTCCATAATAAGATGTTCAGTACAAGGCTCATAGGAATCCACTTTGTTGAGCCAAGAGTGAGGTCACCTCTAAATAAGCAGTGCGATGTCTAAGAGAAGTCACCCATACAAACCACCGCAATTAAGGGTTTCCCCGTGGATATCGTAATTAGCTTAGGGACTCCCTCTTTATCCTACTTTGACCGTGTAGGTTACGAGCTGACGCCAATCTATCACGGGAAGATTCTGGGTATGCTCCCAAAACACGTCCAAAGGATTTATACCTCCCTTAAGTCCCAACGGCAAATGATATGCGGCCGAATACACATACCATCGAAAGAGAGAGGTCAAACACAAATCATAAATCTATCATATACCGTCAAGTCATACGGACACAAGAATAGCTCATCTTTATTGCAAGTTCGTAATAGTGCTAGGGTTTCACCATCTCTCCCCAAGAACAAGGAAACTACTCATACATGAAGGGTATCAACATCATGGCAATAGTATGAATGAAATATGAAGGTACAATTGAATACAAGTGCAAATCCCCAATAGAGATTGGATCACAGCAAAGTAAACAAAGGGGATCGAATTAGAGACGTTGTAGATGAAGATGTTGATGAAGATCGATGTGTAGCCCTTCAAGATGCAAGTATCCTCTCTCCCTTGAGTGGTGTGGTGAGGTAGATCTTGTGGGCAGTGGCTATGGAGGCGGCGGAGTGGCAGGTCTACACCCCAATGGCGTGTGTGGACTCTCCTCCTTGCTATAGGGTTTTCCCCTCTTTAAATAGGCATCTGGAGGTCGGTTTTCCAAACTGACGGAGCTGGGGCGAATATGGCCATTGGTCATTCACAAATGTTGTTTTGTTTGACAAAATGAATCCGTCGGAGGGTGGTACGGCCATATGGTATGGGTGGGCTCCGTGCGTACCAGTGGTCGTTATGCCTAATGGACTCTGTAGTCTTTTGGTCGCCATTTCGTCATGCAGACTCCTATTGAGGTGTTCTTTGGCTCGTTGGATTAGTATGGACGAGGGTTACAACACCATGGCCTTGGATCTTTGTTACACCCTTGGATGGACCCTATGCAAGTTTTAGCGATTCCCGCCAAACCTGCATAGAAACGATTCAAAGGTGCCCACCAGGCACTTGCGTGCGGGTGGAAAACGAAGTAATATCATTACACAATAGTCCACGATGGAACCCACAAAACAGATATATACAACAATGACTCCAAGAGTCAAGAACACAAATATATAGTACAAAGATCCAAATCACCTTCAAAACGATCCAACATCCGACTATGGAAAAGATGCAAATGGGGCTGAGAGCCCTGAAGAATAACCACTAGCATCCATAACCCTGCCCAGGCCAAGCCGGAAGGGTAACCCTTGTAACAACCTCGATCTCAAAACCTGCTCAAAAAAAGGGGTGCCGACAAAGGGCAAACAAAAAAGAGAGCGGTGAGTACTGAGGCCAGTACACGGTGAGTCTTAGAATTTGGCGGTCCTCGCCTACATAGATATGGTGGACTGAAGCGGCAGCGCAGCATGCACTAAACAACCTATAGAGACTCGATACAACTGTCGGCTATCAGAAAGAGATGAGAAAGACCTATTCAGAACCAACCTGATACTACCACCAATCATACCCATCCTGGTATTTCCCCCTCGAGACCAAACGAGGAAGTCATGCCAAGGAAAATCACACAGTTGGCAATTTTATCCATTCATTCCATGGTGGTTATCCAACTTACTAGTCATATCGGATACAAGTCATATTATAACAGTAAACTTTTGTTATAGATGTCTATGATCGAGAACTGTGCTCCAAGTCATCCATAACCGTGGACACGACTTTTTGAAAAGATTAAACACTGCAGGGGTGCACCAAAGTTTCCACACGCACCTACACCCTTGTTGTCAGATCAGGTAGGTACAAGATCATAAAACATACACCCAACGGTATGTCGACGGGGTTTCAAACACGACGTTTCCTAGACCCAAAGCAAGCATATGGGGGCCACCCCACTAAGCTACCAGTAACAAAGTCGGCCGGTCTCTAAGACGGACCGAGGAACAACTGTAAACGACTCGGAACCCGAAAGTGTGATTGGGCTTGTCGATACCGTGAAATCATGCCGTGATCCAAAACAGTACAGGCGCTCCCCGTGCAATAGTAAATAAAGCAGTAAAGCATGGCATAAGTAAAGAAAGTAATAACACCGCAAACTAGTTTTTGGCCCTCGGTATAGTACTTTGAAATCAGGTACTAAATCAATGGGGGTGCCCACACACCCCACCTATGGTTAGCACGCTCGATCTCGGAACAGGTTTAAAGAACTCGGGTCCTAGGTGGACACAAGTGGGTTGTTAAAAACCAAATATTTTATATTACCCACCGGTGCCTCTGCATTATTTACCTACTTTCAATATTAGTTAAATGGTAATTAAAGCCATGATCATCTCCACCATTAAGCATGTGCCAACTACCCAACAACAGTGGAACATCGATGATGCGAAGCAGCAGCTGAGCGAGCAACTACGACTCGCAAGGCCAATTGTCTATCAATCAACAGGCAATAGGAAGTGTCCAAGGAAATATAGAGGCTGCAAGGAATATAACTGGTGCACGGAATCTAAAGCATCGCAACATGGATAGCAATAGATCAACCGGAGGAAGTAAAGTCTATACAAATAAAATAGATAGAAAGAGGGAGAATGCTCGCCTAGGAAACATTGCTGGAGGTTCATTCGAAGATCGGGTCGACACTCGCATCAACTCATCGGCCTAGTCCGTGAAGAAGCAATACACTAAAAGAAATGTCGGATGCACTATTTAATTCTACGGCAGAAGATCGGGCATGATGCATGTATGATACATGACATGGCAAAGATGCGATGCAATTAGGCAACATTAAGCGGAACCAGGGTTTCGACATTTTAATTAGATGGTTCATGTTGTTTAGATACCCCGCAATTTAAATGTTGTCTTAATAAGTCAAAATATGACACCGATTCACTACACAAATTTAAATGAAGTCAATATAAGACTAGAAAAGCCCGCATATGGTCTCCATATTTAATTATGAGGTGAATCGACAAAATCCCCTAAACCGCATGAAATGTGTGCAAGAATGACAATTTAAATGCAACAACATATATTATATTCATCAAAATAGGGTCTCGGAATAAATAGGTCACACATGGGGTTCGACGATCTTGGGCTCCGGGGTTTGGGTTCGGTCTGGACGAGATCGGTCTTTGGTTTGTGCTTCAGGGTCTTCGGGTCCAAGGTGCTAGACTTGGGGGCAGTCCACGTCATCAGACGATCTTGGCGTTCGTGATGAAGATCTTGTCAGTCCGGCATTGGTTTCCTCGGCAAAACTCCATCATTGGTAACAACAGATCTTCGAGTGGCGCCATGTCGAACTTGGATCGGCTTCAAATCTTGAGCACTCACATGGCACCGAAGATCTTGGCGGAAGATGTAGTACTCGATCTCCCGGGCGTCGATGTCGGATGAACTTGTATGTGCGCAAGGCTGAACAAATGGGTACATATCTTTGGCCATCAATTGGGCATTGTACAAGCATCACACAAACATATTGATACTAGAAAAATATACCCAAAGGGAGCCGCAAGGTAGCAGCCACACATGCGGTTCCAGGAACAGGATGCACCAAGACATACCCCCACGCGGTTGAACGAGGCATGGACACGTTAGCAGAAATTGGAGCATAGGGGAGGGGCTATGCTGCTGGCGAGCCAAAGTGGGAAGGGTGCAATGCTGGGCCTCCTGGGAGCCGCGCGGACCTGGAAGTGGTGGCTCTGAAGGGATACAGGTAGGCTACACTAGCACAAATCAAAAAAAAATCTACCTTGTAAACCAGGATTACTGTTGTCATAGATCTCGGGATTACCACTAGACGCGCAGTTGTGGAACTTGATGAAGCACGTCGGGGCAGTGTAGATGTTCTACGTCTCCTCCTCGTCCTCGTCCCATGAGCACCTCCCCTTGTGAGGCTCGTCCAAGTGCTACAGATGCAGCACCTCCGAGGTATCCACACGTGCGGGGTGGAAGCGTCTGACGCCATACTTCTAGGTCCGCGCATGCAACACAGGCGTGAGGAGTGGAGGATGGGTAGAATGCTCAACCCTGTTCAGCTCGCCCCACCCTCTGTTAAATAGGTGTCCCTAGTGGGCTTCTACATTAGCAGCCCATTAGTAGCCTAAGCCTAGTCTAATTAGGATCCAATCCTCATTAGGCTTCCAGCCCCTTAAGTGTGTGACCCTATAGGTTCATATACGTATAGACATGACACGAATAGACTTATTCTGCCAATAGTTGGTAGCGGCCTCTAGCAAGACGTGCAAACTCCTAAACACATACAAAGATCATTCGGACGAACCATCACAAGGTTTAGTACATGTCTTTCCCTTTGCCTGACGATATTTGGTCTAGCTCCAAGCTGACCTCCCTTTCTCTATACTGTGATTCGAAATCCATTTACTTGGTTAACTCTTAACCATATGTAGCACTGCCATGCATTTTTGGATTTGATCACTCGAGGGGCCCAGAGATCTCTCTCTCAAGTAGAGAGGGGTGAATCCCATCTTGATTGACCACTTCCTTGCATCATGCTTCAGGACAAACACGAAAGCTACCTTTATAACTACCCAGTTATGGAGCAGCGTTTGATAGCCCCAAAGTAGGTCGATCCACATCTCAAGTACATGCGAAAATCTCAGGTCTAAGGACAAAACATACTTGGTGTGTAGAGACAGCTACAAGTCTAACTGACAGTCTCAAGTTGGGTCAGTCCAACCCCATGTTCATAACATGTGTCCACATCATTGGTTTTACATCTCCATGTCTATAACTTGCGAAACATAGTCATCAACCAATCGATGGGCTAGTCTAATATTCATGTGGGCCTGATACGTCAGAAACGTATCTATAATTTTTGATGCTCCATGCTTGTTTAGTATCTACTTTGCTTTGCTTTGTCTACACTTTGAGGTGTTTTTATATATTTTCTGGAACTAACCTATTAACAAGTTGCCACAGTGCCAGTTGCCTGTTTTCTTCTATTTTTGGTTCTAGAAAGACAGAAAATCAATATTCTCGGAATTGGACGGGACAAAATCCAAAGTCAATATTTTACCGTGGGGGACACGAAGTCCATAGGAGAGACGGAGAGGCGATCTAGGGCCACCACACCCCCATCAAGGCGCGTGTGGGCCCACCCCACACTTGGGTAGGGTGTGGGCCCTCTGGCCGCCTCCCAGCCTCGCCTCTTCGCCTATCAGAATCCCCCGATGCAGAAACCCTAGGTACCCGATCAAAATTCCACGAAACCTTCTGTAGCTTCTGCCACAATCGTCCCTAGATCGGGGGGATCTAAAGTTCTTCTCGGCACCCTGCCGGAGGGGAAATAATCCCTTCTTCTCCGGTATAATGCGTGAGTAGTTCCACCTTGGACTATGGGTCCATGTAGTAGCTAGATGGTTGTATCTCCTCCTTGTGCTTTCATGTATAGATCTTGTGAGCTCCATTCATGATCAAGATCTAATCTATTTGTAAGCATGCATGTTGTGTTTGCAGGGATCCGATTGTCAACACCCGGATTTTTAATCACAGATGCCTGTTATGCCATACATCGCAATCCTAGGATTACCATTTTTGCGAGACATAACAGAATTGGATACCACAGTACATCATCCACTACAAACCATACATACGGTATTACACAAATAAGGATCTCATGATCCAGTTCTTAATACAACTGAAGCAGCGGAAATACGTAATAATAAAGGTAGCGTAGGCGAAACTCCATCTTCGGGGTCACAGGCAATGCTGACGATGGGAGATGATCCTAGTTGTCGTAACCTTCCTGGGGTCCTTCATCCTGGTACTCCTCTTCATAGTCTGGCCACGGGAATAGCCAGGGACAAAGCCATGAGTACTCTTTAAGTACTCGCAAACTAATACTAACAAGTGAAGGGGGTTTTTACAGTAGGACACTAAGCTCTAAGGTTGTTTTGCAAAAAGCCAGATTTACCTCTACTAAGTTTATAAGCAAAGAATGCTAGTTGAAATTTTATAACACCTAAGTGGGAACTTGTATTTCATATCACAACTCTGTTGTGGTCAAGTCAAAATCTCCATTCATTGCACAAGTCATTTTGAAACCATCTGACAGGGGAACAGTATGACCACTCCAACTGTCCATAACCGCGGACGCGGCTATTCAAATAGTTTGACACTCTGCAGAGATTGTACACATTCACCACAACATTCGATACATCCGTCAGGAAGAAATCCTGAATTCACCATACTCAGTATGCGGATAATCAATCCTAACCTTTCAATTACACGCCATAGTATAAGCACCTCTCCTGTGAGTTTGGCCTCCCAACCATGACCAACTGTCATCTTGGGTACTGCACAGGTGGACAATCTTCACAAGGTAGCCTCGGCTCAGACCTTGGCCGTGAGGGAACCAATACTAAGGTATATAAGTTTCCAGTCAAGCCCTACCCAATTTTCGGGTATTGTGGTTATACGATAAAATTGGAATGGTATCGCATCTAGACAACCATCAGTTTTATAAAGGGCTAAGTCTCATGCCTCAACATTTTCATCATCAAAATCATTTGGTGTTCGGAAACACATGTCAAAACATCTCAGTAGAATGATCCATCATTCCACGGTTTTCATAACCATTTTACCACCAAGTATTCCCATCTAAAGTTGATCAAGTATTATGCTTAGCACTAGCAGCTACAAGTGGGGGTAAGTACTAATGAGGGGTGGTAAACAAGTGGAGTTTAACTAAGTTCAATCTCATGCCTTAGGATGACATCAAGATTATCTAGCTTAGGCCAAATTTAATGCTCTTTATGCAACCTTCAATTATCTTGCTAGAATCTACAAATCACTTAAGTAGACTCTAAGTAATACCTTTGATAAAGAAATAAAGTAAGCTTGCAAGTAAAACTACGAGGTGGTATCAAGTGGATATGATCACATACACTTAAGGCATCTAGTGGTCATGGGAACAAGCAAGTATTTGCTTGCATCAGTATCAGTATAGGCTTGCATAAGTAGAGTATCTTGCAAGTGTTAGCTTGCCTTGTGCAGAGCAGTGGTTGCAGAGCAGTGGTTGCAGAGCAGAGCGTCTATGAATAAATACGAGGTACACAATCACCAAACAATACTTAACTACTTTCAATCATCACACAAAGGGGTTCTATAGATGATCTAGCATCATCACTATCATTACAAGATTAAAGCATTTGTCTTATTTATTTATTTTTAGAAAAGTAATTTCTACTCATTGAAAAACTACTTAGGATTTAATATTCTCCAAACCAAATATGGGATCATGTGGACACATGTCATCACCACATATTTCAGTATATGGTAACGTGATTTAAAGTGGTGTCACAATTTAATAAGATTTAACCTTTTATTTTAAATAATATAAAGTGACTAGAAATACCTATGTGGCATTCTTTTATTACTTGAACATTATTTATGTAAGTAAAAAATATATTTTTATATATTCTGAAAGGTATTATCAATTATGATTTTTGAGAGTTGGAATCAATTTTAAAAATGTTTGAATGCAGAAAAGCTTCTGCCTTGTTATTTTTACCAAGGTTGATCTATAGGTCCAAATGATTTGAATCCAATGGGCTTGGATTAAGCATTTCAATATCTTACTAACAAAATTTGTTTCATTCAATTTGGTTCACTGAATCGAGCTGGGTTGATTTTTGAATCTAGGTACAGAACTATGTTTGAATTAAAATGGAAAAGGCTAAATTCAAATGAGTGGGCTGCGTGGGAAGGGGTAATGGGTCAGCCCGGTGTCACTCCGCAGCGCGGGGCTCAGCTGACAGGGGGTACCACCCGTCAGTGGCTCATAACACGCGAAGTGGTACGGGGCGATCTCGGCCGCATGATCTAAGTCTAATCGAATGCCTACGGCTCATCATCCACGTCGGGCAGCGCCGGCGAGACAGAACCCTAACGCGGCAGGTGGGGGTCGTGGGAGGCTCACCGGGGCTCAGGCGAGGGTCGGCGATGCGGGCGAACGACGAAGTCGACGACGGCGATTCTCCTGACACCGGAAGCTTCTCCTGGGGCGGCTCCAATCGATGGCTTCCTTCTTCTCCAGCAGTGGCGGGCTCCGGTGAAATTCCGGCGATGCGCTGCTCGCCTTGCTCCGGGAATGAGGTGGGGTGGTTCTGGGTGAGAGGGGAGTAGAATGATGTGAAGAATTCGAGCGGGGGATGCCTATATTTATAGTGGCGAGAGGGGACCGACAAGCGCAAGCTGAGCTCGTCGTGGTCCACGGTACAGAGGGTTATCGGCGTGGGCGACGGTAGGGGGCGGTGATGTGCTCCCTGGTGAAGCTCAACGACGTGGTGGCGAGGCGTGGGGCGGTGCTGATCGGTCGGAACGCTACGGTGCTCTAAGCTGGTCCGACGGAAGTTTTGATGGTGCACAGCGCGTGTGGTCCGCGCTGTAGCGAACGGGCGTGTCTGCGGGGTTGCTGGGGTGTTGGCGATCATGCGTGCACGCGGCGAGGGCGGCGCGCAGTCTGTGGGCGTGTGTCGCGGGTGACGCTCTGGCGCGCTCTCGGCATGGTCGCAGAGAAGGTTGGCATGGCCTGGGTGTGTGGTCCAAGGGCCGGCATTGCTCGCGGCTTGGATAGGGAGTGGTGGTGGGGTGCTAGCTAGCTCCCAAACAAGGTTGCCGAGGCTAGTGTTGCTCCTAGCTTCCTATCCACACTGGGGTGACATGGGTGCTCTCGGCCTGTTCACCATTGATGACGTTGGCGAGTTTACAGTGGGGCTAGATCTTAGTTAAGTTTGCTAGATGATCTACTGAGGCTAGTGTAACCAGAGAGGGAACAAGTTAGGCCCAAAACACTTCTCAACATAGTGTTTTGATTTTGTTTGATTTGTATCTGCAACCTGTTTGATGAAATGGCCGCATGAACTTAAGTTCTGAATTTTGAAAAGATTTTTGGTGGGTGTGCTAGGCATGTGTTGAGGATTCTGTGGATGCTTGGGTTTTGAAAATTGAGCTTGTTTGAGTGGTTTTTGAAATAGTGGGATCTTCCCATATGAAATAGATTCAATTTTAAACTATCATTTAAACAATGCATTCAAATGTTTTTGGATAATCACAAAGTGGGCCTTGGTTCCTTGTTATGAGTACTATCAAGGGGTGCAAAGATCCATACATGTTTCTGTTAAGTTCTGAAAGTTAGGGATAGAGAAAGTAGGCATGGGAGTTAAATTGGACAAAGTGACCATTCACTTAATTTGTTTGTTTTGATTTGTTTGTCTTTGGGAAAAGTTTGGGATTTTTTAGATGATGTTTATTTCACCTAATAATCATTTTACAAGCAAGGAAACATAGGATTATGGCAATTCAAAAGAATCCAAATTTTAATACATACACATATGAATGCTTTCATATTTTAATTGGAAAAGTTTTTGTTAACCCTAATTTTGATGATTAGAGTTTGATGACCCAAGTTTAGTATTTTTGGGATGTTACAAACCTTCCCCCCTTAAACAAAATCTCGTCCCGAGATTTGAAAAAGGACGAAAAAATATTACCTAGGATTTGAAGAGATCGGGAAACTATGTCCTGATGTGATCTTCGCGCTCCCAGGTAGCTTCCTCTTCTATGTGGTTTCTCCACTGAATCTTGAGAAACTTGATGCTTCGGGTTCTGGTAGTTCTAAAAGCTTCTTCCAAAATACGGATGGGTACTTCAGGATAGGTCGGGTCATAGTTGATCTCTATGTTCCGGTGATCAATGTTCTTGAACACTTCAGTCTTCTCCGGAACTTCGAGGCACTTGTGAAGTAATGAGATATGGAACACATTGTGCACGGCTGACATCTCTTCGGGTAGTTCCAATTGATACGACACTTCTCCTCGACGGTTCAGAATCTTGAAGGGTCTAATATATCTGGGGGCTAACTTTCCTTTAAGTTGGAAATGTTGCATTCCCTTCAATGGCGACACTTTCAGATACACAAAATCTCCTATGTTGAAGGCGAGGTCTCGACGTATCTTGTCAACGTAACTCTTCTGTTTGGACTAGGCTATCTTGAGGTGCTCACGAATCTTGTGAACCTTCTCTTCTGCTTCTCGTAGGATGTCGTGTCCGAAAATCTGACTCTCTCCTACTTCTGACTAGTTCAAAGGGGTGCGACACTTCCTTCCATACATGAATTCAAATGGGGCCATTTGCAAACTGGCTTGATAACTGTTGTTGTATGAAAATTCTGCAAACGGAAGACAGTCTGCCCACTTAGATCCATATTCTAACACACAGGCTCTCAGCATATCTTCGAGTATTTGATTTACTCGCTCCGTTTGTCCATCGGTCTGAGGGTGATACGCGGTGCTGAAATTTAGGCGGGTTCCTAAACCTTCTTGGACTTTCTTCCATAATCTCGAGGTAAACTGAGTTCCTTGATCCGACACGATGTTCTTGGGGACTCCATGCAAACTGGCGATTCTAGCGATGTATAACTCCGCTAGCTTCGAACTCTGATATGTGGTCTTGACGGGTAAGAAATGGGCGACTTTGGACAATCTGTCCACTATGACCCAGATAGAGTCATTTCCCCTACTAGAAGTAGGCAATCCGGTGATAAAGTCCATTCCAACGGAATCCCATTTCCATTCCGGAATCTGCAATGGTTGCAACAATCCTGTGGGTCTTTGATGTCCTGCCTTGACTCACTGACAGATATCACACTTGGCGATATAGCTTCCGATTTCTCTCTTCATCTTATTCCACCAAAATTTCTCTTTCAAATATTGATACATCTTTGTTCCTCTGGGGTGTATAGAATAAAGAGTATCATGAGCTTCCTTCATAATAACTTCTTTTAACTCATAATCTGCTGGTACACAAAGGAGTCCTTTGTACCACAGAACTCCTTCTTCGTCTTCGGTGAATCCGGGTATTTTGCATGTACCAATACGACGCTTGATTCCGTCGATACTAGCATTTCCTTTCTGCGCCTCCTTGATCTGGCTGATCAAAGTGGGTTGAAGTTCTATGCTAGCCAAAAATCCTTCACTCACTAATTCCATTCGAAAATCTTCCATCCCTTTGTGCAAGCTTGGTTGCTCCTTCAAAATCATGGAGTTCAAGCGGCACGGCAATCTGCTAAGGGCATCTGCTACCACGTTGGCTTTACCAGGGTGATAGTGAATGTCCAGGTCGTAATCCTTGATTAGCTCAATCCATCATCTCCGTCTCATATTCAGCTCCTTCTGAATGAATATATACTTCAGGCTCTTGTTGAAGGGAATATGCCCTGAGAGGCAATAATAAAGTGTTTATTATGTGTATTCCAAGTATATGATAGATGTTTATTTTGCATGCTATAATTGTATTAATACGGAAACGTTAATACATGTGTGTTTAATAAACAAACAGAACATTCCTAGTTATGCCTCTCTCATAAACTAGCTCGTTGATTAACAAGATGATCAAGGTTTCCTGATCATGGACATTGGATGTTGTTAATAACGGGATCACAACATTAGTGTAATGGTGTGATGAACATTCATCCGAACTATACCATTACGATCAAAGTCATTGAGTTTATATTGCTATAACAACTTACGAAGTGATCCTAATCCTTAGACCATGAGATCATGTCAATCACTAACACCGGAAGAGTTTCTTGATAACATCAAACGTCACACCGTAAGAGGGTGATTATAAAGATGGATTCAGAACTAATAAAGTGTTATGTTGAGGCCCATGGATCGAGGGTGGAATTTGTTCATCCCGATGACGGATAGATATACTCTGGGCCCTCTCGGTGATATCACATTGGTTAGCTTGCAAGCAAGTGATTTGATCACTAGAATGTTATATCACGGGAACGAGAAAAGAGTGCATGTCAGTAACGAGATCAAACTAGGTATGGATATACCGATGATCGAATCTAGGACATGTAATATATCGTGAAACAAAGGGATTAAGATACTAGCATAAAAGGTTCTGACGATCACAAGAAAGTCATCGTTGACTGTGTGGGAGTCAGTATGGGTCTCCAGATCCCGCTTATGATTATTGATCTAAGAGGGGTCTCGATCATGTCCGCATTATTCACGAACCGTAGGGTGACACACTTAAGAGACACTGACATCCAATTGGAGCAAAAGTTTCATGCCGGAAAGAATAACAAGCGCAGGAATTTATTTCACTAGATACCGAAACAGGTTTTCGGGTGAAATTGCATAAAGAGGTTATGCATGTGAAATAGAATTCTAGCAAGGGGTTAATTTGTGAATGTTTTTCATTAAAGTAGTTGACAAAATTCTGAATAAAATAAAAGAGTTTTATTTAATGAGAGTTTGCAATAAATTTGGTGGAAATTTAATGGGAATTTGAGTGGATTTTTGAGTGGAGAAAATTGGAGGGCCATTTTGTGAGTGGAGTGTCCACCCACATGAATGAGGGAGAGGTGGGGGCACCCTCCATGGCCGGCGGCCGTGCCCCCTTGGGCTGCCCCCCTCCCCTATATAAGGAGCCCCTCCTCTCACTTCTCACTCACACCTCCTCGTGAAGGATCTTTCTCCCCCTCTAGAATTTATCCCCCATGATCTCGGACTAGCGAGATACATGTTCCCGGTGGCTATTTGGCAAGAAAGAGTTGTGCTTCCGCTGCATCGCTGGAGCGAGGAGGTGGAGGTTGCTCGGTGCCTCGAACGTGTGTGCGAGCACGGATGCGCTGCTGATTTCCGGCGCTAGGACTTCCTCTCGATCTTGAGATCGGCAAGAGATCGTCTACATCAACCACGAGTCGAACTCGTTAAGCTTTGTCGGTCTTCAAGGGTATGTTCTCTACGGATATACATCCGCCCGTTGTTTGTATCTAGTAGAAAGATCTTGGTACATAGTTCCCATCGTAGGAAAAAAAAAATTCTATGTTGCGAACCCTATAGTGGTATCAGAGCCGGATCTATGCGTAGATGCTTTACACGGGTAGTACACATATGAGTATGTGGGCGATGATGATCATGTTGTTGCTCCTTAGTTGTAATTTTGGATATTGGTTGCATAGTGGGATGAAGCGGACCGGACAAACTTTACATGTCCTCGCACATAACTCATGTTCCACGCTTGACATGCAACTAGTTTGCATAAGTGGCTAGCTGGTGTCTGTCTCTCCTACTATAGTCAATATCTATTTTGCAACGAGTTGTCAACTATTTGGTTATCCTCGTTGTGGTTCATGTTCGTAGGTAAGAACGGTTCTATCTCGAAACCCTAAGCCACATAAAACTTGCAATGGATAAATTAGAGGCGTCTAGTTTTGTCACATCCCAAGATTTTCCAAATCTTGTAATGTGAAAATAAAATAAACAAAATATTTTTTTGTTGAAAATCAGGGTGAAAAGAAACTTTTGTTTCTAAATGGAAACTTAAAATCCCATCTTGAACAAACTTTGGTAAAAGTTTGAATCCAACAAAAATCCAAATCAAGGGAAATACATTCCTCAATGAATGTATCTGGAAATTTAAACAGTTGGAAAATAAATCCAAACCCTAAACCCAAATGGAATAAAATCATTTCCAAAGTTATCTCCAAGTCTATGGATTTTATCCATATAAATACTTGTCAACAAACATTCACAAATGATCAAGAAAGACAAATAGATATAATATAAAGCATATAAATTGGTTTCACTCAATTTGGAACCATAAATAAAATCTTATGAACCTAATAAGATAAGAAATTGAATTCCCAAAACTAATAAAGAACCTATCTATAAACCCATACCAAATGGAGAGAAAATAATCCTAAAGAGATTTAAAAGGATAAACAAATATAAAATATGATTTCACAAATTGGAATCACCAAGCTTGGATCTCTAAATAAAAAGATATGGATTTTATAAGATAAAGAAAGAAATATTAATTAAAGAATATTTAAAGACCAAACCAAACCTTGACCAAATCCATAAACAAATGGAATGAATTTAGTCCCAATCCAAATAAAATAAAAGGATAAAGAATTTCCAAAATAAAATAAAATGGCTTAAACCAAATCCTATTGGGTTAAAGACAAATCCAAATTTTAAATGATTAATAAATCATATTAAAAACCTTTCCAAATAATTCAAGATGAATTATTTGAACCCAAATAAACAAATAAAAACCTACTAAAAGGATTTGGAAGTTTTAAGAATTTAAATGGAGATTCGAAAATATTATTAAATCTTGTCTAATTAAAAACTAGAGCCTATTTTGAATAAATAGAAGACCCAAAATGAATAAGGTTTTATTCAAAAAATTGACACCAGATTACAATACTAATCAATACTTAAACCTGCACAAAATTTGGCAAAAGTTTGAATTCGAATAAGTGTTTGAATTGGTTGTCCAAAATCCAAACAGAATAAGGGAAAAGGAAAAAAAAAGAAAAACAAACAGAACATGAAAAAAATATAAAACGAGCCAGCCCAGCCGGCCAGCCCAACTAGGCCCAGCAAGCCCACCTGCAACCCCTCTGCCGAAACGTTTTCCTCACTCGCAAAAGAGCCCGCGAAGACGCTGACCGGTGGACCCCGTTCCCTTTCCTTCTCTCTCGCTGCCAGACGACCCCACCGACAGCTCACCTTCTTCCTCCCCGCGGTGACCGCGCACCTCTTTCCTCGCTGCCGTTGCCAGACGTAAATTCCTCGCGTTAATCCGCTTCAATGCGGGAATAAACCTCGCCCTCGACTGTGCCCACATAGTCCCCTGTCCCTCCTCTCCATTTCGCCTCTCTCGCTCGCACCAGATCGCCCACAGGCTGCTCCAATTCTTCTCAGCACCGCCACTGCCTCTGACGCACTTCGGCGAAAATTCCGGCCATTCCCCGCCGCCCCTTGCTCCCTGGCGCATACCAGCAGACTCCCTGGCCTCTGGCGCACCTCCCAGTACCGCACGTTCATCCGCGCGTGCTCTGCTTCGTTGACAACGTCATCACTGAGCAAGCGCCACCGTCTGCTTCAACTCCGGCGACGCCTCCCTGTAAGCCACGACTTTCCCTCCACCTCGGGATGACCCTCCTACACTCTCCTCTCCCTCGCGCTTCTAACAGATTCATTGCTTCGCTCTTTCGTGTCCTGTAGCGATGTCCCCGACGATGCCAGAGCGTGTCATCGCCAGTAGAAACTCCGGTGAGCAATTCCCCAGGAACCCGTGCGCCCCTTGGCCAACAAAGACCACGTTGAGCATCAGCAGTGTGTTGCGAACTCGGTGAGCTCCCTCTCTCTCTTTCTCGCATCCTGCATCATCGGCAACCTCGCCGCCAGAGCGCCGCCGCCGCACAGCCGCCATCAGCGCCGCTCATTCTAGGTCAAACGCGCAGCAACCGTTAGATGCAAATCCATTGTCTAGGATAGAGTCACTTATCGAAGGGGTATGAGAGCATCTGCGCCGTAAGATTTGCTTTAGATCCAGCGGCCGACGTTAGTCGTTCCACGCGAACCGTTTTCGGCCAATCAAAACATTCCACATGGCCCAGAGTTTGTTTTAAAAACAGGATTTGATCTATTAGATGATCAAATTTGTAAATTCCATAACTTTTAAACCACACGTCCAAATTTTGCAAACTTTATATCGTTGTATTCAGCAGGACAAGCCCTAGCCAACGATGCACTTTTTTTTAGTAAAAAGCTTCTGGTAAAATGTTTGTTTTTGCAGAAACTTATGTATGCTTGTTTAGGATATAAAAATTATTCTAAAATGATTTTGGGGATAAAATCATTGGCAAATGGTTTATTTTGAACGTACTGACCATAGGAAACAAATGGTGTTTTCAAAAATGTATTTGGTGAATCAAAAGAATAAACTTTGAATTTAAACCATTTCTAGTCAAATGAAAATATGATTTAATTATTAAAAATAGTTTTGGAAGAAAACCTTTGAGAAATGTTTTGGAAATAAACTCTCTGACCCTAAACACAAGATTTTATGGTTTGAAAACATATTTTGTGAACCCTATAGATTAATGCCTTATTGAAAACATTTTTACACCACATAAAATGATACCTTGTTTTAAAAAGGGTTTATAAAGTGAAACCTATTGCAAATGACTTTGCCACTTTATAAAATGACCATTAGGTGTTTCCAAATGTTTACAACCTACTAGAAACCACTTTTACAAATAAAACAACCTATTACATGCTTGCATGCATTACTTTGATTTTATCATTTTATGTGATGAATTGCTTGAATGGTATATTGAAATATTGTTTGCTTGATTGAATTGTAGTGATTTGAAGTGAGTGAACATTGCAAAGATCAAGGAGTGAACTTATACTCTCTACCAAAAAGGCAAGTGATGCTTCATACTTTTGTCCCATTATTTTCACTATGCATTAGTGATATTTCTAAGTAGGACTTGCATGGAATTTTTGCTAAGTATAAACTATGCCATGGGAAATCCTAGTAGATGTAACCTTAGTAGAAATTTCCTAAGTTAAGATTCCTACTACTATCATGCTTAGCTTAGCTAGTAGAAAACAAGGGTGGAATATATATTCATGCTATGGAAAAATTTCTAAGTCTGAGGACTTGTGTTTTGTTTAATAAAACAACTAAGTGAATGAATCACCTAGGTGGAATGGAAGGAATGGTTTGTGTTGAGTGGTTCACAAGGCCCATTTCTATGGTTTACCTTGTGTATCTCACTTGTGGATGGCCACCCAGGAACAAAGAGATTTGAGATGTCAAATGTTGAGAAGCTTCAAGTGCAGCCACTTGGCATTATGGGCTCTGCCTGGATCATATAGGTTGCAATAACTTAGCCAAATGGATAGTTGGTGGTAGGGGTTTGATAGGTTGGAGCACGTCCATTTTGGTCTAAGGGAAGGATTCTGAAAGATCTTTTCTTGGTGAAACCAAGTCCTGTGGGGAAAGTGCACCACCTCTGCAGAGTGTAAAATCTAAGTACTTAGCCATGTCCCTGGTAAAGGAAAATTTGAGCATCAATACATGGAAGCTATCAAGAATCTCATCATCCAAATTTCTAAGTTAAAAGCTTGTGGTTGAACAAGGGTTTAAGGTTCACCAATTTCTATTGGTGTTTCCTTGGGAAAGATCATTTTTGGCAAGCAAAAACTTAGTATTTTCAAATGATAAGGAAAATCTATTTTGAGCAATGCAAGCCTAAAGCTCCACTTAGCCAAATGCATATAGATGATAGACTCCACAATATTACCATAGTATCACTTGCCAATACAATTCAAATGTATTGACCCTTGTGGCTGTAACTTGTTATGTTGCAGGTTTGTTTGATATTAGTGAAGTTTAATGATTAGGATTACAAGTCTACAACCAACATGTCTGCCTGTGGCACTTTGAATATGAAGGACCCCATGCTTTATAGATATTCTGCTGCAATGTAATGTGATAGCCAAATGAGCTATGTAAGATGTAATAAATTATTTTATTCCTGGTTATAAAGTTGTATTATGACCTTTGTTTCTTGATATTACATCTTAGCTGTGGATGCTAGCTATTGATCCAGGGACTAGCATTGTAAACACAGGGATCTCTACCTTATTAAAGGTTGGGAACCTTACAAGTTTAGATTGTTGCTAGGCTAGTGTTATGATATGGTGATGTTGTAAATAGAAGTATGAGATGATACTCTTACAACACACATAGCGTGTAAACTCCATAGACCTTGGATTTACACATAAAGGTATGATAGTGATCATACCACGATGCACATGATAGAGATCATATGCGGGAACCATATCATTCCAGTAATAAACATGTGATGTTTGATAGCATCTTATATTGCTTGTTTAGCGCTTCGTTAGCATAATAAGATGATCCCTCATTTAAATATCAAGATAAGAATGTGTTCTTCCTTTAGTATGCATCGATTATGTTTTCCTCGCTCCAAGACATCATGTGATGATCGGGTGTTCTTAGATCCAGGACCATATTTCGGGTGTAAAACAGTTACACACGCGAATACTAAGGTTCTTACTTGGCGAGCCTAGCATGTACAGACATGGCCTCGGAACACGGACCGAAAGGTTAAGCATGAGTCATATGGTAGATATGATTCCCATTTGATGCTCGCCTTTGAAGCTATACCGACTCATGTGATGATCGGACTTGGTGTAGTGGATTTGGTTCATGTAATCACCAAAATGGCATGAGGGATGTCATTTTTGAGTGGGAGTTCATTCGTAATATGGATTAGTTGAACTCAATCTATCATAAACTGAGTCTAAACTTTACAAATTTTGTTGTAGATGGCACCACCTACTTTTAATTTCAATGTGTTCATGGAGAAAGAGAAACTTGCATAGAACGGTAGCAACTTTACCGAATGGGCCATGAATTTGAGGATTCTCCTCTCTATTGCACAAAAGAAATATGTGCTAGAAGCGCCGCTAGGCCCCCCACCTTTTGAGGATGCCCCTGACGAGGAGAAGAATGTCTATCAGACTCGTCAGGAGGACCACAACTTAGTTCATTGCGGCATATTGTATGGGCTAGAGCCGGAACTTCGAAAGCATTTCGAAAACGGCAATGCATTTGATACAATGGGTGAGTTGAAAATGATTTTCGACACACATGCTGTTGTAGAGAGCTACAATGCTTCAGAAAAGTTCTTTAGCTGCATGATGGAAGAGCACAGCTCCGTTAGTGAGCATGTACTCAATATGTCGGGTTACGCCGATAATCTTGTGTCCTTGGGAATATCGATTCCCATTGACTTAGGCATCCATCATGTTCTGCAGTCTCTTCCACCTAGCTATAAGAGCTTTGTGATGAACTATAATATGCAAGGCATGAAGAAGTCTCTCCCCGAGCTTCTATCAACTCTTAAAACTGCAGAAGTGGAGATCAAAAAGGAACATCAAGTGTTGATGATCAATAGGAACACTGGTTTCAAGAAAGACAAGAAGAGAAAACGGAAGGGAAGTAAGGGCGGCAAGCTGGTTGCCGTGCCTGAAAAGAAACCCCGAGTTGGACCTAAGTCTGATACCGAGTGCTACTATTGCAAGGGGACTGGCCACTGGAAGCACAACTGCCCCAAATATTTGGCAGACAAGAAGGCCGGTGTAGAGGGAGTGTCCCAACCTTTACACAATATAAGGTGGAGTCCCCTGTGTTTACAATGCTAGTCCCTGGATCAATAGCTAGCATCCACAGTTAAGATGTAATATCAAGAAACAAAGGTCATAATATAACTTTATAACCAGAAATAACATAATTTTATTACATCATACATAGCTCTTTTGGCTATTACATTACATTGCAGCGGAATAACTCTAAGCATGGGGTCCTTCATCTTCAAAGTGCCACAGGCAGATGTTGGTTGTAGACTTTGTAATCCTAATCAATCAATATTCACTAAAATCAATCAAACCTGCAACATTACAAGTTACAACCACAAGGGTCAATACATTTGAATTGTATTGGCAAGCTTCATTACTTGTAGAATATATGTGGATCCTATCATTACATGCATATTTGGCTAAGTAGAGTTTTAGGCTCATTTGCATAAAGCAATACTTTACCCTATCTTTTCAAAATGGTTTTGGTCCTTTGTCAAATCTCCTTTTCAAAATTCCTTGAACTCCTTGGTAGAAACTCAAGTGTTCAAGTCTTTCTCAAAATCCCTTGTGCTCCTTGGTAACCCCAAGTGCATCAAGTTTTATCAAAATCTCATGAGTTCCTTGGTAACCCCAAGTGTTCATGTTTTCACCAAAATCTCTTGAGTTCCTTGGTACCCCCAAGTACATCAAGTTTTATCAAAGTCTCTTGAGCTCCTTGGTACCCCCAAGTGCATCAAGTTTTAAAAGTTTTCTTTTAGAAATTAGAATGTCGAGATTTCCCATAACTTCAAACTTTAGTTGCTCAGTATTGTCCATAACCGGGGACACGGCTAAGTACTTAGATTTTATTATCTTCTGCAGAAGGAGTACACTTTACCCACATGTCACAATCCCATCCTTTTGCCACCAGTGGCCACTGGATTAGTGCTCACCAAGATGGAGTACCGGCAGATTGAGAATGTGACGAAGTCTTTCCAGAGGGTCCTCCCATACACCATTGCTAGCTTGTCTTCAGCACCCATGTAGGATTCCAGGTCCCCATGTCCAGTAAACTAAAGACAATGGATGGGTCTTCCCAATGTAGTTGACTAAGCCAGCGCCATAAATAGCATGTGGTTGCACACGGAAGCCACAAGTGAAGAATCATGTTCAATCTCTAAGTTTCCTGGGTGGTTTCCTTTGGAGCACAACACAAAGAGATTGCCATAGACATGGTTCCTTTTGTTTCCACCTTCTCCAAAACTCAAAGTATCCTTGGCCACCCAGGTGGTTCATTGAGTCCTTGTTTTATTATATAAAAACACAAGTCCTTTTCTCAACTTCATAAAATCTCAACATGTATCTCTTTTCAAAATATAGCATGGCTAAGCATGTATCAACTACATTGTTTTCACTAAGGAATGTATAGGGGATCCTATTTAGGATTTAGAATAGCATAAGTATAGAAATTCTTTTCATGCATGTTTTCAAAATCCACTAAGTATAATGAAAATAGTAGGACTTTAGATGATAGTGTAACTTGCCTTTTGGTAGGGAATGGTGGTTCACTCCTTGATCTTGCTAGTCTCACACTTTTCTAACTTCACTAGAATCAATCAAGCAAACACAATATCAACAAGCATTCCAAACCAATAATCAATCAAACAATTCACACACATAAAACAATGGGATCTAAGTCATCCATGTAAGCATGCAAGAGATAGGTTTAATTTGCAAAGATGGTCTCCACTAGGCTCCTAAACTTTGTAAGGTCCAAGGTGGTCATTTTTCAAAGTGGCAAAGTCATTTGCAAAAGGGTTTTGTCCATAAACCATTTTTAAATCCAATCATCATTTTATGTGGTGGAAAACATTTTTATCAAAGCAACAACTTTAAGTTGTTCACCAAATAAGTTGTTGTTTCTCAAAACTTGGTGCTTAGGGTCAGTAGGTTTGATCCAAAACATTTTTCCAAAGTTTTCTTTACAAAAAATTTTTTATAACCAAAATCTTTATTTTATTTGGCTAAAAATGGGCTAAACCAATTAATCTATCCTAAACTTCACCAAATCCATTTTCAAAATCATGGGTTGGTTCCTAGGGTCAGTAAGTTCACAACAACCCAAATTGCCAAGGTTTCAAACTCAAAAACATTTTTTTGAATCATTTTTCTAATCTAAACAAGCATTCAAAAGTTTCTGCAAAAACAAACTAACTAACAAATACTATTTGCTAAACAAATTCCATGGTTGGCTAGGGCTTGTTCCACTGATTCCAACGATATAAAGTTTGCAATTTTTGAATGTGTGGATCAAAAGTTATAGAAGTTTCAAGTCTGCAAACAATTCTGTTTTCAAATTTCTATTTTAAACCAAACTGGCCACGCGTCGCTTTCCTATTCGCCGGTACCGGTTCGGCCGGATCGGCTCTGCGGCGCGTTGGATCTAAATAGATCGCACGGTCCTGATCGCGTACCCTTTCGCGGTTAAGTGATTCTATCGTATTCGTCCGATGTAGATCCTACAGTCTTCAGCACTCAACCAAGAACTGGCGGCGCTCGACGGTCGCGCGCGGCGGCGACGGTCAGACGGTGGCGGCGCTGGCGAAATAGGAAGCAAGGGAAGGTGGGGAGATGCTTACAATGATCGCAGGGCGACGCCGAAGCTCAACTTGGAGTCGTCTGGGCAAGGGGCGCACGAGGACAGAAGGAATTCCTCGCCGGAGCTAGGTCTGGCGACGGTTGCACGCGGTCGAGGTCGAGGACGGTGCTACGGGTCACAGAAGGGCAAACAAGAAGCATGGTCAGACGCGTATGATCAAGGAGATGACGTGTGTGTGAACGAGAGGGGTCGGGGCGGTCGGATTTTACCTGGTGAACTCGTCGGAGTAGAAGACAGACCCGGCGGCGCTCAGAGCTTGTCCAAGACGGCTTTCTGGGACGCCCGCATTTGAACGGCGGGTACAGGAAGATGCGCCAGGGAGTGGGGAAGGTGTGAGCCTGGTCGGGGAGGTAAGGGGTGGCGAGTACGGGCCGGAATTGGAGGTGGAAGCTCGTCGGAGCGGTGGGAGGGCGAGCTTGATTCAGAGCAGCCTGGTGGCGTGTTGGTTATGGCGACAGAGGGGAAAGGAGGAGAAGACACAGGCGATTTATCGTGCGTGGTCGCAGAGAGGTTAAGGCACGGCTTTATGGCGAATTGAAGCCGCGACATCAACGGCAGAAACGGCCGGCGTGGTCGTCGCGAGGAAGAAGAGGAGTGAGCTGGCTGCGTGGGTCCCTGCTGTCAGCGAGGAATGAGAGGGAGAAGAGGGCCACCAGTCAGTGTCTGTTCGGGTTAGAATTTGAGTGTCAAACGTTTTCTTCGGGGGAGGGGAAGCTGGGCTGGTTCTGGGCCTTGTTGGGCTGCTGGGTTGGGTCGACCAGTTCCTTATTTTTTTCTTCCTGAACCTTTTCTTTTTCTAAATCTAATTTCTGTTTTGAAATTCAAACAAACAAACAATACTCAAATCAATTCAAAAAATCACCAAACTTTGAAACTTTGAATTTGGTTCTGTTCAGTAACATAAACCAAAATTCAAAACCAAAATCTTTATTTTCATTTTAGAGTCCATTTATAATTAAACAAAATGGACCTTGGTTATTAAATCAAAATAGGTTTTGTTTTATTTAAGCTCTTTATTTGAAATCTTAAATATTTTCAAAACCAATTCAGTAGGTTTTATTTGAAAATATAAAATACTTGGAAAACTTATTTAAAATAAAAAGATAAGTTTTGAGGTTTTATTTAAAATAGTAAAACCTTTTATTTTTAATAAACTTGGATATTAAATCCTTATTATTTTATTTAAATAAACCTTTATTGATAAAACTTGGATATTAAATCCTTATTACTTTATTTAAATAAACCTTTACTATTTTTATCAAAACAAAATGTTTTATTTCAAAGGCTTGGCCAAGTTTTAATTTGGCTTACAAAATAATCCTTATTTGTAAAACTTTTATTTCTTTTGAAAACAAATCTTTTTATTAAAAGATTCAAAATAGTAATTCCAAATGTTTTATTTTCCTTTATTAAATTTTATCTTTTTTTAAATCCCTTTAGGATTTATTTGATCCAAATGGTTTGAAGGTTTCCTATTGGATTCAAAAAGTTTCTTCTCACTCTGCAAATCAAACAAAGTTTTATTTTTATTCATTTATTTTTCACATTACAAGATTTGGAAAATCTTGGGATGTGACAGCCGGCAAGGCAAACAAAGGTATACATGATATACATGTTATTGATGTGTACTTGACTAGTGCTCGCAGTAGCACCTAGGTATTTGATACCGGTTCAGTTGCTAATATTTGTAACTCGAATCAGGGGCTGCGGAACAAGAGACCGCTAGCAAGGGGTGAGGTCAAGATGCGTGTCGGCAATGGATCAAGCGTTGATGTGATCGCCGTCGGAACGCTACCTCTCCATTTGCCGTCGGGATTAGTTATAAACTTGAATAATTGTTATCTGGTGCCTGCACTGAGCATGAACATTGTATCTGGATCGTGTTTGATGCGAAGTGCTTATTCATTTAAATCCGAGAACAATGGTTGTTCTATTTATATGAATGAAATCTTTTATGGTCATGCACCGATGATGAGTGGTTTATTTCTATTAGATCTCGATGATAATGTTACACATATTCATAATGTTGATGCTAAAAGGATTAAACTTAATGATGATATATCCGCATATATGTGGCACTGCCGTCTAGGTCATATTGGCGTTAAACTCATGAAGAAGCTCCATTCGTATGGACTTTTGGAATCACTTGATTTTGAATCATTTGATACATGTGAGCCATGCCTTATGGGCAAGATGACTAGAACGCCGTTTTCCGGTTCAATGGAACGGGCGACAGATTTATTGGAAATCATACATTCTGATGTATGTGGTCCAATGAGTGTGTCGGCGCGACATGGATATCGTTATTTTGTTACTTTCACGGATGATTTGAGTAGATACGGTTATATCTACTTGATGAAACATCAGTCTAAAACCTTTGAAAAGTTCAAGGAATTTCAGAATGAAGTGGAAAATCATCGTAATAGAAAGATCAAATTTCTACGGTCCGACCGTGGAGGTGAGTATCTAAGTTACAAGTTTAGCACTCACATGAAAGAGTGTGGAATTGTTTCACAACTCACACCTGCCGGAACACCACAGTGAAATGGTGTGCCGGAACGTCGTAATCGTACTTTATTAGATATGGTTCGATCTATGATGTCTATAAAGCTCGACTTGTCGCAAAGTGGTTTCGACAAATTCAAGGAGTTGACTACGATGAGACATTCTCTCCCGTAGCGATGCTAAAGTCAGTTAGGATTATGTTAGCAATTGCTGCAAATTTCAATTATGAGATATGGCAAATGGATGTCAAAACCGCGTTTCTCAATGGTAATATTGAAGAAGAGTTGTATATGATACAACCAAAGGGTTTTGTCATTCCTAAGGATGCTAACAAGGTGTGCAAGCTTCAGCGATCCATCTATGGATTGAAGCAAGCATCACGAAGTTGGAATCCCTGCTTTGATGAGGTGATCAAAGAGTTTGGATTTGTCCAAACTTATGGAGAATCTTGTATTTACAAGAAAGTGAGTGGGAGCAATGTGGCATTTCTAATACTATATATGGATGACATATTATTGATCAGAAATGATATAGATCTTTTAAACAGTGTTAAAAGTTATCTAAACAACAAATTTTCAATGAAGGACCTAGGTGAAGCGTCATACATATTAGGCATAAAGATCTATAGAGATAGATATAGGCGCCTAATAGGGCTATCGCAAAGTACATACCTTGATAAGATTTTAAAGAAGTTTAAAATGGAAGATAGTAAGAAGGGGTTCTTACCTATGACACAAGGCATGACATTGAGTAAGACTCAAAGTCCGGCTACGGCAGAAAAAGAGAGAAAATGGATAAAGTCCCCTATGCTTCAGCCATAGGCTCTATAATGTACGCCATGCTATGTACAAGACCGGATGTGGCACATGCTATTAGTTTGACTAGTAGGTACCAATCGGATCCAGGTTCGGAACACTGGAAAGCGGTCAAGAATATCCTTAAGTACTTGCGAAGAACTAAGGATATGTTTCTTGTATACGGAGGTGAAGAAGAGATCATCGCTAAGTGTTATGTCGACGCTAGCTTTGACACCAATCCGGATGACTCTAAGTCTCAATCCGGATACGTATTTCTCATGAATGGCAGAGCGGTTAGTTGGAGGAGCTCCAAGCAACCTGTGGTGGCGGGATCAACAACGGAGGCCGAATATGTTGCTTCTTCGGAAGCGGCTCAGGAAGCAATTTGGATGAAGGAGTTCATATCCGAACTAGGTGTGGTTGCAAACGCGTTGGACCCAATGGTGACCTACTGTGACAACAATGGTTCCATTGCCAATGCCAAAGAGCCAAGGTCTCACAAGCATTCCAAGCATATTAAGCGCCGGTTTCACTCCATCAGCGAGCATGTCAAGGATGGAGATATAAGGATTTGTAAAGTACACACGGATCTCAATGTAGCAGATACGTTGACTAAAACTCTCCCTAGAGCAAAACATGATCAACACCAGAACTCAATGGGTGTTAGATTTATCACTATGTAACTAGATTATTATCTCTAGTGCAAGTGGGAGACTGAAGGGAATACGCCCTGAGAGGCAATAATAAAGTGTTTATTATGTGTATTCCAATTATATGATAGATGTTTATTTTTCATGCTATAATTGTATTAATACGGAAACGTTAATACATGTGTGTTTAATAAACAAACAGAAAGTTCCTAGTTATGCCTCTCTCATAAACTAGCTCGTTGATTAACAAGATGATCAAGGTTTCCTGATCATGGACATTGGATGTTGTTAATAACGGGATCACAACATTAGTGTAATGGTGTGATGAACATTCATCCGAAGTATAGCATTACGATCAAAGTCATTGAGTTTATATTGCTATAACAACTTATGAAGTGATCCTAATCCTTAGACCATGAGATCATGTCAATCACTAACACCGGAAGAGTTTCTTGATAACATCAAACGTCACACCATAACAGGGTGATTATAAAGATGGATTCGGAACTAATAAAGTGTTATGTTGAGACCCATGGATCGAGAGTGGAATTTGTTCATCCCAATGACGGATAGATATACTCTAGGCCCTCTCGGTGACATCACATTGGTTAGCTTGCAAGCAAGTGATTTTATCACTAGAATGTTATATCACGGGAACGAGAAAAGAGTGCATGTCAGTAACGAGATCAAACTAGGTATGGAAATACCGATGATCGAATCTCGGACATGTAATATATCGTGAAACAAAGGGATTAAGATACTAGCATAAAAGGTTCCGACGATCACAAGAAAGTCATCGTTGAATGTGTGGGAGTCAGTATGGGTCTCCAGATCCGGCTTCAGATTATTGATCTGAGAGGGGTCTTGATCATGTCCACATTATTCACGAACCGTAGGGTGACACACTTAAGAGACACCGACATCCAATTGGAGCAAAAGTTTCATGCCGGAAAGAATAACAAGCGCAGGAATTTATTTCACTAGATACCGAAATAGGTTTTCGGGTGAAATTGCATAAAGAGGTTATGCATGTGAAATAGAATTCTAGCAAGGGGTTATTTGTGGATGTTTGTCATTAAAGTAATTGACAAAATTCTGAATAAAATAAAAGAGTTTTATTTAATGAGAGTTTGCATGAAATTTGGTGGAAATTTAATGGGGATTTGAGTGGATTTTTGAGTGGAGAAAATTGAAGGGCCATTTTGTGAGTGGAGTGTCCACCCACATGAATGAGGGAGAGGTGGGGGCACCCTCCATGGTCGGCGGCCATGCCCCCTTGGGATGCCCCCCTCCCCTATATAAGGAGCCCCTCCTCTCACTTCTCACTCACACCTCCTCATGAAGGATCTCTCTCCCCCTCTAGAATTTATCCCCCATGGTCTCGGACTAGCGAGATACATGTTCCCGGTGGCTATTCGGCAAGAAAGAGTTGTGCTTCCGCTACATCGCTGGAGCGAGGAGGCGGAGGTTGCTCGGTGCCTCGAACGTGTGTGCGAGCACGGATGCGCTACTGATTTGCGGCGCTAGGTCTTCCTCTCGATCTTGAGATCGAAAAGAGATCGTCTACATCAACCACGAGTCAAACTCGTTAAGCTTTATCGGTCTTTAAGGGTATGTTCTCTACGGATATACATCCGCCCATTGTTTGTATCTAGTAGATAGATCTTGGTACATAGTTCCCATCGTAGGAAAATTTTTGTTTTCTATGCTGCGAACCCTACACTTGTGATCCGAATAAATCTCACAACGGTTTCCCATCAGGTAGTGCCTCCATGTCTACAGGGCTAGAACTACGGCTGCGAGTTCGAGGTCATGGGTTGGGTAATTTTGCTCATGCTGTTTCAGTTGTCGAGATAGATAAGATATAACTTTGTCTTCTTGCATTAGCACACATCCGAGACCGATCTTGGATGCGTCACAATACACATCAAAGGGCTTCGTGATATCTGGCATGATTAAGATTGGGGTTGAAATCAATCTTCTCTTGAGTTCTTGAAAACTCGCTTCACATTTGTCGGTCCATTCAAACTTATTGTCCTTCTTTAGCAATTGGGTCATGGGTCTAGCGATACTCGAGAATCCTTCTACGGACTTGCGGTAATATCCCGCCAATCCGATAAATGCACGAACATGGGTCTGAGTGGTTGGGGCTTGCCAATCTTCGACATCTTTCACCTTTGCAGGGTCAACGGCAATTCCTCCGGCTGATACAATGTGACCAAGGAATCCTACTTCTTTTAACCAGAATTCACATTTGCTAAACTTGGCATACAACTGATGCTCTCTAAGGGTTCCAAGAATGGTCCTTAAGTGTAGCTCATGTTCTTCTTCCAATTTGGAATAAATTAGAATGTCATTGATGAAAACAACGACAAACTTATCCAGGAAGTCCATAAAAATCTTATTCATGAGATTCATGAAATAAGCGGGGGCATTGGTTAATCCAAAAGACATGACAGTATACTCGTATAATCCATATCTGGTGGTAAAGGCAGTCTTGGGAATATCCTCTGCACGAATCTTGAGTTGATGATAGCCTGTTCTAAGATCAATCTTAGAAAACACTTTGGCACCGGTCAACTGATCAAACAAATCTTCTATCTTGGGCAATGGGTACTTGTTCTTTATAGTGACATCATTCAACTTCCGATAATCCGTACACAAACGGTTTCCTCCATCCTTCTTGTCTACGAACAAGACAGGTGATCTCCATGGTGACGCACTTGGTTGAATCAATCCAATTTCCAACATGGAATCCAGTTGCTTCTTCAGTTCTGCTAGTTCAGATGGCTTCATACTATATGGTCTCTGCGCTATGGGTCCAGTTCCAGGGATTAGTTCAATGATAAACTCGATATCCCGATCTGGGGGCATACCGGGAAAACATCTGGAAATACATTAGGGTATTCACAGACTATCTGGACTTGGTCAATGGTAGGTTGGGCTATACTCTTGTTGCACTTGAATTGACGAGGTAAGGTTTCAGATATATGCTCGACTGATATTCCGGCTGTACTGGTCATGGTTATGGCTTTCTTGGCACAATCAATTAATCCTTTATGTTTGGCCATCCAATCCATTCCTAGTACTACTTCCAAACCCTTAGTTCCGAGTACTATCAGATTAGCATAAAAATCTATGCCATGGATTCGGATAGGGACGGCTTTGCAAATTTGCCTAGCTTTGGTGGTTGAACCGGGAATTTGAACAATCATAACATGCTTCAGTTTTGTTGGTTGAATATTACTAGTGCATGCAAATTCTTTGGTGACAAATGAGTGCGATGCACCAGAATCAAACAACACTCTAGAAAGTACTGAATTAACAGAAAACATACCGAGCACGACGTCTGGCGCTTACTGAACTTCTTCAGCATGCATGAGAAAAAGATGGTCGTTGTGGTTGAGCGAATTCCTTGGGGAAAATCTTCTTCCAGGCTGAACACGACGCTGCTGCTGAGCTGGGGCATTTGCATTGGGGGCTGCAACATTCTTCTTGGGGCACTCCACAGTCATAACAAGTCACTTGCGACTTGTCCTTTGCTGCAACAGGCACAGCATTGCTTCCAGTCCTCGGGGCAGTGTTGGTGTTGGCGGTAGCATTGTTGTTGTTGAACTTGGGTGGTGCACGGTTGAAATTGCTAGAGTTGCCGGGGTTGTTGTGATTTCCGCCGGGCCTCGGGTTTCCACGATTGGGATAGGTCGGACGGTTCATCGGGGGTCTGTTGGTTCTCGGGGCAAATCCTGGAGATGGGTTAAGGCGATACTTTGGGGTCTGATGGGTTCCTGGCTGATGCATCATGCGACGCTTGCGGTTCTCATTGGCTTGGTTGATCTTTCCTTCCATCTGGATGGCAGAGTCGACAAGGGCTTCAATATCAGCAAAGGGGATATTAACCAGCACAGTCTGCATCTCATCATGCAAACCATTCAAGAATCTCTCTTTCTTCTTGGCTTCGGTGTCGATCTCATCCGGGGCATACCTAGCTAATGACATGAATTTGTCACGGTATGCCACTACGGTCATCCTTCCTTGCTTCAGTTCTCTGAACTCATCTCTCATTCTCTTGATCAAACCCGGTGGCACATGGGTTCTGCTGAACTTGACCTTGAATTCCTCCCAGCTCATCATCTGTCATCCGGTCATTGCACGAACGCTGTTCCACCATGCTCTGGCATCTCCAGCTAGATAGTGGGTGGCAAATAGAACTTTCTCGTTAGCTTCCACTCCGGTGACTTCCAGGTTATTTTTCATGGTTTGCAGCCAATCGTCGGCATCTAGGGGCTCTTCCGACTTAGTGAAAACAGGTGGGTTGGTGTTCTGGAAATTCTTGAGCTTAAGTCCATGGTTGTCCTGATTTCCTTGGCCTTGGTTGTTATAGGCTAGCTGAGCTATCTGCTGAAGGGTGGCTAGGTTGGCTTGACATTCGGCTCTTTCGGCTTCGCGGTCAGAAACCAACATTTGCAGGATCTGCAACATCGGGTCCGAGGATGAACCACTTCCTCCGCGTGGCATTTGAAGATTCAGATAGATCATGAGAAAAGAGGGAAATTTCTAAGGTTCAGGGACTTTGAAAAGTTTTTAAAGTTTGACTCAGATTTTCTAGCAACTTGCTTTTCATTCATTCATAGCACACGATATAAACACACACCACAACAAAGGTAAACAGATGGTTTTAAGAACCATTCTGGAAACTACGATACAGTGGGACCAAATACAACTCACTACGCTAGTGCTCAAGTGCTACTACTCCTCGGAGTCGGTGTAGTCGTCATCCTCATCATCATCGTCGTCGTCATTGATGAAGGTGAAGTCATCCTCATCGGTGAAGAAATCCATAGCCTGATCCTCTAGAAAATCATCATCATCGCTGAGATAGGAGTAGGGGTCTCCACGAAGATCCTCTCTGGCATTCTCTCTTTCCTCCAACTGCATGTCTCTCTCTTGGATGGTCTCCTCCAAATCCGAGATACGGTGGCGAAGACGGGCAATGATGCGCTCCTTCTTATTGAGCTGACGACGGCGAGACTTGCGATCCTTCGCTAGCATGGTGATGGTCTGATCCTTCGTCTTGATGATGACGGACTTGTGGTTGGAGTAGTCACGGCAATTGTCCAATTCCTGCTGACGATCGTACATCATGAAGCTAAGGTGGTCCAACTGAGTCTTCAGCTTGTGGTGGTATGGGGCTTCCAGTGGCTGTCCCATAGCATCACGCCTTGGACAAAACTCAAAGCGGGTACCCTTGATCTGGTTGATACTCTGCTCACACAGATGGGCAAGAGCTTCCTGCATGGCCCTGGCAAGTCCATCGAGCCAGTTGTTCTCTCTTAAGGTAAACTAAATTCCCTCGATAGTGGGAGGTTCAATCTTTCCTCGGAGAATTGCAACAATTAGCCACTGCAGATCTTCTCCTCCTTGATCATTGAGCTGAGCTCCGAAGAACTCAGGGTGCGGACGCTCCAGAAGTTCCGAAAGCTGGTCCAAATCCCGCTCAAAGATAAGGTCTCCTCCATTCCCCAACTGATAAAACTTGATGTACTTCACGTCCATCTATAAGAATATAGGATGAGTAAGTTAGTAGAGTGATCAAGTGTGTCAAATTTTATGTATTTTTCAAGAGTTTTTGAGGAACATGAATTTTTATGAAAGAATCAAGGTGATAAGAATGGGAATGAGTTTTTGTAAATATTTGCTTTCTTTGGTTTTGAAACTAAGTTTTTGATTCAAACGTCCAGTCTAACTAGGGTCTCCTATGGTCAGGATGGCTCTGATACCAACTTGTCAGCACCCGGATTTTTAATCACATATGACTGTTATGCCATACATCGCAATCCCAGGATTACCAATTTTGCAAGACATAACAAAATTGGATACCACAGTACATCATCCATTACAAACCATACATAAGGTCTTACACAAATAAGGATCTCATGATCCAGTTCTTAATACAACTCAAGCAGCGGAAATACGTAATAATAAAGGTAGCGTAGGCGAAACTCCATCTTCGGGGTCACAGGCAATGCTGATGATGGGAGATGATCCTAGTTTTCGTAACCTTCCTGGGGTCCTTTGTCCTGGTACTCCTCTTCATAGTCTGGCCACGGGAATAGCTAGGGACAAATCCATGAGTACTCTTTAAGTACTCGCAAACTAATACTAACAAGTGAAGGGGTTTTTACAGTAGGACACTAAGCTCTAAGGTTGTTTTGCAAAAAGCCAGATTTACCCCTACTAAGTTCAGAAGAAAAGAATGCTAGTTGAAATTTTATAACACCTAAGTGGGAACTTGTATTTCATATCACAACTCTGTTGTGGTCAAGTCAAAATCTCCATTCATTGCACAAGTCATTTTGAAAACATATCATGGGGGAACAGTATGGCCTTTCCAATTGTCCATAACCATGGACGAGGCTATTTGAATAGTTTGACACTCCGCAGAGATTGTACACTTTCACCACAACATTCGATACATCCGTCCGGAACAAATCCTGAATTCACCATACTCAGTATGCGGATAATCAATCCTAACCTTTCAATTACACGCCCTAGTATAAGCACCTCTCCTGTGAGTTTGGCCTCCCAACAATGACCAACTGTCATCTTATGTACTGCACAGGTGGACAATCTTCACAAGGTAGACTCAGCTCAGACCTTGGCCGTGAGGGAACCAATACTAAGGTATATAAGTTTCCAGTCAAGCCCTACCCAATTTTTGGGTATTGTGGTTGTACGATAAAATTGGAATGGTATCGCATCCAGACAACCATCAATTTTATAAAGGTCTAAGGCTCATGCCTCAACATTTTCATCATCAAAATCATCTGGTGTTCGGAAACACATGTCAAAACATCTCAGTAGAATGATCCATCATTCCACGGTTTTCATAACCATTTTTCCACCAAGTATTCCCATCTAAAGTTGATCAAGTATTATGCTTAGCACTAGCAGCTACAAGTGGGGGTAAGTACTAATGAGGGGTGGTAAACAAGTGGAGTTTAACTAAGTTCAGTCTCATGCCTTAGGATGACATCAAGATTATCTAGCTTAGGCCAAATTTAATGCTCTTTATGCAACCTTCAATTATCTTCCTAGAATCTACAAATCACTTAAGTAGACTCTATGTAATAGCTTTGATAAAGAAATAAAGTAGAATCTTGCAAGTAAAACTAGGAGGGGGTATTAAGTGGATATGATCACATATACTTAAGGCATCTAGTGGTCATGGGAACAAGCAAGTATTTGCTTGCATCAGTATCAGTATAGGCTTGCATAAGTATAGTATCTTGCAAGTGTTAGCTTGCCTTGTGCAGAGCAGTGGTTGAAGTTCTCCTCGGCTTCTTCATAGTATCCTCCTTCCTCCTCGCATCCTTGGTCGGTACTAGCGTCTATGAATAAATACGAGGTACACAATCACCAAACAATACTTAACTACTTTCAATCATCACACAAAGGGGTTATATAGATGATATAGCATCATCACTATCATTACAATATTAAAGAATTTGTCTTATTTATTTATTTTTAGAAAAGTACTTAAGATTTAATATTCTCCAAACCAAACATGGGATCATGTGGACACATGTCATCAACACATATTTCAGTATATGGGAATGTGATTTAAAGTGGTGTCACAATTTAATAAGATTTAACCTTTTATTTTAAATAATATAAAGTGACTAGAAATGCCTATGTGGTATTCTTTTATTACTTGAACATTATTTCTGTAAGTAAATCCATATATTTTTATATATTCTGAAAGGTATTATCAATTAAGATTTTTGAGAGTTGGAATCAATTCAAAAGCTATTATGGTTTAAATTTGAAAAATGTTTGAATGCAGAAAAGCTTCTGCCTTGTTATTTTTACCAAGGTTGATTGATAGGTCCAAATGATTTGAATCCAATGGGCTTGGATTAAGCATTTCAATATCTTTCTAACAAAATTGGTTTCATTCAATTTGGTTCACTGAATCAAGCTGGGTTGATTTTTGAAACTAGGTACAAAACTATGTTTGAATTAAAATGGAAAAAGCTAAATTCAAACGAGTGGGCTGCGCGGGAAGGGGTAATGGGCCGGCCTGGTGTCACTCCGCAGCGCGGGGCTCAACTGACAGGGGGTACCACCCGTCAGTGGCTCATAACACGCGAAGCGGTACGGGGCGATCTCGGCCGCACGATCTAAGTCTAATCGAACGGCTACGGCTCATCGTCCACGTCGGGCAGCGCCGGCGAGGCAGAACCCTAACGCGGCAGGTGGGGGTCGTGGGAGGCTCACTGGGGCTCAGGCGAGGGTCGGCGATGCGGGAGAACGACAAAGTCGACGTTGGCGATTCTCCTGGCACCGGCAGCTTCTCCTGCGGCGTCTCCAATCGATGGCTTCCTTCTTCTCCAGCAGCGGCAGGCTCCGGTGAAATTATAGCGATGCGCTGCTCGCCTTTCTCCGGGAATGAGGTAGGGTGGTTCTGGGTGAGAGGGGGTAGAATGGTGTGAAGAATTGGAGCGGGGGATGCCTCTATTTATAGTGGCGAGAGGGGACCGACGGGCGCAAGCTGAGCTCATCGTGGTCGACGGTACAGAGGGCTATCGGCGTGGGCGACGGTAGGGGCGGTGCTATGCTCCCTGGCGAAGCTCAAAGACGTGGTGGCGAGGCGTGGGGCGGTGCTGATCGGTCAGAACACTGCGGTGCTCTGAGCTAGTCCGACCGAAGTTTTGATGGCGCACAGCGCGCGTGGTTCGCGCAGCGGCGAACGGGCGTGTCTACGGGGTTGCTGGGGTGTTGGCGAGCACGCGTGCACGCGGCGAGGGCGGTGCGCGTTCTATGGCCGTGTGTCGTGGGTGACGCTCTGGCGCGCTCTCGGCATGGTCGCAGAGAAGGTTGGCATGGCCTGGGCGTGTGGTCCAGGGGCTGGCATTGCTCGCGGCTGGGACAGGGAGTGGAGGTGGGGTGCTAGCTAGCTCCCAGACAAGGTTGGCAAGGCTAGTGTTGATCGTAGCTTGCTATCCACACTGGGGTGACATGGGTGCTCTCGGCCTGTTCACCATTGATGACATTGGCGAGTTTACAGTGGGGATAGAGCTTAGTTAAGTTTGCTAGATGATCTACTGAGTCTAGTATAACCAGAGAGGGAACAAGTTAGGCCCAAAACACTGCTCAACATAGTGTTTTGATTTTGTTTGATTTGCATCTGCAACATGTTTGATGAAATGGCCGCATGAACTTAAGTTTTGAATTTTGAAAAGATTTTTGGTGGGTGTGCTAGGCATGTGTTGAGGATTCTGTGGATGCTTGGGTTTTGAAAATTGATCTTGTTTGAGTGGTTTTTGAAATAGTGGGATCTTCCCATATGAAATAGATTCAATTTTAAACTGTCATTTAAACTATGCATTCAAATGTTTTTGCATGATCACAAAGTGGGCCTTGGTACCTTGTTATGAGTACTATCAAGGGGTGCAAAGATCCATACATGTTTCTGTTAAGTTCTGAAAGTTTGGGAGAGCCAAAGTAGGCATGGGAGTTAAATTGACCAAAGTGACCATTCACTTAATTTGTTTGTTTTGATTTGTTTGTCTTTGGGAAAAGTTTGGGGATTGTTTAGATGATGTTTATTTCACCTAAGAATCATTTTACAAGCAAGGAAACATAGGATTATGGCAATTCAAAAGAATCCAAATTTTAAAACATACACATATGAATGCTTTCATATTTTAATTGGAAAAGTTTTTATTAACCCTAATTTTGATGATTAGAGTTTGATGATCCAAGTTTAGTATTTTTGGGATTTTACACCGATGGATATTGAGATTACTATGTCAGATTAATTAATGGTTTTGTCTGTTTGATACTATCATGTTTGTGTTGTTTGTGATTTTGCATGCTCTGCGTTGTTAACAGCTATCTTGGCCAAGTAGTTGCTAGTGACTCCAAGAGGGGGTAATTATGCTCGATGGTGCGTTCATGCCTCTAGTTTCCAAGGGAAGTGACAGAAAACTCTTCGGTTGTAGATGTGTTGTTGCCACTAGGGATAAAACAACGGCCTCTTGTTCATAGAACAAGTGGATTGTTTACCTTACACACTTTGCTTAAAGCAGTTGTATATTGCTTGCAACTTAATACTGGAGGGGGTTCGGATGATAACCTGAAGGTGGACTTCTAGTCATAGATGTAGTTGGATGGCGGTCTATGTATATTGTTGTATTGCCCAGTCGAATCTCATAGGATCTTTTTGTCTGGTATTGCATTGTTATGCCTTGCTCAGTTCCTATCAATTGCCCTGCTATAATTTGTTTACCCTTCATGCCATGTTGTTTATCTAAGGAGAGCACCTTTAGTGAACTATGGACCCCGGTCCAATCTTTACCATTGATACATCTTCCACTGTTACTTGTTTACTTTCTGCGAACCATTACCTTCCACACCATACGTTTAATCCTTTGTTACAGCAACCGGTGAGATTGACAACCTCACTGTTAGTTGGGGCAAAGTCTTGAGTTTGTGTTGTGCAGGTTTCCATGTTGCTTGCAACACCTGTGTGACGTTTACTTCCTCCTACTGGTTCGATAACCTCGGTTTCTTACTGAGGGAAGACTTGATGATGTGCTGCTTCACACCTTGCTCTTGGGGTTCCCAATAGGCTCCAAATCAACTGAGCCGTCAGTGTCCTCACATGAACTCCGACTAGGGACAACTATTCGATAACCCTACAAGTAAAGAGTTTCACAAACAATTCACATAATAGCCAATCAATACAAGTTTCCTGATATGGATATTCAGCGAACATTACAATAACTCATGGATACACATGAAATATAATCATATCTATGATTGCCTCTAGGGCATATTTCCTTTAGGCGCAGGGCCCGCAGACGATGGAGAGGAGGGCGGCGAGATCGCAAGCAGAGTAGGTGACGCCACAAGGGCAGACGGGGCGATGCGGCAGTGGGCGCGGCTATTGCAGGTGGCGCTGGAGACAGGCAGAGGAGGACAACGAGCCCCAGGCAGTGGGGTGGTGAGAGTGGCAGCCACGCGGAGCTCTGCAGGCGGTGGCGGGGGTCGGGGGTCCCCATCAGGGAGACGGCAAAGCTCTGCGACACGAGGGAGGGGCTTGGGGAGGACCCGGATGAGGGAAGGACGGTGGTGGTGAGGCTGACGATGGCAGAGCACGAGCAGCGAAGGGGCGAGGACGGGCGGCAGTGCCAGGGAGGGTCCAAGCGAGGTGAGGAAGGGGAGGAGCGGGTCAAGGATCGAGGCAGGGTGGGCAGTTTCGTCATGTCGTGAGAAGGGGAGGTTACGTCGCATGGTAGGTGGTAGTGGTCCAAGGAAAGCGGGACCAGGGGTTGCTGAACGATGTCGGTGTGTTGCGTGTGTAGCGACGTGCTAGGTGTGTGAGTCTGGGTCAGTGCGGTGTGTGTTGTGTGAGTTCGGTTCCAGGTGGGGTGGGGATTGGGATAGGGTCTAGGGCGCGTGAGGTGCAGCCAGATGAGTGGCGGCGGCAAGGGTAGGGATTAGGTGGGGGTGTTGGGGTAGAATAGCTGGGGTTTTATCTATGGCTAGGGTTTGTTTAGGGTTGGGGTTGGGATTTGGTGGGGTGGTAGGTAGCTGCCGGTTGGCCCTTTGGGCCTGGCCGGTGGCGGCCTCCTCCACAAAACAAAACAAAACAAAACAAAACGTTTTATTTTTATTTAGATTATTTTTTAATAGAGTTTGGCAAACGGATTTTGACAAACCAAATATTACAGAAAGGCCTGCGGTTTTGATTTGAAATAAGGGGGGAGTAATGTCAAATGAAATAGGATGTTCACAAAATACTTTTATGAAAAAATATGTATGATGATGTCATGATGATGTGCAACATACCAACAACCGCGATTTTCTAGTAGCGGTTGTTACCCGGGGTGCAACAATCTTCATTTGGATTTGATGAAAAAATTCACTTCTTCCTCTCCTCAAACGGCTAAGTCTGGTGTCTGCAGCTCCTCCATATTGCATCCTCTTGGCTCCTTTTATCCATGATTCTTCATAGCACCTAAACACAAGTAAAAGACAAGAAAAAGGTAGTAAAATCCTACTAAAATACTAATTGTGCAAAACCCATGTGAAAATGAATAAAAAATAGTAATCATACATAATAGGCATAGTTGTAACTAGATGTAGCATGTAATGAGTGACAATATGAATAATTTATATACTTAAATATGATCCAATTTTGGACTTGCGCCAGCATGGTGGCCATAGTCTCTGGCATGGATGTCTTGCAGGATCCGGCGCGCCTCTTCTGGCGAGACGCAACGCTGGAACACGCCTGCTATGCTCCCTTTGTGGAGATCACCATTGATGATGATGAAGGACTTGCAGTGGCGGACTATCATCCGAGCCTCGACCTCGTCCTTTGTTAGGGTCTTGTCCTCGAGGTAGGGATGTAAGGCTTGGTTGAGTCGCTTGACTTTGTGGTCATGGCGACTAGGGCTGAGTCTGGTTGAAGCGGGATTCCGATGTTGATCGCATTTGGTAGAGAGACTGATTGCTTGTTGATGATGTCGAGGAAGACGCCTAGTGGTGGTGTTTGGTCATATGACCTAATGCGTGAGAGTGGATCGGCCTCCTCATTCTTCCTCTGTTCGATCTACTCGACAGAATAGCCGGCTAAGTAGCCTCCGAGCTGACCCACTGCTTGGCGGTACGCCAACATGTTTGGGGGAGACGGCGTTGCAGGTTCCAATGATCTGACTGGCAAAAATATCAGAGTCTCCATAGCACTTCAGGCGGTTGATGTTCATCTCCTTGTACACTCGCATGCCGTGGAGGAGGGCCTCGTATTTAGCCATGTTGTTTGTACAGGGTGTAATGTCAAGATGGAGCATGTAGTGGAGCTTGTCGCCTTTGGGGGAGGCGAGGATGATTCCGGCTCCCGCGCAATCTGCATTCTTGGACCCCGTCGGAGTGGAGAGACTAATAATGGAGGTAGGGGAGCGACTTGTGTTGCTGGGCCTCCTCCCAATCGGCGAGAAAGTCAGCGAGGGCCTACGACATAATCGCCTTGCATGGCTCATATTTGATGTTGTGGGCGCCTATTTTGATGGCCCACTTGGCCACTCGCCCTTGTAAGATCCCTCCTTTGTAAAGGAAAGGATCCCTGTGATTGCAATGCTAGTCCCTGGATCAATGCTAGCATCCACAGTTTAAGATGAAGTACACAAAAACAAAGGTCATTATTACATATCATTCCAGAGACAAACATAGTATTTTACAACTCCATGGCCACAGGCCTAATACAAGAGTTCAAATATATAATAAGGTAAATAAGTCTTCATCTTCATGTGCCACAGGCAAGCATGTTGAGTGTAGACTCATGACTCCTAATCATCATCAGAGTATCCTGCAACATCACAAGTTACAGCCACAGTGGGTCAATACATTGGAATAGTATTGGAAAGTGATACCTTAGTACAATATTGGTGGACTAAATACTATATGCATTTTGGCTAACTGTAGCTCAGGCTTGCTTTTCTCAAGATAGGTTTTACCTATCAGTTGAAAACACTAAGTTTTTCTTTGTCAAAACTTTTCCCAAGGAACCACCAATAGACATTGGGGTCCTTCACCCTTGTTCAACCACAAGTTTTACTTAGAAATTGGGATGAGGAGATTCTTGATAGCTTCCATGTCTTGATGCTCAAATTGTCCAATACCAGGTACATGGCTAAGTACTTAGATTCTTCCATATGCAGAGGTTGTGCACTTTCCCCACAAGACTTGATTTTCACCAAGACATGACCTTTCAGAAGCCTTCCCTTAGACCAAATGGACGCGCTCCAACCTATCATCCCACTACCACCAACTGGCCAAATGGCTAAGTTATTGCAACCTATATGATCCAGGCAGAGCCCATATTGCCAAGTGGCTGCACTAGAAGCTTCTTAACATTTGGCCTCTCAAATCCCTTTGTTCCTGGGTGGCTTTCCACAAGTGAGATACACAAGGTAAACCATAGAAATGGGCCTTGTGTAACCACTCAACATAAACCATTCCTTCCATTCCACCCAGGTGTTTCATTCACTTAGTTGTTTTATTAAGCAAAACACAAGTCCAAAGACTTAGAAATATTTTATCATAGCATGAATATTTCACCACCCTTGGTTGCTACTAGCTAGGCTAAGCATGGCATATCTTAACTTAGAAATTTCTAGCAATTCTACAACTACTAGGATTTCCCAAGCATAGCATATAAAGACCAAAATTATCCATGCAAGTCTAGCAAAATATTTCTAATGCATAATTGAAAAACATAGGTATAAAATCATGAAGCACCACTTGCCTTGGTAGTTTGGAGAGTAGCTACAATCCTCACAATCACAATCGCTATTTGCACCAAAATCTACACATAAAATGATAGCACCAAATCACATACAAAATAAATACAAGCAAAAATATATGGATGCATGCAATATGATATGTGATGATTTTCTATACTCAACAAGACAAGTGCATAGTACTGGTTCATAAACAAGTTCAAAACTTGCCAAACAACCTTTATTTGAACGTTAAAACATTTCTCAAACAATTAGTATATACAAAATAGGTCTACACATGTTTCTGTAAAAATAACCATTTTAACAGAAGCAAAACATTAAACACATTGCATAAATGGAAAGGGCTTTCTCTCCTGATTCCATTGATATAAAATTCATCAAATTTGGACGTGGGAATCAAAAGTTATGAATTAAACAAGTTTTAATATCTAATAGATCTAATCCAGTTTTTTTAAATTCAAATCCTAGCCACGCGGCGTGCTCCTATTGGTTGATACAGCTTCACTCAGGATCATGCTTCCGCACCGTCGGATCAAGTTAGATCCAACGCGCCAGATCTAAAGAAAACGGTTCGCTCCCGTTCTAATCTACGCCCTACGATACAGATCTAACGGTGGCCGATGCTTTGACCAAGAAGTGGCGGCGCGAATGGTTGCTGGCGGCGGCGGCGCTTCTGCCGGCGACGCACCGGTGGTTCTAGAGGGGGCTAAGGGTCGATCAGTGGCTTACCGAACTCGCGGAATCACGACGAAGCTCAAGGTGCTGCTGGTGTGGGCGGGGGCGTGCTGCAGAGGCTGCTGGGGCTCGTCGGAGTTGGAGACAGCGTCGGGTTTGCACGGGCGGCGACGAAGGCGACGCTACTGGCCACCCTAGCACAAACCAAGGATATCAGCGAGTGCACAACGCTCAGGCGAACCTAACAGGGTCAAGTAGAAGGCGCGGGGCGGTCGGCTTTTACCTTAATCGCTCGCCGGAGTCGGAGGCGGCGACGGACGCTCACAGTACTCGTCGAAATCGATGCTCTGGATCACAAGGAGGCGAACAAAGGGCGTCAGGAGGTGCACAAAGATCAGAGGATCACTTCAGGGTGAACGAGGAGCAGGCGCGAGCACTAGGCTTACCGGAATACCTCGCCGAAGTGGATTCTGTCTGCGGTGGTGTAAGGGCGAATACTGGCATCCTGGTGGCGAGGAGAGCGTGCTGTGTGGGGGGAAATGACCGCGGTGGCGAGGTGATTAAGTAGCCAGGAGGGGCGAGGGAATTACGATGTGGATCAATCCCAATTAAGCGAGGATTCAATCGCGGCGTTTCTGGAGGAAATGGCGGTGGCGACGGGGTCTGCGCGCGCGGGGGTGGAGAAGAAGGTGCTGACCTGGCTCGGGCCCAGTGGCAGTGGCAGCGGGGCAAAGCGGGTGCAGGTGAGAGAGAGAGAAGGAGAAAACGACCCGGGTGGGCTTAGTGGGTTGTTTTCTCTGTTGGGCCAAATGACTAGCGCCGGCCTTTTTCCTTTTCTCTTTTCATTTTCTATTTCTGTTTTGATTTTCTGAATCCATTTTCAAACAAATTCAAATGCTATTTGAATTCAAATTTGTTATGGATTTTTGCAGAGTGTAACAATCATGTTTCTGGGTATAAAAACATGTGTCCCCCCTGTAATAACTTGGTCGTACTGTTCAAGCAAATAAACAGTGACATAGCACTTGGTATGATCAAGTTTTGAAAATGGTTTTAAAATCCATATTTGTTTTGTAAATTTTGGTTTAAACACCAGAAATCAAGCAAAACAATCTGAGAGTAACAAGGTTTGATTCATGAACAACAATCTCTCATTGGAGAGTAGCATTTGATTTAATGCTGATCACATAAAATAATGAGCTCATATGCTCCTTTTTTTTAATTGATTTTTGAAATGAACTCTACATGATCATGGATGCATGGATGATATGCATGAGTTTTGAAACATGATTTTAGGGATGTTACAAATCTAACCCCCTTAAAGTGAATCTCGCCCTCGAGATTCGGATTGGCTAGCAAATAGGTGAGGGTGGTCTTTCTGAAGATCATCTTCTCTTTCCCATGTTGCTTCCTCTTTGGAATGGTGGTTCCATTGAACTTTGCAGAACTTGATGGTCTTAGTCCGAGTAACTCTTTCTGCAGTCTCAAGAATCTTGATTGGTTTCTCCTCATAGGTGAGATCACTCTCCAATTGAACCTCTTCCAAAGGTATAGTATCCTTCAAAGAAGTCTCTTCCATTTCTGGATGACATTTCTTAAGCTGACTCACATGAAACACATTATGAACTGCTGACAAAGACTCTGGCAATTCAATCTCATAAGCAACTTCTCCTTTATGACTCAGAATTTTGAATGGCCCAACATATCTTGGGGCCAATTTACCTTTGACACCAAATCTTTTCACTCCACGGAGTGGTGACACTCTAAGATAAGCTCTATCACCTACTTCATAGGTGACTTCTCTACGCTTAGGATCTGCATAGCTCTTTTGTCGGGACTGTGCTATCTTCAATCTGTCCTTAACCAGCTTGACTTTCTCTTCAGCCTCTTTGATGAGTTCTGGTCCGAACAAACTTCTTTCTCCCACACCATTCCATAGCAATGGTGTGGTACACTTTCTCCCATCTCAATACTGGCTTGATAGCTGTTATTGTAAGAAAATTCTGCGTAAGGCAGACTTTCATCCCAACTGGCTCCATAGTCTAGAGCACATGCTCTCAACATATCTTCAAGAATCTGATTAGTCCTTTCTGTCTGTCCATCAGTTTGAGGATGAAATGCAGTGCTGAATTCCAACCTCGTTCCCAATGACTCATGTAGTTGCCTCCAAAAATGAGAAGTGAATTGGGTTCCTCTATCTGACACAATACTTTTGGGTACACCATGTAGACACACAATTCTACTCATATAAATCTTGGCTAACTTAGCATTTGTGTAGGTTGTCTTCACGGGTATGAAATGAGCCACTTTAGTTAGGCGATCCACTACTACCCAAATAGAATCATATCCTGACCTGGTCCTCGGCAATCCGGTGATGAAATCCATGCCAATCTTGTCCCACTACCAATCAGGAATAGGTAGTGGTTGAAGCAATCCTGCTGGTTTCTGGTGTTCCGCCTTCACTCTACTACATACATCACACAAAGCAATATGTTCGGCGATGTCCTTCTTGAGATTATTCCACCAAAATCTTTCCTTCATATCCATGTACATTTTGGTGTTACCCGGATGAATAGAATATGGTGAGTTGTGTGCTTCTTGTAAAATCAGTTCCTGAAGCTCCGGATCTTGTGGAACACAGATACGTTTTCCATGCCATAAAGTACCCTATTCTTCTTCATGGAATCCTTTGGCTTTTCCTTTGCCAATTTTTTCCTTAATCTCTTCAATTTCCTTATCAGTCTTCTTCTGGCTTCGTTAATCTTGTCCAACAGAGTAGGTTGAACATCCAAGGTCATGAGATGTCCTTCAGGCACAATCTCCAATCTGAGATCTCTAAATTGGGCACACAGATCATCTGGCAATTCTCCCTTAGTAAGGCCATTCACAAAAACCTTACGGCTTAGAGCATCCGCTACAACATTTTCTTTACCGGGGTGGTATTGCAAACTTAAGTCATAGTCCTTGATGAGTTCTAGCCATCTTCTTTGTCTCATGTTAATTTCTTTCTGGGTGAAGATATACTTCAAACTCTTGTGATCTATGAACACTTCACATCGCTTTCCCAAAAGATAATGTCTCCATGTTTTGAGTGCATGGACTACAGAGGCTAACTCTAAATCATGGGTAGGGTAGTTCACTTCATGAGTTTTGAGTTGTCTCGAGGCATAAGCCACAACTTTCCCTTCTTGCATAAGTACTGCACCTAATCCATGATGAGATGCATCACAATACACTTGGAAATCTTTTTCCAAATCTGGAAAACACAATACTGGTGCTGTCACTAGCCTCTTCTTAAACTCTTGAAAGCTGAGTTCACATCCTTCAGACCAAACAAATTTCTTGTCTTTCTTTAGCAATTATGTCATAGGCTTAGCTACCTTGGAGAAATTCTCGATGAACCTTCTGTAGTAACCTGCTAAGCCAAGGAAACTACGAACTTCTTTTACAGACTTAGGTGATTCCCATTCAGTCACAGCTGAAACTTTAGCAGAATCAACTGCTACACCATCTCCTGACACAACGTGTCCAAGAAATCCAACTTCATTCATCCAAAATTCACATTTGCTGAATTTGGCATACAACTTATGTTCTCTAAGCTTCTCAAGTATCAAACGCAAATGTCCTTCATGCTCTTCTTTGCTCTTGGAGTAGATCAGAATGTCATCGATGAAAACGACAACAAACTTATCAAGGAATTCCATGAACACCTTGTTCATCATATTCATGAAGTACACTGGTGCATTGGTCAAACCAAATGGCATCACGGTATACTCGTACAATCCATACCTTGTGGTGAAAGCTGTCTTGGGTATGTCTTGTTCCCTTATCTTAAGCTGAAAATGTCACATCCCAAAATTTTCCAAATTTTGAAATGTGAAAAATAAATAAACAAAATAAATTTTTGTTGATTTTTCGGGTGAGAAGAAACTTTTTTATTCCAATTGGAAATATCCAAACTTATTTTAATCAAATAAAATCCTAAAAGGATTTAAAAAGATAAACAATTAATAAATAAAATTATGATAGTTGGAATTACCATTTTTGGATCTTTTAATAAAAAGATTTGATTTTCAAAAGCAAAGGTAGAATTATAAATAAGGATTATTTTATAGAGCCAAATTAAATCTTGGCCAAACTTTTGAAATAGAATATTAATATTTGATAAAAAGAGTAAAGGTTTATTTAAATCAAATAATGAGGATTTAATAATATCCAATTTTATTTAAGTAAAGGCTTTTCCAGTTTAAATAAACACTAAAACTTGTTAATTTATTTTAAATAAGTTTTCCAAGTGTTTTATATTTTCAAATAAAACCTACTGAAATGGTTTTGATATTATTTAGATTTCAAATAGAGTTTTAAAATAAATCAAATCCTATTTGAATTAATAACTAAGGTCTTTTTATTTAATTATTAATGGATCCTAAAAAGAATAAAAATTATTTTGTTTTGGACTTTGGTTTGTGTTGTTAAACAGAACTAAAAATGATACAAAGTTTGGCAAAGGTTTGAATTAATTTGAGTGTTTGAATTGTTTGAATAAAATCAAAACAGAAAATCAAATGGAAAAAGAAAAAGCTTACAGAATAAAAAAAAGTGAAACAAAACAACCCAACTAAGCAGGCCCAGCAGCACAGTCGCAGCCCAACTCTCCCCCCCCCTCAGCGAAACGTTTTCTACCCAACCCTGCACCCGCGCAGTCACAGACGAGTGCACCCCGCTTCCCCTCTCTCTCCCTCACTGACAGCCTGGCTCCACGCCAGTGTGTCGTCGTCTTCAACCCGCGACCAAGTCCCCTGCCGTTGCAGCCGAGTAATTCCGGCGTTGAATTCGCGTTGATGGCGGCCTTAATTCCTCCAATGATCACGTGAAGATAAATGCCCCTGTCTCCTCGCCATTTCCCCCCAGACTCCGCTGCCAGAGAGCCCCCAGGCTGTCTCCAATTTCTTCTGCACCGTCGCCGTCTCCGACGAGCTTCGCAACCAATTCCGGCACCGTCCAGCCACCTCTCGCCTCCCTCTGCACGCAAGCTTGCTCTCCAGTCCCGTGCGCGTCTGCCCATAGTCCCAGCTCACTCCCGCGCGCTCTGGAAGCTCGGCTTCGTCGACCTCAACTCGCCACCGTCGTCTGTTCCTTCTCCGACAACTCCCCCTGGTAAGCCTAAGATCCCCAGGACAGTACGCATCTGACCACGTCCTTGTTTTGCCTCGGCGCGACCTGCAACCTCACCTCCGACAGCAAACAGAGCCGCCCGTCGTCAGGAGCTACTCCGGCGAGCAATCGTCGCCGTTCCTGTGCGCCCCTTGGACATCTGCGACCACCTCGAGCTTCACCTCGACCACGCGAACACGGTGAGCTGTTTCCCTTCTTCCTTTGCTTCCTGTAACCGCCGTGACGCCACCGTCTTACCGCGCGCCGCCGTCTGCCACCGCCACCGCCGCCAGATCTTGGTCGAGCTGCTGTGAGCCGTGCGATGCGAATCGTCTGGCTGTGATTAGAACTTAGACGAAGGGGTATGTGCACATCTGAGCCGTATGATTTAAATGAAATCCAGCGGTCCAGAGAGGTCCAGAGAGCTCGATCCACCCGAAGCGGTATCGTCCAGTTATATTGCGCCACGTGGACAAGGTTTAGATTAAAACAGAATTTAGAATCTGATTGATATGCAAATTTCAAAAATTCATAACTTTAGTTCTACACGTCCAAATTTTGCAAATTTTATATCAATGGAATCAGTATAACAAGTACTTTGCAACCATGCAATTTGTTTAATGATTTGCTTCTGCAAAATTGGTTGAAATTTAAGAAACATGTGTAGGCATATTTTGAATATAAAAATTGTTCTAGATATAATTTTAATGTGAAATCTTTGCAAAATGGTTTGTTATGAACCTACTGAACCTAGGAACCAACCTATGGATTTAAAAATGTATTTTGTGAAGTTAGGGAATAAATAATTTAATTAGCTCATTTCTAGTCAAATAAAAATGTTGATTATGATATAGAAAAGATTTTTGAGTGAAACCTTTGGGAAATGTTTTGATTAAAACCTTCTAACCCTAGACACCAAGTTTTGAGAATTAAAATATATTTGGTGAACTCTTTAAAGAATATTTCTTTGCTAAAGGCATTTTCAACCACATAAAATATTGATTTGATTTAGAAATGGTTTATAGATAAAACCTTTTGCAAATGGTTTTACCACTTTAGTAAATGACCACTTTGAACCTTATAATGTTTAGAGCCTAGTAGAAACCACTTCTACAAATAAAACTATCTTTTGCATGCTTGCATGCATGACCTTGTTTCTATTATTTTATGTGTGATAAATTGGTTGGAATGCTAGTTGAATTAGTGTTTGCTTTATTGATTTGTAGTGAAGATAGAAGAGTGTGATATTAGCAAGATCAAGAAGTGAACCAACATTCTCTACTAAAAAGTCAAGTGACACTATCATCCAAGTCCTACTATTTTCATTACACTTAGTGGGTTTTTGTAACATGCATGAAAAGGATTTCTATATTTTATGCTATACTAAATCCTAATAGGATACCCTTATATATTCCTTAGTGGAAACATTGTAGTTGTCGTATGCTTAGCCCTGCTATATATTGGGATGGGATACATGATATGATTATATGAAGAATTGAAAAGACTTATGTTTTATATAATAAAACAAGTACTCAATGAACCACCTGGGTGGACA